>CM076584.1:959598087-960323700 GCA_034641835.2 Pinus albicaulis
ATGGCCTTGGGCAAGAGAATGTTCAGGGTCTGCGCGTCTCTGCAATCGATGATCAGACCAGGAGCGGTGTGCAGCTTGGGCTGCGTTCACAAGAAGAGGAGGAGCCCACATTATTCACGGAAGGAAGGCAGTCATTCATTGGTTTTGAAGGCAGTCTAGATGGGAGGGCAGGAGGCTGTTTGACTGGCAGCAGGAGCGCGGCACCCTTGGAAAAGGGTCTCGATCTGCAGGGAAAGGGACTGTCTCAGTCCCTGAATGCGGAAGTGAGGGTTATTGATGTGGGTGGTAATCAGAGAGAGCTTTTTTCAGAGTATGAAAAGGATCAGGATCCTTCTGTGCTCACGAATAGAAGGGTGGAAGGTTTCAGTGAAAGGGAGAGCTTGAGAACTACCCCAAATTTTATCAGCTTGGAAGAACAGTGTGGGGTTCAGGTTTCTGAAGGCACAAAAGAGTCGGGCTCAAACAAAGTAAGGGAGGATGGAGTGTCGAAGAAGGGGGGCAGAAAAAAGAAATGGATCAAGGTCAAAAGAGAAGAATATAACTATGTCTTGGGTGAAGACATAGGTTGGGAACAGGTTTCACAGATGGCTAGCAGAACACTGGTTGGCAGGGCTGTGGGGAGGTTTTTTGTTCTGAAAACCATTGTTGCTTGGGCTGAAGCGCATTGGAAATCTGCCCTTGGATATGTGCCTGAGGTGGTGTCTCTTTCAAAAGGGTGGTTTTCCTTCAATTTCCTGCATCTTGATCATATCCAGTGGGTGATGCATCGGTGCTGGGCTTTGGACCATTCTCCAATGCTCTTAAAACCTTGGCACCCTCTATTTGATGCTAGTAGGGAGAGGGTGGATTCAGTCCCTTTATGGGTTCGTTTACCTGGCCTGCCTCTTCATTACTAGACAGAGGAACATCTCTGTGGTATTGGTAATACGCTTGGGGTCTTCCTAGAGGTTGATCTCTCTTTTTTTAAGACAAATCACAGGCGTGTTGCTAGAATTCTTGTCATGATTAACATCAGAGAAGGCCTTGCAAAATATCTGAATCTCCGGTGGGGGCATTTTGATATTAAGCAGCTACTTTTTTATGAAAATGTTCCTTTCCGGTGCCGTAGGTGCCATGTTTATGGCCATCATGCCTCCGATTGTGGTTCTTTCTCTCGAAATGTAAAAATTCGGAGGTATAGTCGATTTGAGGTGGAACCTACCTCGAAAGGGGCGGATTGTGGCCCCTCCAATACATAGACATTTCCCACTTCATCCTTATCATGCATTTCAAACCTTGTTTCCATTGTTTCCAGCATCTCGTTTGATTTGGGTCTCCAGGCGTTGGGTGCGGAGTCTGGTCACTCTTCTGGGCCGAAGTCGTTCTCTCAGATTTCCGATTGTGGATCGTTATCTGCTGTGAAGATCCATAGCTGTCACTATGGAGCGGATTTCCAGTTGAGGGATGATGGCATGCTGAAGGAAGTGTTGACTTTGTTGAACTCTTCTCTCATGGGATCCTTCCCATTCTCCCCCAACATCAATATTTCTCTTAACTTGGTCTCGATTTCAGTCTCGATTCGGAAGGAAGATTGTGGTATGATACCCTTTGTTGTTCCTACTCTTTCTCAGCCTGCTCTCCAAGAGAAGGCTACTGTTTTTGATCCAGGTGATGGGCTACTGGCTCCTTTGGTAAAATCTGCCCCTTCGGTCCCTGGCTATAATCTGAGATCTAGTGCTAAAAAAGGTGCAGCTGGGTTCGGGAGGGGGAGATCCCCAGCAGCTCGAGGCAGGGGTAGGATTTCTCTTTTGGAAAAAGCTCAGGATAGAGCTATGCTGGATGTACATGACGGGAGGTAGATTTCAATTGACAGGGCGCTTAAAGAAAACCATACCCTAAAGTCTGGTGTGTAATGAAGATTATGTCCTATAATTGCAGGGGTTTGGCAGGTCCCCATAAGAAATCTGCTTTCCGAAGGATTATTTTTCTGGATTGTCCGGATATTATTCTGCTACAAGAGACTTTAGGTGAAGGGACTGTGGTCAAAGCTAGATTGGAAGGTTGGCTGCCAGGATGGTCATTTGAGACGCTGGACACTAGAGGAAGGTTGGGTGGCTTGGTAGTTGGATGGAATGAAAGAACAATCAAACCTCTGAACTTCTGGGGTTTGGAGTTGGTCCTGGGTTTAAATTTTTTGGCATTGGAGCTAGGTGAAGCTTTTAATATTTTCAATATTTATGGCCCATATCAAGATAGGATCCCTTTCTGGGACTCACTCCTGGGTAAATTTTTACTCAAGGGGGACTCGGTGATCTATCTTGGGAGGGGATCTGAACTTCTCATTGGGCCAGTCGGAGGTCTGGGGTCCTCATGCACAAACTAATTTATTGACTGGGTACTTCTCACAAAAACTGGAGGAGAATCTTTTGCTCGATATTCAGCCCATACAGATGAAACCCACCTGGAGGAACAATAGATGTGCTGATGGTAGAATAGCGAAGAGACTTGACCGTTTCCTGGTGGCTGAGCAGATTTTGGACAAGCCTTTTCAGATTAGGCAGTGGATTGGATGTGGGGGTGCATCTGATCATTTTCCTATTTTTCTTGAGTTCAAGATCGGGCCCAGGCAGCCTCCTAGCCCTTTAAAGTTCAACAAAATCTGGCTTGGGGATGATTCATTCAAAGCTCTTGTTCTCTATAGGTGGATCCCTTTTAGGGTGGATAGTACTGTTTCTGCGGCTTTTCAATTTGCTGACAATTTTAAATGCATCAAGGATGATGTGAAGGTATGGTCGGCTGCTAAGAGACAGAGGGAGGATATGGATTTGAAGCAGGTGGAAGAGGATCTTCACTTGATCTATGAGGGGATTGGAGGGGGGTTTCAATCTCAAGTAGCTAAAGATACCCTAGTTTCTCTTGAAAAAGAAGGAACTCCCTACTTATGGATAAGGAGGAATCTTGGAGGTTTAAAAGTAGGGCCACATGGTTGGCATGTGGGGATGATAATACCAAATTTTTCCATGCATATGCCCGTGGTCGGAAGGCGGCTAATACTATATGGAGTTTAAGAGATGGTCAGGGCATTGAGCATTCTACCTTTGAGGCTAAAGCTAAGCTGGGGGTTGATCATTTCAAGACTCTATTTAAGGCTCCAGCTCATGCATCTCTTGCGGAAGTGATAAGAGTTGCTCAAATTTTTCTGAGGTTTATGGAGGAGGCAGATAACAGATCATTGATGGTTAAGGTTTTTGAGAAGGATTTAAAGGAGGTTCTTCATAGCTTCCAAAAAGACAAAAGTCTCGGGCCAGATGGTTGGTCGATCGAATTTTTCTTGGCCCTCTATGATGTGTTAGGGGCTGATATGCTGAAAGTTGTGGAGGATACCAGAATTTCAGGGAGGATTCCTGCTTGTTTTAATTCCACTTTCTTAGCTTTAATTCCGAAAGTGGAGAACCCTCTTTTGCTGGCTAATTTTCGTCCTATCTCTTTGTGTAACTGTATTTATAAAGTGGTGGCCAAGGTGGTTACGAGAAGACTCAAATGCATTCTGTCTACTCATATCTCTGGTGAACAATTTGGTTTCCTGGAAGGCCGTCAAATTCATGAAGCAATCGGAACAGCTCAAGAGGCTCTCCACATCATGAAGACCAAGAACCTCAAAGGGACTGTGCTGAAAATAGATCTCTCCAAAGCATATGACCGGGTAAGCTGGTTATATATTCGTATGCTTCTAACTCACCTTGGTTTTGGCATTGGTTTTGTTATTTATGTTAGCTATTAAGATAGTTTTTCGGCCCGATATTTCATGGAACTCTTGGTCCTATCAGGGCATGAGGAATTCATTTTTCGCTTGCCGTTACCTTTCCCGCCCCTTGAAATGCATAAGAAAGGCCACAAATATGTATTTGAAGTCATAAGAGGTCCAGCCTCTTTTAGTCCTACCCCTGAAATCTTATTGTCCACGTGACCAGGGCTCAGAACCGAGCGTTAGTCCGAAAAGCACTTAACATATATGTCTATCGGACACGCTCTGTGCCATTCGATCAAAACATAAACCAATGGCCCAGAATCTCTTCTGCTATGGTGGCCCCGCCGCGCCTCACTCCGAAACCGGCCTATTTTCATCGCACCGCTTATCCAAGGCAGGCGGTATACCTTAAATCGCAGTGATTCCATTCATCACACGCCACGTGTCCTAGTGTATGACTTCAATACCACCCTCCATCGCACATTAATGTTCGACCAAAGACGCGCAACAATATCTTGGCTAGCCGTTCGATCTTGGGGTCCACATCCAATGACTGTCGCATTATGAAGTTGCACAGACGTTAATCTAAGTGAAACGATGCTCCGAACGCGTCTGCTCCTTCAGCACTTAATTCCGGCCAATCGATTTTGTTTGGAGATGTTATTTAAATCATATGCATGACCTGTTAGCTCCGGGTCACTCCTCCACGTCATCATCACCTGCATTTATCTCATATTTCTCACCACCATTCATATATTTAGTTTATCGTCATATTTTGAGATTTTACTATAAAGACCTCATGCGTCATGCACTGGTTTCCTTTAATATTTTCACCGTCACCCTGCATTCTTTCATCATTTCATCGCATCGCCCTATCACCCAAGTCTTCTCCATTGCACTGCCATCCCCATGCATTTGTTTTCCCTAACAAATTTGTGGGTTTTGTAGGTTTGCAGCGATGGAAAATTGCCAGTTAATTATCGCCTCCATTACAGAAATCGAAGACGCACCGAGGGATCAGCTTGCGAAGGCAGAATTTATGAAGAAAAGCCTTGGGTAGTTGCTGTGAGATGGCTTTCATTAATGAAGCAGGATGTAAATCTGTCAAACCCCTTAGAGTAATTCAAAAGGCAGATTTTAGTAGATGAAAACATTTATGTCACGGCAAATAGTATCAATTGAAAAGCAAGGGATTCAGCGTCCGGTATTGAGGATTTTAAATCCTAATTCAGGGTTCAGAAGGTAGAAAGTACAAAAGCACAAAAAGCAATGCTCTCAAGGTTTTATTTCGGCCGAATTTGCTTCAGGAAAGGACAGAATGTTCATGTGGATGTATCTCTATACCGGGTTCCAAAAGAGATTTCCTACTCAGTGCATTTATTCCTGCAAGCAGATTGTCAAGTACATTCAGCATTTCATAGCCATCAAATAGTATGGGCGCGAATATTTTCACCATTTTGTTTTAATGAAACAATTAATTGTTTTCACCTACTTTTATTAGTTTCTCTTCTTCTTCCTCTATAAAAACGAGGAAGAAAGACATTGTAAGGGTTTTATAATTTAATGACAGTGTTGTAGAGAAAGGGTTTTGTCCTTACATTTTGTAAATCTCTTTGAAAGACTGGGCTTGGTAGGTCCTAGGTGAGGAAAAGTTCTATCATCTTAGAAAGTTAAGTCTTACAGTGTCCACAATTATGCTTTCTGATGTATTTGTCTGTATTCTTCATTTATCCATCTTCTTGTATCATGTACTGGAATGCGAGTGGCTCACTAATTTTAGGTAAGGATTTATCCTAGTTGATACCCATACTTAGATCAGTCAAGCGCTTTAAATATGGCTCAGGCATGATATACTATTTCATGTTCATTTCATCCATCTTTCTGCTATATTAGTTGCTTTGGGAGGGTGCTTTTAAAACGCCATTGTCATGTATGGATTCTTAGATTGATAAGCCCATATATGGTTTTGTTGTGTATCTAGGTATCAGACCAAAGATAACTAATATCTTCTTATGTTTCTTTCACCGCATAAACCTTCTAATATTTGATTTATGTGGCATATTACTTGAATCGGCCCTCTTTACAGTAAATTGTCTCTTAACTATCTGATGCGTTTATATTGGAGCTTCACATCTTGTCTCTGCAACATTACTTTCCCTGTGGCAGTTTCTGTAAGTTCTGGTCCCATTTAAATCAATTTCCTTGTATTACAAGAGATAGCAAGAGAGCTTTTGGGTCTATACCCAAAGTTACATTGCCTGCTCCCCTTCACTGTATTGAATTCATGCTGGTCTGTAGCAGCTCTAATTTGTCTCTCGGAGCGACAACACAATGACAACGGGTTTCTGTAGGTGGATCATGGTACATGTCTACAACCTATCTACCTCTGTTTTGATTAAATGAAGCTGACATCTCCCTTTTCTTGTTTGAAAGAGGTGCTGGAAATTTTGCTTACTTCTCCCCTTTTTTTTTATTGGTTGTTGAGTTTTAAATGAGCTCTTGAGGAGGCAGAGACGGGGTTCCTTGAGGAGCATAAAAGGATGCTCCTAATTTTTGTCTCCATCTACTTTTTGTTGATGATGTTTTAATCTTCTGCTCTGGATCGGTGCGAGATGTAATTACTATTGGTGATATTTTGGACCTGTTTAGCAAGGCCACTGGAATGGAAGTGAATGTTGGGAAGTCTTCCATCACTTCTGATTTTATGAGGGAGGAGGAGAGGCGTGAGTTCGTGAGGATATTTCCCTATAACTCTGTTGGTTTGGATGATGGGATGAATTATTTGGGGTTCCACTTAAAACCCGATGATTATAGGAAACATGATTGGAGATGGTTGCCGGAAAAGCTGGAAAATCGCTTAAGAGTTTGGTGTCATAAATGGCTGTCTAGAGCTCCCAGGCGTTGTGAATTTAGTTGGCTCTGTTTATTCATCTGGATTTTATTAGTTGCTCCCCACATCTTTGGACAAAGGACCTTTGGAGAAATGACAGGAGGTTGCTTTGGAATTCCTTTAGGTGAGGAAAACAGAATCAGCTGAGCATTACCAGTTCAGTGGGAAAATTTTTGTCCTAAAAAGAGTTTGAGAGGATAATTTAAGAAAATATTTTTCTCTTTGCACAGGCTCTTGCTGCAAAGGGTGGGTGGAGGCTCATCAATGTTGACAGTCTTTGGACACAGGTGATCACACAGAAATATATTGCTCCTTTTTCTATTTTTGATTGGATTAGGAATCCTAGAAAATCCTTTGCGGGTGGGTCGGTGATTTGGAAGGCTCTAGTAAAATCTTTTCACATTCTGGAATCAAGTCTGGCTTGGGATGTGGGTAGTGGCAGGAAGCTTCGAGTTGGTGAGGATCCTTGGATGGGAAGCGTACTACAACACCTCCTTCCCTGGCATACGATTGAGGCCTTAAGGCAGAGGGGGATTACCTTTCTCTCCCATCTTGCTGATCCGGTTCGGAGAAGGTTGGGCATTCAGCATTGGATTTTTTCCTCTTCTTTGGGGCTGGATGCTCATGATGAGAGGGCATTCAGCATTGGATTTTTTCCTCTTCTTTGGGGCTGGATGCTCATGATGAGAGGGCTTTGGCTGTCTATATCCGTGCTTTAAAAAAGGCTCATATTTTGCTTCAGGATAGGGAGGATAAGATTGCTTGGGATTTTGATTCTTCGGGGACCTATTCTCCTCGGGCTGGCTACACAAAACTTAGTGCTGGGGTTGTCTTGGGTGAAGAGCGGTGGTGGTGGAAGAAACTCTGGAAACTAAATTGTCCTCCAAAGACTCGCCTTTTTATGTGGTGTGTCCTTGAGAATAAATTCCCCACCTGGGATGTGCTGCAACACAGATGTTTTCAGGGCCCTGGATGGTGTTGTCTGTGTAAATCTGATGAGGAATCTGTTAACCATCTATTCCTCATATGTCCTTTCATTAAAGGAGTTTGGCTGGAATGTTCTAGGTTATTGGGTATCCTTTGTAGATGGGAGGGCTTAACTGTGTCTCATGCATGGGATTCGTGGTGGGTGTCTTATGCTTAGCAAAATCTAAAAGCTATGCCTCTCCTTGTCATCTGGGGTTGTTGGTTGGCTCGTAACCGACTACTATTTGATGGGTCGGTCAGTACTCCTGAGATCGTTGGTGCCATGACTATTGGTCTGCACTCAGATTTTCCTATCCATATCTGTGTTGCCAATCAGAGGGAGGTCCTTCTGTTGGACATTGATAGGAGGAATCCTTGGGGTTTTTTCGATGGGGCTATGCACAAAATGTTTGTGGTGGAGGGGCTCTGATGTTCCTTTCTGAATCACATTGGTTCGAGATCTCTGGTGGTATTGGGGAAGGAACAAATAATTATGCTAAATTGCTGAGCCTCAAGATTCTTCTGATGTTTGCTGTGGAGAAAGGTTGCAGAAAGATAAATTTTTATGGGGACTCTTTGAATGTGATAAATTGGATAAAAGGAATACAACAATGCAGAGTACACCATTTACAAAACCTGTTTCTCTCTATTAGGGAGATCCTCCTTTCATTTGAATTTTTCTCCTGTCAACATATATATCGAGAAAATAATGATGAGGCTGATCGAGCTTCAAAGAGGGGGATTCAGCAGGACGAGGGTATCTGGAGGATCAGAGAACATCAGGATGGCGATACCACTGAATACTTACATCCACCTTTATTTGACTAAGAGGCTATAGTTTTCCTATGTTGGCCTGACAACAAATAGCCAACAGAAAACATACTCATGGTGTGCGTTTTCTCAACAGTTTTATGTGAAGATGGTTGTGATTTATCACTATTTTGGTTTACATGCTCGATGGGCTGTCTGCAGTTGGCAGAAACTCATTAACAGGTTTGACACTAAAATTCACGGGCTGCTCACTTTTTGGTGGGCGTTTCTCAACATATATTGTGATGGTGGCTACACAACCACTATTTTATTGATGGATTTTTCTCGCCTGAAGGGCTGCTACAGCGTGCTGGTCACATAATTAAGTGACACACATTGACAATGACGGTGCTACATCACAGTTTTTTGATGCGTTTTTTTTATCTATTTGATGCATCCATAAGGTTTATGATTGTCTTTGCTTTGATTGGCTCTGTGAATAACAATAGAAATCTTTCTTCTGGGCAGTGTTTTTTTCTGAATGAACTCTTACTGGACTGCTAATAGTAGACAGCAGTGTTTACTGAATTTTTACTATGAACATCATGTTTTCCAGCTGGAACAGGGTAAAAGCTAGATTCTGGTTCTGCATAGGAGTTATTTTCTCTTTGTAACTGTTTTGCCAACAAACACATGGGTTTGTCTTCTTTGATCACACTTTTATGTGATTCACAATTTAATTTTATACTCACCTGCAGTAATGAAATTACGCATTTTTCTCGAGGAAAAAAAAAGTTAATGAGTTAGAAGTTAACAAGCAGTAATAGATACATCTTACCTAAGAAGACAGACGAGGTTTCCAAGCTCGCTCTCGGTGTTGAAGAAGAATGAATATTCACCTCCTCGTGAAATGAAAATCGTTATAGAGCCGAGAAGAAAATGGCATAATAGACAGAAAGAAAAAAATTCATAGCAGAGACGGAAGGGTCAAAAAGATAGACACATCAACTGGGACAAATTAAAACCCTAAAACCCATTTCCGCGAAGATCCTCATCGTCCAGGTGTCAGAAATCCAATGTTGGAGAAATTCCCATGAAGTTGAAAGGTTCAATCAACCCACGGACGAGCCATGTGAATGATATACAGTTAATTAAATGAATATAGATCCTGAGGAAATTTTACATACACATGGTTGGTGTACATTCATACGGAGATGTAGTCACATTAAACCCTAGTAATTGCCCAATCCTTGCAGATCTACTAACTTGGTTAATTTTGATGACGTGGATAATACATAAAACGATTTATCATATGTGAATGCAAAGTTATATTTTGATATAATATCATATATGTTCAATAGTGACACGTATAAAGTCAATCTTCAAGCAGATCTTTAAAATGTAAGTGGCAAATCGATTACCTGGAATAGAGTTTAAAAATGAGACCCAATCAATATATAAGTTCGATTCTAAGATGCATACATAGGTATAACTCTATGTCCAAAAATGCAAAAGGGTCACCATATAGCAAAGTAGTGTGGAATCTTTGTAAGGGTAAGGTGTATACATAAAGTTCGAAATATGTGGAAATGGATATCACCTAGAAAAATGCCATAAAAAAAAGGTAAGTTTTGTTATGAAGACTTTTATATAATTCAAAGGTTAGATATAATTCATAACTTGCGAATAAGGCTACATTAGTGTCTTTATGGCTGGGGTATAGACTTAGAAGAATTAGAAGTAGTTGAAGTGGGAAAATAACTGGGTAGTAATAGTTAAAGATGGGACTTAACTAGTAACCCACAAATGCCCATTAAAAATAAAATGGGATTAAAAGTACAGCAACTAAAATGATGGCAGATAATGTTCGTCAGAATGCAACGAACCATAGTAAGTATATTGTATGGGAATAGTAGGAATTCCATTATATATATATATATATATATATATATATATATATAATTGTTGAAACAGAGATGTTACACTCCAAACCTAACATTTTGGACATGCCTATGTTTGGAAGTGGTGTATCCTATTGCAAATGAATCTCATGTTGGATTCTTATTTTAGGAGGAAACCCTTCAGGTTCTTGAAACATCTTGCCATAAGTTTTAACAACTTCAACCAAATCATGCTTGAGTTTAGAATCACATCCTTTGAAAGCTTCAAAATCAATAATATCTTTAGCATTAATCATAAATAGCACAAAATTATTACTAGCATTTACAAGCATTTTCATTTGACCAACACTTAAAAGAGATAAGTTCATCTTCTTGCGATGTGCTCTAACAATATACTCAATTTCATCTTTAAAAATATGATATTTGTTATAACGACGATAGTATATGGCTTTTCGGTCATACAACTATGTACTCCCTAAAACCATTCCACATATGTCAAGTGGTACAACACCAAGCTCTACCTCATCTATAAAGTTTACAGTGATGGTGAATTTGAGTTTACTCTTTCTTGTCACTTCCAATTTGGCATCTTCACATACTCTACCCAAAGGGTAAGGTTTAATATGAGGTGTAGTTTCTAAGTTTATTTTCTTGACAATTGCTTCAGAAATAAGATTAACTTGTGATCAGCTATCAAATAATGTGTCACCTTTTGTATGTTAGTAATGACCTTGATATGGAAAAGCTCGATTCTTTCTTTATCATTTTGAGACTCAATAGGCTTACTATAAGAGCTGGTAATTTCATTATAAGCTTTACCTTTCATTCTCATGGCTATTTTGGTTTCATTACCTAAATCAGATCGTAAATCTTGTTGAGATTTTGCAACAATAGTTTGTTTCCCCTTGTTGTTGAACTTATTTGGTCTCATTTCTGGATGTAGTTTCCAAGAATGCTCTTAATCATGGCCTTCTTTTGAGAAATGTTTACAGGTACGTTTCTCTCCCTCTTTCTTTACTGTAGCATTCTTTTTTCCTTTGCCTTTAAACTTCCCTTTTCCTTTTGTCTCCAAATTTGGATGGTTTCTTGCTAGTCTATAGAGGAACATTCTTGCCTCTTGCTTCTAAATGAGTTGCATAAACACATCATTCATCTAGATTGGTGAGATTAAACATAAGTACAGTATGTATCAAATAACTATGTAATCGATCTATATATTTAAGGAGAGTATCTTGTGAAGACAAATCAACACCCAAGATTAAAACTCTTCTTCTAAATTCTTGTGTGTAACTTTGAATCCTCTAACCTTGAGCTTGTCTAAAATTTTGTCAATCCATAATTGCTTTTTGCATATAAGCTAATGGATAAAATTGCCTTCTTAATGCAACTACAAAATCATTCCAAGAAGAGATAATTTTACCACTTTTCTTCAAATTTCCTTGAGTTCTGGCCTCCCACCAAATGAGGGATTCACTTTCCAAATTAAGAGAAGCAAGCTAAATCTTTTTAACATCATACTTAATCCTTTGAATCTTGTAATAGACTTCAATTTGACAAACCCATTTATCCAACTTTTCAACATTTACTTCCTTAAGCAATTCAAACTTGACATCAAGCTTAAAACAAAGTTACCAATCAAACGATAACTATTACCTCAAAACGAGAACTCTAACAAAAAAAAACATCAAAAAACTATGAAAAAACAACCCGAAAACGAAAAGTTGTGTTCTAGAATAACCCTTTTTTTCGAGGTAAAATTTCAACATTTTTTAACATATTTTAAAAATGGAATTAAAATCCAATTTTTTGTGTGCAAAAAACAGCCCGAAGACGAAAAGTGTTAATGTTGGAATAACATCGTCAATTTTGTGTGCAAAAAATAGCCCGAAAACAAAAAGTGTTGATGTTGGAATAACATCGCCAAAAAAATTTTGTGCAAAAAACAATCTAAAAACGAAAAGTTTTCATGCTAGAATAACATCGTCATTTTTTTATGTGCAAAAAACACGTTGAAATCAAAAAGTGTTGATGTTGGAATAACGTCCTTTTCTTTTCGAGGTAAACTGTCAACAATTTTTAATAATGACATTAAAGATAAAATATCATGACCCTAAAGAACCTTAAAATTTCAACGATAAACATGACATTAAAGATAAAATATCAAAAGTGACAAAATTCCAACGATTTTTAGACATGGTATTAAAGATAAAATATCATGTCTATCAAAAGCCTTAAAAATCCAAAAATGACATTAAAGACAAAATATCACCTTTGTGAAAATAAAATTCCAACAATTTATAAATATGGTATTAAAGATAAAATATCACTTGTTAAAAATAAAATAAAAAATAAAAAATAGAAATAAAAAACATTTTAAAAATAAATAAAAAATTCAAAAAAACAAACATTTAAAAAAAAAAACAAAAATTACCCAAAACACAACAACAAAAAAGACAAATAATTTTTTTTTTTGTTTTAAAAAAAATACATTGTTAAAAAAATGATAAAATAAAATAACTAAAATAAAAACTTTAAAAATAAGAGTGCAAGCTTCTGTGATCCATAACATTTTAATTATAAATCTTCCGAGAAACAGTTGGTAGTTTGAAACGCGTCGGTTCCAAAATTTCTTATATGATTTCCCGAAATATTTATAATTAAAACTTTTAAAAAAAAAATTAATTAATTAATTTAAATAAATAAATAAATAAAATTTAGAAATTTAAATTTTAAATAATAAAAATAAAAAATTTTAAATAATAAAAATTTAAGTATAATAAAATTATAAAAAATTAAAAACTAAAATAATAATAATAATATATATATATATATGAAAAATACTTAAAATAAAAAAAAAAGAAAAACAATTTTTTTTTTAAATTAAAAAACCATTTTTAATTTAAAATTAATAAAATAAATAATAAATTTAATAAAATAAAATAAAAAACAATCCCTAAAATTAAAATTAAAAAATAATAAAAAACAAAAAAAACAAATAGATTTAAAAATATAAATTAAATTAAAATAAGAAAACAAAAAAACAAAACAAAAGACTAAATATAAAAAAACATAGTGAGGGGCTCGCTCCCTACTCGCACAACCACAGCCCGCCTGGCAGCCAAGCCCCATCATTATTTTTTTTTAATTTAATAATTTTTTATTTTTTATTTTTTCAATTTAATTATATATATGTGTGTATGTTTTTAATCTTTAAATATTTTCAAATTTTAATTTTAAAAACAGATTTTTTTTTTAAATAAAATAAAATAAAAAATGAAATTTGTTTTTTTTTTTAATGTATTCTTCATATATATATATGTGAAGAATACATTTAAATTTTCTTTTTAAATTTTTAAATTTCTTTTTTTTTAATATATATATATATATATATATATATATATATATATATATATATATATATATATATTTCTAAATTTTAATTATTTTTAAAGTTTAAATTTTAGTTATTTTACTTTATCTTTTTTTAATTATGTTTTTTTTTTTTATAACTTAAAATGAGTTTTTTTTTTTTTTGGTTTTTTTTAATTTAAATTATGTGTGTTTTTCAAATTTTTCCCTTTTATTTTTATTTTTTGTATTTTTTGAATTTTTTGTTTGTTTGTTTTTTTCATTTTTACAAGTTATTTTTGTCTTTTTACACTTTTTTCTTTTTTCTTTTTTCTTTTTTTCTTTTTTTATTACCAAGATGAAAATCATCACTCCAAACAAAAATGATTGATGTATCAACACTTTTCAAAATTAGCATGAAAATCACTAACATTTTAAAACAAATGTTCATACTTGATAAATAAAAATAAATAAAATGTCAAAAAAATCACCATTTTTCCATGAAAATCGTGACATATATATATTAAGTTCCAAAAATATGCTCTAAAAAATAACTAGTTATTCTACATCACCACTTTTCAAAATCGACATGAAAATCATGACATTTAAAAAAAAAAAAAAAAAAATCATAAGAAAATTTAAAGTGCCAAATCTGTGCTAAAAAAATGGTGATTCTACATCACCACTTTTCAAAATCGAACGTTTTTTTTTGTTACCTCAAAAAAATGGATACCAGGTAATTTTCTCATTTGATCGATAACTTTGTTTTAAGCAAAGGAGACTTATCATGTCCTTTTGGAGATCTAGGAGGAGTATGTCTAGGTCTTGAAGGAGATGAGGATGAAGGTGAAGATGGAGGTGATGGAGGGAATATATATTTTCTCCCATCACCACCATTACCTTTTGGATGGTTTGAACTCTCTCCTTTCAACCTCGTTGTCCTTTCATTGTAAAAAACATTTACCATCTCTAACATATCATAGAAAGCCTTTCTGAAATCTCTCACATCCCCAGATATCAGCTCCTGTCCTTCTTCATGTGGCATGACTAGTGGAGTTTTTGGAGTTTGTGACCTTCTTGAACCAATTTAAGGGTTTGGTTCCTCAAGCATTCCTTCTCCTCTTTTCAACTTAGACCTTGTTCACATTCAAAGACACTTGCAAAAATATTCAAACCTTCAAAACAACCATGCTCTGATACCAAACTGATCTGAAATTACAAATTAAAGGTTTCTTGAAAAAAAATTCAAACTAATTTATGTCTTGCAGGAAATGGATCGAAATTGCAAAAGCACATAAACTTGGTAATTTTAGTAAAATTTTGCAGATATAACCAGAGAAAAATGGACAATATGCAACATCACACAAACAACAATTTGATGATGGAGTTCACCCCTCCTGGGCTACATCTCCGGGTCCAACTTTCAATGTTGGATCTTTTTATTATATGTTCAAAATGTAAATTACATCAACATACAATGCTTAAATCACAAAAATAATGTTGCCATTGTGTCTAGAACACCCAAAAACCCCTCTGTAGGCTCTTCTTGGGCTCAAAAAGACTGAAAATGACCAAGTTAGACCTCTTTCTCCATTTCTCTACTATTTGTCCTAAAAAATTACCAAACTAGCTAAATTGGCAATGAATTTATCCTTTGGCAAAACCTCCAATTGAAAATTTCACGTGGGGACAACACTGATTCCGCCGCAAATGGTGTGAAATATAGGACCGCTAACAGGGCACCCACGCCCAAACTCCACCCTTATTTACTATCATGTGGTGTGTAATATGGCCAAGGGCACGGGCCAGATGCCATGTGCCCATCGACACTCTGCCTCTGGTCATATGTGGTTACAATGTACCCACAAGTGGGAGCGTGCACCCGCCCTCCAACTTTGAGCCCTTCACTGACGGTCCCGTGGCTTTGAATGTAACCCGAGGCCAAGGCTTACCGCCCCTCCCCCTCCACTTCTGCCACGCCACAATTATGTGGTTACCACGTGACTCGGGGGTGGGGCCACATGCATTTCCCCCTCCCCCCAACGTCGAAATCGTATTACATCAAATATAACCGCCAACCTTGTTATATTAAGAACCAAATGCATGGCTTGACGATAGGACTATTGGTTAATTGCGGTGAGATCGTGGGTTCAATTCCCCACCGGTTTGGTCGGTCAGCCCAACAAATTTTTTTACTAGCCCTGAGGGTCACATGGAGCCCTCCCATTGGTGCATGTGGCACCTCTTAATTGGCCACCACAAAACTCACCAACCAATCATAACTCACCAAATCGCCCTATATAGCCATGCCTTGTGTTAACACGTGATTTTCCTATATCGCACATCGAACCTCCCAGTCATTTGTTGACGTCATCCTACAACCTGCCCAATCAGCTACCCAATCAACCCTACAAGTTGACTTTTTAGTTATTCTCCAAAAACTTCAAAACATGATAACTTTCACTTACGATGTCGGATTGAGGTGATTTAAGCGTCGTTGGAATCATAATGACGAGATCTACGATTTGGCACTAGTTTCGGGAAATTTTGAGAACTTTGTTTTTTTAGGATATTTTTTATCCCCTAGATCATTAAGTTGTAAATATATCATACTCGGGAAAATTCTCAAAACTTGTGTAGATATCTATCTTCCTGGAGTAACCTTCCACACCTTGCACAACACTTACCTTCACACTAGTATTCATACTTAATCAATTTTCATTTATGTGTGTGGAACTCTCACGTTCTTTCCTCTGCACACCCTTTCCTCTACATACCTCAACTTTTGCATATCACATACTTAAGAATATTGTGATTTACTATTGTTAGTTATATAAGAATGGTCTCCTTCTTTATGATGTATACTTAATGAAAAATCATGGAAGTGTTCCTTGCACACCTTTCAAAGGAAAATCAAGACACATTTAAGGGAACCCGATATTCTAGGCAAATGGTTGTGATCGAATGTAAGGACTAGAAGTGTCACATATATCAACATGCAATGAAAGGATAAGAAGAATGGAAACTAAAAGGAATAAAGAGGTTTTTTGTGAGAATACCATTAATTCTCTTCCTCACCAAGACTAAAACCTTCACTGGTCGACAACATACC
Source organism: Pinus albicaulis (assembly GCA_034641835.2). Lineage (NCBI taxonomy): Eukaryota > Viridiplantae > Streptophyta > Pinopsida > Pinales > Pinaceae > Pinus > Pinus albicaulis. Next base: position 959,614,782 of record CM076584.1, read on the forward strand.
ACTAGTTTTCAAAGTTGGTTTCACAATTGAGATTTAGGAACAAAATATATACTGTAGGATTATTGAATGTTGGATGTTTTTAGGAAGTATTTGATTTCAGAGAGCTAGTAGCTTGGTGTGCGCAACGCTTTGATGCAAAGACTAGAACAATTCGGGTCGTTATTGAAGGAAAGAACACAATCCTCATCACACCAAAGGATTTTAGAAAATTGTTATGATTTCCTAACCAAAATAAAGACATCAAACTTCCTAAGGAAAAAAATTTCTTGGATTCTTAGGGTGGCAATCCAAATATACTGAAGGATTTCCTGATTTAGTTTACTCAAATTCCTGTTAATTTCACTATAGTTGATGTTTCTCCATTGGCAAAGCCCTATAGGGCCTTATATTTATTGTTTGCATTGTTTCAGCGATGAGATTCAACATCACACATGTATACCCAAGTCAGTTTTATATATTTTGCACTTCTATTATAAGAAAGAAATAATGTTCAGCTAGGTAGAGGTTAATTCAAATGAATTTTTTTTTCAGCTGGCCAATAATTTGAAAACTCAAGGATTTTTTGCGACTAATTAAATGGTTTTGGTAGAAGTTTTACATGATGTATTTGAAGGTTTGCCACTAATAAATAATGTGAATGTTGAAGTTGAACGAGTTTAAGTCTCGTAACCCATTTTATGGAAACACAAATATCCATTTCATTTTTGTCTTATTCAATATTATTTCATGAGAAGATTTAGATACATACTATCTAGAATCAAGACCCAGAGAATAACTCAAGAAGCATAAGATATCCTCAAAAGTAAAAGGAGTTTGTTTACGTGACGAGGATTACATTTATATCAAAATGTGTGGGTGTGAAGGAATCAATAAGTTGCTTCATGTCTTCATATGTGATAGATATTTTGTTGGTTAAGTTTGCAGACAATATTGTTCTAGGTACATCATTTTTAATGAAAAGAAAAGCAAGCATGTTATTACATTAACCTCACATAAATCTGATCTTACAATAGACAACTCTTCCCATTTACATGAAGTGTATGAAAATCTCAAGGAATTTAACTTAAAATAAGATGAACCTATCAAAGGATTTGACCCTCAAGGAGTATTTTCAAAATATTTTGAATATATGAGTATGGTAATTTTATCACCAAAATTACAAAAGGAAGAGGAGATAATGACTTGGAGGCTCCAAACGAAAATGAAAAAGAGATAAGAAATGAAGACTTGGTCACCAAAATCAACGCAAATGCTTGACAACAATAAATAAAACAAAGCAAAGAAGAAAAAGTGCCAACAAATTATAGTCTTCCTAGACTCCTCAAGGATGTAAGAGTTCCTCCTCTACACATAATAAATAGGAAATAAACACAGCTAGAGGAGAGAATAATGATAAACATTTTGGAGGGGATGATGGTGAGGAACCACCTTACATTGATTTGGAGAAAACTCGTGATTTTTCACATTCAAAAAGTAAGAAAAGCTAAAGCAAGAAGGATTCACAACAACTTGAAGACCCTAATGTTATGGAAGTGGATAGTGCTACAACACACAATTGGGTAGCATTAAGGTTAGCTAAAATTTAAAATATTACAAAACAATTAGCTCACAAAGAGCCAACAGTCTTTGAAGAATAGTCCTTAATTATGCCCAGCACCCAATATAATAGGGCAGAAAGAAAATTACAAATTGAGAAATTTCATGTTAGAAATAAAAAGGTAACGAAGAAATGGAGACGAGAGGTGGATGTTCTAAGGGTTAGACCCGCAAGAATTTTGAAACCAAACATGACTATAGGAGACACTCTTTCCCACTCTAACTCGGAGAAAGAGTTAGAAAATATAATACTAAAGAGGAAGATAAGTGAATTAGAATAGGATTTAAGCCATAGACCTCTATTTACAACTCCTTTGGCTATAGCCACCTTGATCAAACACCTTAAACTACACCAAGTACATCCATCAAAATAAAGAAAGCATCTAAATTTCTTGGTGAAATAAGGACGTTTTATGGATAAAACATTAACAAACAAATAAACATCATTTTGGAAGCATTAGACATCAATATGGATTTAAGAAATATTTCATAAGGGGATTTTTCCTTTAATGAATATTTGAATAAAGATCTAGAACATTATCGACATTTTTTCTAAAAATGATTTAAATACATTTATTGCAGGAGTTTCTAGTTTGAATGATTTCCAAATATTTGTCATATAATAAAAGGATAAGGCAAATAAAAGTAGTATGGTCTGCAAGGGTACATTTACTACAGTATTCAATTGTTAGTTCAGTGAAGAAAAGCAATACTTTCTTTAAAGAAGTTAAAATTGTTGAAGACCTTAAAGAATAATTAGAAGAAGAGTTTATTGTAATAACAACATCATGGGCCAATGAACTAAATAATCTCACTAGTTTTCTAGAAGATGATAGTAAAAGGTTGTTAGTTACTTTTGTTAATGATAATAAAGACCACTTGGCAACCATTAATTAATTACATTAAGATTTAAAAGAAATCAAGGAAGAAATCTTTGCACTCAAGGTAAAGTTAGATATCATGGTGCCTCCTATGAAGAAGTATATACAAGGTAGGCTTAAAAGATCTTTAACAAAAATTATTAATCATGAATGACTACCATAGGTAGTTATATCAAGAAACTTCAAAATCCTGAGATATATATAATCTAACACTTGGATGCTAAAAACAGAGACCATTACATCCATCCTCATTCTACAAATTTTGTGAATGTTTTTATTTTGAGGCAAAATTTCCTTTTTCTTCCTAGTCTTTGATCATTCATATTTATTAAGTGTGTTGTTCATTTGTAAAGCCAACCACTAACTATTTTTTCTTTTCTCCCATGTTATTATGCCGGAGGCGTTTTATTTATGAGATTGGGTGGGCAAACACTATTCACTCCACTCAATCATAATGCTTCCTCATCGCCCTTCTAGCCAATTATATTTTAACATGTGGGCCACTTATATATTGACATGTAGAAAAAATATTCATCCATCCGTCCTGGCCATCCTCAATTTTTAAAAAGTTTTTGGTCTGACCGACCTGTCACTGTTGTCCCTGCTTCATTAATCACAACAACGTGAAGCACATAGGTTAAAAGAAGGCATCGATATAAGAGCAGAGACAGTAAATTCAAACAGTGTAAATAACAACTCTCGGATGAATACACTGTGTGAATTTGAAGAACATTTTCATTTTCTTTGGGCATCTATGGCCAAAGTCAAGCCCTACGCCACCCACACATCTCCATTTCTAAGGTACTAAATGATAAGGCAAGCTTATCTCTGTCAGCTATTTAAAGAATGACCCAAACCGTCAAACAAAACTAGGAAATAGTGCACACATGTCACTCACTCAGATTGTATGGCCATGGCTATTTTAGAAACCTCTGCCTACAGATCCTTAAATTTGAGAACTTCCCAAATTTTTCATAATCCATGCTAGCTAGTTATTGTATGTAATCCATAGTGTTGTATATTTAGGGCGTGGTATTTAAGCTGAAAGGCAAGGTCTCAGGTCTTCATTCTTTTTTTATATGTTATATCTTATATGCTATACACCGGAAAGTCCAGGTCAAGGGAGGTCCTTAAATAAATGGTTGGGGAAAGTCTTAAAAAAACCTCTTACTTACCCTGATTCCATGCTACGACCTTCCAAGATACACCACAGCTTTGAAGATGTCCCACAGATTTTACGACTTAGTGGCTTCTTATCTCCAATAAAGGGAAAGGTTTTGACCAAGATGAATACTGGAGAGGAAGGTTCCTGAAAGTGAAAAGGTGGTAATGGGGGCGCCTTGGTTAAAGCGTACTTAAAGTGGTAATGCTAAAAAAGATCTCCTGCCCTGTCATATGAGGTCTTAGCCTCTGAGAATTTCCCTAAGTATACCTAAGTGTACACCTAATGATGCTATTAGGAAAGAAGTAAATAGCGCCTCCACTAGTATAAGTCTCTGAGGGTGAAAGCAAAAGCAATAGAGAGGCTAGTGAAAAAATTTCCTAGAGTACCAGTGTCAAAAGAAGAAGAAACGGTTCATGGTTTCTTGTTATGTTTCTTAGTGATTGGAATATTCCAATTGATAATAGGTAATAAATAATTAGGAAATAATATGGATGTTAATTCCGGGAAGGTGTTGCCAGCAAATATCTCTTGGACCAACTTTCATTAAGTAGGGTTATAAGCAGTTTGACTTTTTTTATATTATTGTCTTTCTTCGAAATATTATTCAAATTATGTTCATTGAAAATAAGTTTATATGTTATAATAAATTATTTAGAAAAAATGAATTTGTTTTAGTTATGTAATTTTAAAATTAGAGCGGTTAGAGTTTTTCAAAATATTGAATTATATTTTAAATAATTTAAATTTATATGTTTTTAAAAATTTATATATATAATTAAGAAAAATAGAAATATTTAATAAATAAATATATTTTTTAAAATAAAAAAATATTTAATTAAAATTTATTTTTTTGTGAAAAAGTAATTGTTTTGCTTTTATGGATATTATTTTAACAATATAAATATAAATAAAATGTTATAGGATTTAACTCTAAGTTAATACTAGTTAAAATGAAAATGCATTAATTTTCTTTGGACCATCCAATTCCCAACTTATATGAAAATGTTGCATTCTCCTAGTGATACTTATCCACGGAACAAACTCGAGGAGTAGCTGGAGGGGTGTCATTTACCTTCTCACTATTGTTGTATCCTTGTCTGAGAAGATAGACACAAATTTCCACAGCGATTCGGGCTTCACTTACGTTAACTTTGTTGTTTTTTGTTTGCTTCACCAACTACTAATTAAAAACATGAAGTATAATAGAGAAATTAAACAAGATACAATTTTATAAATCATAACTAAAAATTAAATTTAGGGAAACATTTTCAAACAAAGTTGATTTAATATTAATGTTTTGCTTTAAAGTTATGAAAAAAAAAAAAAAAAACTTTCACTCTTCTCATCATCATTATTATGAATAAGATAATGTTGTTAAGATTTTATTAAAAAAATGAAAGAAAAATTGAGATCTAAATTGTTCTAATAATAAGCATATTATAACAACTATAAAATAATGTGGTCAACATTATTAGTTGTTTTTGTGTTGAGTGTTTGTTATAGTAATTATTATAGGTGTATTAATAACAATGATGGGTTGAAGTCATACTTATATAACTTAATACAAATTTGAGGGGGTTTAGATCTCTCAAATTTTCACCTAGTCTTAAGGAAAAATTGGTTGCTAAAGGAGTATTACTTTTATGAGCTTCTTATTTTATTTGAACTTATGAAATTACTTCAACATTGCTTGATAAATTGTCTTTACACAATGAAAAAAAAATACCTTAATTTTAATGGAATTTCACATAGAGTAGCCAAATTTAGCAAGAGATGCTTGTGAGCCTAGTGTTATATTCAAATGAGCATCTCTTTCTCAAGTTTTTCATTTTTCCCAAATTTATTTTCTTTCTCATTATTGGCAAGGAGCTCCGTGATTTTTTTATTTGATCCAAGGTATGAGGGAGTTCATGAATCCATTTTGTATGCTTCTTGAGCGCAAAGGGTTTCCTTTCCTTCATTTTCTCTCTTCATATTTGTCATTTATTGATTCTTATCCCACCTTGGTACATTCTCCACTTCTCAAATGTCATATAGTAAAGCATAGGATGAGAAGGGAGCACGAAGAGGAAGGATACCATCATTACTATGCCACTATTCTAGGAAAATTATGTTTGTGTTACTTTATGTTAGTGTATCTTTCTTTTTAAATTTAACCTCCTATTACATTCTTTAAAAGATATATAGAAACTAAAATTTCCATATATTTCACTTTATTATTGTTTTCCACATTCCCTTCCCCAACGTTACTTTGCACCTCTCGGTGCAAATGCTAGTTATAATATTCAATTGATCCATGAGAGCCCCATTCCAATATGTTAGGGACAAGTGCATTTATTTTTATAATTTAAGTATCATGCACATTTTGTAGTGTGACACACACACACACACACACACACTTTATTCAAGTTTAAATTTCAATTTGTAATATTTGACTCTTGCATAGAGCTATTTTAGGGGTTCATGTCACTTATGGTTTCAAAGACTTTTATATTAAAGCATGAGATCTCGTGAGTGTTCTTCTATGCATCTTATGGTTTTTAATGAATAAAACCAGTTAAACTTCTTTGAAATACCTAAGCCATAATTTTAGTTTATGTCTCTGTATATTGCTTCAAAATTGTTTTTCCTGTGTTATGAATGCATGGATGTGATGGAGTGAAAAGGTATTTTTGTTGTGATTTTACCATCTTTTCATCGTATTTTTATTCACTATTTTTTAACAACTTGGTTCACTCATAAGTTTAGAGTTTTTTAGTGATATATTCATTTATATGAGCAAATAAAGTTAAAATTTGAGTGTGAAAGAGAAGTGCCACCTCTATAAAAATGTAGATTGAATTTGGAAAAATCCCTAGGAGGTTGATTTTTTCCCCTAACATGAAAGGAGATCAATAGGCCCATAATCATTTAACACGTTGAGAATAATTTTGAGATCTTTAACTTATAATTTAACTAAATATTTGAATTGAACAACATCAAATAGAGAGAATTACAGGTAGTACACCATCCCATAGCTAAACCTACGAACTGGCCAAGTCCATCCAAAAAATAAAAGGACCACTTTTTTAAATATGTTTCCAAAATGGATCTTGCTCTAGAACCTTCACAAGTTGTATCTCAATTAAAAATTACATCCAGCTTGTGACTCAAAATGAGTTTTTTGAGGGCTAGCTGCTTATGGGCACCCCTAATCACTCTTACATTCTATGAATTCATAATCACGGAGAAGGCTTCTTAAGGTATCTCCCTACTCCAAGGATCCTTGTGATGGTGGATTGTTTACGTTTCCTAATCTTTTGAACAACTTTTTGTTGTGCCTTAGACATATGGGACTTCCTCCCCAATAGATTAGGATGGATATGGTGGAGGGTTAGAAAATCAAATGAAGAGGGATCATCTTTTTATTTTACACGAGCCTTAAGGGTATGTCCTCTTTTTGGAGAAATGGTTTCCCCCTTATCCATAGATGTGCCCAAAATGTTACAAAACTACACGCACCAACAAGCCTACCATGCAAAGGGGAAACATGGGGGAAGGGAAACAAGGCTACAATTGAGAGGAATCGGAACCAAGGAGCCAAACCTTTATCACATATGACTTTATGAACTTTGAAGGAAGAAGAAACCACAAATAAAGAAGGGAGAATGAGAATCATATTAGACTTGAAGACTGAAAGGCCCCACTCCTCTTGCCACTCAGCCCCTTGTGTTATGTATGGAATTGAGGGGGGAAAGACACAATTTCTAGCCTTGTTCTTGAGCATACTATGACTAACATAATTCCTCTTATTCTTTAATTTTTTTTCCCATACCTTCCTAAACCACCCAATGTTCATAAAATATTTTTTACACTAAGCTTAAAAGTGGTTGCCCTCATGATATGTGAATCATCAAAATGGTAACCCCTAGTAATCATTTTTTTGTTTCTACTTAAAATCATCGAACACCATATCCATATCCCCAACTAAGCCATCTATGAGATCCACCTCAATTTGAATATAGTTCCACCACCTATCCACCTTAGTATCCCAATTTGGCTCCAACCTTACAAATTCCCCTGGCTTATTCCCTATAACTTCAAGGATAAATTTGTTCCAAAAAACTAGGGGAAGCTCGAGTAGGATGGCCCACACATGAATGAAGCCACAAGAGCCGTAGGAGGATCAAATTTATCTAACTATTTATGAAGAAGCAACCCTAATGGATCCCAGCTCCATCCTTGACCTAAACAATTTCCCATAGTCAACCTTAGATTGCAAAATAAAACAAAACTAACCACACATCAGGACATGAAAGATACGTATATATCCTAATATCGCGGCTAATTAAGCTCCAACCATTGAGATAAAGAATCCATTCGAACCACCTTACTGTTGAACCGCCCAACCAGGGCTTTGCCTAAAAACTTCAAGATATATTTGATCATGATGTCCTTTCAAACCATTATATCAACCTTCTCCTCCCAATCTCGCACACACTTCTTTTTAATTTTATAAAAACTAGTCCCTTGACTCATATATGCACCTATAATATCTTCCACTTTTCCCTTGACAGCGTTCAAAGATGAAAGCAGTGAGCCAAGCACTAAAGTCGAGGGTGCATGAACCAAGGAAGGGATAGGAAAGGGGTTAGTAAATGATTCCTTATGGGGGATTACACCTTCCTCTGTAGTTGTCACCTTTTCAAACCCTGAGACTGTAGATTAATGGCCACCTTAACAAAGGTGCCAAAATATTTGGCCAATGGATCCAATCCATTCCAAGGGATATACGTTAAGGATCCACGAAAAAAATCATCCTGCAAACAAAACGCTTAACACTAACACATGCTTTCCTCGAAATCCACTTATTCGATCTCCAAACCAACGAACCATGCTAGAAACATAAAATCAATCACATAAAATAGAATAAATGACTAGAAAACCTCTACCTAACATAAAAAAATTACCATTATCTAAAATTAAAATCATCACAAAAATCATATCATACCTAATACAAATCAAATCAAACCGTGAAAACACATAACCAACACTTACCCTTCCCTTTCATAATATCCATGACTTAAAATATATATATATATAAACTGACCTAAAATGACATACAAACTTTATCTTCAATATACTTTGGTTATTTACTTGTATTTGTTTGTAACTTTAAATCTAATGTACCTTAGAAGGCCTAGAGACTCAAATCAAATAAATATCCTTTTAAGCGGTGACAATCCTAAGAATTACCCATCGAACTAAGCATAGCACCACTTTTTCTCCTTCAACCAAAGAATAATAAGATAATATTTTTCTGGCCTGTTATGGGGCGGCATTAAAAATATAATTGATTTTGTTTTTATCTGCAAGTGTTTCTTAAATTGTAAGTTACATCATGAGGAAAAAGTATTATTTTAAGATCCTCATAATTAAAGCCCACCCCCAAAGTATTTGATAGGAGTTTATGGTGTTCGTAGGACCCACGTACAAGTGGAGTTGTAATCAATATTCAAACATTATATTAAAAAAAAATTGTGCCGGGGCTCGCTCCAACCCACTATTTGCCTTCTCCTTTTTAATAATAAATTATGTCATGTGTACTAATGAAGATACATTTTTTATATGAAAATAATATCAAATTATTATAAATTATACTTTACATTTTATTAACTAACCATCAGTACAAAATAAATATAATCTATTTAAAAATATGTTGATTCCTTTTTCTCACCTATAATTATGTTCAGAACGTTGACGACCTTTCAAAGAATGGACGGTCATCTTTAAAAATATATCGAATTTCTTTAGAACGTGAATGACCTTTAAAAGAAGGGAGGGTCATCTTTATTTCTTAATAAAGGAAAATGGCAAGCATTTTGCCAATGTGTAATGTTCAGTTCTATCTTTGGAAAATGATTGAAAATAAATATTATTACGTGTGCTTAATCCTTTTATAAAACAAAATCCATGGTAACCCAAGCATTCCACGTCATAATATAAAGCATATTTGGTAAAATAGCATGTGGAATATCGAGGCTTGCGCAAGGACATGTATCACCTTCAAATGATACTAACCCCACTAAACCGCCGCTTAATGTTTGAAACTCACAAAGTTCATGATCACATGTCTACCTAGGTTTAGGTAGAAATATTCACGTTTATATTTATATTTCATATAAACATATTAATTATTAAATGTAAAATATTTAATATTTTTACTTTGATTATATAAGTGGATTTTCAAACTAGGGTGTGGATTTTCAAGTTAGGTTGTGGTAGAAGTCAGTTTTAATGTTAAAAAGTCAGTTTTAACGTTGGATGAAAGAACTATTGGATGGTATTATTAGGATTATGTTAGTGTTGTTTTAATGTTGAATGAAAGAAAGTTATGATTATTAGTAATATGGTATTATTAAGATTATTTATATGAAATTTTATAAATAATAGATGTCAGCGAAATAGTTTAATTTTTCTATAAGTAATTTTAAAACTTTAATTTCTCTCATAAAATTTAAATACTATCTTTAATATCTCTCATGAAATTTGAACGATAGATTTAGTAAAAAATAAACCTTTTATAAATTAATTAGTCTATACTTCCTAAATATAAATGATTTAATAAAAAAAAAAAAACCCATATTTATAAATATGGTATATTTATAATAAAAATTGAATTTGAATTATTGAAATTAATAACTTTAATCAAATGTAACTATTTTTTTAAATAATAGTTATATTAAAATATTTATAATTTAATTACTATTTTTTGACTTTCTTTTCTTGTTTCCGTTCAACCAAATTCTTTGCCATGTAATTTTTACCTAAAAATATCTATATACAAAATATAGCAAAAACCATATTTCAAATTAAAATAAATAAATATTTCAAGTTGATTTTTATCAATGACATTTAATGTAACACGACAAAGGTTTGAAAAGGAAAAGGAAAAGGAAAAGGAGGGATGATCTCTTACGGAATTGAAAGCTTTGTTGTCTTTCAATTTGTAGTTTTTTGAAGCGTTTGCTAAGACTTTTCTCTGGCCCATGGTAGATAACGCAACCTAAATTTAATAGGCAATTTCAATTCAAATTTTGAAGCTTGACCATTAATGTATACCAAAAAGTGAAAAGGATAATCTTGTGATATATAAGATGATTTGTACATTAATGGATTGTGTTTATTTATGATAATTTTTTAAACATATGATTATAATTGGAGTTATTTTGTTTATTTATGATAATTTTTTAAACATATGATTATAATTGGAGTTATTTCTTGAAAGTTTTAGTTATAAATTTTTGAGTAATTGTTAGTGTGATTTTTTGAAAGTTTTTATGGTGGTTTTTTCTGGTGTATGGTGGTTTTTTTGGTGTATGGTGGTTTTTTCTGATCTAATTTCTTTAAAATACTGTAAGAATTTATTGACAAGAAATGTTTGATGGGTAATTTTGCATAATCTAAGTGCTTTAGGAGTTTTTTAGGGTGTTGAATCCATACATACAATCAAAAAACCAGTTTAAATAACAGAAATCAAAATTTTACCTCAAATTTTTTCACTAGATTCAAACACTTGTCCAAAAAATCGCAGTAAAAACACCTCCATAAATTTATGTTGTTTGTTTGTTATATTGTGATGGATTTTTTAAATTATTTTAACCGTACCCAAAAAAAATTCTAAGCGTACTAAAAATTTCAGGTTTTTTATAATGTTAACTTTCGGTTTCGATAAATTTTTGTTGTTGTCGTCACCTTGTCATCGGGGTAGGGCTCCAAAGCCTGAGGTTTCTCGTCAGTATGTGTATTGTTACTATATCTTGTTTTTAATGTTGCGAGTACTGGCATGACAAGTTGAAAATAATTAATATTATTTTATATTAATGGAGAAATGGTTACACAAGTTGTAATGTATCTCCTTAGTTTAGGATTAGTTCCTACAATTTAGGAGTTTGTTTGCAACTTCCTGATTCTTAGTGATGTACTTAATGATGTAATTTCTCATTCATGAATGAAGAGTAAACTCAGAGTGTTCTCTCCGTTTGAGTGCAGTCTCTAGGTGAAGTACTCACCTATGAGCTGCAACTCCTTGTTTCAATTCAGTCTGATTTTTATCTTGGTATCAGAGCACAGAGTAGGGAGAGCCTTAATTTTTATTTATTTATTTAGAGGATGTATCATTGATTACAGAACTGTAGTGGGGGAGGAGTATACAGAAGCTTTCGTAGAATCAAGTGGACTGCAGTAACACCTAAAGCATAGGTCTCAGATGATTGATCATCTCTGAGCGAAAGAAAGGGTTGGAGCGGTTTCGTCACGAACAGTCGCGCCATTGGCGCGATTTTGAGGGAGATACACACGCCAGCGCGCCAAAATAAGTTATTGGCGCGGAGATACATGCCATAATTGCACCAATTTTGGGAGACGCGTGCTTTTTTATTTGGGCACGGATTTTTCGCCTTCGAGAAGCGCCAGCCTCTTTCTCTTTGGGAAGGTCTGCAATTTTTTGCAGATCGGCCATGCCCGGTGGTGGCGCATTGAATTTCTAATTTGCTTGGTGGCAGCAGATCGGACTTGCCCGGTGGTGGCGCATTGAAGTTCTGATTTGCTCGGTGGCAGCAGATCGGACTTGCCTGGTGGTGGCGCATTGAAGTTCCAAATTTGCTCGGTGGCAGCAGATCGGACTTGCCCGGTGGTGGCGTATTGAAGTTCCTGATTTGCTTGGTGGTAGCAAATCGGACTTGCCCGGTGGTGGCGCATTGAAATTCCTGATTCACCCAGAGGAGGCAGATCAGATTGCCCGGTGGTGGCGTATTGGATTTTCTTGGTGATAGCATATCAGACTTGCCCATTGGTGGCACATTGAAGGTACGAAAAAAAAAATCAGCAAAACAGTGGTCAGGATCTGGTATGTGTTGATTTTTTTTTTAGTGTCCTGCAATTGTTCAATTAGGTAAAATTATTCATCAGAGGATCAGAAAGTTAGCAGTCCAATATGAATAACAGTATAGAATCGTATCTCCACGAGTCTGGCAAACTCGATGGATCTAATTTCACCAACTGGAAATTCAAGATACAGACATTACTTGAAAGCGCAAATGTGTGGTCGATTGTTATAGGAAATGAGCCGAGACCAGGAACAGCTACACAAGAACAAGACTGGGATAAAAGGGAGACCAAAGCAAAGGTCATACTGAAGATGTCTGTCAAGGACAATATTATCCCACATATTAGAGACTGTAAATCGTCCACTGACATTTGGACGACGATCAAGAACCTATACCAGACGCAGAATACAAACCGTGTCTTGTCACTCAAAGGCAAGCTGTTTGCAATGAAGATGGAGGAGAATGAGTCCGCTGCTGGATTCATTGCTAGAGTCAAAGACCTGAAGGACAAATTGGGAGATATCGGAGAGAAAGTCTCTGATTCCGATCTGGTCACGATCACATTGAATGGAATGACAGATGAATATCAAATGTTCATCACAGGATTGGCAGCCAGGGAGAAAGCCCCTGCATTTGAAGAGATGACAGGGATTCTGCTACAAGAAGAAGAGCGACGGCAAAATTTGAAATCACTGAGCAATGATCTTGCTCTGATGGCAAAAAGGCAACAATATAGAGGGAAGCAGCCACAACAGCAACAACAACCACAACAACAGAAAGGAGCCAACACATTTCAAAAGAGACCGTTTAAAGGTATGTCTGCTAATAATTTTCCCAGCAAGAAATATTTTTACTGTGGAAAACCTGGTCATCGGATTAAAGAATGTTATAAGAGGCAGGCAAACGAAGTAAGAAATAAACAAAGAAAGCACAAAGGTTACTTTGTTGAGGAAGATGAGGACCATAGCCACGAACTGCGACTATTTACAGTCGATTGTGCCCTTTCAACTTCAAAGGGAGATGAGGACGACATATGGTATGTTGATTCTGGTGCATCCTCACATATGACGGGTAAGAAGGAATGGTTTGAATGTCTTGAAGAAACTTCATGTGGGTCGAAAATTTATTTAGGAGATGATAGTGGATATGAGATCAAAGGATATGGTGACATTCCGGTAAAGTTACCTAGCGGTGACATTAGATGCCTTAAAAATGTATTTTATGTGCCTGGAATTAAGAAAAATTTGATCTCTATCTCAATGATAATTGATCAGGACATGCAAGTTCAATTCTTTAAGACTAACTGTGTCATAAAGGATAGCCAGATGGAAACAGTTGCAACAGGAGTGCGTGTGGGGAGACTGTACAGACTAGATGTGAAAAGTATGCCACAGCAAGCCATGGTCGCAACTGGATCGACAGCTGAAAATCTCTGGCACCAAAGATTCGGCCATCTTAATCTGCAAGACCTCATCCTACTTCAGAGAAAAGGTATGGTCGATGGACTCCCTGTTTTCCATAATTTTCAGTTGGATTGTGATGGATGTGCATTAGGGAAAATGCATAGAGAAAAGTTCCCTCTGCATGTTAATAGAAAGGAAAGAGATATTTTAGAACTGGTGCATACAGACATATGCGGACCTATGCAGACTAGGTCACTAGGTGGTGCATATTACTTTCTCTTATTTACAGATGATTGCACTAGATTCTCTTGGATATACTTTCTAAGTAAAAAGAGTCATACCTTTCAGTATTTTAAAGAGTTTAAATCCATGGTAGAAAACCAGACGGGAAAAAGCATAAAAATTCTCCGCTCAGATCGAGGGGGAGAATACAGGTTGGGAGAGTTCATGAATTTCTGCAAGCATCATGGGATTGTGCAACAGTTTACAGTGCCCCACACTCCACAGCAGAATGGAGTGGCAGAATGAAAGAACAGAACTCTTGTGGAGTGTGCAAGGAGCATGCTTCAAGCTAAGGGTCTATCAAATGGTTTTTGGGCAGAAGCTATTAACACTGTTGTCTACTTAAAGAATAGGAGTCCTACTAAATGTCTAGGCTTCAAAACCCCTTTTGAAGCATTATTTGGATTCAAACCAGCAATGAGTCATTTAAGAATATTTGGGTCAAAAGTTTATGCTCATATACCTAAGGCAGATAGGAAGAAGTTAGATCCTAAAGCCCTGAAATGTATATTTGTTGGATATGGCACTGAGTTCAAAGCATATAAGTTATTTAATCCTATGACTCATAAGGTTTTTGCAAGAAGAGATGTCATATTTCATGAACAGGTTGAAGAAGGAAAGGATGACTGTAATAATGATTGGCACATTCCATTGCTAATGGAAGAAAACAGTCAGGATCATGAAGAGCAGGAGCAGGAGCAGAAACAAGAAGAAGTAACAGGTAATGTAATCAATGATGCAAGCCTGGAGAAGGCTGAAACAGACAGATTTGAGGTAAGTCCCCTACCAAGGAGATCAAGTAGGAAGACTCGATTACCATCCAGATTGAAAGACTATCCATTAATGAAAAACATTTTGAACATTGTAGAACCTGCAAATTATGAAGAAGCAAGTAAATATGATGCATGGAGGGCTACAATGCATGAGGAAATTGAATCAATTAATAGAAACCATACTTGGGATTTGGTTGAACTTCCTGAAGGTAAAACCCCCATCGGATGCAAATGGTTGTATAAACCTAAAATAAATGCAGATGGGAGTGTAGAAAAACTTAAAGCTAGACTGGTAGCAAAGGGTTACTCACAACAAGAGGGAATAGATTTCGATGACACCTTTTCTCCTGTAGCAAAATTAAACACTATTAGAATGCTAATTTCCTTAGCAAAAAAACATAAATGGGAGCTACACCAGCTAGATGTTAAGTTTGCATTTCTGAATGGTGACTTGAAAGAAGAAATTTATTTAGTACAGCTTGAAGGGTTTGTGAAAAAGGGGCAGGAACATCTTGTTTGTAAGTTGAAAAAGGCACTTTATGGTTTAAAACAGGCACCCAGGTCGTGGTATGAGAAGATTGATTCATTTTTTGTACAGCATGGCTTTCATAGGAGCTTGAATGATCCAAATCTGTATACCAAGTTTAATAAACAGAGGCAAATTATTTTGATTTCTTTGTATGTAGATGATATGATCATAACAGGGAATGCTAACAATCTGATCAAAGAAATCAAACGGCAGATGTCACAAGTGTTTGAGATGAAAGATCTCGGAAATCTCCATTATTGTTTGGGATTGGAAGTATGGAGAGATTCTAGACAGACTTTTCTTACTCAAGGGAAGTATGCCAGAAGCTTGCTGGAAAGGTTCAGAATGGAGCAGTGTAGATCAGCAGCAACACCATTGCAGCAGAACTTAAAGTTGAGCAGTGATGATGGTACTAAAGAGGTGGATGCCACTATGTACATACAGCTAGTTGGGAGTTTGATATATCTTACTACAACTAGACCAGATTTGGCATACTCTGTTAGTATGTTGAGCCAGTTTATGTCAAAACCCCTCGAAAGTCACTGGGTCGCAGCAAAAAGTGTGTTGAGGTATCTTAGTGGTACTAGTAATTATGGAATTTTGTACACTGACACATCTGATGTTACTCTAGCAGGTTTTTCAGATTCAGATTGGGCAGGTAACTTGGATGATCGAAGGTCTATCACAGGTTACGCATTCAGCATTGGATCCGGGGTCATAGCATGGAGCAGCAAAAAGCAAAGCACTGTAGCCTTATCTTCATGTGAAGCTGAGTACCAAGCATTGTGTGCAGCCACATGTGAAGCTATCTGGTTGAGAAGACTTCTCAACGATGCAGGAGAAGAACAGAAAGAATCAACTATTATCAAAACTGACAACCAGAGTACCATCAAGGTTGCATACAATCCAGTCTTTCATAAAAATACCAAGCACATCGATACTCAGTTCCATTTTGTTCGAGAAAAACTACAGTCAAAGGAGATATGTGTTGAATATTGTAAAAATTGTGACAATATGTCTGATATTTTTACTAAGCCTCTTGGGCGTGTAAAGTTTGAATTGTTTAGAGGGATGCTAGGAGTTCAGGGTAATCCTTTCTCCATTAACTAGGGGAGTTGAAAATAATTAATATTATTTTATATTAATGGAGAAATGGTTACACAAGTTGTAACATATCTCCTTAGTTTAGGATTAGTTCCTACAATTTAGGAGTTTGTTTGCAACTTCCTGATTCTTAGTGATGTACTTAATGATGTAATTTCTCATTCATGAATGAAGAGTAAACTCAGAGTGTTCTCTCCATTTGAGTGCAGTCTCCAGGTGCAGTACTCACTTGTGAGCTGCAACTCCTTGTTTCAATTCAGTCTGATTTTTATCTTGACATTCTATGCAAGGGAGACACCGTCAATCTCGTATGTGTCTTCAATCAACAGACAAAAAGTGAATGTTTATCACAAAAATTAATTCAAGGTTTATTGTGTCGAGCTTCTGAGTAAGTATTTCTCTTCGTCGTGGACAATTCTAGGTCTCGTGGCAGTAACTGTTTTTCTACTGCTTACCGTCCTGCAAACTATCTTCATAATACTTTCAATATATAAGTAGCCTCTCGTTTTCCATCCCCTAAATGATTTCATTACTATGACTAGTGTATGAAGGAAGTTTCTAGTTCTTCTAAATCATTTGTATGTTGTTGGCTAATGAAAGTACTGAATTGCAGAAGACGAGTTATGTATAACAACCTATTGAATATTTTTCACATTATTTTGATAGCTATGTTTGAATTGAGCATTTATGGGCACAACCGGAATGACGGATTCTTCTTCTTTTTATGAGAGTGCAATTTTATGTTTCTTTTTTAACAATACATGGGTTGTGTCTACTAGTTGGTGGGGAAGAAAACTTTTGTCCACTTAATTTGATTTATTTAGTTAGTATTACATATATTTTCTTTTTTTTGTCTAGAGAAATAGAAATAGAAATAATAGACTTCTTTTCTTTTAATTGAGCAAGGTTTCATTTATTCTTATTTCTATGGTCCTGTACGTAGTCCTTCCATGCATAAAATGACTTTTAACTCAAAATAATTAAGGAAAATGGTGTTTTCCATAATGGCCCAAGCTACACCTAGTCCTATGATGATGTTCCTTACATCTCTTGCCCATCTTTTAGATAGATACGCAAGGGATAACCCTTCTCCTTTATTGAAGCTTCAATGTAATCTTTTAGAACTTTATCAAACATGGAACGTACTTTAATATTAATTAAGATATATATAACATTTCATATATATATTTCCAAATCATATTAACTAAATCTCATTATTATATTAGACATTAATAATGATTAATATTAAACTTAGAGTGTTCTCTCTATTTGAGTGCAGTCTCCAAGTGCAGTACTCACCTGTGAGCTGCAACTCCTTCTTTTCAATTCAGTCTGATTTTTATCTAAAACACCATGGATGGAAAGGATGTGCCATCTCTGTGAGAATATTAACATCAAGGATGAAAATCACTTCCTCTTAGAGTGCCCCGCGTACAACCACATTAGAGTTTAATTTCATAATCTTTGTTGCAATACTGACCTTCCTAGCCTTTTAAGATGTCAAAATTATAGTGAGCTCAAGAGGCTTCTCTCGAGGCGTTTTGAACATAGGAATAAAATCTTAAATAAAATTAAATAACTACTTTCTTTAGGTCCGATAGACTAAAGATTGGTCTCATTAGACGTTAACCATCATCATCATCACCATCATATCATCAAATGTAGTTGATATACATAAAAAAACATCAATTTCCATTATTTATATGTCAATCAACATAATTTAATATATCTAGAAATATTTGTATTGATATTAATATTATTTATATTAAGAACATTAATTTCACTAATATTGTTATTACTTTAAGATTTTAGTCTTAAAATCCCTTGATGGTGAGACATGACTGAAGGCAATAATGAGTTCTGCTAGGGTTTTTTGAAATGTGCGCAGGATCTGTAGGATCGACGAGGGCGGATTTGAACATGGCATTGACGAATTTTTTTTCCATGAATAAGATATATGCAAATAGAAAGTGAAGGAATGGGGTGTTGCAAAGTTGATTTCTCTCTGCATACTAAAGATCTGGTGGGTTAGTTCGACAAATGTTGAAGCTCCTGCTATCATTAGCAAAGATCGCGCTTCAAATCGTGTGTATCTATGGATAGAACCATTTTTAATTGTTGGATCTAGTCTTTTTATGAAGATTGAAGGCTCAGAGGCGTTGCAATGGATGATTTTCTCGCTAACTCACATGGATCTAGGGCCAGGGTTCGTGATCTAGAATTTTTGTTATTGATTGATCTGTCGTATCGATGAGGTAGTGCGATGATATCACAACTGTATCTTGCGACATAATACTTAGTTCCATTCAGATCTTTCAGTTTTTGGGAACCATATCGATTGACCCCTTCAACGGCAAGCAAGAACTAAATTGATTTATTTTCCAGATACAGATCTACATGCATGATCATATGCCAGATCTGGTTGGAATTTTTCCATTAGAGCTAAATGGAGAGGCAGTCTTATCACCCAACATAGGAAAGTCTTCTTGTATAAACCTTACACATTTGAATTTTCAGATCTCGTAAAACAGGAGGATCAATTCTAGATGTCGATCCCCAGATCTGCCTGAAGGATTACCTCTAAGATCCCTGGATGGGAAATGTGTATCCATAGGGGTTTGGAAAAGGTATCAGCTTCAAACTCTTAAGAAGAATATTCAAGATCAGTTGGGTATTCCAACAAGCCTCCAAAATCTTATTTATGCAGGGGAAATCATTGCAATAGGACTACAAATTACATGAGTATGGCATTGAACGTGATTCAACCATTATCCTTAACACGATCTTTCTTGCAGGTTGTACTAGATCTAGTTCCACAGGTCCAGCTTCTTTCAAGAATGTGGTTAAAGGAAAGAATGATTCCCATAAAATTACAAAACACTCCCCAAACCTTTCTGGTCCTTATATTGTGGAACATATGGACCAGGTGTCTGCTTTGAACCTATTTTGACAGTCAATTTGCTAGAGGTCCATGAGTTATACTTGAATTTCCATGCAAGAGAATTTATATGCATATTTAATAGTTTATGGCAAAAGTCAGAGGATTTACATCAATGGATTTTCTTTACTTGAACTGAAAATTTTAATATCCACCTATGACTCTATGGAATTTTTTATTATGAAATTTGACACATCAAAGGATATGGATTATATATTAAAAGAGAGACCATTGTTTTGGGACAATGCTGGTCTATTCATGATCCCATGGTATCTCGGATTTCATGCAAATTATACCTTGGTGATCTCCAAATGTCAATATGGATCAAGTTACAAAATTGTCCCTTGCATTTTTGGCATCACAAAGTATTAGAAGGGATCATAAATGTTTTGAGAAAGTTTTTAAATGTGGATGTAGATAGAGTCTCAAAAGGAATTTTCACATTTTCTAAATTCTCTGTAGAGGTATACCTTAGTAAAAGCTTACCTTATCACATTATTTTGATTCATAATAACCTGCAATGGTCCGAGCGTTTAGACTATGAGAATACAACATTCAAATTTCATGTTTGTCTACAAACTAGAAATCTACAAAACATGTGTCCTCAAGCTAAAAAATACTTTAAAATAAAAAAGAAATGAGTCCAAAAGTGAAAGGGATGGCATTTTTGAGAATCACAAGAAGCAGAAGCAAAGGACGACGAACTCCCAGAGAACACTTCAAACATTGTCGAACGAAATTCCTAGGATATTATTAAGAAGAACCTGGTTGATCAATATACTTTGTTAGGTCCAACTTTACCCAAAATATCAACTCATATATTTCAACAACAACAGATTGTGAAGATTCCATCTGAAAAACACTCAAGCTACACCAAACAAACTCATGCTTGAGAAAGCTAGGATTTTGATAAAGATATTTTTGTATATCTTGAAGAGAATCGAATTTCTAATGTATCTTCCACTCCCAACTCTGGTGATTGGTTGGAAGTGGAAAAAAAAAAAAGATAAAAAAAGAGTATATTAGTGTTATTTCTATTAAGTTCTTAATTTTATCTGAGTAGAATTTGCTTGTTTTCTCATATGCTTTTTTACATCTACAATATGTAATTTTGTTCTTTATAAATAAAACTATGATTTTTCCTTTGTAAAAAAACATAAAATTTTAATAATATTAATTTTACTTTTATTTTAATAAATAAACTTACTAATATTATTTTTCTCAATATTTCTTCATATTATTAAAAGTGTATTAATATTGTTATTAACAATATTCTTTTTAATATTATTATTAATAATAATTATATTATTAATAATATTATATAATAATAATAATAGTATTTCTTATAATCTTAATATTATTATAAAACTTAATTATAAAATATAAATTTACAAAACATAACCCCTGAAACATAAAATTATAAAATTACCATAAACACATTTATGGCCACATGTGGAAGCATTTCTTCCAAGTTATGATCGATTATAAAATTACAATAAACACATTTATGGCCACCTATGGACGCATTTGTTCCAAGTTATATCTCGTCAAATAGACTACCTTAGTCATGCATCACATCATTCTCCATAAAGCAAAATTCTCGTCTAACACCACAACAATGTATATGTGGTTTTGCTTTAAAGCTACAACAATGTGTTTGTGGTTTTGTTTTAAATTAGCTATTTATCGATTAAACTCTATTGATGCAGCCGTGTGAGTCTAAATGGAAGTTTTTCCAAAATAATTAATCAAATCATTAATTGAAATTAAAAGGAAGTAAAATCTGTCCTCTCCAGTATTCTTACCATACACAGAAAATATACACTCTTAAAAAGGAAAATATGCACTCTTCGGATTTTAAAGAAAACACAGATTTTCAAAAATTTAAAATGAAAGGAAGAAACACTATATGCTTTCCAGTCTTTTAATATAACGATAGGCTTAAAGTGTGCATTATTTCAAGAATTTAAACTAAATGAAACTAAAATCTGCATTATTTGTTTCTCAATATGAACCTAATTTTTATGAGAAAAACGTTGGATAAATTTGAAGAATTAATACTCTAATTGCAGAAAAATAATTTTCAGCATAAACCATTGCATAACTTATGAAGCATCTAAACTAAAACTAACATGGGAAAGAGAAAAACGTAAATTAATGTTTAACAAACAAGCATGTGCAACCTGAAACATAAAGGAACAATTTACAAAATAAAATGGGAAGCCAAGAACATCCGCAAAAGGATGTTAAATAATTTCAGGAAAAAATAAAAAAAAATAAGGCTCCTTGTAAGATCAGGATCAAGATTTCAAATCTTTTAAAGATCTACAAACGTAAGAATGTGGTGTTGTTGGAAGTAATGGAGAAAGTTATATTTAGATAATTGTTATGATGAGGATAGGTTTGAGGCTCTAATCTTAGACCTCACATCCTAATATCTAGGGAGTGGTTGAAACTATCCCGTTAGTGTGAAAGCCTATATATTTGAGGCTCATCTGACTCAATAGTCAGTGCTTGTATGAGTACATGTACACTCTCCAGGTATCTCAACTGGAGAGCCATTTAGTTAATAGCTAATAGATTCATCTTTTAACATGGTATCGGAGCTTCAGGTCGAAGCTAAGAGGACCTGCGCTGTGTGTAGAATTTGAGGACATAAATATCTAATAGTTGGAGATTTCGTTGCAGCATTCGAGGTATGAAAGCATACAACAATTCGAGAAGCCAATTATTGTGATCGATTGGTGGGCAGCCTGTCGCTACGTGAGTCGGCAGTGTTGGCTCCCTCACGATCGAGGCTCTATAGGTTAAATAGCTAATTCTAGGATGTGAGAGCCATGTTACGAGGTTGCGCGCTGAACCCATGAGCCGGTGGTGGAGGAAAAAAAATCACAGCTTGGTGGTTTAATCGTTGACCGCTTGGTGAGCTTGAAAAATGGTGTTTCTGCGTTATTGATACGCTATGTTATCGGAGACAGCCCAAATACTGACGAAATTCACATCTCTGCCTCCCAACATGTAGTGATTCAGAATTATACAATCAGAATAGGGGAAAGTGGTCGAGTTATTTTCTCGTAGATGGACGGAATCCGTGGGTGATCGGAGAAATCTGTCTGAGCTTGTGTATGCTGCATACCTTTACAAGCAAGACCCCACAGAATTTAAATCCCATGTGTGTAGGTTTTCCACCACTGCAATATGAGAATAGTGGCATCCAACTTGCGGATCAGTTCTCATCTGATTTCGCCAAGCAGATCAGTTTCTCCATGAGCAGCTGCGTGGATCGTAGTGGAGGTTCGTTGCTGGTTCGGTGAGCCTGATCTGTGGCTGCGTGGATCTGCTACACAATCGGGGTGTGGAGGCAGATTGTATCTAACTTGTTGTAATCAAAGGGCATCACAATTTCCCTCTTCAGTGGAGCAGACACATGGACTGTGGATCATGAGGGAGAAGCACTCAAGCATCAAATTTTTTTTCTTGCCTTGTCAAGCTACAATCGAGCGAAGGAATCGATCTTATGTAGTATAACTCCTCCACGTTGGTAATGCTCGGTGCTTGCTTGAGCAGGTGCCTAGTTTGGATTGCACCTATACAACGGGGCTTCTAGTTGTTGACATCTTGTGCCTCAAGGAAGCGAAACAATAAAACATAAATACATGAGGTTCGAGAAGAACACCTTCCCACCCATCACATCTGTTACCTGTTTGGAAGGCAATGAGATTTTTTGGGCGTCAGAATCAAGAGATGGCTCAAGGATGGAGTATTTGTAGCAAAAGATAGTTATAAATACCCAGTTTTCAATGCGGATCGGAGTGCACAGAGGTTATCCATGATTTATTGATTTGTTGCGTTATCTGGAGAAGCGTAGAGGACAAGTTTTCTTGTGTGATCTACCTGTGTGATTTAGCAGTTTCATTCTTAAATTTTATTGTTTGATAAACCTAGAAGTTGCAAGTTGTGGGCTAGGTTGTGGAGATCCCAAAGTGAATTGGGTAAATTTTCTTGCAATTTATTAAATGCCACAATAAAATGTGAAAATTCTTGTTGATTTAAACCCATCTTCACAAATATGTGTCATTATAAATTGCTAATTACATGCATCAGAATTGGATATCGATAGTGTTTCCAGCTTGTTGAGAGGTCGTTTTGTTGCTCGTCGCAAGAAGTCGAGGGCACTGAGATCTGCGTGGCATAGGAGCCACGGTCTACAAGGTTCTATAGTTGAAGAGCTGCCAAAGGGAGAAGTTTCCCACGTGCATGGTAACGGGGTTGTTGGATCTCGTTAGAGGACTGAGTGGACTCGAAATCTGGAAGCAAGACAAAACCAAATACGCTGGACATTTAACAACATGTCTATATTTTTAGATATTTTTGATTCTGATGATGATGATTTTCTCATGTGAACATTTGGAGGCGTTAGCATGGGTAGCATTTTTTAGTTTGAACAAATTTCAGAAAAACATTTTGGTTTTGTTGATGACCATGAGAATCAAGAGGCACAATCTGTTGTACAAGATCCTAATATTTAAGAGTCACGAGTTGATCTTTAGGGAGGATGTAAAGAGGAACAAAGTGTTGAATATCAATTGGATGAGCCACATGAAGCTGATTGCAAAGACGTGGCAGAAGAAGACAAAGCTGAAGAGAATTTAAATTGTGATGATCTCATGAATATTTTTGTGTGTGAAGATGTTAACAGCAACAAGGAAAAAACAACAAAGTTTGAAGAGGAATTGAAATTTCTTGAAGCATGGCTTGAAACACCATGTCTTTATGAAATCAACATAGAAGTTGCATCAATAAATGATGAAGACATTATCGTTGATGTTCAGATGGTTGAATTTGGAAATAGTGAGAGGGAAAATTCTCCTATCCAGCCTGTGATAATTTTGAGAAGGGTGAGAATAAGAATTCAAGCTTTCCATCACTGGGGAAGAAATGATGTGAAAATACATCACTACCTCACGACGAGGAAAGTGAATATGAAGCCTCACCTCGGAATAAACAAGTATGGAGTCACAAGCATAAAGACCAAAATGAAAAACTCTGTTACAAAGTTTTTCTTGTTTTAATTGTAAGCCTAGCTGAGACTAGACCAGCAGGCATATGTTATTGTCCAGTACCCTTTCTCCATTAAGGGGGATTGTTGGAGTAATGGAGAAAGTTATACTTAGATGATTGTTATGATGAGGATAGGTTTGAGGCTCTAATATTATACCTCACATCCTAATATATAGAGAGTGGTTGAAACCATCTCGTTAGTGTGAAAGCCTATATATTTGAGGCTCATCTAACTCAATAGCCAGTGCTTGTATGAGTGTGTGTACACTCTCCAGGTATCTCACCCAGAGAGCCATTTAGTTAATAGCTAATAGATTCAGTTTTTAACTGGTGTCCTTGTACTTGTCGAAGTCTGAAGCTAGCGATGTCGAGGGCTCGATTTATGGGAAACTCAAAATCCTTGTTGGAGAAGATATGGAAAATGAAAACCGGTCAAATCTAGATCTCAATAGTGGTCTTTTGTTGAACAAGAACTGACTAGTTTATGCAGTAGAGGGAAAAAGCTAGCAGCCAGGAGGCTGCCAATGCTATCCCATACACTACTCTATCTATCAAATGTGTCTCTCTACAAACCATTGTCTAGGAGAGAGCCAACAAAATCGATGCACCGATATGCCAAAGCAACAGAAATGCCAAGGATAGCCTCCTTTCACAAATTATTTTTTAATAAATTAAAGAGAGGAGAAGACGTAAGAAACTGAAAAATTGGAAAAAAAATTATATTGTCCATTGGATCATATATTAGACAAAGAATATTCTTTTGGCTTGCAATCTCAATCATTCATTTTACTAAAAATATAAATTCCTCAAGCCCAATTCCAATATAGACCACACTTAATTTTGTTTTTGACATGTGATAATAATTTGGATTAGTTTTCATTATATTAAGACAAATGAAATATTTTACAATTTGAGGTGGATTCCAATATAGACCAAGCCTTAGGCTTAATTATATTTTTGTCATTATAATTATTTGTATTAGTTTTCATAAGACAAATGAAATATTTTACAATTTGAGGTGGATGTTTTTTTCATTGCATAGAGAGGAGCTTTAGCAATGTTGTAATGTCTTGTCCTATTATGTTATTGTTATGTTATGCTATGTAAACATTTTGACTCAATCAAATTATATAAAAAGATAAAATTAAATTAATAATTAAAATAAAACTAAGGTTAAATAGTGAATTTACTTTGGCACCTTGTTTACTCTTGTTTTTGTCTACCCATAGTTTGTGCCAATGGTATTCTTCTATAATGTAGCATTTTTTAAGGCATAAAAATCCAAATATTTTTCTCCTTTTCCAAAGAAGTCGCGTTCCAATTATCTAAAAATTGTGGTAGTACATTGATCTATTGATATTCCAAAGTTGCTTTAAATTGATGTTAGGTCAATAATCTTCTTCTATAAGTTATGTAGAAGACAAGATCTGCTCCTATTCTAATCCAATCCTAAGTATTTTTAGTTTAGGTATATATTGCATTCTCTTTTTAGAATATAAGACTAGAGGTAACAAAACCACTTTTATTAATTTTGATTATGGATAATATTGAAATTGTGAACAATGAATGCTTTGTTAGTTGAAACGAAGCCCTAGCTCGTAGATAAAACTGCATCGTTATCTTTTTTTTCAAAATATAAGGCTAGGAATCCATCCTTTGTTAGAAATATTGAGCAGAGAGAGATTGCACACACACAAATCACACATTGTTATCTTTATTGATCTTAATAGTTACAAATATATAAGACATAAACCACTGATTTCGACACATCTAGATCACAACTACAACTCATACATAGGAAACACCAACTTCTATATTGGCACTTAGGAACTCACAATGACAACTCACAACAACACATGGAAGCATTACTTCCAACACCCTGCCTTAATGCTTACATGGAAAACATTAAAAACACATATTACAACAATAAGGATAATATATTTATGACTGGTCTTCATCATCACTCACATCCACTTTGAAATCTCGCAAACACCACCCTTTCACCACCAGATATTCGAGTTGTCACTTGACCTCCATTTAAAAAGTAACCATCTCTGACCATTGTTGATAAACACTGGAAGATCAACAATATTGACACCTCAGCTCGTCGGGGCTCCTAAGATAAGAGTCCTCCAACAATGAACCATCCTATGGACCAACAACCATCTACCAAATATTTCTTTTTCACCTATCTGTTAGTTGCTAGGATGTATATCTGGATACTGAATGTGTTCAAAAGTTGATAAAACGACCTGACCTTACTAGCACAAATAATTGATGTTTCGGACATTGGGGCTTCTAGTTTAAGAACCACCAACCCTTTTTATAACCAGAATTGAAATAAATATAAAACTACTTAAACTCACACCACAAACATAAAAAAAAACAATGCACAATAGAAGAAATTAAGTCACACTAACAAGCCCAACTACTCCACTATGGCATGAAAATATCAACACCAACAATATGGTTTAAAATTATTGCAGTTGTGAGCCATGCTTTAAGATTATTTCTATTGCTAGCCTTCTCCTTGAATGCTCGTATAACCCTCGATGGATCTTCTAATGTGGTTCATGTTTTGGCATCCACTTTTGCAGCACACAATGTCAATGTGCTGAATAGATTGCAACATGCAGTGGGCATTTGCATGCTATACTTTACCGCTTGTTATTCAGACCCTGTTATAGCATGTAGTGGGAAAGTATAGCATGCAGTGAGGGAATAAAAAAGGATATAATGGAACTTCTCAGAAAATCCATATTCCCAAAAACCACCAAGGCTAATTTTTTTTGTCATTTTCAAGATTTTTGTAACTGGGAGAAAATTTCGAGTCAAGATTGTACAAGTCATAGTTTTTGCTCTTCTCCTGGATATTCTTATAGATTCAACCTTCGATAGAGGCTTGTTCGAGAGAGACTTGATAACGTTGAATTATTTAATCAATTTCACCAATAACAGTGGTTGCACCCGCAACGATCCCCAAAATAATTGGCCTTGGGATTCACACCAAAACCTACTTGTCTTGGTCTCGACTGCTAAGAATGGTCTCTGCAAAGCAGAAGCCCAAAAAACTGTTGTGTCACTTTTAGATGAGAACAGTTGAATGCCATCAAGATGAGTAGGAAACTTTATTCAAACAACAAGCATCAACACTTTCTCGCAACTACTGTAGATCCACACATAGGTCCATAGAATTCATATTATGAACCTCCAAATCCAACATTAACACGGTTTATTCTCACCTGAAGAAGCTATAAAAAGCGAATATATCTACAATGAACCGATCTATATATTTACGCACAAGATAAGTACAAAAAACAAGGACACAACTAAGTTACGTTAATATAATAAATTATTCTCACATATCACATATTCTTGCCCTTTCCAAAAGGGAATCAAGCTAGAACAAGTTATGATACCATGTTAGAAAAATAGAGAGAGAAAAGAGAGACTGCACACACAAAAATCACACACTGTTATATTTATTGATCAAAATAGTTACAAATATATATGACTTAAATCACTGGCTTCAACACATGTATATCACAACTACAACTCATACATAGGAAACAAAAAATTATAGATTGACGCTTGGGAACTGACAATGACAACTCACAACAACACATGGAAGCATTATTTCCAACACCCTTGCGGAAAACCTATGCAAGAAACCCTAACAATTCCTAAGAGCCTCTCTGGAAGTTCTTCATCATCGTGAGACTCATTAGAAATCCCATATCGAAATCCCTCTATCAGAAACCCCATATCAATATCTCCTTCAATTTCAAAATAATTGGAGCCATTTATATATTTAAACCTCAATTCCTTCCCAGCAAGTCAATCTGCATAATTTCCCATGGTGGTCTTCACGATCCGCATGCCCTTCACTGTGTGGTTCACGATATTGAACCTACTAGCATTTGAATAAGTGAAGATGATAATAAAAAAAATAGTTCAATATCATACGTCAAAAGAGGCCATGAAAAAACAAAGAGAGTGATTCCCATCCATTTTTCACAAATCGATGATGGATTTCTCCAACGGAAAGTTCAAGCAAACAAAGCCCTTGAAAATCTAGCGATATCAAGTGACGGTGAGGTATGGTAATTTTTAAGTCAAAGGTTGTGCAAGATCAAGTGAGGTTGATGTATAGTAGGTTTAAATTCAAAGGGTTTGACGTTCAAATTTTTTTGTTGAAAATTGTATTTATGAAAATTTTGTAAAAATAAACATAATTGAATGATGTCATTTTCATGTTTGACAATCCTCAGGAAAATATCCTTTGATAGAAAGCAACTCTTAAGTGGTAGTTTGCATTGATGGTTGAGGATATGTTCCTAACCTTTTCTTGTAAAAATAAAAATAGATAAGTTTGTAATCCAAATTTTTCAACTAAATATTCTTTCATTAGGAGAATTTTGAAGTTTAAAATGGGCCTCCTAAGGAAAATATAAAATAATAGTGGAAATAATAAAATAAGATTAGATTACATCATCAAAATTTAGAGGAGAAAAAAAACTACTTTTTCAATTCGTATTTTCAACTTATCTCCCTATGGATTTACTCAAATTTTGAGTGGGAGCACTCGTTGGATGCATAATTTGATTCTACATCTAAGGAGTACACATGTTTCGTATTTTCTGTGGACCTTGCTACATGAAAAATGAGAAATATATGAAAAACGTGATTGCAATTATGTTTTTTCATGTATTTCTCAATTTTCGTGTAATAGGGTCCATCGAAATTATGCAACATGGGTATTTCTTGGATGAGGAATTAAATTTTGCATCCAACGAGTACTCCCACTCGAAATTTCAGAAAAACCTTAGGGAGATAAGATTAAAATCCAAGTTGGAAAAGTAGTTTTACTATTTTATTATTGTTTAATCTTTTTACTTTTTTACCCCAAAAAATGTTGAATCATCCCCCATAGTTGACATCATCATATAGAATCATATTTGTTCTTATAAAGGTTATTTTGGTCACACATTTTTCTTAGGAGGCCCATTTTAGACCTCAAAAGTTCTCTAATGTTATGTGTTTTCTATGAAATTAACTTTACCTTTTCTTCTGGAAACCCTTCAATTGTTATATAACGTTGCATGTCCTTCTTTCTAGACAATTTCTCACTTAAATTCATGAGCAAGGATGCACATGCACAAGAATCCCACCACTACATTGAAACAAAATATGTATCCATTGAAATGCCATGTTGCTCCACTTGTCTGTAGTTTGTCGATATGAAACGAGATTCTCAAGGGCATACCATCTAATTTCTCTCATCAAGTATACAACTTATCGATATAAACTTAAATACAAAATATATTTATACATACGAGATCAGTAAAAAAAATGTGCTCTAAAATTCACAAACATTGTCCTGACATTCAAGAGCCTGTCCTCAAACTGATATTTTTTTATTTTTTCAACCATTATATGGAGTTTTTATTTTGACAATATTTCTTTGGAGAATGTTTATACCTTGAGTTACAGTCCAAGTCCTTTTAGAACCCGAGTTTAAAGAAAATTGATTAGTGTTGGTTGTCCACATGTATCATCAACTAAAATTGACTAGATACAAATTTAAAATAAGGGGATTGAATTTAATTACAAATATTAGGAGAAAAAATAAATAAATAACAAGAGTTTTTTTTCAAATCAAATTCGGATAGTAACCATATTGGGTTAATATTTGAACTTGATTAATAAAACCATTCATTTTCTTTCTCAATGATTTTGGAAATATAAAATGTATATTTTTTTCAAATTTTAATAGTTAAATTGGTGATTTGAGGAGGCTTTTTACCAAAGTTAAATGTTAAGTGTCAGGGCCCTGAGTTGGAACCAAGGCTAATGGCCACCAATGACAGGCCGTGCTCACTTGGAGTGGTGAAAAATTGACTTGGAGATGTGATGAGCGCCCAAGGGTGGCAAGCGCACCCACAAAGAGGAGGGGTGCCCAAGTCGACACAAGGGGAAAAGTACATGAGAATTGGAAGGGTGCATGACTACACGAGGTGGGGAACGAGGCAATGTTCCTTGTGAGATGTAGCCGACACGACATGAGGTTGCGACCGCCCATACGATGACATATAACGAAGGTCATTGTGTAAAGAGCGTCCTCCCATAGGGAAGAGCAAGTAGGAGGAGAGAGAACATAACAACACGGAGGACACGACTCGACAACTTGTTCCCATGTGTGCGCCCGGGCACCAAGTCATAGCAGGTAGGCAGGTACAATGTGACAACAAGTCAGTGAGTGGGGTGAGACGAGTGAACGAGTGATCAACAACGTGATGAGAAGAAAAAGCAAACGACTAGTCAGACATAGCGTGTGTGAAAAGGCAAGGTGAAGTGCCCAGGCAGGAGCATGCTTGCCTAGGGGGGAACCCCCCTACCGATAGCCAGTTCGGCCTAGTGGCTTGCCCGCACGCCCATAGGAAACTCAGTCCATGAGCACACCCAACCATGAAGTGACATCCAACAAAACATAAGGTCGGATCAAATGATGAAAAGGGGCATGAACCAAGGTAATTAACATTGAATTAACATTTATATATTGGAGAGACACATTTGAACAAGGAGGAATCAAGGTAGAACACAAAACAAGAAGAAGCTTGCAGTCTGAGATATCCCGGAGTGGGAAATTTTGCGATATTGCAGAAGGTGCTAGTCTGCAATATCTCAGAAACTCGGGGAGGTTGCACATTGTAAAAAAAGAAACAAAGGAGAGTGCATGCAAGGTTGCACCCTCGTAGTGAGCCAAGTGACTTGGGAAACTTTTTCTGCCGTGCCCGCATTCCCATAGGCAAGTCAGTCCAAGAGCACACCTAGCCATGAAGAGGCATCCAACAAAACATAAGGTCATCTCAAATGATGAAAATGGGTGTCAACCGAGGTAATTAACATTGATTGAACATGTATATATTAGAGAGATACGTTTAACCATGGAGGATGCAAGGCAGATCACGGAACAAAAAGAAGTGTGAATTTTGCGATATCATAGAGTGGGAAATTTTGCGATATCATCGAGGATGTGAGTCAAGGTGGTTGGTGAGGCATGTAGAGTGATTCTATTTATTTTAGATTCCAATTTGCAGTTAGTGTATTAGTTTAATGCATGAGAAATCAATTAACTAAATTAATTGAGTTAAAATCAGTTTAACTAGTTGTAACTGATTGTTGCACCAGTGAGAGGTCAAGTGAATTAAATCAACTTTAATTCACATGCACTAATCTATCAAGTGAATGATGATTTACTATTAATAGATGCATGCATGTCACTTCTAATGAAGACCCAGTTGAGATAGAGGTTAAAGAGATTAACTATTAGTCGTATTTTTAGAAAATTGTCGAGATGCAGTTAGACAGCCATAGGATTTTCCATGATGTATTGCGTAGCTTTGGAAGGTTTAATTCCTAATTAATAGGGGTTTAATTCTCTTAGAATTGCACAAGCAAGGCAGGCTGAGCAGAGGCAGGAAATTGGCTAAGTGTTGGACAATTTTGTCCAGATCAGTGTGAGATAGTTGGTAGAGTGCAACAGACTCTTGTGAGAAGAGTGAATTTTATTGTTTGATGATTCCTTGGTTCATTACACAATAGAGATAGAGGGTTTTTGAGCAACAAGATTTCCCCAAGAAAAAAATTTGTGTTGTGTGATTGATTTTATTCTTTCTCTTACTTGGTGTGATTGTGTGATCGTGTTTAATTTCCGCAAATTAATTGTAGAAGGATTTGGTATCTTTCTCTAGTATTTTGATGATCAGATTGAATCCATTGGTATACATATTATTTGTATAATTTCTGCATGGTATCAGAGTGCCATAAATGACTATAGTGGAGAAGAAATTGAGTTTGTGCTAAACAACATTCGAATTTGAAAAAATATTCTTTGGTGCAATAGACGGATCAAGATGGATTTCAATGGATTAACATTGGAATATGCACTCAAGGGCAGTTCTAATTATATTGCATGGAAAGAGAGAATGGAGGCAGTTTTGGAGGACAATGGGTTGAAATCATTTATCGACACTAATATTTCAAGGCTCGCAACAGCAATGCCACTCTTCTTGATGCTTGAAAAAAAAAGGTTGAAAAGGTGAGGAGGATCTTATTAGAGATAGTTCGAGATCACATTGTCTCGAGTCTCCATGGAAAGGCGAATCCATATGCAATGTGGAAGGCCTTGACAGATCTGTTTCAGAACTACAGTGACCATGGAAAATTGGCACCGAAGGACAAGCTCAGGAAAATCAAAATGGAGAAAGGCGACACTATTCTGAAATACTTGAACAAGTTCATCTAATGTCGAGATGAGCTTGGAAGTTTCGAGATTACTGTAGCGGATGATGACTCGGTGAGCCTAGCACTTCTAGGCCTTTCCAAGAGCTGGCATAGTTATCAAGACTCTGTCAATGGGAGGGTGAAACCACCAGATTGGGAATGACTTTGGTCAAATTTGGTACAAGAAGAATTCAGGCAGAATACCAAGGATGGATCCTCAGCCAAGGCTGATGATGAGGAAAATTTTGCCTTGGCTGGAAAGGCAAAGAAGGGGAAGGGAAATAAATCCTATTCCAAATATGAGACCGGAAAAGAAGGAAAGAAGCATGACATGTCCAGAGTGAAATGTTTTCACTATCACGAGCATGGAAATTATGCCACTAATTTTCCACAAAAGAAGAAGAACAACAAGAAGGCTTCAAGATCTGCAACAGGTGATCCTTTGGCTTCACAGTTCAAGTTGTACTTCTCACTCATCACATGCGTTGTTTCTAGTGCGATGGGATCAATGTGGTACTTGGATAGTGGTGCATATTTCCACATGATAGGAGAAAAATAACTCTTTAGTAGCTTGGAGGAGAAGGATCTTCATATGCACATCGAGATGGGTGATGACGGGAGGTATAGCGCTACCGAGATTAGTACAGTTACTTTCCATAGAAAGCCAGGTAAAAATTTCTAATTAAAAGATGTGATGCATGTACTAGGCTTGAAAAAGAATTTAGTTTCAGTTGCTATGTTGGAGGATAGAGGATATGATGTGGTTTTCAGTGAAGGGAAATCATTCCTTCGTTACAAAGCCACAAGACAGGTTAATAAGATTTGGGTTCGTGTGAAGAACCTACTTGATGTAGATGGTTGCGCAACATTGATGAGTAAAGCCGACAGAGTGGTGAGCCGAGATGATGATGAGTTATGGCACAAGAGATTTGGGACATCTACACCATAGTGCTTTGAAGGTCATGCAACATATTTCTACAGGGATTCCAAAGGGTACTCTTGCGTAGATAGACAAATGCAAGGGATGTACCATGGGGAAGTAGACAAAGGCCACCTTTCATGAGAAGAAGAACCAAACAATGGAAATCCTTGATAGATTTCACTCATATGTATGTGGACCATTCTCTACAGCTTCTACAAAAAAGCACAGGTATTATGTGATTTTTGTTGATGATTTTTCTAGAAAGTGTTGGATCTACTTCATGCAGAAGAAAGATCGGATGTTCTCAAAATTTTGTGAGTTCGAAGCACTGGCTGAGAAAGATATAGGGAAGTAGGTGAAGGCTCTAAGGAGTGACAATGGTGGTGAGTACATATCCAATGAATTCAATAAATTCTGTGATAAAGAAGGAATTCAAAGAGAGTTGATTGCGCCTCATAACCCACAACAGAATGGGGTTGCAGAAAGAAAGAACAAAACAATTGTGGGTTTGGCACGAGCTATGTTACATGATCAGGGCCTACCCTTGCATATGTGGGTAGAGGCATGCAACAAAACGGTATTTGTGCATAATCGTAGTCCTCATTTGATACTTGGCATGAGTACACCAGAGGAGGCTTTTTTTGGTAAGAAACATGATGTTTCATATTTTAAAATTTTTGGCTCATATGTCTATTTCCATGTGACCAAAGATTCCAGAAATAAGCTAGAACCAACAATAGAGATTGGGATATTTGTGGGGTACACTGATACTCCCCACAAATATCGGCTTTATTTTTCAAATAGCAAGATGACAATTGTCAAACGAGATGTAAAATTTGATAAGGAGAAAGCCATGTGATTGTCCCTTGAGAGGGAGCTTGATTTTCATGCAGATGAGGAACTCTTTGTTCCAAAGTATGAACCTCAATATGTGGAGCAACCACATGAGGAGGATCATGGAGTGCCATAAACCACTCATGCAGAGCCATCCACCAGACATGGTAGGAGGCGCACCACAGAGGCTGACAGATTGAGACTTGATGTGGCAGAACATGTAGGAGCACCTACATCATAGTGCAAAAATGTATATTGGATACATGGCACTTATGAGCAAGTGTATTGTGACAGAACCATCCTCTTTTGAGGAAGCAGTGTAGCGACCAACTTGGGTTGATGCCATGGTTGAGGAGTATGACTTCATTGTCAAGAACAGTGCATGTATGTCTTCCCAGGACTAGTCAGGAAGTCAGTGGTTAGATCTAGATGGATCTATAAGGTGAAGTAGGCAGTAGATGGGAGTGTGGAGAAGTGCAAGGATAGATTTGTAGCTCGAGGATTCTCACAGGTTGAGGGGATTGACTATGAGGAGATTTTTTCACTAGTTTCACGATACTCATCGATTAGATCTATCCTTGCACTCTCAATGCATATGGGTTGGAAGATACATCAAATGGATGTGAAGACTGCATTTCTCAATGGAATTATTGAGAAAGAAGTGTACATTGAGCAACCAGAATGTTTTGAGACCTTTGATAGGGAGTCACCTGTGTGCAGACTCAATAGAGAACTGTATGGGATGAAGCAATCACCTCATGCTTGGTACACCAAGATTGACAGCTATTTCACTGGGTTGGGCTTTACAAAGAGTGAAGCGGATGCAAACCTATATCAGATTGTGGTTGATGGTAAGCTTTTGGTTATCATACTTTATGTTGATGATCTTATTCTAACAGGTGATGAGAAGCTCATAACTTCTTGCAAAGAAGATTTTGCAAGAGAGTTTGAGATGAAGAACATGGGACTCCTTCAGTATTTCCTTGGTTTGCAGATATGGTAGTGGGATGGGGAGCTATTTGTTTCTCAAGGCAAGTATGCCAAAGAGATTCTGAGGAAGTTCCACATGGAGAGTTGTAAACCCATGGAGACTCTTCTTGCAGGAAACTGGAGGAAGGAGGATGCTACTTCAGGTGAGGTAGTGGATGCTACTGTTTACAGGCAGCTTGTGGGTTCACTCATTTACTTGGTGAACACATGACCAGACTTAGTCAAGCTATGGTTCAGGCGACCAAGATCTTTTGGAAGGCTGGCAAGCATGTCTTGAGATATCTCAGGGGCACTACAGAGTATGGATTATGGTACAGACGGACAGAGGGAGTGAAGCTTCAAGGCTTCATTGATGCAGATTGGGCAGGAAGTTGACCAAATAGGAAGAGCACATTAGGAGGGATCTTTAGCATAGGATCAAAAACAATTTCTTGGTACAACACGAAGCAGAGATCAGTTGCACTGAGTTCAGCCGAGGCAGAGTACATGGAAGCCAGTTAGGTGGCATGTGAGGCCATTCGGATGAGGAAGGTACTTGTTGGTTTGTTTTTTCATGAGATGGATCTGACGCTGATACATCAGGATAAATCCGCAGTTGCATAAAACTCTCATTTAATTGAATATTCCATGACACAAGTCCTAGCATATTGACATCCGGGTACCACCTATCTCGTATATTGTGTTCGCAGATGCATTATGTATTACTTTAGTACATTCCCACGGAGGATTAGGATGCATATATTCCGACCAAGGCACTCACCAAGAGAAAATTCGAATAAAGACAGAAAGGTGATCACAGAATATAATCCCTTTCGTCGAGAGGGAGTGTTGGAAATTTAACAAGAAATGTGTGTCTAATTTAATTTTCCCTTAATTAAATTGGACAATAAATTGTAATCTTATCTCATAATCACTTGTAATAGTTAACCCAGTGTGATAGACTCAGTTAGTGTGATAGACTCAGTTAGCTCATGAAATTCAAGTTGAGGGTGGTTGGTGAGGCATGTAGAGTGATTCTATTGGTTTTAGAGTCCAAGTTGCAGTTAGCGGTATTAATTTAATGCATGAGAAATTAGTTAACTCAATGAAGTGAGTTAAAGTCAGTCTAACTAGTTGTAACCGATTGTTGTACTAGTGACAGGTCAAGTGAATCAAATCATATTTAATTCACATGTAGTGATCTATCAAGTGACTGATGATTTACTATTAATAGATGCATGAATGTCAGTTCTGATGAAGACCCAATTGAGACAAAGGTTAAAAGGATGTTAACTATCAATTGTATTATTAGAAAACTGCCGCAAATGCAGTTAAGCCACCATAGGATTGCCCATGAGCATTGCACAGTTTTAGAAGGCTGGAATTCCTAAATAATAGGGATTTAATTCTAATAGGATTTCGCAAGAAAGGCAGGTTGAACAGAGGCAGAATGATACAAACTATTTAATTTATCTTGATCTAAGAAAAGACAATGTAGAGGCATGCTAGACTCTTGTGAGAAGAGTGCATTGTATTGTTTCGTGATTCATTTGGTTCATTATAAAATAGAGATAGAGGGGTTTTGAGCAGCAAGATTTCCCCAGGAAAAATATTTGTGTTGTGCGTTTGATTTGCTTCTTTCTCTTACTTGGTGTGATTGTGCGATCGTGTTTAATTTCCGTAAATTAATTGTAGAAGGATTCAATATCTTGCTCTAGTATATTTCATGATCGGATTGAATCCATTGGTATACATATTATTTGTATAATTTCTACATATTTATCATTTTTCGTGTAGTAGGGCCTATCAAAAGTATTGAACATGTGTACTCCTTGGATGATGAATCAAATTTTTCATCCAACGAGTGTTCCCGCTCGAAATTGGAGTAAACCCATAGGGAGATAAGTTGAAAATATGAGTTAAAAAAATAGTTTTTTATTTTTCCTTCTAAAATTTTATAATGTAATCTAATATTATTTTATTATTTCCACTATTATTTTATAATTTCCTTAGGAGGCCCATTTTAGACCTCAAAATTCCCCTAATTCTTGGGTGGAATTCATCATTTGAGTCTCTTTGGTCCAAGGAGAAGTCTTTGGTAAACCTTTAGTGGGGGAGGCAACAATGATGGAAGGGACTTTCGACGATAATGAAGGTAGAGTAATGGAGTGCACTCACGTGACCGAAGACAAGGATTTGATTACTAAGGTTGTGTTGGGTTTATTGAAGTGGATGAGTTGGGTAGCTGAAGTCATGTGCATGGAGTTAAATAAAAGGCCTCATGGCAGAATTCGAGCAAACGTACCAATCAAGAGCACTAGCAAAATATGTCGCATATGGATATCAAGTACAAGTTCGAAGTGAGGATGTTGTGCAAGATGGATATGTATGTGTGACATTAGAATGTTTTTCATATGGACCGATGAATATGTTGAGTGCATTCAAACAACAAGACCATGACCATTTTGGAGGATGACATGGGCAACCTATGGGAAAATTCATGCAATGAAGAGGGAATAGGAAACTTACGATGGGACTTGCGACCGAGACAAATGTGCCTGCTTGAAGTGTTGGATGAAGATGGTTCATAGGATCTTATGACGTCTTGAAGGAAGTTGTAGCCAATGAATAATTCATGTGATGGTGGTCTTGGAGTATCTGGTTCGTTGAAGTTATCACTAGTAAAAAATGATGAAATTAGTGATTAGGTGACTAAAAAAGTTAGTCACCACAATTATTTCAAGTGAATTACTACTAAATTTGAGCAATTTTAAGTGACCGAACTAAAAATGACTAACTTAAATGACTAATTTAGTCTAGGGATAAAATATACGACTAGATAATAAGTGACTAGACTAAAAACGACTAACTTAAATGACTAATTAGTCGTTTAAGTTAGTCATTTTTAGTTTGGTCACTTAAAATTGCTCAAATTTAGTAGTAATTTACTTGGAATAATTGTGGTGACTAACATTTTTAGCCACCTAGTCACTAATTTCATCATTTTCTACTAGTGCACATGGCACTGAGTGAGTGATTGATGACTACCTAAAGGACTTAAACCAAATTAACTATGGAGGTTAAAACTACAATTGAAAAGAGAACATTAGCACACACGTGATAATTCACAGTAGAATTCATCCTCTCATCGTCAAGAGTTGATGAACTAGAGGAGGTTAGTTTTAACTTGACTTTGATGAGGTATGGGACGCATACCTTGGGCACAATATGGGATGTGTTCGTGAGGAGTGACTTGATGGATGTGATAGAGGTGTGACACCTTGAAGTTGGATGGTGGTTGCAGCGATGGAGATGCCTTGGTGAGAGCATTTAGGCATGGGTTGAGTTTCATAAGACTTATCCATTTCCACAGACATGGAGGTTTTTGGTTTATGACCATGGATAGCGCATGGATGAGACGATTAGGCAAGTGATGACTTTCCGCTTTGACAACAATGATGTACAACATATCGTAGATGATATGGAGTTTTCTTCATGGACCTATATATGGTGCGATGATCATTGGTTGTAGGGCTAATGCATGGAGATGGGAAGAGTTCATTATTCATGTCAAAAATGTGACGAAGTTTTGAAGAAATAATCGACAATGGCATGAGGAGGTGCATTCTCATGGGTTGGGTGCGACAGTTGGATTAGCTACCCAACTAGTCTAATTCATGGGGGAGATCAATGTGTTGAGATATGTTGGACTTAAATTGGAGTATGGTAGTAATAGTTCACAGGATGACAACATGCAGTGGACTGGTACAATATGATTTGCAACCAAAGCATGCAGCTGAGTTCGAGGGAAAAACCTTCCATGAGTTGAGGCAGTGTGGAGGGTTACGACGAGTTTTGACTGATGACCATGAGATTCAAGGGTCTTACCCACATAAAGTCATGAGCCTCGATGAAGGTTCGTGCGATGAAGGTAAGGAGTTCATGCAATAGGAACGATTGATGTTGGAGCTAGTGGGACTTTGCAAAAGTTGATCTTGGCGATAGAGTTTCCTGAGATGGTGCTATCGAGGGCAACAACATTTTTGAAATGGGGGAGTATATCAAGGCCCCGAGTTGGCACCAATGTCAAATGATGGGCCATGCACACTTGGAGTGGCGAAAAAATGAATTGGAGGTGCAACGAGCACACCCACATGGAGGAGAGGTGACCAGGTCGACACAAGGGCAACGTGCATGAGAGTTGGAAGGGCACATGCCCCAGGTGCGCCTGCATGAAGCGGGACGTCGGGCGCGATATAGTGGGCACGAGACAAGGGTGCACCTGCCTACATGACGAAGTATAGCAAAGGGAATTGTGAGGAGAGCGCATGGAGCGTGCACATAACAACATGAAGGCAGCGACTCTGTGACCCATGCCCATGGGCATGCCCGCACTAAGGGGTTACTGGGTGCCAAGGCATAGCGAGCAAGCAGGTGCAATGCAATAACAAGGCAATGAACGGGGTGCAACGAGTGAACGAGTAGGCAACAACGTGACGTGAAGAACATGTAAACGATGAGGTAGATGTAGCGTGTGTGACAAGGAAAAGTGAAGCGTCTAGGCAAGGGCGCCCGCCTACCCATAGGCAGGTTGGACTAGGGGCCCTCCCGCATTCCCATAGGCAGGTCGCCCTAGGGTCGTGCCTAACCATGAGGGGGCATTCAACAAAACATAAGATTATTTCAAATGATGAAAAGGGTCATCAACCAAGGTAATTAACATTAATTGAATGTGTACATATTGGAGAGACGCATTCGACCAAGGAGGAAACAAGGGAGATCATGGAACAAGAAAAAGTGTGAAGTTTGCGATGTCGTAGAGTGGGAAAGTTTGCGATATCACAGAAACACAAGGAGGCTGCGTATCGCAGAAAAGGCAACAAAGAGGGTGTGGGCAAGGTGGGGCTTGCCCAACGACCCAAATGACTTGGGAAACTTGGTTAGTCTCTGTTTTAGGGTGAAGAACTTGGGGTTTCTAGGCAGGTAAAATGTGCAGGGTAAAAATGTAGATTTATTTATTTGGGATTTATTAATTGTTTAGAAATTAAAATTTTCAATGCACAAACTTTTTTTAATGCAAAATTTGAATACAAATTTGAATCTCCAAAAATTTAATGCCTCTCTACACTTAATAAATCCAAAATTAAAATGAATCCAGAACCTCTGTACACTTAATAAATCCAAAATTAACATAAATCACAGCTCTGGCTCTTGTGTTAAAATGAATCCAGAACCTCTGTACACTTAATAAATCCAAAATTAACATAAATCACAGCTCTGGCTCTTGTGTCAGTGATTCTGTTCTCAATGCAGTCTTCTTGTGTCATTGATTCTCGTCTCCGTGCAGTCTTGCAAAATACAAATACACTCCAAGGGAACAATGGAGATAACTTTTACAGACAAATTGTCGGTATATTACAAATGAAATGTCAGGCATACATTTTCATAATCATAATAATAAAATCATTAAATCGTGATGAACGAACGAGCGTCAGCTTCCGTTCTCACTAACGCAGCTCTCCCGACCAGATCACATG
Source organism: Pinus albicaulis (assembly GCA_034641835.2). Classification (NCBI taxonomy): domain Eukaryota; kingdom Viridiplantae; phylum Streptophyta; class Pinopsida; order Pinales; family Pinaceae; genus Pinus; species Pinus albicaulis. The sequence continues at coordinate 959,655,929 of CM076584.1, forward strand.
CCGCCCACTCTCTTCCTTTTGTGACTTACGGCCGATCTGTTCTCTGATTCGGAAGCGAAAGCGAGGGGGAAGTTAAGGAGTGCCCTGGCTCCTCGAATTCTGAAGGCAGCACGGTCATATGCGAGAGCGGCCTCTTCGGCGGTGATGAAAGTGCCGAGCCAAATCCTGGCCCCCTTCTTGGCGGGGTCCCTGATTTCAGCTGCGAATTTACCCCATGGTCGCTTCCTGACTCCTCTGTAGTTCCTGCCTTCGCTAGTCTCTCCGCTCTTCTCCTCTGGCGGCTGTGGCATTACCTTTGCATTTATCACCTCTGCTTTTCGTATAACTGTGGATAGAGAAGAAGAAGGATAAGAGTGTTGTGTACTGTCATTGTCTTCTGATAATGATCTGCTGTCGCTGGTTTGGCATGGTCCACTGGCAGTGGCGTGGCTGAAATCCCAGGTGACTGTGGGGGAGAAGGATAATGAAGATGAGGAGGAGGATGGATGATTTCCTCCTGCATCATGTACATCCATTTCGCCCTCCTCTTCCAGCAAATGGTGGCGAATCAACTCTAACATCTGGTCTGCTGTAATCTCCATGGCGGTGTGAGGGCAATGAGAATAGGCTTCACTTTCAGATCGATTAATTTCACCTTCAAGTTGATTATGAATGGAGTGACGAAATGGAGTGAGGAAGACTCGGCAATCTTTTTCGTTTTCCAATTTGGGAAGTGAATGAAAAATATATAGCAATCAAATCATTTACATTTACCATTTATGGCAAGTGCATTGCACCTGCCCGCCCGTACTTTCGTGGCACGTTCCGACATGTATTTTCAATTTTCCACTTCGCCAAGTTGCGAGCATTCTCACGATGCGTTTAGTAGTCATTGGGTGTTTCTGGGTTTCTTTGGAATGGTCTGACCAGAAGATAAAGACGGTGGGAAATAAACAAGTCACATAACACACGTGGTCATGACTCACGAGCAAACATCTGTCGTCATCCACTCGAGAGAAAAAGTTACAATAAAAAAAATGGATTATTAAATACATTGTGCCGGGAGGTTTTTCTTTCCAAATTCCATAGTTTTTTAGAATTTGGTATTTCTTTTAATTTGATTATATGAGTGTTTCAATTGTGATTTTTTAAGAATAGATTTAGCAATATTAAAAAAATTAAGATACCTAGAATCCTAAACCTTAACAACTATAACCTTAATTTCCCAAAATTTATGTTAAATATTTCCAGCAAATATCATATCCAAATTTTTACTATTCTATTTTCAAAAAGAATTTGTAGCTTCATTAGACTACTCTGTTGTGCTAAGTACGGATGTATACATTGCAGCCGTCATCACGCCATCATCTCGTTGACTGTTTCTTGATATGGTGTGATAAGATAAAAAAGAAGTGAGATAAATACGTGCTCAAAGGGCAAACATTATCCATTCGATATAAAATAGTTCAATAAAAAGAATGAAAAAAAAACGGAGTCTAAATGACTAGCTTTAAATATTTGACTAACTACAATATATGTATTTATGAAAAATTAAATATAATGCAGCGAATTAGATATATTTATGCAAAAATCAAACAAAATAGTTTTTAAAGTTTAATATTTTACAGGTTTTTTTTTAACGATACAATTTTAAAGTTTTATATTTTAGGTTTCTTTTGTTTAAATGTACGATATCGATAATATTATAATTTTTTATTTAAATTATATTTTTAAATATATAAATAAATTTAAAATTCGAAAATTTCAATTAAAATATATATTAAAATTAATTAAATTATTTATAAAATTACATTTTTATTATATTTTAATATAAAATTATATTATAAAGTTTTTTTTTTTTTTTTTTTCAGAAGGAAAAAAACGTTGAATATATTGATAATATATATAAACAGTACATATTCAAATAATCTCAGCTGTATAAAAACACAGCGAGAAGTCGATCATCATTTGCCCCAAGTAATTCTGCTCCTGACTTGAGCAAGATCAAATGAGTGGGCACCCTCATGTACGGATCAAGATCCGACCCGTTTACATATACAAACATGCATGACTAAAAGAGGGTGTTATGAAAAGGATCAAATGTTTCAGATACCTGATATATATCAAAAGAGTAACAAAACACTATAGACATCAGATATGTATAAAAGATGAAAAAGAGGACGCTCTTAAGTCAGCGAATGAGAAATGAAGAATAGAGGAATGCAACCTTTTCCAAAAAAAGGATCGCAACATGATTAAAGAACAAGTGTGAAAACATGAAAAAGAACAGATGTGAAACTTCTCGTATTGGAGCAATCGAAATATATCATCAAGCCGCCCGAAAGACAAGTCACGCCGCTTGCCATAGAACCCGCTTTCGCTTGCCGCTTACTCGCCCGTAAATAGACACGGAAACTAGTAGTACCAAAAAAACAGATGTAGTTGACCTTTTAAGTATAACAAAAGTTATATTAAACTAGTTTTATATCAAGGGATTTGAACTTAAAAACTCTTGAAATATAATATTTTATTTATATAACTGTTATCAATTGAGTTATCTAAAGAACTCATAATAATATTAGAATTTGCTGAAGTATAACTACATTTAAAATAATAACAATAATTTAAAATAATTAATATATAGTTAAATATATATACATTATAAAAAGTCAAGTAACAAGATTATTACAATGGAGATTCTCCCACTTTGTCATCAATATTTTTAATCTATAAATAGGTTTTATTACAATGCTATGGCTCAATACTATGATTTATCAATACAACATGCCCAAAAACCACAACTTATTTCATATAACATTTTTGTTAATTAATAAATTTAATTAAAAGGGAGAAAAATGCATAATTACTTTAGAAATAAATCTTAATCTTTGATTTATGTATACTATTAAGAATGTTGTCAAATATTATGTTGAGGTTAAAATTTTGAAAGCCCTATTCCAAAATAAACACTCTTATCAATATAACAACACTTCAAATTTTAGATTGCCCTAAATTTATTTTATTAAAGTGAAACACCTATTTAAAACTCTTTATTGGATGAATGCACTTATATTAACTAACATACTCCCAAAATATGGGAAGGGAATACCGAAGAGGAAGAGATTAAATTGTTATTATGGTTAAATAGGTTAAATATCTATTATATATAAATGTATTGAATGCAAAATTAACAATTCATTTCAAAAGAGTCTTATAAAGAAACATAATGTTTGTCACTCAAGTTATAAATTATGCTTTAGAAAAAATTACATAAAACATTATAATCTTCATTGCTGAATGTTAAATTAATAATGGCTAATAAAGAAATCGAATCCTCTCTAGTAATTAGACTACCCTAAAAAAAATTACACTATAACAATTTTAGACTTAAATTATTTCCATAATTTAAATTTAAAATATAAAAAATTATCAAAATTTCTATTGAATTTGTGCCACCAACAGTTAGTATGTATTCTATCACTATGTATATCTACTTCTGGAAAATCTACCAATGGAAATGGCACAATTTTTTATAATAAAATTGATTTATTGTATTGAAATAACTTTTACTATTCTTGCAATTACAATTGAATGTATATTGCAAGTTATGTTCAAATATATTTTCTATTTAAAACCAAAGGATAATTGGAATTCTAGATAACTTTCCTTGTTAATAGAACATAATTATGAAATTCAACCACCAAACATTCATATTTCTTTGTATAAATAAAATAAAATTAATTAATTAAATTAAATAATAAATAAATTTTAAAAAATAACACTCATCGGAAGCTCATGCAAGGGATGGTGTGTCCCTGAATGCTCCCACCTACCCTCCTTCCCCTTTCAAGACCCTACCTTAGTTCCTCAGTCATGGTTTGAGAGGTCTCGTTGATCCCAACACATCTTATTTTGATTTTTCCATCCAAATTTCATTTCTATCTCTACCACAATCTTCATTCCTATCGATTGCAAGCCTTTCTTGAAAATTAGGAGATGCGGGTTGGACCCGATAGTTTTTCCCTGATAAAAATTGTTATAAAAGTTTCTTCTTTCCATATTTCTATCTTTTCACTAAATTATGCGGAATTAGATTGGCGACTTGATGAACCTATCCATGAAAAATTTGGGGCTATAATTCTTCTAATCTATGTTGCATGAGTTTCTGGTACATGGGTACTTTGGGTACGTGGGAAAAAGTATCTGGTAAGGCTAGAATATTTGCCCAAATTTACAGGAAACATTAAGTTGGGAGCGACAATAATATAATATATTAAAATTTAAAATTTAATATATATTATTTTTTATTTTTTTTATAGTGTGAAGATTAAATGTACATATCAAATTGAATTTTTAAATGATTCAAGAGACAACCATAAAATTTAAAACCAACACTAAACTTAAAAAGAAAAACGTCTAAAGTCATAAATAATTCATATTAACACTCCACTTATAAATCATCTTTAATAATAGAATTTTCTTTTGTATTTACTTATTTATATACATACTCATATAACTCATGCAAACATTCACTTTTCCAACAAATACCAAGATTTCCATACTAGAAAATCCTTTCATCCAACTTATAATTTTATAATAACTATTATAAATTCCTTTTGTTCAACTTATAATTTATGATAATTATTAAAGTTTTTGATATCATACTTTTCCACCATTATATTTTATAATAATTTTAATAAATAATTTAAAAATTATATATTTATTTTAACCTTCATTAAAAAATATATATAATTTTAAATTTAATAAAATGAAATATTCATCAAAATTATTTAAATTTTAATAAAAAACTTACTCTTAATTTTGATAAAGGGAGACTCACAATTTTAAATAAATGTGAACAAAAAAATTAATCTTAAAAATGAAATATCCTCTTTGATACGATACCCTCTGACCTCATGAAGAGCTTCAATGGTAGTGCATGAAAAATATAAACGTATCTTACCCAAGGATGTCAAATAAATTGCATTACCTCATTAAATAGGGTTAAAAATTTGCAAAAGTCAATTTTTTTATTAAAACTATGAAGCACGTAAACTGATAGGTCAGTCTATTTTCAAATTCCAACGGTAATTGGGCACTTTTATCGTATGTCTTGTATTTTTAACCTTCCATAATTGTTTTACGGTCTCTGAACATTGAATATGATGATCATTGAAAATAATAGAGTTGCTAGAAAAGTAAATCACATGCAATAACGGAAAGAACACATCAAATCTTATTTTGACTTAATATTTTTAACTTTTGAGAGTGTATTTTTTATTTAGAAAAATAAATTATTAAGCTTTATTATATATATAGACAAGTAAATATCATAACAACACTTATAAATTCCATTAAAAACATCAAATTTTGAGTTCGACAATAATACTGAGTATTAAATATAACATTTTAAACTATTCTTTAATATATAAATATATTTTTATCATTATTGTATATTTTCTTTAATTTTCATTACATTAAGACAAATGAAATATTTTACAATGTGAGGCGAGAGTTTTTGTCATTCTCATTTCAGCGCAATCTTGCAAGGTACACTAAAAGGGAATAATGGAGATAGCTTTTACATACAAATCATCCGCATATTACAAATTCAATGTCAACCATACATTTTCATAATCATAATAAAAATAGATAAGTTTGTAATCCAACTTTTTCGACTAAATATTCATTCATTAGGGGATTTTTGACGTTTAAAATGGGCTTCGTAAGGAAATATTGAAATAATAGTGGGAATAATAAAAGGATTAGATTACATCATCAAAATTTGGAGGGAAAAAAAAACTAATTTTTCAATTCGTATTTTCAACTTATCTCCCTATATATTTACTCAAATTTTGAGCGAGAACACTCGTTGGATGCATAATTTGATTCTACGTCTAAGGAGTACCCATTTTTCATACTTTCTAAGGACCTTGCTACACGAAAATGATAAATATATGAAAAACATGATTGCAATCATGTTTTTTCATGTATTTCTCAATTTTCGTGTAACAGGGTCCATCGAACATTAGGGGAATTTTGAGGTCTAAAATGGGCCTCCTAAGAAAAATGTATGACAAAAATAAACTTTATAACAACCAATAGGATTCAAGATGATGATGTCAACCATGGGGGATGATTTACCATTTTTTAAATAAAAGGGTAAAAATATTAAAAAATAACAAAATAATAAAACTGTTTTTTCAACTCGTATTTTCAACTTATCTCCCAAAATGTTTACTCAAATTTCGAGTGGGAGTACTCGTTGGATGCAAAATTTAATTCCTCATCCAAGGAGTACCCATGTTGCATACTTTCAATGAACCCTGCTACATGAAAAATGGGAAATAAATAATAAAAAAACGTGATTACAATCACATTTTTTATGTATTTCTCATTTTTCGTGTAGTAGGACCCATCAAAAGTATGCAACATGGGTACTTCTTGGATGAGGAATTAAATTTCGCATCCAACGAGAACTCCCGCTCGAAATTTGAGTAAAAATTTGGGAGATAAGTTGAAAATATGAGTTGAAAAAGTAGTTTTTTCATTTTTCCCTCTAAAATTTGATGATGTCATCAAATCTTATTTGATTTTTTCCACTATTATTTTATAATTTCCTTAGGAGGCCCATTTTAGACCTCAAAATTCCCCTAATGATTATGCAACATGAGTATTGCTTGGATGAGGAATTAATTTTGCATTCAATGAGTACTCCCGCTCGAAATTTGAGAAAAATATTAGCGAGATAAGTTTAAAATCCAAGTTGAAAAAGTAGTTTTACTATTTTATTATAGTTTAATATTTTTACTCTTTTACCCCAAAAAATGCCGAATCATCCCCAATAGTTGACATCATCATCTAGAATCATATTTGTTCTTATAAAGGTTATTTTGGTCGAACATTTTTCTTAGGAGGCCCATTTTAGACCTCAAAAGTTCTCTAATGTTATGTGTTTTCTATGAAATGAACTTTACCTTTTCTTTTGGAAACCCTTCCACTGCTATATAACGTTGCATTTCCTTCTTTTCAGACACTATCTCACTTAACTTCATGAGCTAGGATGCACATGCATAAGAATCCCACCACTACATAAAACAAAATATTTATCCATTCAAATGTCATGTTGCTCCACTTGTTTGTAGTTTATCGATATGAAACGGGATTCTCAGGGGCATACTATCTAATTTCTCCCATCAAGTATACAACTTAGCCATATAAACTTAAAGACAAAATATATTTATACATACGAGATCAGTAAAAAATGTGCTCTGAAATTCACAAAAATTGTGCCAGCATTTAAGAGCCTGTCCTCAAACTGATATTTTTGGATTGTTTCAGCCATTATATGGAGTTTTTATTTTGACGATATTTCTTTGGAGAATGTTTATACCTTGAGTTACAGTCCAAGTCCTTTTAGAATCCGAGTTTAAAGAAAATTGATTAGTGTTGGTTGTCCACATGTATCATCAACTAAAATTGACTAGATACAAATTTAAAATAAGGGGATTGAATTTAATTACAAATATCAAGGGAAAAAATAAACAAATAATGAGAGATTTTTTTCAAATCAAATTTGGCTAGTAACCATATTGGGTTAATATTTGAACTTCTTTAATAAAAACATTTGTTTTCTTTCTCAATGATTTTGGAAATATAAAATGCATATTTTTTGCAAATTTTAATAGTTAAATTGGTGAGTTGAGTAGGTTTTTTACCAAAGTTAAATGTTAAGTGTCAGGGCCCCAATTTGGCACCAAGGCCAATGGGCGCCAATGACGGGCCATGCTCACTTGGAGTGGCGAAAAATTTACTTGGAGGTGCGATGAGTGCCCAAGGGCAGCGAGCACGCCCACAAAGAGGAAGGGCACCCAAGTCAACACAGGGGGAAAAGTACATGAGAGTTGGAAGGGTGAACGACTACACAAGGTGGGGAATGAGGCAATGTGCCTCGTGAGATGTAGCCGACATGACATGAGGTTGCGACCACACACACGATGACATATAACGAAGGTCATTGTGTAGAGAGTGTCCTCCCATAGGGAGGAGCATGTAGGAGGAGAGAGTACATAACAACACAAAGGACACGACTTGACAACTTGTTCCCATGTGTGCGCCCGGGCACCAAGTCATAGCAGGTAGGCAGGTGTGATGCGACAACAAGTCAGTGACTGGGGTGCGACGAGTGATCAACAACGTGACGTGAAGAAAAAGCAGATGACTAGTCAGACATAGCGTGTGTGACAAGGCAAGGTGAAGCACCCAGGCAGGGGCGCGCCTGCCCAGGGGGGAACCCCCCTACCCATAGCCAGGTCGGCCTAGGGGCATGCCCACATGCCCATAGGAAAGTCGGTCCATGAGCACACCCAACCATGAAGTGACATCCGACAAAACATAAGGTTGGATCAAATGATGAAAAGGGGCATCAACCAAGGTAATTAACATTGAATTAAAATGTATATATTGGAGAGACACATTCGAACAAATAGGAATCAAGGTAGATCACAAAACAAGAAGAAGTGTGCAGTCTGAGATATCACAGAGTGGGAAAGTTTGCGATATCGCAAAGGGTGCTAGTCTGCAATATCACAGAAACTCAGGGAAGTTACACATTGTAAAAAAGGAAACAAAGGAGGGTGCATGCAAGGTTGCACTCTCCTAGCGAACCAAGTGACTTGGGAAAATTTTTCGGCCCAAGGCCATGCCCACATTCCCATACACAAGTCGGTCCAAGAGCACACCCAACCATGAAGGGGAATCCAACAAAAGGTAAGGTCATCTCAAATGATGAAAAGGGGCGTCAAATGAGGTAATTAAAATTGATTGAACATGTATATATTAGAGAGACACATTTGACCAAGGAGGAAGCAAGGTAGATCACAGAACAAGAAGAAGTGTGAAGTTTGCGATATCACAGAGTGGGAAATTTTTTGATATCACCGAGGATGTGAGTCTGCAATATCGCAGAAACTCGGTGAGGTTGCACATCGCAAAAAAGGAAAAAAAGAAGGGTGCAGGCAAGGTTGGGCTCACCCAGCGAGACAAGTGACTTGGGAAACTTTGTTGGTATTTGTTTTGTGGTGAAGAACTTGGGGTTTCTAGGTAGGTCAAGTGTGTAAGGCAAGACTGTATGACTTGGGTTGAACTGAGTGAATGAGTTTGCTGGCCCATGCCAGGAAACTGCCACACCATTGTAACATTGTATTTGTTGTTGTAAAATACTTTGGAGTTTAATAAAAGTTGGGGTGAACTACTTTTGCGAGTTTCCCCCTCCCATTGTAAAGTTGTGTTTACTGTAATAATTGTGATATCACATTGTTTTATTGTTGTACCATTATATTTCATTTGTTTATCGCAATTTATGAAGTAAATGTAAGTGAAGTAAATGAATTTAATTTCTGTTGCATAATTGAAGCAAAGAACACTTGAATGAAAAATTGAGTAAGTGTTGGAAGTTAGGCATATTCCAGGTGAAAGTAGCTTTAAAAGGTGAAAAATCATCTATGCCGCACAACATGCACATTGGTCATAAGGTGCCACAACTTGGAGCCGTGAAAATTGGTATCAAAGCCTACTTTGTGAACGTGGGCACTTAAAGTATGAATTATAGTCTAGTAGGGGTAAAGAAAAACCAAAGTCAGAGCAAATTTGAACGAACTACGATTAAGGCTGTGAGCTTGTTAAGGGTTGGGAAGCACGATGGAAGATTTGCAAGAGGGTCGTGATAGACTTATGCATCTCATGGACAGGTTAGGCCTTATGAAGGAAGAGAGGCCATGATTATGAAATGAATTTGAAGTTTTGGAGGAAAATGTTAAAAGGGAGCTTCTTCGACTTGGTTGGGTAGTTGGGCAGGTTGGAGTTGTTGATTGCAATGAGGAAGGAGAAACTATGATATGTGAAGAATAAGTGTTGTAGATGTGGCAATGAAAGAGGAGGAACTTGGTGCGATGGAGCTTCCCCAACTTGAACCATATTTGTGCATAATGCAACCTTTGAAGGAAGGAGGCACTCACATGGAGAGACCTCATATTGAAGTAACTTATGTTTCTTCGATATATTTGGAATATGGATTATATGAAGAGGTGAGCAAAGGAAGAATTCATTTGTCGATACGATGTGCAACCTTTCCTTGGAAGTTTGGGATGAATCCTTGCGTAGTTGGACAACAAGGAACAGTGATTTTTACAGGACTTGTCTGGGAAGTATGTGACCTTAGAGCAGAAGCTGTGAATGCCCAAGACAAGGGTGGAATTTGATGAACCTATGTAATTGGTGAGTCATGCTTAGCTGAGTAGATATTTGGCTAAGTTCCTAGGATGACTGATGGACAGAACGAAGTAAGGGCACATCGAAGTGAAGGAAACATGATACACACATACATTAGAGAACTTTAGAGGTCTCAAGTGGGCCTCCTAAGAAAAATGTAAAACCAAAATAAACTTTATGAGAACCAATAGGATTCGAGATGATGATGTCAACCATGGGGGATGATTCGCCATTTTTGGGGCAAAAAGATAAAAAGATTAAAAAATATTAAAATAATAAAACTATTTTTTCAACTTGTATTTTCAACTTATTTCCCTAAGGTTTTACTCAAATTTTAAGAGGGAGTACTCATTGGATGAAAAATTTAATTCCTCATCTAAGGACTACTCATGTTGCATACTTTCGATGGACCCTTCTACAAGAAAAATGAAAAATACATGAAAAAATGTGATTGCGACCACATTTTTCATGTATTTTGGTTAAAAGTCAACAAGAAATGTGTGTCTAATTTATTTTTCCCTTAATTAATTGGAAAATAAGTTGTAATATTATCTCATAATCAATTGTAATAGTTAACTGAGTGTGATAGACTCAATTATCTCATGAAATTCGAGTTGAGGGTGGTTGGTGAGGCATGTAGAGTGATTCTATTTGTTTTAGAGTCCAAGTTGCAGTTAGTGTATTAGTTTAATGCATGAGAAATGAGTTAACACGATTAAATGAGTTAAAACCAATCTAACTAGTTGTAACTGATTGTTGTACTAGTGAGAAGTCAAGTGAATTAAATCAGATTTAATTCACATGTAGTGACCTGTCAAGTGACTGCTCATTTACTGTTAATAGCTACATGCATGTCATTTATGAAGAAGACCCAGTTGAGATAGAGGTTAAAGAGATGTTAACTATTAGTTGTATTTTTAGCAAACTACCGAGATGTAGTTAGAAAACCATAGGATTTCCCATGATGTATTGCGTAGTTTTGGATGGTTTAATTCCTAATTAATAGGGGTTTAATTCTCTTAGAATTGTGCAAGCAAGGAAGGCTGAGCAGAGGCAGGAAATTGGCTAAGTGTTGGTCGATTTTGTCCGGATCAGTGTTAGACAGTTGGTAGAGTGTAGCAGACTCTTGTGAGAAGAGTGCATTATATTGTTTCATGATTCCTTGTTTCATTATACAATAGATATAGAGGGGTTTTGAGCAGCAAGCTTTCCCCAGGGAAAAAATTTGTGTTGTGTAATTGATTTGCTTCTTTCTCTTACTTGGTGTGATTGTGTGATCGTGTTTAATTTCCTCAAATTAATTGTAGAAGGATTCAATATCTTGCTCCATTGTTTTCATGATCAGATTGAATCCATTGGTATACATATTGTTTTTATAATTTCTACATGTTACAGAGCGTCAGAAATCACTATAGTGGAGAAGAAATTGAGTTTTTTCTAAACAACATTCGAATTTGAAAAAATATTCTTTGGTGAGATAGACAGATCAAGATGGATTTCAATGGATTAAAATTGGAATATGCACTCGAGGGTGTTAGCACCCTCTAATTAGCAAGATTGGAAAAATTTCGACTGTAGGGAGAACATCGTTTCAACCACTTTGGGATTCTAGGATCTAGCCCTCCTGAATCCGAAGAGGGATCTCTCCAATAAGTGCAAAGATGGATTTGTCTTTGAAGTTTGGGTAATGATGTTAGGCTAGTTATGAAGGCCAAGGGTTTTGTTTGTTTTTGGATGGTTGAGCATGATTATTATTTGAGGGGAAAGTTCTAAATGCAAAGAGTTTCAAAGGTGTGAAGTTGCAAGCAATCAGAACAAGCTTTGGCCAGAAAGATAGATAATTGCAGGTTTTAGTCCATTGGGCTATGGAGTCATAATAGGGTTTAATTGAAACAACAAAAGGCAAGAGTGTTCCATGGGGCAAGTCATTTATGTATAAGGATCTCTCTAAAGTTTGATTTATGAAATGAAATGGTACAACAAGAAGGGGAATTAAACAAATGAAGAACAAAGAGTAGTCCAGGATCTGGTAAGTACTTTGAAACTAGCTAGCCTTTAACACACACTTAAGAAAAACATGAAAGAAAACTAGGATCTGGTAAGTACTTCGAAACTAGCCAGCCTTTGATACACTTTCAATAGAAAACATTTAAAAACAAAGGGAAACTTGAAGGCAACTTTTGGAGAAGAAAATAGCGGGCTGGACTCACCACAAATCCTCTCCTAGCTCTGCTTTACTTGGTAACTTTCAAGACAAACACAAAGATAACAAAGAATGGCCTAAGATCTGGTAAGTACTTTGAAACTAGCCAGCTTTTAACACATTCCAAGGAATACTTTCAGACAGCCTTTTGGGATAAAACTAGGACCAGGGCACACCATATCTTCCTTAGTTCATCTCTACTTAACATGAAATGAAAATTAATTTCAAGAATAACAATTAGGTAAGACAGGAGGACGAGGGAACGCCAGCATTCCTACTGCTTAAACTGAATTAAATCATTCCTAAATAACACAATTGGAAGAAAAACTTTAGCTAAAGATTTTCAGTCAGAGAAGGGTACTAAGATACAGTAAATCCTAACTCTGTAATTGCTGTTCTTTATAAGAGAAGGTGAAAAAAGTGAAAATAGAAATAAAATAACGATTTACAATAAGAAAAACATCACCGTTGACATACACCAGGATCCCATAAATCATCTTGTATTGATGCTCCAAACTAGTTACAGCTTTAAGTCTAATGCTTTAGTTTAGCAATCATCTAAACTTTCCAGACTAACTTATCTATCACAAGCAGAGCTTCAAGAGCCAGAGAACACTATTTACAAAAAGTATTTTCAAGCTCAAGTATATTTCAAAGTTCTGCAACCAACAATTTCTCATCTTCTACAGAAGTATTTATAGAAGAATGAGGAGGTGAGATCTGATAAAAGATCTCCCAGGGCAATTAATACAGACCAACAACTTCTCGGCCTTTGAGGGGCTCGATGAAGAAGTTTACAAATGTGTCCTCTGTATTAAATGTTTTACAATTAAGATTAAAGCTCGGTGGGAGCTTTATTTGACTTTTAGGCTCTGTTTTAGGATGTAATAACTCTGCAGATATTTATTCATTAAGTTCTTTGGCAGAATTAACTCTCTAGCTGCGCTGAGGCAAATATCTTCGTTTGATCAATAACTTCGGCCTCTGTTTGAATGCTTTGAGGCACAGGTGGCTTTGTGGTAGCTGAGAGGAATCAATTTGCTTCAAATGTGGTGGTGGAGGCCTTTCTGTCTGATAAACACTTATGATTTTCTTTAATTGTGTTTTTATTTTGGAGGATTAGGCTTTTGATAATCAATCTTAGCCGTAATCCCCAAATCATCTTTAGTCTTATGTTCTGCTGTGTTCCGTCTTCGACACTGATACTCTTTTAATTTATTTAACTCTGTGTCTTGTTGATGTGCAGGCCGCGCAGGGCTCATATGGCATCAATGCCCATGAAGCGTCGATTGAAACGTGAGTTCGAACCTTGAGAATGGTTTCTTCATTATGGATCAAAGGCATGGGAATCATAATTCCCAGCCTTCGGTTTCTCTTGAATATTATGAACAAACCATTAAACACCTGCAAAGACAAAAAGATTAATAAAATCCTGCGTTATTAGGTTTAACTGCTTCAGAGGCTGCGGGGAGGAGCGTGGCCGTTGGATGGCATCATCCAACGGTGGAGAATTGCGTAGAAGAGGTTAAAAAAGGAGAGTGGAGGGATAATAAAGTTAGAGCCATTGATTGATGAGTGATCAAGAAGAACAACGGTCGGGATAAGCGATGGACTAATAATGTGAAGGATTCACATTATTTGGATTTAACAAGAAAATGCGAAAAAATAAGGTTTAACCTTTGGCGAAGGTGGAGGGCGATGAAGTAATGCGAGAATGATTTGGGACCATCCTATCTGGACGTGTGGACTGTCCAGATCTAATCGGAGGATCGCAATCGGCGGGTCAAAATACTTGGAGTGCGACGGGGCGATTGAGCGCCGGCCGTTGATCTGAGGATCAGATCAACGGTGGGGAGTGACTTGGAGGGATGTCAATCGGAGGTGGAGAAAAGTATGGCGCGATCGAGAAAAGCCGACGCGATTGCGCGATCGGGCCATTGCAATCGGAGATGGGGGGAAAACATATAAAAGGCACCCAACGAAAACTTGCAATGCGACTTGGCGGTGATCGTTGATCGGACCAAGATCAACGGTCAATAACGTTTGAAGACCTTACACCGGCGGAAAAACTTTATAACAAAAAAAACCCAAAAATTTAATATAATACAAAGGTTTTATGCTTTGGGGCCGGGTTATATATATATGAAATGAATAGGTGCCCATCTGCAGGGCCTTGGTCTATATGGAATGCAATATGCCTGGGGCTTATAAATGAAAAGGGCCTATCGCATCAGAACTCTTTGGCACGACACCAAGACTTGTGTGCTTTGAACTTTTGCGATGTGATAAGCGCTGAAATGGTTAGTGCTTGGTTCCAGCACCAAGGCGTGTGGAGGGGAAATTGTTTTTAAGACTTAGCCCAAAGGGGCTTAAGTCTGAAATACTCAAAGTGGGTTTTTTTATAGATTTTCAATGGTTTTTAAAAGAATTTGAGGGCTTCGTTAAGGCAAAGAAAGAGTCGTAAACCTTATCAAAGGGGTTTTGATGGAGGGGAAAGGGGAAAAATATGAAAATGAAGGATTTTGATAAGAATGAAAGGGGTAGAAAATGAGGTTAGTTTTGAAGTGGAAGGAGGAGAAAATGGTGATTTTGAAGCAATTTTTTCTCTTTGAAATCAGCAGAATTCCTAAGCTAAAAATGGAAACATCAGTGAAGATTTAGACAAAGGGCATGAGGCCTTTAAGAGTCTTCAAGAGATAACATCTTTTATCAATAAAACTTGTTTGTTGAAGACTCCAAAAATGTTTTAGCCAGCATTTGATATAACAAATTGTATAGCTGGCTAACAGTGGCTCCACTTGGGGATGGTGCCCTCTTGAAGGCATCAAGAACTTCAGACTTGCATTCTCTAGGAGGCTGACCTGTGCCTCATCCATTGGATTCTCTGGGGGCTAACCTGTGCCTCATCCATTGGGCTGCCCTGAATTTGCTAGGATGATCTTGCTTTGAAAACATATTAGCAGCCATAAAAACAATGGATCTTTCACCTACAAGCTTTCTACCTACCCAATCCTATAGATCTAACATTTTTTCTTTTTCAGAGTGCACTTGGATTGGCAAAATCTTGTTACAACATTTTATTCTTTTGAAAGCATAAAATCTAATATATTTCTACTCCTTATTTCTCTATGGACTCAGTTTAAACAGCTGAGTCCATATGATTCTCTACCTATTCTACTAATCTGTTATGATTAAACAGTCTAACAGATTTTTATTCTGTAATTCTACAACAGAAATTTAAAAGCATACAAGTCAGGATTGAACAGTCCAACTTGATGCTGATCTATGGCATAAAAGACAAGCTGCACATAGACATTTATTTTACAGAAAATTTAATCAAAATGGAAGGCATAAGATCTGAAAATTCAAAGCACTTCCTTCATCCTTTTACAGCTCTGTTTTGACTCTTGTTTGAGTTGTTTCTTCCTTGTTCTCTGGTTCAGATTTTGAGCTGTTTAGAACCATTTTATCTTTGTTTTGACTCGGAATTTTAAAACAGATTTGAGTCATTCTTCTTTTGAAACTTAGGTTCAGATTTTGAGCATGTTTGAACCTTTAATTTCTATCCTAATCTATCTACTAATAAGCCAAGATTAAACAGTTTGGCAAATCGAATTCACTATCCTATCAGCAGTAAATTTAAAACTAATTAATCAAGATTAAAATGTTTGACTAAGTAGAAGTGTGTTTTCAGGAGTGGCATTTAAGCTTGCACACTTTCATATTTGTTTCTTTTTTTGTTGGTATGGGGCTGTACCTTTCTTGTTTTTACAATCTACCCTCTTTTCTTTCTTTCACTATTTTTGTATTTCTGATTTTTCTAACTTTGAATGCAATGGTGGATGAGATATTTATAATGGAAAAAAGATAAAAAGGCTTTTAGAACATGACATGGATCAAGAGAAGTAATGCTTAAGCATCCTACCATTGACGGGACCCCCAAACAATTCTGCTCCATTCAACTCTTGTAAAAAATAGGCATTGTTACCAGTATCTGAATGAATAGAGTAAGGGCCAAGCCATAAGTTGTCAAATTTTCCATGCTTTCCCTTGTCTTCCCTCCTTGAGTCCCACTTTAAAACTTTTTCCCCAATTTTGAAATTGATGGCCTTTGTTATTCTGTCAAAAAAGCTTTTTGATGCTGATCTGCTTTTGCAATGCTTTGTTATAAACCTCCTCTCTGGTTTGCTGAAGATGAATTGTTTGATTGATCCTTCTGATCATGTCATTATCTTCAGTTTGGAACTCTTGAATCAACTTCATAACTGGCACACCAAGGCTGGTTGGAAAAATTGCATCAGTGCCATACACAAGTTGGTAGGGTGACATACCAATAGATTTCTTCAAAGTCAATCTGTCAGCCCAAAGTGCATGCACAAGCTTTGTGGGCCAAGACTTTTTGTTGTCCTCCAACAATTTCTTGATCATGTTCACTAAATTTTTGTTTGAGGATTCTGCAAGTCCATTACCTCGAGGGTAATAGGTTGTGGAATGCCCCAATGTTATCTGATACTTGTGATAGAACTCAACCATCTTCTTTGATCCAAATGCTGCTGCATTATCAGTGATGATCTTGGTAGGACAGCCAAACCTAGAGAGAATATTATTCTCTATGAATTTCATGATAACAAATTCATCGGCCTTCCTACAAGGAATGGCTTCTATCCATTTAGTGAAGTAGTCTGTGCCAGTGAGAATCCATCTATGTTGAGCAGAATATGGTGGATGGATTTCACCTATGAAGTCAAGTCCCCACTGTTTAAATGGAGCTTCAATAGTGATTGGATGCAGAGGTAAGGGTAGCAGCTTCCTTTTTCCTTCAAAAAGTTGACATTTATGACAGGCAATTATCATCTTATGTACATCAAGAAAAAGAGTAGGCCAATAATAACCATCCCTCAAGATTTTTTTGGCTGTTGTTTTCCAGTATAAATGGCCTCCACACTCCCCTTCATGGAACTCGTGCTTAACCTTCTCTGCATCGTACTCAGGAAAACATTTAAGCAATATAGCACTTGCATTTTTCCAATAAAGACATCTATCTATAATGCAATAGTTTACAACTTTTAACTTCAAAAACCTTGCCTTTGCTTTTGTCAAACCAGGAGGTGTATTTAAATTAAGCAAAACATAAATAATATTAGCATACCAAGGAGAATTCATAAAATGGTCTTCAACAATGGGAGTTGAGAATTCTTCTTGGTTGTCTAAAGCATTAATCATATTAATATCAAGAACTTAAAAATTTGATTCAGCCATTAACCTAGCTAGACCTTGGCCTTTGATGAGTTTAGTGGGTTTTATCTCTAAATCATATTCAAGAATAACAACAATCCACTTACCTCTCTTACCATCTGGGTCCTGTGTTAGAATGTCTTTCACAACTGAATTTGGGACAAAGGCAATGATGTGTGAGTGAAGGATGTATACTCTGAAGTCTTTCAAAGCATTAACCAAAGCAAAGGCTTGCTTTTCCATAATGTTATACTTCAAAGGAGCATCTCTCAAAGCCTTGCTAAATAATGCAATAGGTTTCTCTTGTCCTAGTGGATTTTTCTGTAAAAGGACAACAGCTATGGTATGTTCTAATGCAAATGAAAAAATGTAAAAATCTTTAGAAAAATTAGGACTTATTAGAACTGGTGTTTTGGTTAACGCTTGTTTCACCAGCTCAAAGGACTTCTTTGCTTCCATGGTCCATTTTACCCCTTGCTCCTTCTTCAACATGTTTGTGATATTTCTAAGGAGCTCAGCCAAGTTGGGGATGAACCTTCTCAAAAAGTTAATCTTTCCAATGAAAGACTGCAACTCCTTAATGTTTCGAGGATGAGAGATCTACAATATGGCCTCAACCCTCTTTGGATCTATCTTTATACCCTCCTCTAAAATAATGTGCCCAAGAAGTTTACCTTCTTAGAGACCGAATAGTGTCTTCTTAGGGTTTAAAGATATCCCAAACTTTCTGAATTTCTCGAAAACTCTTCTTAAATGTTCTAAGTGCTCTTCATCTGTTTTTGAAAACACAGTGACATCATCAAGGTATATAATGATGAAGAAGCCCAGTTCCTCTGAGAATGCTATGTCCATGGCTCTCTGAAAATTTTCTCCAGCATTCATTAGACCAAAGGGCATTTTCACATACATGAAAGTGCTCCAAGGTGTAGTAAACGCTATCTTTAATTGATCATCAGGGTGGACTAGAATCTGATTGTACCCCGAATAGCCATCTAGCAAAGAAATTCTTTTGGAACCAATTGCCCTTTGTAAAATATGGTCCATCTTAAGTAAAGGGTAGTTTTCCTTGAGTGAAGCTTTGTTTAAGTCTCTAAAGTCTATACAAAGCCTAATCTCTCCCGTTTTCTTCCTGACCGACACTAGATTAGATACCCACTCAGAATATCTAATAGGGACAATAATACCAGCTTCATACATTTTCATGATCTCCTTCCGAACCAAAGGCAACTGAACAAGGTTTATTCTGTGCAGCCTCTGTTTGAATGGCTTTTGGTTTTCCTTGAGAGGGATTTTGTGCTGAATTATTTCAGTGTCGTAGGACTTCATATCTTCGTAACTCCATGCAAAAACATCAGAAAATTCCTTAAACAGCTCTATGTATTTGAGTTTAATATGAGCTAGTAAAGTTTTAGACAGTTTAATCATTTTCAGTTTAAGTTCACTGCCTAAATTTCACTCTTCGACTTCAGTCTCTATAGCTTCCAATTTTGGCTTCTTGGCAACATCATTAAAATCAAACAACTCTTCTAAAGGTGCCAGACCCTTAGGCAAACTTTCATCATTAGACTGCAAGGTTTCTAACTCCTCTGTTTCTAACTTTGCATTCATCTCTGTTTTGTTTTCAAGTTTTCCAGTTAGTAGATTAATATTAACAAGTTCAGGAGACTGTTCTTCTTCACCAAGAAAATTTTCTTCACTATTGCAATCTGTTTCATAATCTGAATCCAAACTATGAAATTCAAATTCATTTCTGAATTGCATGAAGTCTTCTATTTGTTTGTCCCCATCGAACACTTGCCAATATTTCTCATTGTCAGGAACGGCTGGTCTGAATTTAATCTAAGTTGTACATTATTTGGTTTCATATGGCATTAAACATGTTCTAGCTGCAAAAGCTAAGCTGTGGGCCGCAATCTTTCTTTTCCTTGGGACAAAAGTCAATTGGGACTCTTCAAAGGTTTTCAATAAATCCATGACATCATTTCGATAGGCCCTAATTCTGGGGTGATTAGTGTTGTATTTCCCATTGACCTACCTAATGATTAATTCTGAATCCCCATAAACTTTGATTCTCTTGGCTCCTAACTTTTTCAACAAACGTAAGCCTAAAAGCAGGGATTCATATTCCGCTATGTTATTCGAACACTGAAAGTTTAATTTATAGGAATGACCTTCTGTGTGATTATTTTCAGTGTTATGTATCCATACCCCTGCACCAGCGTTATTCCTAGTGCACGACCCGTCAAAGTTCATACTCCACAGAGGATTAGTCTCGGGTTTAACAGTTTGACTATCCTCCTCGACTGAAGTGCTTTTGGATGTTTCTTGAAGATTAGCACTTGGCTGGGCTTGTTTTAATTCCTCAAATTTTTCAATATGTTGAGGAAAAAGCTCTTGACTGCTAAGGTTAAACAGCGATGGACGCATGATTTGTAGCTCAAGACCTATGTTTGGTTTGTTATAGTTTAGAGGTTCAACAAATTGTTTTGACAGTTATGTGTCATTCTCCTCCTCTCTATCTGCCATTAACTCTGTTAAAGTTACTTGTTCATCTAATATTTCTTCATTAAAAAGGATAAATGAATCAAGGCTTGTGTTTAAAGAGTATAAAGGAGAGTTTTGCGGTCTGTCTTGACTTGTAACTATGTATTGCATATGAGACTCCCTGTAAAGTCTTTTAGTCTGATTGAAAACAGGGATAGTCGCATAGGTCATGTCCATCTGCATGGTTCCTTGTAACTTAGCCCCCCAAGACCTAGATAATAGCATTCCATACTTTAGGGGCACATCAGCCACAACAATATCCATGACCAAACATTTGGCTGGAATCTGGGCTAAGTTAATGCAGAGGTCTTTGATTAATCCTAAACATTTTACTCTGCTTGAGTCGAAGGAGTAGAGGTCTTTATAAGGTCTGGTGATTTCTAGAATCAGGCTTTCCATTACAGCTTTGGGCATTAAATTATGAGAAGGCCCCGAGTCGTGCATAGCGTTGTGCAAAATCTTGTCATGAACGTTTAAACTTACATAAAAGGGAGGAACAGGTCCCTCTTGATATCTGCCTTCAATCTTTGGACCAAAAATAAGCTCTGGTTGGTCATCGTTAAGATTGACTATGTCATTGTTATCCTCTATGTTTAAAGCCTTCAAAATTTGGGTCCTATATACATTTTGGGCAGCTAACTCAGTTAAGGGAACAAAGATTTTGATTCTTGAAATTTCCTGCTCTAAACTGAAAGGCATTTGATTCTTGGCAGAACTTGTTTCAGCCTTATTGACAGCTACCTTATCAACAAATTCTATTTGCTGATGTGTTCTATTTACATTTGATAAAATGGCTTTAACAGGAGTACTAGCTGAAGTGTTAGTATTGTTGAGGTCGGCACTCTGTTTTTCAATATTTTGAGTGCCTTTCTCTTTACCTTTATCAGAATTTGCAGCTACTGTTTTGTCCTTCTGTTTAACAACTTTGGGTTTGTTTACAGTGTTGTTTTGCGAAGATTTGTCAGAGGTTTGGTGTTTGGATTTTGTTGACTGGTTTTACTTCTAAGGTCATATTCTCTTTGAGACTCTATGATGACATTCTCCATGTCTTGATAATAATTTTCATCATCATATCTTTTGTCATCATAAGGTGTGTAAAGACCTTGTTTTCTATCATAATGAATTTCAAATTCATCATCATCTACTCCCAGCATGTTGATATCACCTTCCTCTATTATTTCATCTATTTCCTCAACCTCTCCTACATAGTTTTGATGAAAGGGAGGAGTGATCTGTTAATCATCTTCCCTAGGTATGTTTGGAGGTTGGTTCCTTCTAAAATTATGACTTTGGTTCTGGTTTCTATTTTGAGGAGAAGTTTGGTTTTAGCTTGCTTTTGCTCTCTTAATTATGCTCATCTCTTTCATCATCTCCTCCATCATTTTTTCCATCTTTGAGCTGGAAGTAGAAGGGGTAGATTCATTTCTAAAGGACACTCTCTTCTCATTTTTCATTCTTGCTCTCTTCTCCATTAAGTTAACTTCCACGTCAAGAGCTCCTTTTTGCATATCTTCAAGAGTTGCGGGATCTCTCTCTCTCAGCTGATAGGCCATCTCAGGGTCAAACCCTTCAAGAAAATTGTTTAGAGCTGAGCCTTGTGGAGGCTTTAAATCTGGGGAAAGTGCATTGTACAAACTATTAAATCTGGTGCAGTAAGCTTGCACACTTTCCCCTATGTTTCTATGGAGGTTCTTGTAATCAGAAAGGACTTGGAGAGGATTCTTCTTCACCTCCCATTTGTTTAAGAAAGTCTGATGGAAGGCTTGGAGATCATTGATACTATGGGGGGTTGAGCCTTTAAACCATTTCCTTACTTCTCCCCCTAAGCTCTGAGCAAATAGTCTAAGTTTGACAGAATCATCATCAATTTCATTTCTGTCAAAGTAGTCATTCATCTTATCCACATGTTGTGATGCAGTTGTAGCATTGCTAGCATCATATAATGAAATTTTGGACTGATAGTCCTGTGGAAGATTGACTAATGGTATAGGAAGGAATAAGGGAGCATACCATGCTGACATGATATGAGGTGGAGGTGGATTAACAAAAGGAAAAATGGGCTGAAGTGGAGTGGTTTGGACAGTGGATGTTTGGTGAACAGATGTGGATGGAACAACAGTAGATTGCTGAGCTGATCTTGGATGACAGACACCTAAATTGTGAAGGAAGTGTAAATCAAGTGGTGTTGTTTCTCTACTACCAGGATGTTCACTTGCTTCCGGGGATGAAAGTGAAGACTCGGAGTCTAGCTTAATTATATCATCAAATGACCTAGTTCTAAATGGATTTACTAAGTCAACTTGTGATTGTTGTAGAGCTGAAAGATTTTCAGGAACTGAATTAGCTCTCAAGGGTGATCTGAAAATAGTTGGAAATTTTATCTTAGGAGACTTCCTAAGGATACTTTCTGGGTTATCAACTATCTCAGGTGGGTTCGAGTCAGGATAGGCTCTAGTATGAATCTTTGTAGGAGCCACAATGCTGTGTTTTTAGACCCAACTAAACAAGAAAAGTTCAACCAGATATGACAATCTTTAAAAGGTTAACTAATATGTTTCACAAGTTCTAATCCAACAGTCCTCTAACTGAGTTTAAATGGTATTATGATGATAATTGTTCTTGCCAGTGGATTCTTAAGGTCTGTTAAGGATTGTGGAGTTTCCAAGTGGAATTGTTTAGCTCCTAAGCAGGTAAAAGGTTTTATGGTCCACCACCATGTTTATTAAATACCAATCTGAAATATTTTTGGGTTTTTTGAGCTATTTTTCAATCCTATTGGTTGTTAGGAGTGTCCTATATCTGTTTCAAAACTTAGCTACGATTATGAGACAAAGACAATCTACTCTTATGGCTAAGCCAGCTGATCTTTCAAGGTTAGATAAACTCTTATGAGAATCCTAGGTTTTACCTAGTTTGTCACTGATTCAAACAAGTTTCACCATGATTACCATTTTCTTGGTAGTGCTTGAAAGGGCTGCTTTTTACTCACAAGGTTTTATGAAGTGTTTAAGGGAACCTAACCAAATATTTTGGGTTCGATCCCCAGCGGAGTCGCAAAAAATGTTAGCACCCTGTAATCAGCAAGATTGGAAAAAGTCTGACTGCAGGGAGAACATCGTTTCAACCACTTTGGGGTTCTAGGATCTAGCCCTCCTAAATCAGGAGAGGGATCTCTCCAAAAAGTGCAAAGGTGGATTTTTCTTTGAAGTTTGGGTAATGATGTTAGGCTAGTTATGAAGGCCAAGGGTTTTGTTTGTTTTTGGATGGTTGAGCATGATTATTATTTGAGGGGAAAGTTCTAAATGCAAAGAGTTTCAAAGGTGTGAAGTTGCAAACAATCAGAACAAGCTTTGGCCAGAAAGATAGATAATTGCAGGTTTTAGTCCATTGGGCTATGGAGTCATAATAGGGTTTAATTGAAACAACAAGAGGCAAGAGTGGTCCATGGGGCAAGTCATCTATGTCTAAGGATCTCTCTAAAGTTTGATTTATGAAATGAAATGGTACAACAAGAAGGGGAATTAAACAAATGAAGAATAAAGAGCAGTCTAGGATCTGGTAAGTACTTTGAAACTAGCCAGCCTTTGACACACACTTAAGAAAAACATGAAAGAAAAATATGATCTGGTAAGTACTTCGAAACTAGCTAGCCTTTGATACACTTTCAATAGAAAACATTTAAAAACAAAGGGAAACTTGAAGGCAACTTTTGGAGAAGAAACTAGCGGGCTGGACTCACCACAAATCCTCTCCTAGCTCTACTTTACTTGGTAACTTTCAAGACAAACACAAAGATAACAAAGAATGGCCTAAGATCTGGTAAGTACTTTGAAACTAGCCAGCTTTTAACACATTCCAAGGGATACTTTCAGACAGTCTTTTGGGATAAAACTAGGACCAGGGCACACCATATCTTCCTTAGTTCATCTTTACTTAACATGAAATGAAAATAAATTTCAAGAATAACAATTAGGTAAGACAGGAGGACGAGGGAACACCAACATTCCTACTTCTTAAACTGAATTAAATCATTCCTAAATAACACAATTGGAAGAAAACATTTAGCTAAAGATTTTCAGTCAGAGAAGGGTACTGATATACAGTAAATCCTAACTCTATAATTTTTGTTCTTTATAAGAGAAGGTGAACAAAGTGAAAACAGAAATAAAATAACAATTTACAATAAGAAAAACATCACCGTTGACATAGACTAGGATCCCACAAATCAGCTTGTATTGATGCTCCAAACCAGTTACAGCTTTAATTCCAATGCTTTAGTTTAGCAATCATCTACACTTTCTAGACTAACTTATCTATCACAAGCAGAGCTTCAAGAGCCAGAGAACAATATTTACAAAAAGTATTTTCAAGCTCAAGTATATTTCAAAGTTCTGAAACCAACAATTTCTCATCTTCTATAGAAGTATTTATAGAAGAATGAGGAGGTGAGATCTGATAAAAGATCTCCCAGGGCAATTAATACAGACTAACGACTTCTCGGCCTCTGAGGGGCTCGATGAAGAAGTTTACAAATGTGTCCTCTATATTAAATGTTTTACCATTAAGATTAAACCTCAGTGGGAGCTTTATTTTAATTTTAGGCTCTGTTTCAGGATGTAATAACTCTGCAGATATTTAGTCATTAAGTTCTTTGGCAGAATTAACTCTCTAGCTGCGCTGAGGCAAATATCTTCGTGTGATCAATAACTTCGGCCTCTGTTTGAATGCTTTGAGGCACAAGTGGCTTTGTGGTAGCTGAGAGGAATCAATTTGCCTCAGATGTGGCGGTGGAGGCCTTTCTGTCTGATAAACACTTATGATTTTCTTTAATTGTGTTTTTATTTTGGAGGATTAGGCTTTTGATAATCAATCTTAGCCGTAATCCCCAAATTGTCTTCAGTTTTCTGTTCTACTGTGTTCCATCTTCGACACTGATACTCTTTTGATTTATTTAACTCTGTGTCTTGTTGATGTGCAGGCTGCGCATGGCTCATATGGCATCAATGCCCATGAAGCGTCGATTGAAACGTGAGTTTGAACCCTGAGAATGGTTTCTTCCTTATGGATCAAAGGCTTGGGAATCATCATTCCCAGCCTTCGGTTTCTCTTGAATATTATGAACAAACCATTAAACACCTGCAAAAACAAAAAGATTAATAAAATCCCGCGTTATTAAGTTTAACTGCTTCGGAGGCTGCGGGGAGGAGCGTGGCCATTGTATGGCGTCATCCATTGGTGGAGAATTGTGTAGAAGAGGTTAAAAAAGGAGAGCGGAGGGATAATTAAGTCAAAGCCGTTGATTGATGAGTGATCAAGAAGATCAACAGTCGGGATAAGCGAAGGACTAATAATGTGAAGGATTCACATTATTTGGATTTAACAAGAAAATGCGAAAAACTAAGGTTTAAACCTTTGGCGAAGGTGGAGGGCGATGAAGTAATGCGGGAATGATCTGGGACCGTCCGATCTAGACACGTGGATGGTCCAGATCCAATCAGAGGATCGCAATCGGCGGGTCAAAAGACTTGGAGTGCGACGGGACGATTGAGCGCTGGCCGTTGATCTGAGGATCAGATCAACGGTGGGGAGTGAATCAGAGGGATGTCAATCGGAGGTGGAGAAAAGTATGGCGCGATCGGGGAAAGTCGATGCGATTGCGCGATCGGGCCATCGTAATCGGAGATGGGGGGAAAACATATAAAAGGCACCCGGTGAAAACTTGCGATGCGACTTGGCGGTGATCGTTGATCAGACCAAGATCAACGGTCAATAACATTTGAAGAGCTTGCACCGGCAGAAAAAATTTATAACACGAAAAACCCAAAAATTTAATATAATACAAAGGTTTTATGCTTTGGGGTGGGTTATATATATATGAAATGAATAGGCGCCCGTCTGTGGGGCGTTGGTCTATATGGAATGTAATATGCCTGGGGCTTATAAATGAAAAGGGCCTATCGCATCGGAACTCTTTGGCACGGCACCAAGACTTGTGCGCTTTGAACTTTTGCGATGCGATAAGTGCTAAAATGGTTAGTGCTTGGTTCCAACACCAAGGCGTGTGGAGGGGAAGTGGTTTTTAAGACTTAGCCGACAGGGGCTTAAGTCTGAAATACACAAAGTGGGTTTTTTTATAGATTTTCAATGGTTTTCAAAGGAATTTGAGGGCTTCGGTAAGGCAAAGAAAGAGCCTTAAACCTTATCAAAGGGGTTTTGATGGAGGGGAAAGGGGAAAAATATGAAAATGAAGGATTTTGATGAGAATGAAAGGGGTAGAAAATGAGGTTAGTTTTGAAGTGGAAGGAAGGGAAAATGGTGATTTTGAAGCAATTTTTTCTCTTTGAAATCAGCAGAATTCCTTAGCTAAAAATGGAAACAGCAGTGAAGATTTAGACAAAGGGCATGAGGCCTTCAAGAGTCTTCAAGAGATAACATCTTTTATCAATAAAACTTGTTTCTTGAAGACTCCAAAAATGTTTTAGCCAACATTTGATATAACAAATTTTATAGCTGGCTAACAGAGGGTAGTTCTAATTATACTGCATGAAAAGAGAGAATGGAGGCAGTTCTGGAGGACAATGGGTTGAAAGAATTTATCGACACTGATATTCCAAGGCTCGCAGCAACAAACGCCACTCTTCTTGATGCTTGGAAAAAGAAGGTTAAAAAGGCGAGGAGGATCTTATTTGAGGGAGTTCGAGATCACATTGTCTAGAGTCTCCATGGAAAGGTGACACCATATGCAATGTGGAAGGCCTTGAAAGATCTGTTTCAGAACAACAGTGACCAAATAAAATTGGCACTGAAGGACAAGCTCAGGAAAAGAAAAATGGAGAAAGGCAACACTATTTTGAAATACTTGACCAAGTTCATCCAATGTCGAGATGAGCTTGGAAGTGTCAGGATTACTGTAGCGAATGATGATTTGGTGAGCCTAGCACTTATAGGCCTTCCCAAGAGCTGGCATAGTTATCAGGACTCTGTCAATGGGAGGGCGAAGCTACTAGATTTGGAGCAACTTTGGTCAGATTTGGTACAAGAATAATTCATGCGGAATACCACGGATGGATCCTCATCCAAGACTGATGATGAGGAAAATTGTGCCTTGGCTAGTAAGGCAAAGAAGGGGAAGGGAAATAAATCCTATTCAGAATTTGAGACTGGAAAAGAAGGCAAGAAGTGTGACATGTCCAGAGTGAAATGTTTTCACTGTCACAAGCATGGACATTATGCCACTAATTTTTCAAAAAAAAAGAAGAAGAACAAGAAGGCTTTAGGATTTGCAGCGAGTGATCCTTTGGATTCACAATTCAAGTTGTACTTCTCACTCATTTGCAGCGAGTGATCCTTGGATTCACAATTCAAGTTGTACTTCTCACTCATCGCATGCATGGTTTCTAGTGTGATGGGATCAGTGTGGTACTTGGATAGTGGTGCATATTTCAACATGACGGGAGACAAAGAACTCTTTAGTAACTTGGAGGAGAAGGATCTTCAGATGCACATCAAGATGGGTGATGACAGGAGGTATAGCACTACCGAGATTCGTACAGTTACTTTCCAGAGAAATTCAGGTAAACCTTTCTTATTAACAGATGTGATGCATGTTCCAGGCTTGAAAAAGAATTTAGTTTCAGTTTCTATGTTGGAGGATAGAGGATATGATGTGGTTTTCATTGAAGGGAAACCATTCCTTCGTTACAAAGCCATAAGACATGTTAAGAATAATGGGGTTCATGTGAAGAACCTCTACAAACTTGCTGTAGATGGTTGCACAAATTGATGAGTAAAGCAGACAGAGTGGTGAGCCGAGATGAGGGTGAGTTATGGCACAAGAGATTGGGACATCTACACCACAGTGCTTTGAAGGTCATGCAACAGATTTTTATGGGGCTTCCAAAGGGTACTCTTGTGTAGATAGAAAAATGCAAGGGATGTGCCATGGGGAAGTAGAAAAAGGCCATTTTTCATGAGAAGAAGAACTGAGCAACGAAAATCCTTGAGAGAGTTCACTTATGTGTGTGGACCATTCTCTACAGCTTCTACAACAAAGCATAGGTATTATGTGATTTTTGTTTGATTTTTCTAGAAAGTGTTGGATCTACTTCATTCAGAAGAAAGATCAGATGTTCTCAAATTTTTTTGAGTTCAAAGCACTAGTTGAGAAAGATACAGGGAAATAGGTGAAGGCTCTAAGGAGCAAAAATGGTGGTGAGTACATCTCCAATGAATTCAAGAACTTCTCTGCTAAAGAAGGAATTCAAAGAGGGTTGATTGTGCCTCATAACCCACAAGAGAATGGGGTTGAAGAAAGAAATAATAGAACAATTGTGGGTGCAGCATGAGCTATGTTACATGATCAGGGCCTACCGTTGCATATGTGGGTAGAGGCATGCAACACAACAGTATTTGTGCAGAACCGTAGTCCTCATCAGATAATTGGCATGAGTACACCATAGGAGGCTTTTTCTGGTAAGAAACCTGATGTTTAAAATTTTAAAATTTTTGGCTCATCTGTTTATTGCCATGTGACCCAATATTCCAGAAATAAGCTACAACCAACAACAGAGATTGGGATATTTGTGGGTACATTGATACTCCCCACAACTATCAGGTTTATTTGTTGAACAACAGGATGACAGTTGTCAGACGAGATGTAAAATTTGATTAGGAGAAAGCCATGTGATTATCCCTTGAGAGGGAGCTTGATTTGCATGCAGATGAGGAACGCTTGGTTCCAGAGTATGAACCTCAAGATGTGGAGCAGCCACATGAGGAGGATCATGGAGTGGCAGAAACCACTCATGAAGAGCCATCCACCAGACATGGTAGGAGGCGTACCACAGAGGCTGACAGATTGAGACTTGATGCGGCAGAACATGTAAGAGCACCTACATCACAACGCAAACAGAGACAGTCACCACATAGGTATATTGGATACATGGCTCTTATGAGCAAGTGTATTGTGACAAAACCATCATCTTTTGAGGAAGCAGTGCAGCAACCAACTTTGGTTGATTCCATGGTTGAGGAGTATGACTCCATCGTCAGGAACAGTGCATGGGATGTTGTCCCAAGACCAGTCGGGAAGTCAGTGGTTGGATCTAGATGGATCTATAAGGTGAAGCAGGCAGCAGATGGGAGTGTGGAGAATTACAATGCTATATTTGTAGCCTGAGGATTCTCACAGGTTGAGGGGATTAACTATGAGGAGACTTTTTCACTAGTTGCATGATACTCATCGATTAGATCTATCCTTGCACTCTTAGTGCAGATGGGTTGGAAGATACATCAAATGGATGTGAAGACTACATTTCTCAATGGAGTTATTGAGAAAGAAGTGTACATTGAGCAACTAGAAGGTTTTGAGACCATTGACATAGAGTCGCATGTGTGCAAACTAAAGAGAGAACTGTATGGGCTGAAGCAATCACCTCATGCTTGGTACACCAAGATTGACAGCTATTTCACCGAGTTGGGCTTCACAAAGAGTGAAGCAGATGAAAACCTGTACCAGATTGTGGTTGATGGTAAGATTTTGATTATCATACTTTATGTTGATGATCTTATTCTGACAGGTGATGAGAAACTCATAACTTCTTGCAAGAGAGTTTGAGATGAAGGACATGAGACTCCTTCACTATTTCCTTGTTTTGGAGATATGGCAGCAAGATGGGGAGCTATTTGTTTCTCAAGGAAAGTATGCCAAAGATATTTTGAGGAAGTTCCACATGGAGAGTTGTAAACCCATGGAGACTCCTCTTGCAGGGAACTGGAGGAAGGAGGATGCTACTTCAGGTGAGGTAGTGGATGCTACTGTTTACAGGTAGCTTGTGGGTTCACTCATTTACCTGGTGAGCACACAACCAGACATATGCTTTGCAGTTAAACAACTTAGTCAAGCTATGGTTAAGCCGACCAAGCTCTTTTGGAAGGCAAGGAAGCATGTATTGAGATATCTCAGGGGCACTACAGAGTACGGAATATGGTACAGAAGGACAAAGGGAGTGAAGCTTCAAGGCTTAATTGATGCAGATTTGGCAGACAGTTCATCAGACAGGAAGATCACATCAGGAGGGATCTTCAACATAGGATCGAAAATAGTTTCTTGGTACACCATAAAGCACAGATCAGTTGCATTGAGTTCAGCGAAGGCAGAGTACATGGTAGCTGGTCAGGCGGCATGTGAGGCCATACAGATGAGGAAGATACTTGTTGGTTTGTTTTGTCATCAGATGGATCTGACGGTGATACATTGTGATAACTAGATTTGCATAAAGCTCTCGGTTAATCGAATATTCCATGACAGGTCCAAGCATATTGACATCTGGTACCATCATCTCAGAGATTGTGTTCAGAGGCGCATTATGTCACTTCAGTACATTCCCACGGAGGATTAGGATGCAAATATTCTGACGAAGGCGCTCGCCAAGAGAAAATTCGAATAGCACAGAGGCAAGACCGGGATAACTGATAATCCCTTTCTTGTTGAGAGGGAGTGTTGAAAATTCAACAAGAAATATGTGTCTAAATTAATTTTCCCTTAATTAAATTGGACAATAAATTGTAATCTTATCTCAGAATCACTTGTAATAGTTAACTGAGTGTGATATACTCAGTTAGTTCATGAAATTCGAGTTGAGGGTGGTTGGTGAGGCATGTAGAGTGATTCTATTTTTTCTAGAGTCCAATTTGCAGTTAGTGTATTATTTTAATGCATGAGAAATCATTTAACTCAATTAAGTGAGTTAAAATCAGTCTAACTAGTTGTAACAGATTGTTGTACTAGTGAGAGGTCAAGTGAATTAAATCATATTTAATTCACATGCAGTGATCTGCCAAGTGACTGAAGATTTAATATTAATAGTTGCATGCATGTCAGTTCTGATGAAGACCCAATTGAGACAAAGGTTAAAGGGATGTTAACTATCATTTGTATTTTAGCAAACTGCCCAGATGCAGTTAGAAAACCATAGGATTGGCCATGATGTATTGCGTAGTTTTGGAAGGTTGAATTTCCTAAATAATATGGGTTTAATTCTCTTATAATTGCGCAAGCAAGGAAGGCTGAGCAGAGGCAGGAAATTGGACAAGTGTTGGTCGATTTTGTCTAGATCAGTGTGAGACAGTTGGTAGAGTGCAACAATCTCTTGTGAGAAGAGTGTGTTGTATTGTTTCGTGATTCCTTGGTTCATTATAAATTAGAGATAGAGGGGTTTTGAGCAACAAGATTTCCCCAGGGAAAATATCTGTGTTATGTGATTGATTTTCTTATTTCTCTTGCTTGGTGTGATTTTGGGATCATGTTTAATTTCCATAAATTAATTGTAGAAGGATTCAGTATCTTGCTCTAGTATATTGCATGATCGGCATACATATTGTTTTTATAATTTCTACATATTTCTCATTTTTCGTGTAGCAGGGTCCATCAAAAGTATTGAACATGTGTACTCCTTGGATGATGAATCAAAATTTTCATCCAGCGAGTGTTCCTGCTCAAAATTTGCGTAAACCCATTAGGAGATAAGTTGAAAATATGAGTTAAAAAAGTAGTTATTTTATCTTTTCCCTCTAAAATTTGATGATGTGATCTAATATTATTTTATAATTTCCTTAAAAGGCCCATTTTAGACCTCAAAATTACCCTAATTCTTGGGTGGAATTCATCATTTGAGTCTCTTTGGCCCAAGGAGGAATCTTTGGTAAACCTTTATTGGGGGAGGCAACAATGATGGAAGGGACTTTCGACGACAATTAAGGTAGGGTGACCGAGTGCGGTGACGTGACCGAAGACAAGGATTTGATTACTAAGGTTGTGTTGGGCTTATTGAAGTGGATGAGTTGGGTAGTTGAAGTCATGTGCATTGAGTTAAAGAGAAGGCCACATGACAGACTTCGAGCAGGCGCACCAATCAAGAGCACTAGCAAAAGATGTCGCATATGGATATCAAGTACAAGTTTGTAGTGAGGATGTTTTGCAAGATGGATATGTATGTGCAACATAACAATGTTTTTCATATGGACCAATGGATATGTTGAACGCATTCAAACACGAAGACCATGACCATTTTGGAGGAAGACACGGGCAACCTATGAGAACATTCATGCAATGAAGAGGGAATAGGAAACTTGCAATGGGACTTGCAACCGAGACAAATGTGCCTGCTTGAAGTGTTGGATGAATATGGTTCATAGAATATTATGATGACTTGAAGGAAGTTGCAGCCGTTGAAGAATTCATGTGATGGTGGTCTTGGATTATCCGGTTCGTTGAGGAGAGGAGGTTAGTTTTAACTTGACTTTGATGAGGTATGGGACACATACCTTGGGAAAAATATGGGATGTGTTCGTGAGGAGTGATAGATGTGATATGGAGTTTTCTTCATGGACCTATATATGGCGCGATGAGCATTCGTTGCAGGGCTAATGCGAGGAGATGGGAAGAGTTCTTGATTGATGTAAAAAATGTGACAAAGTATTGAAGAAATAATCGACGATGGAATGAGGTGGTGCATTCTCATGGGTTGGGCGCGATAGTTGGATTAGCTACCCAACTAGTCTAATTCATGGGGAAGCTCAATGTGTTGAGATATGTTGGACTTAAATTGGGGTATGGTAGCAGTAGTTCACATGATGGCGACATGCAATGGATTAGTATGATATGATTTGCAACCAAATCATATAGCTGAGTTGGAGGGAACAACCTTCCATGAGTTGAGGTAGTGTGGAGGGTTGCAATGAGTTTTGACTGATGACGATGAGATTCAAGAGTCTTACCCACACAAATTCATGAGCCTTGATGAAGGTTCGTGCGATGAAGGCAAGGAGTTCATGCAGTAGGAACAATTGATGTTGGAGCTGGTGAGACTTTGCGACAGTTGATCTTGGCGATAGAGTTTGCTGAGATGGTGTTGTCGAGGGCGACAACCTTTTTGAAGTGGGGGAGTATGTCAAAGCCCCGAGTTGGCACCAATGTTAAATGACGGGCCATGCACACTTGGAGTGGCGAAAAAATAAATTGGACGTGCAACGAGCGCACCCACATGGAGGAGAGGCGACCAGGTCGACACAAGGGAAGCGTGCATGAGAGTTGGAGGGGCACACACCTGGGTACGCCTGCACGAGGCGGGACATCAGGAGCGATATAGTGGGCACGAGACTAGGGTGCACCTTCCTACATGACAAAGTATAACAAAGGGAATTGTGAGGAGAGCGCACGCTGATAGTGAGGAGCATGCACATAACAACATGAAGGCAGTGACTCGGTGACCCATGCCCATGGGCATGCCCGCACTAAGGGGTTTTTGGGTGCCAAGGCATAACGAGCAAACAAGTGCGATGCGATAACAAGGCAAGGGGCGAGCTGCAACGGGTGAAATGAGCAGGCAACAACTTGACGTGAATAACAAGAAGACGTCGAGGTCGACGTAGTGTGTGTGACAAGGCAAAGTGAAGTGCCCAGGTAGGGGCACCTGCCTACCCATAGGCAGGTTGGACTAGGGGCCCGTTGGCATGCCCATAGGCAGGTTGCCCCAGGGTCGTGCCTAACCATGAGGGGGCATTCAAAAAAACATAAGGTCAGTTCAAATGATGAAAAGGGTCATCGACCAAGGTAATTAACATTGATTGAATGTGTACATATTGGAGAGACACATTTGACCAAGGAGGAAACAAGGGAGATAACAGAACAAGAAGCAGTGTGAAGTCTGCGATGTCTTAGAGTGGGAAAGTTTGCGATATCGCAGAGGGCACAAGTCTGCGATATCGCAAAAACACAAGGAGGCTGCATATCACAGAAAAGGCGAAAAAGAGGGTGTGGGCAAGGCGGGGCTTGCCCAACGACCCAAATGACTTGGGAAACTTGGTTAGCCTCTGTTTTGGGGCGAAGAACTTAGGGTTTCTAGGCTGGTGAAATGTGCAGGGTAGGACTATATGACTTGAGCAGAATTGAGTGGATGATTTTGTTGGCCCAGGATAGGAAAGTGCCACACCATTGTAACATTGTATTTGTTGTTGTAAAATACTTTGTATTTTAATAAAAGTTGGGGCTACTTTGGGGAGTTGCCCCCTCCCATTGTAAAGTTGTGTTTACTTTCATAATTGCGATATCGCACTGTTGTATTGTTGTACCATTATATTGATGTTTATCGCATATGCATGAATTAAATGAGTTGAATTTTCACTACATAATTGAAGTAAAGAACATTTGAATGAAAAAATTGACTAAGTGTTGGAAGTTAAGCATACTGTGAGTGAAAGTAACTTTAAAAGATGAAAACTCATTAGTGCCCACCATAGTCATAAGGCACCATGACGTGGGGCAATGACACTAAGTATTCATTTTTTACCAAAATTAAATGCTAAATATTCAAATAAAAAATTGGTAAAAATGATAATTATAAAAATAAATATAATTTAATATTTTTTTCAAAATAAATTTAAATAATTATTCATTTAAATAAATAAAATTATATCAAAAAGTAAAATATAGAAAAACATTGGACCATCTATAAATTAATAAAAATAACCTAAATATTAAAAACACTAACCTAAATATCTGAAACACACATTTATTTATACCATTTATATTTATTTATACCATAACCTAAATATGTGAAACACTTATTTATTACGGCATTCTATTGTGGAGCTTCTCGTAGCGACACTGTTCATAGATTCGTCGTAAGCCACCTGTCCAC
This sequence comes from Pinus albicaulis, assembly GCA_034641835.2. Classification (NCBI taxonomy): domain Eukaryota; kingdom Viridiplantae; phylum Streptophyta; class Pinopsida; order Pinales; family Pinaceae; genus Pinus; species Pinus albicaulis. The sequence goes on from CM076584.1 coordinate 959,690,858, forward strand.
CACCTGTCCACCACCTGCCTTAGTTGATTACGCCGCATTTATTGACTGCTGAACCTGCGTACGTCACGTTCCTTCGGCGTTGATTTGCACCATAAAAGGTGCAAAGGCTAGTTTATACCATTTAACATTTAAATTGTAGATCTATTTACTTGGGATTTATCAATTGTGTAAGGGATCAAATTTTTGGATGTGCTGACTTTTTTTTAACTTAAAACTTAAGTAAAGATTTACATTTCTGGAAATAAATCCTAATCACAGCTCTGGTTCTGGTTCTTGTGTCAGTGATTCTGGTCACCGCAGTTTTGCAGAATACAAATACCCTCGAAGGGAACAATGGAGATAACTTTTACAGACAATTTGTCCGTATATTACAAATGAAATGTCAGGCATACATTTTCATAATCATGATAATAAAATCATTAAATCGTGATGAACGAATGAGCGTCAACTTCCGCTCTCACAAACGCAGCTCTTCCGACCTCATGCCGCCCACTCTCTTCCTTTTGCGACTTACGGCCAATCTGTTCTCTGATTCAGAAGCGAAAGCGAGGGGGAAGTTAAGGAGTGCCCTGGCTCCGCGGATTCTGAAGGCAGCACGGTCATATGCGAGAGCGGCCTCTTCCGCGGTGATGAAAGTGCCGAGCCAAATCCTCCTCGTCCCCTTCTTGGCGGGGTCCCTGATTTCGGCTGCGAATTTACCCCATGGTCGCTTCCTGACTCCTCTGTAGTTCCTGCCTTCGCTATTCTCTCCGCTCTTCTCCTCCGGCGGCTGTGGCATTACCTTTGCATTTATCACCTCTGCTCTTTGTATAACCATGGATACAGAAGAAGAAGCAGAAGAGGGTTGTGCACTCTCATTGTCTTCTGATAGTGATGTGCTGTCGCTGGTTTGGCAGGGGCCACTGGCAGTGTCGTGGCTGAAATCCCGGGTGACTGTGGGGGAGAAGGATACTGAAGATGAGGAGGAAGATGGATGATTTCCTCCTGCATCATGTACATCCATTTCGCCCTCCTCTTCCAGCAAATGGTGGCGAATCAACTCCAACATCTGGGCTGCTGTAATCTCCATGGCAATCTTTTTCGTTTTCCAATTTGGGAAGTGAATGAGAAATATATAGATAGCAATCAAATCATTTCCAATTTCCATTTATGGCAAGTGCATTGCGACCTGACCACGCCCGTACTTTCGTGGCAGGTTCCTACATGTATTTTCAATCTTCCACTTGCCAAGTTGCCTTTGCAGCGAGCATTCTCACGATGCCTTTAGTAGTCATTGGGTCTTTCTGGGGTATTGTCTGACAAAAAGATAAAGACGGTGGAAATAAACAAGTCACATAACACACGTGGTCACGACTCACGAGCAAACATCATCCATTCGAGAGAAAAAGTGACAATAAAAAAAAGTTTGCTTATTAAATACATTGTCCAGCCAGGTTACAAATTAGATTCGAAAGTTATTTTTTAATTTTGGTTTTTTTTTCAAAAAATATTGATTATATGACTGTTTGAATTGTTTTTTTAAATAAATTTTTTAATATCAATTTTTTTTTTAGTATTTAGAATCCATCTTCAAGTTTAACCATTATAACCCCAATTTCCAACAAAATTGTTAAAATTTTTAGACAAATATCATATCCCAATTTTAACTATTCTCAAAACAAATGTGCAGCCTTATTAGACTACTCTGCTAAGTACGATGTATATATTGCAGCCGTCATCACGCCATCCGTCTCGTTGACTCCTTTTTTGTATGGTGTGAGAAGAAGATAAAAGAAGTGGGACATAAACACGTCACATAAAACACGTGCTCACGGGCAAACCTAATCGATTCGATATAAAATAGTTCAATAAAAAGAATGAAAAAAAAATCGTAGGCTAAATGACTAGCTCTAAATATTTGACTAACTACAATAAATGTATTTATGAAAAATTAAATATAATACGGCTAACTAAGATGTATTTATTCAAAAATCAAACACAATAGTTTTTAAAGTTTAATATTTTACAGGTATTTTTTTTGAAATTATACGATACAATTTTAAAATTTTTATATTTAAGTGTTTTTTTTTTAAATTCTACGATACCGATGATATTTTAATTTTTTATTTAAATTATTTTTTTAAAATAAATTAATTAAAATATATATTCAAATTAATCAAAACTAATTTTGAAATTACATTTTCATATTATTTTTGATATAAAAAATATATTACAATAGTTATATTGGGCTAGTTTCATATTTGAGAAATTTGAACCTAAAAACTCTTCAAAAATAATATTTTATTTACACAATTATTATCAATTGAGTTATCTAAAAAGCTAAAAATAATATTAGAATTAGCTTAACAATAACTATATTTAAAATAATTAAAAATAATTAATATATAAGTTAAATATATATACATTTTAAAAAGTCAAAGTCATGTAACAAGATTATTATAATGGAGATTCTCCCAATTTATCATGGATATTCTTAATTTATAAATAGGTTTTATTACAATACCATGACTCAATACCATGACTTGTCAATACAACATGCCCAAAAAACCCACAACTTATTTCATATAACATTTTTGTTAATTAATAAATTTAATTAAAAATGAGAAAATGCATAATTTTTTACATACAATTTAATCTTTGATTTATGTATACTATTAAAAATGTTGTAAAATATTATGTTGAGGTTAAAATTTTGAAAGCTCTCTTCCAAAATAAACACCCTTATCAATATAACAACACTTAAAAATTTGGATTGCCCTTATTTTATTTTATTAAAGTGAAACAACTATTTAAAGACTTTTTATTGGATGAATGTAGTTCTATTAACTAACATACTCCCAAAGTAGGGGAAGAGAACACTGAAGAGGAAGAGGTTAAATTGTTATTATGGTTAAATCTCTATTATATATAAATGTATTGAATGCAAAATTAACAACACTTTTAAAATGAGTGATATAAGGAAATTGAATGCTAAATTAATAATGATTAATAAAAAAATTGAATCCTGTCTATTAATTAAACTACCCAAAAAAAATTAGACTATAGCAGTTTTAGACTTAAATTATTTCCAAAAAAAATTATCAAAAATTTATTGAATTTAGTATTTATTCTATCACTATGTATATCTACTTATGGAAAATCTAACTATTCTTGCAATTACAATTGAATGTATATTACTTATGTTTAAATATATTTTCTATTTAAAACCAAAGGATAATTGGAATTCTAGATGGTTAATGGAACATAATTGTGAAATTTAACCACTAAACATTTATATTTATTATTTTATTATTATTATTTTGTAAATACAATAAAATAAATAAATAAAATTAAAAAAATAACACTCATCCGAAGCTCATGAATTGTGAAAGTTACTCACTAAACATTCATATTTCTTTGTATAAATAAAAAAAAATAACACTTATTTAAAGCTCATGCAAGGGCCTCCCTTGCATGAGGACCACCTGGTGTGTCCTGAATTCTCCCACCTACCCTCTTTCCCCTTTCATGACACTACCTTAGTTCCTCAGTCATGGTTTGAGAGGTCTCGTTGAGCCCAACACATCTTATTTTGATTTTTCCATCCAAATTTCATTCCTGTTTCTACCACAATATTCATTGATATCGCTTGCAGGCCTTTCTTGAAAATTAGGAGATGCGGGTTGGACCCGATAGTTTTCCCCAAATAAAAGTCGTTATAAAATCTTATTCTTTCCATATTTTTATCTTTTCTCTAAATTATTCAGAATTATATTAGCGCCTTAATGAACTTGTCCTCATGAAAAACTTGGGGGCTATAATTCTTCTACTCTATGTTGGACGAGTTTCTGGTACGTGGGTACTTTGGGTACGTGGGAACACGTATCTGGTACGACGAGAAGCTTTGCACAAATTTACAGGAAACGTCAGGTTGGGAGTGACAATAATATAATATATTAAAAATTAAAATTTAATATAGATTATTTTTTATTTTTTTAAATAGTGTAAATATTAAAGGTACATACCAAATTAAATTTTTAAATGATTCAAAAGACAACCATAAAATTTAAAACCAACACTAAATGACACCCATATCATATTGATGTTCATACTAGAAAAAATTTAAAAAGGAAAATGTCTAAAGTAGTACATAATTCAAAATGCCCAATAGCCAAAATATATCAACAAAAATACAAAGCTTGTGATCATATACTACGATCTTCAACATCTAGGAGATCCATGTAATCTTGAGCTTCATTTGGTACTCGATCAACATCATCATCATCATCATCAGATGCAATAATGTCATCTAAAGTTATGCCAAAAAATCATGCAATTGTTAAAGGATTGTCATCATCATCGTCAATTTGGGAAGCATCTTCAACATTCACATCCCATCGTGCAACATGCCTTCTAAATATTCTGGTATCTTCCTTGAATAAAGTCAAAGACTACTATGCACATAAACAAGTTTCTAAGCTCTCTTAGAGGTAATTCTATTCCTTTTAACAGAGTGTATGGAACTATAAGTGGACCAATTCATTTCAGTAGTTAAAGAACTAGAAACCTGAGATAACAAACGTGAAGCAAAATTTCGGAGCTTTGGGACCTAACCCCCATATATTCTCCACCATCCAAGGGGTTTCTTCTTAGCATAATGCTTGATGTCCCTATTTTCATCTTAGTTGAATGTAGGAGGGCTTAATGTACCAAAATCAATAAATTTCTCCCATATCACATGTGCTTCATCAACAATATACATCTTAATTATAGCATCAATAAATCGTTGTTTTACCTCTTCATCATCAATAAGAATAATTCATTTTGGTCTTTTCATATACCACTTTGGATTAAGTGCATATGCAGGCATGTGAAGGGAGGTATTGAGTTTAAGCCATATAATCTCTATCGGGTTGTGGATTTCATGGAAAATTTCCAAATAATATTTTTTTGGCAAATGATGTGCTTTACCTTTCCCACCATGGTATCAATACATTCATATATTTCTCCAAGGGCAGAAGAATTTGAATCAACATATTTGATCAACTCCACAATTGGAGTTGTGAAAGAGACAACATATCTACAATAAGCCCACCAATCCTCATTAAGAAGTATTTGTCTTATCGTCTTCACTTGAGGTGACTTAGACTCGATCCATGCATTACACTTTGAAGAAACAAAAATGGCTTGTAAATATGCATAGACCTCAACCATGTGCTCAAGAAAAATAAAGTATGTGGCATATCTTGTTTCTGCATGTTTTAAAAAATGCTTTTTTGAATACATCCTGTAAATTGCCAATGAAGCATGGTAGTTGCATATGAACATTTTTGTCTTCCTCGCAGATTAAATGATTTTTTCAATCCACTGTATTTTACCAATGTCTTTTAAGAGAATATTAAGGGCATGTACATAACAAGGAGTCCAAAAGATATGCTTATATTGACTTTTGATCATCAATCTCGTTGCTCTACAAACGGGTGTTGAATATGTGATGACATGTACCACATTTGAAGGACAAACCTCATCAATTGCATCCTTCAACATTTCAAACATGAAAATAGCATCATTATTTTTTCCACTACAATCAATTGTTTTTAAAAAATAAGGCCCTTATGGTGATGTGATAATAACATTCAAGAAAGGTCTTTGTTGAATATTTATCCAACCATACATGAAACTTGAACAACCTGAATGAACCCAATATTGTTTGAGGTCCTCCATAAGTCCATTCATTATTTTCACCCCTCTATCTAATACTGAAGTCGTCATTTTGTTGTACCCCGGGGGTGCATATCTTGTGCCTGTAGCTATGATTTTTCTTACCATTTCTTTATAGAATGGTGAACGAGTGGCATTAAATGAAATTCCATTTTCCATAAAAAAAACCTGTTATGGCATCATATTCTTTATCCCTATGCAAGACATTGTACATCTGTTCAATGGATTCACTTACACTAGTCCTCCTAGTTCTATATTTCCCTTGAATAATCTCATTTTGGATGTGACTTTGTTCATTCATACATTGGGATGAATCTTCATGTCTACCTCTCTTATTATTAGAAGATACAATGCTACTATCACATTCATTATTTCCATTTTATTTCATGTGAAGCTTAGTCATCTCCATTATTTTTTCAATGTTACATGTGCAACCCTTCACTCCTAACCCAGGTATTCCCAAAAGATGATGTCATATTCTTGTATAGCTACCCTTAAAAACACGGTCCACTATAAGGAAAAGACTCTCTAGCGGATGTCTTTGAGGAACCCCTTATAAAAATACCCCACACATCCGTTTCTAGCAGAGGTTACTAGAGGAGTTTGGCAGGTAGAGGTTTTTGCGGATGTTTTTCGTCTGGTGCGCTTATCAAACTAAACTGCACCAGTGTGTTCAACAAGAGAAGGCACCAGTACGCACAAAAAAATTGCACACCAGACATCGTGCGCTCCGTACAAACCCACCTAGTGCGTCTTATTACTGTAGCGCACCGATGCTTGACAAAAATTCCGCACCGATGCATCCTAAACCCCGCGCCAAAAAAGAAACCGTCTGGTGAGGTCTTAAGCAACTGCACCAGTGTGCCTATAAAACCCCGTGCACCGGAACAAAGTTAAATAAAAAAAAAATACGGCCAAAAAACCGCATTTTCACTTTTTTCAGTGCTCTAGAGCTCTCAAGCACTGGTGCAATTTATCCTTGTTTGAGTCACCCTGACATCGGTGCTCCCATTGCACCCATTGCACGCACTGCTGCTATGCATTGCCCACCAATCTCCAGCTTCAATTTTTCAAAACGGTGGGAAAATTTTCTTTTGCAAATTCTATAGCCAATATGCCTCCTCGACAACCAAATGCACAAGTATTTTTCTTGTTTTTCCATAATTAAGCCTTTTAGCGGATTAGAATTTCAAATTACCTTAAAATTAACCATTTAAAAGAAAGAAAAAAATATTGTCGTGCGGTGCACTTGAGCCGTTCGGCTCGCGCCAGTTCGCGGTGCTTCTTGTAAATTTACCGGCTGCACCGCAACCGGCGCTAACAGTATCTGCTCCGGTTCTGGGATGGTACCGAAAGGCGCACCATGTTATTTTAAAATTTTAGAAAAAGTGCAGTGCGGTTGGTTACCCGGCCACACCGTTGACCATGTGGAATAGTGACAATGCAGTGCGTTGACTTAAATATCCACCCAGGGCGGGTATGAACGTGATGTTTATTAATTAATTTAATATTAAATGATCATGATATTGTAAAATTGTAATATTTGTAATTCTAATTGTATGTAAAATTCTAAAATTGTAGTCGTATTTGTATGAATTGTAATTTTAATTGTAATTGTATGTAAAATATTTGTAAAATTTTAATTGTAATTGTATTATTTAATTTAATGTGAAATGATTGTAATTGTAATTGTATATATGTAAAATTGTAACTGTAAATCTAATTGTATTTAAAATTCTAAAATTGTAATTGTAATGGTATATATGTAAATTTGTGAAATTGTAATTGTAAATTTTAAATTTGTAAAATTGTAATTGTATATATGTAAAATTCTAAAATTACAATTATACATGGAATTCTAAAATTCTAATTCTAATTCTAATTCTAATTCTATGTAAAATATTTGTAAAATTTTAATTGTATTAGTGTGAATTGATTGTGATTGTAAAATTGTAATTGTAATTGTAATTGTATGTAAAATTATAAAATTGTAATTGTAATTTTAATTGTAATTCTATGTGAAATTGTAAAATTGTAATTCTAATTGTAATTGTATGTAAAAAAATCGTAAAATTTTAATTGTATTAATGTGAAATGATTTTATTAAAATTTGTAAATTTGTAAATTTGTAAAATTTTAAATAATTGTAAAATAATAAATCTACAATAATATGAATTATTGTAACATAATAAAGTTTAGAAAATAATGCAAATACATTCATGTACTTTAGAATTATCATTATTTTACTATGATCTTACATGCAAACAAAAAAGAATTTTATACAATACGCCATTGTTTTTTAGATCAACATAATTGCAAATTACCAAGTGAAATATTGATTTTAACATTAACACAATGAAAATTACCAATTAATTCAAAATACATATTATAATGTATAAAAAAACCCATCTTAAAAAGTATAAATATTAATGAAATAACACATCTACCATCTCACTCTCGGTTCTCATGATCACCCTCATTATCTTCCAGCTCGCATGGCATAATAACACTATTGTTCTAAAAAATATGTTTTGATCTAGGCTCATGTCTCAATACGAACCACCAATCCCTATCTAACACATCTGGGTAAAAAAACACCTGGTTGCAGTGTTTGTGGAAAACATAGGGCTCCTTAGATTTATCCCACATCTTTCTAGAGTTGATACATATCAGCCTACTATCGCGATCTTCCTTTACATTATTTCGATCAAAGGTGTCTCACCACTTGCACCTAAAAATAACACATTGGAAAGAAGAGAAATCCACTTCAATGATATCTTGTATCTTTCCGACATAACCTAACGTCCCTCGTACTAGGTTTGGATCACGGTATCTAGATCGACTAGATTGATCGAACTCAACTTCCACTCCATAGTCTTGTGTGATGTTTCTAGCATCGACATTTTCTGTGCGAAAATGGTGTCTATATTCCCACATAGATGGGAACAAATACACCTATCATAAAATTTTTTAAAAAATCATAGTGTCATATGTCTTATAATAACCCAATAGTTAAAATATGAAATATAGATGCCTTATAAGTTTAAAATTTACATATAAATTAAATAGATTATTACTGAGTTGCTACACCCAATCCCAACGTTTAGCACATCCTCTTCAACACGCGGGTAACGACCAGTTGCACCGTATTTATCTCTGACTTGGTCAACAACCCAACTATTGGGGCATATTTTTGGCATATTTCTTTTAAATGATCGAGATAAGGCACAATTCTACCATTCAACTGTCTGAATTATTTCCTGTCACTATCCCATTTCATCCTCTTTTGTTCGTACAATGCGACCCACGGTTGTGTCGCTTCAAAATTGTAAAGAACGAATTTATTGATTGCTTCAATTTCTGCATTCGCTGATGAAATCAAACCGACATTATATAGTACTTAGAGATCAAAATATACATTATATCGAATTTCAACATGAATATTTACTTTGTGTAAATTTGAAAAATTATAAGTCGTTTACTCTTTATCAAGCGCTTTTTTCCACTCGTTTGGAGAAACTCCCTTTCTCTTTTGTCTTCATCCCTTTCATCATCCCAAATCACCGCACCTGGTCTGTTGTTGATCTACTTGATGTAATCACTGGCATAATAGAAAGAATCATACGATATGTACCCCTCTGCCATAGACCTCTCAGGTTTTTCCCTTTGTCTAACAAAACCTTTCAATTTCTTCATGTACCTCTCTAAGAAGAACATCCAACGACAAGAAACCACCCCAACTAATTCAACCTCATCTACTAGGTGGATTAGAATATGAACCTACAAGTCCATGAAACTCGTCGGAAGTTCCTTCTCAAACATACAAACAATCTCAACTATCTCTTGACGCCACTGTGGAATGATAGCCATATGAGTCTCCTTTGACATGATCTAACGTACAAATTCAGATAATTTAGATATGGCATGTCCTAGGTCTTGAGGGAATTCATGTTTCACACACCCATGCATGAACAAAGTATAATGACATTGCAAAGTTATAAACATGTGCAATAATATACAAAATTAGTTATGTTTTATGATCCTTGCATGAGATAAAATTTATTAATATAAAAAATAATAAAATCATGCTTTTGAAATTATATGTACTCTTATAAGATTCAAATGGTCATGCGATTTCAACCCCAAAAAATGGTCATCCATGGTGAAGCAGTGTCGTAGTGAAGACCCGTATGAAGTTGGCACCCTCACACCCATTATAACTTCCTTTGCTAAAGAAATATCATCTTTTTTAAAAATCCATGGGACATCACCTTCTTTGAAAAACCATGAATTAGAGGGACGAACGTCTACCTCTGATCCCGTACTTTCTAATCGTCTTGGCCAATGTTTCTTTTTAGTTTTTGAAGTAATAAAATCTTTCCTAAAAGCTAATGTGTCACTTTGTTTCGATGATATGTGCCTCCATAAAGAATATGAAACATTTTTAAATATACACATTGGATCTAATAAGTGGGTAATCTTAAGATTCTCCCAATATGGGAGGTTATAAAAGATAGATTTCCTTTTCATCCCAATGGGAAATTTCTCAACATAGGTGTCGAATAATTCTGGATCATTGAACATAGGCTCCCCATTTGAATCGAACATTTCTATGAAATCCTTCTCCTTCTCTCTCTCATATTCTCTAAGCCATTCAGATGGTTTCGTTGTTGGAGGCCTTTGGGTTCTCCCTCATTTTCCATTGAAAGTGGATGCTGCTCTTCTGTAAGGATGTTCTTTTGGGAGGAATACCCTGGATAAATCATACATTGGCTTTCGTAGGTCCTTGGACCATCTAGATTTCAGAGAAGGTCAACAACATTTACATCCAAAATACCCTTTTGTTACAAGACCTGTGAGATTATTGTATTCAATTAATATGCATGGCACGTTAAAGATTATCATGAAGATCAAAAAAATTACAAAAAAATAAATAACTAATATGTGAAAGATTATTGTTACGTATATAAGAAAATCAATAAATTAAACATGTAATTTACCAGAGCAAACTCCTAAGCCTGGATAATCATGTGTCGTGTAAGCACATATGCCATACAACGTAAAAATCCTCTCTACTGCAATGGGCATTGATACATCGTATACATTTATCCCATCCCATAATTCCTTCAATTCATATACCAGTGGTTGTAAGTAGACATCCATATTCTTCACTTGTCTTCTACTAGGGACTATGAGAGCCAACATAAGATGTTCATTCTTCACGGACAACCATGGGGGGATATTGTTATTGATCACTACTACGGGCCAAACATAATAGTTGGTGTTCTGGAGGGAATATGGGTTAACGACATCCATGGCTATGCTGAGTCGTAGACTTCCTACTTCATCCTTGAATTTTTCGAGCCATGTATCCTCTATATGCTTCATGGCTATTGAATCAGTTGGGATTCACATAAATCCCAACTCACTTCTGTGTGAGGCATGCCATGCCTGCAACATAGATAATTCTTTGCAATGAAAGAGCCTTTGAATCCTTGGGATTATAAGCATGTGCCTCAATATGTTAAAAGGAGGACCAGTATGTGATTTACCTTTCTTTTTTTATTTATCATACCTGTCATGCCCACATTTCAGATACATCTCTTTGTCTGCATATTCTCCTCTATATAGAATACAAGCATTTGGACATGAATTTAATAAGACATGTACTCAACACCCAACATTTTCAACAATTTCTTTGCCTCTTCACAGCTACCGGGCAAGACATTATTGCTTGGAAGAACCTTATCTTTGAATAACCTATAGTTGTTTATCATGGAAAAATATATTAATAAATGTACATTAATGTCGATATAATTATTAACGTTCATTAAATTTACCATTCGTAATGTTCATTGTGTACTGATTATATTTCTCAAATTTATATAAAGGAGGAATTTATGGTAACTTACCTCAAAATTTCCGTGAAACATGCATTCGACAGGCCAAACTTTGCTTTCAAGTTGTACAGTAACATCATTGTCCCCAACTGGGTAGAATTTCACTGACTTCTAGGTCCAAAGAGAGGGGTGGTGGAAGAAAATTTAAGGCTTTCGAAAAAGGTGTCAACAATATGAGCATCATCCCCTAGCTGATCATCGTTTAAGAATGAATCTAACAACATTGTCTCCATAGCAGTCGTATCCCTTAAGTAATCATCCTACCAACCTCTATTTGATTTCCTCCATTGTCATCTTGTGAAGAACTACTATTGATGTAGTCATTCCTAATTGGTGAATCTGGACATAGCGAGAATTGAATCGGTGGTTGATTCAACCATTCTTGGTATCGTTCCTCTTCGATTTTTTCTCTTAATTTAGTCTTCTCTCATTTGAAATTGTCGTGGGGTGCAACAGAAGATGGTAGGTAGGTCGCTCATCATCACTAGAATCCTAATAATTTAAAAAAAAACATTTGAACATGATTAATAAAAAATATATGATATCAATTAGTAACGATGTTGAAAATATTACATGATTAATTGGTTTGACGGTGAAATAATTACATTAATCAATATACCAAACAATTATAATTATTAACATCATTGTCCCAGGATTATGGCTAGAAGATGAAATACTGTTACAATTGGCAGGGTGAAGCGTCTGTCCATTTTCATCTACCAAATGCGCCTTGCGGTATGTTGCTCCTGATAAGGGCTTCCGACGTTTTGGAGTTGTTTGAATATTTTGTGCATCTAAACTTGATGCTGAATCTGCATGAACTTTCAAATTTGTATACATTATAAATTTAATTAAGTTGTGCATGATTGACATAGATAAAAAACATAAATTCAATTAGATAATGAAAATATAAATAAAATCTAAAGTAAATATTACGTCAAGAGATGGATAGGGAGAACTCCGCGATGGACTTTGAGAAATATTATGGAACAAACTGGATTTTGAATAATTGTCCATTTGATCTAATTATGATATTTTCTCCCTGCATTTGAGAAAAATAAACAATAAATTTTGGTGCACACACCTAAAAGTAATTTTGGTGCCTTAAAAATGGACTTCTTGTTATCGATGCTAATGTATAGATCACCGCATCGGTGTTGTTTTATAAAATGACGCACCAATGCGGTGCTATTCAGTGATGCACCGGTGACGAATAACTGAAAAAAAATGGTAAATTGAAAAATGGGTGCAAAACATTTTTGTAAATTTAATTTCATAAAACAATTCTTTAAATACTAAACACTTTTCATTATTTCATTATTTTTGCAAAAATTTTCAGCCAGAGATTTGCAAGAGACATACCTGGAGCAACAGAGCACAAGAGCACTGTGGAGTAGTGAAATACATTCTAACAGAAGTATTCAAACAATCATAATTCCAAATCTCTAGTGATTCAAACCCTATAGCATAGAATTTCAAATGATCTTGTGATTAAAGTTTATTGTTTTTTTACTTTTTCAGCAGTTTTTTTTACGCAGTAAGAAAAAAATTTCAATTTCTTTTTCATTTTCAGAAACAAAATAGAAAAAAAATCCAGTTTTAGCCTAAATCCTACATTCTTTTTGTTTCTGCCCTTTCTTCTCCCTCTTTCTGTGATTTCAGACTTAGGGATTTTCATTTTAGATTTATAGGGTTTGTATTGCTATATATAGGCCTAAGACATCCAACCCACGGGACGACTTGCATAGTCGGATCCCAATCCATGTCAGCCCTTGCGTGAATTTAAAAAAAAATAGATTCTTTTTATTGGTGCACCCAATGTAACCTAGCACACCGGTGTGCTGTATTATCCTAGCGCACCGCAAAAGTACTATGTGATAAAAAATTAAAAAACAAATTTTTTTTAATCAGTGCGCCATATGTAAAATAAGGTACCAGTGCGCTATTTCATTATGGTGCACCGAGAATGTGTTGTTTCACAAAAAAATGTTTTATTGTGTTAATATGTGCACCATGTAACATATAACGCACCGCGCCAGGTCTCCTAGTTGACAGAGAGCACCATATGGTAGTCCCTTGGAAGGTGAAGGAGAAGAAAACAATCAACATTGTGAACAAAACATTCCTGAAAACAACCCAAATCATGGAAGTAGCTCTAGCAGTGACAACAGTTCAAACAAAGAATGATGATCATTATGTTTGGATATCAAAGCAAGGTTTTATATTTTTTGAAATATTTGTCTGTGAAATCAGACATTTTATTTAATGTAATGGACATAGTGTCCCAATTGAAAGACAAAGGGATACCAATAACTGTCCCATTTTGTATGAAAAATTCTGTCTTATATATATATATATATAATATTTTTTAATTTATTCTATTGTGTTTTCCATTGTCGATGTGAAATGTAACACCACTGATTAAATTTATGGATGATTAAATATTATAATGAAGAGATGTGAAATTTGATGATATAATATAACAAATTAATCCAAACATCACATTCAAATGCACTAATATATGAATATTGTTATAAGATATATATGTGTCGACTTTTGATAAATAATGAATTTTAAAAAATCACAATAATTATGATATGATATAACAAATTAATCCAAACATCACATCCAAATGCATTAATAAAAATTTAATTAATATGAATATTGTTATAATATGTGTCGACTTTTTATGAAAAATGAATTTAAAAAAATCACAATAATAATACTGTCACAGGTCGATGTTTCTAAAAAATACAAAATGAACACCGGTGTGTGTCAGTGACCTTATACCGATGCGTTTGTATGCTACAACGCACCAGTGTGTTTATGCGACCTATGGACACCGCACAAATACCAAAACCAATTAAAAATATTGGTGCGTTTGTGCGGTACTACGCACCAGTGCATTTATGTGGGATTATGCACCGGTGCATTTGTACGACCTATGGGCACCGCACAAATACTAATACCAATTATAAATCCCGGTGCGTTTGTCCGATACGGAGCACCGGTGAATTTTTATAAGTATACGTATCAGTGCGTTGAGACGACCTATGGGCACTGCAAAAATCCCAAGACCAATTAGAACGGCCCAGCGCATTGTATCACCAACACTGCACCCGGTGCATGCACCTTCGACCGCCCCGGGCCACCTTCTAGATTACATGCACCGGTGCGTTGAAACCTTAGTAGCGCATTGATGAGAAAAACATCCGTAATAACCTCCGACCGCCCAGTTTTTTTAGTTGTGTTGAATTTCTGTTAAAATCTCCGCCAAAACCTTCGTAACTATAAATGGATGTTGTAGAAAATGTTTTTTTGACAATTTTGGCCAATTTTATAACACTAAAAACCTCCTTTATAACTTCCACTAGAGGATATTTTCCTTATAGTGGTCACACAAAGTGCATTTCCATTCCTCAGAATCCCCATTATTTTTTTACCTTGGTTTTTGTTATTTTTTTCATGAACTTCTTTAAGGGCTTCCTCAAAATGTTTCTTGATAACTTGTGGGTACCTATTGTTTTCTTTGCATTTTGTTGTTGAACTTGTGGAGCTTGTGGAAGTAGTGGAGGTCTCATCCTATTGTTGTTGTTGCCACTTTCATTGCCCAATCCTCTATCCATGATATCAATACTAAAAATTTATATTAAAATACAAAAAATATTAAAAGTAGAACAAATAAATAGATTTTACAATGTACATATATGATAGAAAAATATAACTCAAAATACTAGTATTTAATTTACATATTCTCATAAACTAATAAATAAAAAATATATATAGTATAAAAAGATTCATAGTTATTTGAATTTTTCAATATGCTTTCTCAATCTTCCCATTGTAGCACATTCTCCAATATGGTAAAGCTTTTTCTGAGGATGTTCATTATTTATTCTCAACATTCATATTCATCCCTAGGGAAAACAAGAATTTGAAAATTCAAAATAAGTTATAATGTAAAACAATAAACTAAACTACCAAGATTGAGTAGCTATAAGGTGGATATGGACATAGAAAATACTAAATAGAGCACAAAAATTTGAATTGGAAAAATTAAAGTTGATTGTCTACATTTTAAATCCATCATAAATTTAAAGTGAATTTTAAGTAACAAAAACTCAAAATATGTTGAAATTTTGTTTCGCTAAATTCCTAAGAAAAAATTTCAAAATCCAAATAATTAGAAAATAAAGTTTTTACCATTCAAAATAAGAAATAAATTATAATAAATATGTTATTATCACAATTATTAAAAACTTATACCATAAATGTAAAATAAATAAATAAATCTAAATTAGAGTTTTTTTTGGTGATTTTCAAGAGTTTTTTTGGTAGTTCTCATGGTTTTTTTTGTGGTTTTCTAGGTTGCTTTTTGTGGTTTTTGTATGGTGGTGTATGATGGGTTTTCATGTCAATTTTTTTTTTTTTTGCAAGAAAAAATAATTGAAATTGGCAAAAAATGATAGGAAACCTACCTTTACCTCTAGACAGTGGTTGGTTTAACCTTCTAGGACGCTGGTGGGGTCGTCGAGTGGTTGGTTTGAGCTCCTTCATCTCGGTTGAGCTTCCAAAATCTCGGTCGAGCTCCTCTTTCCCTCACGGTCCACACAAAATGGCTTGCGTAGACCACAAATAAGGTTTTGAATGACAAATAGATGTTGGATTGAGTCCTAAAGCTCGATTGAGCTTTAAGGCTCAATAGAGCCACTTTCTTTAATTTTGCACCCAAGTTGTATTAGAGGGAAAAAAAATTTAAAAAATTTCTCGATTGAGGAAAATTTAAACCCTCAAACATCTCAATCGAGGGCTCAAAGATTGCTTGATCGAGCGCTTAAAAAGGATTGATAAATCTGTCTTTTTTCACCCACAACGCGCCCTCACTTGCTGAAAAGTGTAATCCGGCTTCATGCATAGACCCCACAGTTAACATGGACCTAAACTAGTAGTCTTGCATTCCATAATGGATTAGCGTAAGCCTTTAAATATGCTTTATCACAAGAAATACCACGGAAAAATACCATGGGATAGTACCATAGACTTGTAAACCACCATAGTAAACCCATCAAATAACTAACTAAAAATCATCTTAACTAGTCTATAACCTAAACATTTAATTTTAATTTCATTTTAAATAATTTTACTAAGTCACATAACATTACATTGCATTACAATACATAAAATTTTATAATATCATTACACACTCTCGTAATGAAAATAATTCTTGTTAATGCAACTTGATTTATTATAATTATTTATGAAAAATATACTATTTAAAATAATTTATAAAAAAATAAATTTTTAATTTTAATAAAAATATTTAATTTAATATGTTATTAAATTTATTTATATTAAAAAAAACAAATTCTTAATCAACTAAAAACATAAATCTTCTTTCATAGCTCTGATTTAAAAAAATGAAAATAAAATAAAATCTCTTATTCTATAACTGAAATACAACTTAACTTTTAAATATAGCTCATGAAAGAGAAGTTGACCAGTCGAAAGAAATTACCTCAACAACATCACTTCTAAGTGAAAATTGTCTTGATCCATAAGATAACCTCATTGAACAAACTGGGCATAGCAATTTGTGTCGTAAGTAAAGTACCAAAGCATATTGGCATGCAAACAATGAATAAGGTTTTTGAGAGAAACGCCCTCTACCATGCCTTTATTGGATCAAGGTTCAAAAGAATAAACTATAATTTTTATTGGGAAAACCTATTATCATTTTTGTTTTTTTCTCAGTTTCGTTATTTTTTTATATTTAATATTATTTAGATTTATTAAATTTATGTTTAATTGTTTTATTTTATTTTGATACATTGGCTAGTGATGCTTTGGTGCAAGGGATTGTTTTTAGAAAAATTAGAGACACTCTAACACTTTAGTTGAAATCTAATAATATTTTTGAGAATATAATTGTATGGGGCTAGCGAGGATTTCATTGGCTTAGACCTTTACAAATACCTATTAGGTTCCATTATTATTAGAAAAGGAGTTGCATATTTCTCTAGGAACTAAATTATAAAAGAGTGTCATTTAAGTGTAGGAGGTTCTACAAGTATGGCCACCTTGTGAAAGATTGAGTGTTCTATTTCACTAGAAAAAATGGGTCCAAAAATATTCTCCATTTTGCAAATAATCATCTCTCTTGGAATTGGGAAATGCTTCTTTGGAATCTATACATGTCTCCCTAGTTAGTGACTGTCCAAAATTGGACTCCCTGGGAAAAAGGTTGGTAGTGGAACATCGAGTTTCTGGCATGAAGAACCTTTATATTGAAAAATAGAGCTCTTTTGCTTTGGGTAAGACTCTTATTTCTTGCCTTTGTCCTCTAGATGTCAATGATCTATTAGAATTTGGACCTTGGGAGGTAAATTTAGAGAACATGACTTGAATTATTCATGAGTATTTTTTAACTAGTCCCACACCCTATCCTTTTTCATTAATCCCTTAGAATAAGTTTGAAGAACCCCTTGGCACAACTCAAAACGTCCTTGAAATTATCCCCTCACCCTTCTTATACCTACCTAATAAGAAAACATGGAAATATCTACTTCCTCTAAAGGCTCAAATATAATCTGATACCTCACAATTGGGACTCTAACACTTACAATAAATCATTAGAAGAAGGGCTTAGATACCTAAAAGATAAAAATAAAAATTGTTAGCAAAGAGGAAAAAATATTTTTATCCATAGTCTAGAAGTAGGAAAGTTAAAACGTGAAATGTGGTAGTATATAATATTTATTAAGGGACCTTGGAGCATTTTCTCTTAAGGTAGGCTCAAAATGATCTTATTGTCCATAAACTAGAGAGGGTGAACCAATCCTTCTAAGAAATTGTCCCTTAGGATTTTGATTAATACTCACAATATTGTCATTCTCTTACAAGAGATCATTATAGATTGATTAAAAAGGGTTCAGTATCTATTTAAGAGTTTTAAAGGATGGGAGTCCAGCTAAGTGGATGGTGTATGTTGTTAAGAGTGCTAGCTTCAAGGTGGAAGATAAACATTTTCCCCTCTCTACTGTGTGTGATTTTGATTTAGAATTGGTTGTCTCCCTTGCTTATTTTGATTAGGGAAATGTATTCAATTGTCTAAACATCTATGGGCCCTATGCCGACCATAGAGAGTATTAGGAATATTTTTCTTGAATTCATGACATCATAAAGAGGTCATAATTTTGTAAGAAGATTTCACTTTATCTTTGCACCTATGAGATAAGAAGTCCTATAAACCTACCAAATTATTCCTCAAATTTCTTTATCAAAATATTGGAGAACCTAGGTTTTGAAAATATTTAGCTTGTCAATTTTACCCCTACTTCAACCAACAAAATAACTAGCTAGATGCCTTGTTGACAGTGTTGGACCCGCCAACATTTAGGGGATCTCCCCGATATGAAGTACCAGCTAGACCTCACACTGTTTGGAGTAGGAGTCCCAACAGTGGGGTGTTTAATGATATGCCTTGGATCTCAAAACACATAGAGTGGTGTACGATGTCTTTGGTTAAATAAAGTGTGTGACCCTGCAGAAAGTCAATATGATGCATAAGCGGTTCTAACGGAAAAGGGGAAGGAAGTGCGCTCCTTGGAATCCTGTAATAGTACGAAGCTTGAGAGGAACACACGAGCTAAAAATACATCACACAAAATAACAAGTGGAATAGTCCACAAGATAAGGTGATGGGTTAAAACATGAGCATGCATTTAATGAGATTCGTACAAATGAAAATGAAATATTTCATAAGCATATGCGTAAGTTAAACAACATACATCGAAAACATAACCAGAATAGTCCAACTACATTTAAAATATATGCATGAAGACATGTCGGCTCTA
This sequence comes from Pinus albicaulis, assembly GCA_034641835.2. NCBI lineage: Eukaryota > Viridiplantae > Streptophyta > Pinopsida > Pinales > Pinaceae > Pinus > Pinus albicaulis. Next base: position 959,710,311 of record CM076584.1, read on the forward strand.
ATTTTATTATAAGCGAAAGTTCCATTCATACATACAAAATGAAGATTCACTTTCCCCAATAGTGGAATGTGAAGTCAACAACATATGCTCCTCCCAAAGAAGTATACTCCCTCTACACTACGGATGCATCCAGGTATCTCTTGGAACTAGTCTTAACTTCTTATTCAATCAGGTGAAACATTGTTTCGATCTGAACCAAGCCACCAATCTAGGTCTGCAAATTCTGTTTGTTGATCTCCATGTCCTTGTGGGTGGCCACCTGCTCCTGTGGCTTTAGGTATTGATCAATATTATGTCAGACTTGTTGTTTTCATTTAGTCTCAGTGAGTGTACCAACTGATGGGATCTGGTGGGTTCTCACCATGAAATCCAAATTGTTGTATATCTGTACATATGCAACCTGAATGGTTCTGATGAATGAGGCACGTTTCTTGTTTTTCTGGATTAGGCTTTGTCTAACTCTACGTGCGACTTCATCTTATTTACCAATGTCAGCGGTGCGGCCTTGTATCACATTGTCCACTCATGCATGACGGTGATGGCAGTTTGTATATTCCTAAGGATACTGAAAAAATCTCTGCTCTGTCGTAGCAAGTCATTCAGGTGGAAAATTTCCTTATGTATGGTTACCAACTCCTCATAAATATCCTGCATAGTGTCTCCAAGTGCAGATACTTCAGTAAGTATCGCTACTCTTATCTCCTTGTGGTAGAATTGTGTGGAAGGTGCATTCTGTACTATTGCATGGAGCTATTCATTCTCTTTCTGAAGTTCATGTATGTTATGCGCCAACTTCTTGTTCTCGGCCACCAAACACTGGGTGTTATATATGGTTTCTCCTGCTGTTATCACTATAATTTTTTTTTTAAACATGGCATGTCAAATTTGTTTTGACCATGAATCTAAATAGTTTTGAAGTCATTTTTAGTATGGTCAAGGGTATGTCATAGTTTTCGAGGTTAGAGTTCACAATCAAAATTCAAAAAGTCTTTTTAGGTTCATTCCATAGTTAAAAAGTTCACATTTTTCATTTAAGGGACATCTAAGTAGGTTTTAGGTTGATTTTCTGCAATTAGCTACAAATCCACAGTTTCGTAGCACCATTAGTTCAAAAAATGAGTTTTGCGCTATGAAAGCGCTGCTACTTTCGTAGTGCAAATTGCAAAATTTACACTGTGTGTGCTATGAAAGCGCAGTTTCGTAGCCATCGTGTCAAATAAGCTGGGATTTGTCAATTTCAGATGGGGAATGACAAGATAGGAGTATGGTGAGTCAATTAGTTAACATATTTTTTGTACCCACTTGTCCTATAGTCATCATATTCATGATAAGGTATCAATTAAACATAATTTGGTCATGAAGTGACATCTCTAATTCAAATTTTTTTCCTAATTGAGTCATTCTTGTTTCATTCACCTTCACATATGATGTCCAAGCTCTGAAACAGTGAGGATAATTTTATGGTTGTTCTATCCAAAGACAACTCTCATCAAATCAAGTGAGGTTGTTCATCTAGTCAAGAGAGGCTGCTTTACAGGCTTTAGAGAAACAAACAAGTTTTCTACAGGAAACATGGCAGAAGAAAAGAAGATCCACAGAGGGGGACATTGTCTAAGATATGAACCTGAGAATGCAAATGCTTTTATGGAGGATCAAATGGTGATGGAGGCTTTGAGCAAGGTTGGCTGTCTTAAATTTTGTGAAACACTACAGGGTTGCCACACTCAAGTGTCCAAAGAGTTTGCTCTACATTTCAGCGGAACCACTACCAAATTTGGAATGATAAACATGCCAGTAACACCGAGATCATAGCTGTTGTGACAGAGATACCAAGGGGACAACAATCTTGGTTTAAAGGTTTTAGGTTTGACATGGAGCCATGCAAGGAGTTTATGAAACCTGAATTTGTAGACATGGACTTGAACAATGAAATACCCAGGAGCTGTATCAAGGATAACTATGAAAAGTTGCTATTCAACATCCAAATATATTTCACATGTGAAGGCAGGTACCATAAAGTCTACACTTATCATTTTAAACTGTTGTTGCATTTCACAAGAATGATATCATTAGATTTACCATTTTTCTTGCATAGAAGCCTTTCCAAAATGGCTGACAAAGTCCAAGCTAAATCTGATGGCTGTGAAACATCTCTGTTTCATCATGGTTTGATTAAGTTACTGGTTTTAAATGAGCTACATAAAATAAATAGAGATTGGTCTTCCTTTTTATTTATGAGTGGATTTGAAATGGAAGCCCTGACTCTAGCTAGAAACCCTAAGATCAAGGGAAATCCTTCACCACCAGTAGCAGAATCCAGTCAGCCAGTGGTTACCAAAGCTAAGAGGTTTGTGAAGTTGAAACCAAGGAAACAGGTTGAAGGTAGAATTAAGAAAGCATCAGTGCTTGTTGCAAAAACCCCATCACCTGCAAAACAGAAAGTAGAAAAGGTCAAAGAAAAAAAACAGAAACAGGTGGCCAGTAAGCAGGAGAGCCAAAGAAAAACAAGAAGTCAAGTATCAACATCAAAGGGAAAAGTAGTTGTTTCAATGGCAGAGGATAGTCCAATGATGAAAGGAAACTTGGATGATATACTGCATGCAATAGACATAGAAGAATCACCCATTGTGCAGGCAGATTTCATTGAAGTGAATGATCCTAAACAGAGACAAATCAAATCAGCAAAGAAATTGGATTTTGAAGGTGAGACTGCAGCTTTTGTTTTTCAAGCTAGGAAACCTCTAACCAGACATGAAAAGAAACTCTAAGAAAGTAGTAAAGATACCCAAGTAACTATTTAAGCATCCAAAGCCCCTAAAAAGGTGATTGATCTCTCATCTCCTATAATAGAGCATGTAGTCAACAAGGTAGAGAAGGGAAAAGAACACATGTCAGAGTGGCAACTGTTGGAAGAAAGGTTGAAGCTAGAAAATCAAGAAATGTAAATGATGAGAAAGAGGCCAAGATAGCACAACATTGAAAAGATATAATTCAAGAGGTTGAAGGCTGTTTGGTAAGGTCAAATAGTTGCTAGGTCAGAGATCCCAAGCAGTGCCCAGCAGTTCTTTACATGGACAGTTCCAGCTATTAAAGAAGCAAGGTTTGTTAGAGTGATCAACACTTATTTGAGAGAAAGTAACAGGAAGCTAAGAAGCCAAGTGAAGGATTTGGAGCTACAATTAAAATAGTCTCAAGATGAACTAAAGAGCAGAGGTACAAAATGACAAATTCAAAACAAACTCTAAATGGAAATGAGGATCAGATTTTGTGAAGATTATGTTTTTAGTTCAAATGTCTGATGGTTTTGATGAAGCCAATGATTTTCTAAAGCTGTGTTACCTTTTTGTTTTAAAATTTTGTGAAAATCTGGTTAAAACTTCTTGCACAGCAGTTTCGTAGTGCCTGTAGTGCAAAAAGGGTGAAAAGTGCTACGAAATTGTTGTAGCAGCTTTTTCACCCTTTTTCTTATCAAATTTTGGAGGGAAGACCAAGAATTTTGATTTGAATTTCCTAAGGGAAATTATCAAGTGAATATCAAAGTAAATCTGAAGGAAAGGAAGTTAAATTTTGAAGGAAAATGGTAAAAAAGACCGCACTACGAAAATTGCTACAAAACTGTACTGCTTTCGTAGCGCAGGTCTGTTTTCATGGTTTTGAGAAATTCAAGGTGGTTTCGCATAGCTGGCATGAAGGGATGACTTGGGACATATGTCAATCATGTTCCAAACATCAATTAGCCTCAAACTTATCAGTTGGAAGTGGTCAGAATATCTTAAGAACTAAAGGGATCCTAAGCTTAAAAACAAGGGAGCAGTTTCCTAGATTACAAGGGATTAACATCATCAACATTATGGTTATAACAAGTTGAAACTCATCATCAGAATTTGACTGAGTGGAGTGATAGGTGGAAAAAGATGTATTTAAGTTTAGATAAAGCTGTTTTGAGTAGAACCAAAAGAGTTCTAATTCTATTTGTAATAGGACTCTATGTTAGTTTTACAGTTGTGTTTGTAATAAATACCATGTTTTATAGTTAGAATAGGTGTCAAAGCATGGGAATTCGATGTATCTAGTTATGGAGAAGCTTATCTCATGATGTAAAGGATCTATAAAATATCAAGAAGTCGAAATAGAAAGGGTTGGACATTTGTTAGCAAAAAGACTCTATTTTATGTAAGTCACTGTTTTTAGCCTAATAGAGAATTTCTACTTTGACAACTCAAGATTCATAAGGAGTTCTTGTATGTTCTTGTTCTAATGGCATCTTTCCAATATTCTATTGCAGTGGTGTTTGCTTATGTTAATTAGAATTCATCATTGATGCTCTGACTTCCTTCATAAACAAGCTGACTGTGTGTTTCATTGTTCTACATGTTTATTCCTCGACTTGAACTCTGATATGCCTTAACTTCCATGCTAGGTATATTACTTTGTTTTTCTGAAGCTATCATGACTCCATAAGACCAATGTATACTTGCTAATGTGATTTACAACTATTTTAAATCATTTATCTGTTTTTATCTCATATAGAGTTAGCGATCTACATATTTATCAAAAATCATAAACCCTTGAGAGAGCCCTCTCAGGTTGAGGAGGCTAAGCCTCAACCAAAAGATTGGTTTGAAATAGTTGCACAATATTGGTTTGATGAGCAGTCTATCAGGTCTGATTTTGTGATAACACCTGCGAAGGCCCAGCTAGCATCGACAATGGAATTAGGATTCCTGCTGGTGTCTGCCATGATCACCCTTTCTCTCATGAACACGGGTGATGCATGATCATCTAAGAAGTTATTTCTTCATGTTTGTACAATATTCTTCTGTAGGTTATCAAATTATAGATTGTACACATCCATGATCGGATCATCATCAAGGAGAAATACCTCCCCTTCCTCATTCATAACTTGCTATGTGGCTGAAGGTGGTAGAGTTTGAACGGTGGCCTAATGTGTGTTGGGAATCAGGGCCACATATTCATCTCATGGTTTCGGTCCCACTTCCATGTCCCTGAGTTCAATCAGTTTTTCAAGGTCTTGTGAAAACTCCTGTTCCCGCATCTATTCACCCACTCCTTCTACTAGTGGATGATCCTGTATCTGTTCTTCAACATGTGTAGGCATCGTCTCTTCTGTTGTGGAACCTTACCTTTATTTCTCTTTTTTATTCTTTCTCTACTCTTGTTCCCTTCTTCTAATCTTTCGTTCTTCCTTCAACTCTTGTTCTTCTCTTTGCGCTCTCTGCACTTCTTCTTCCAAGATTTTCTTCTATCTCGTTATCTTCTATGCTATTTTTTTCATTTGTCCCCTCTTTGCTTCAATTTCCAAAGCTACTTTCTCAGTGAGAGGATATTCTTTCATTTTCTAGCTTTGTTCATCTTCTGCATTATCCACTACCTTCCTCTTTCCTTTGTCGCGCATCGGACCACTGCTTGTTGCTGGTGCTTCTTCTGGAACTGTTGTCGTATGCAATACAACTTGAGAAGTCCCATCCGTACTGATTGGATCATGAGGTTAGTAGGAGTTATAACATTTATTCCATGATTCCTCCTCTGATAACTGATATATCCTGCTGACTGAGTTGAAGTATAATATCGCACAATGTTCTTTGTGAAATCCCCTCAGATCATACAAATTGTAACTCTTTGTGCTGAACTCGAATCGGATGATGGCTTTCCCTTCGGCATCTGCAATATTGAGATTCTTAATCTCGTATAATTCGACCTGCAAACTAAGAGTTGGGCACGATGCCTTCCTCATCCTATGCAGTGTTGTTGACAATCCTGTGGAGATGTGATAAGCTACCTCTTGCATGACCAATTTTGCGATGGCATATATCGGTGAAATATGTGGCAGCTTCTTCCTTCTGAATACTCTAATCAATCTGCCATCTAGTAAGGCGAACCAATTTTCAATCTCTTATATCGCCTCCATAGTTTCTTGTGACATGCAAGGTGGCTCCTCCTGAAAGATGAGCCTGTAAAGGATGATGATTAAGTGATCAATAAGTTGCTCCATGACTTTGCGATGACTGCAGTCTGAGAGTAGCTTGTAGTAGATATGTACGGAAGTGTCCCTTGGTGTCCATGTCCAGTTCATGCCAAGGACTGATTTTGTGCATAGATTGCATATGGTAAGTATGAATACATGTAGAAGTGTGCTTGCTCACCCTTGGGTGGATTGAAATATTTTTTCACATGGAATCTCAACTGATGAGCCAATAGGTTTGACTAGTTTAATGAATTCCCCTCATTCACATAACCCACCCCTCAGGAAACATTTATGTGTTTGTTTGTTGTAGATTCTACAAGATAGTATGACCAAAAGTTGATAGGCTTTCCTAAGTGCTTTTGTCTTGTACATGTGGGTGGGTGTCTGCTTGAAATTCGTTGGCTCTTGCACATAGCTATTGATGATATCTCTTGTGTTCATGTGGCTGTGAGTCACCATAGAATAGTGAGTCCATTTTCTTCACTGGCCCACGAAGATGATACATTTTCTTGAAATCTACTGCCAGGAATGTAGCAAGCTTCTACCAGCTGGTGTTGCTTGATGTCATGGTTTCCACATCAGTGTTTGATACAACCAAGCTGATCACATTCGTACATGGGAAGGCTGGATGCCTAAATGTAACCTTGCAAAGACTTGAATGCATGTTGATGATATAAACCCGTCGGTCTTCTAAGTCTCCCTGAAAGTCCTTTGTCAAATCATCTTTGATTTGTTTCCATCTCAGTTTTTATCCCTTCTCTATGAACAATAGAGTGTCTAAGTAAACTAGCAAGTTAGCTTGAAATTTCTCAATTGCTTCCCTAGTACAGATTTCAACGGTTTCCTTTGAGGTGACTCTCTTTGATGCCATTGTGAAAGTGACTTCTGGAGAGGTGATCGAAAACTGTTGTAACAGTGGGGAATAAAATACTTTGATGAAAATAAATTATCGGTTATAAGAAAAATTACTTTCAGGACATGTTCGTGGAGCACACTGGGCAACTGTCTGGAAGGATTGTGCAATTATTGATGGGAAGAGGGTCTGAGTAGCTGGGAAAATTGCTCACTACGCAATCCCAAAAGTCAGTGTCGAAGCTTGTGGCTTGATACTACGCAATGCGCCGTTATGCCTGGGCAGTGAGCCGAGAGAGACTACACATTGCGCAGTCTCAGTGGCCAAGAATGTTGGTTGAGGCCTGTAACTTTGAAATGCACAGTGAGGGAAGCTTGTAATGCGTATTTTGAAATTCCAAAGGCCAAGCTTGAAGCTTGAGCTTCTAAATTGTGCAATGCTCACCTAGGCAAAGTGAATTTCAAACAAGGGAAAGGCAGGTCTGCCCAAGGGAAGTGTGAAAAATGAGCAGATCTAAGAGACGATGCAGGAACAAGTTAATATCTGACTAAGTGTTGATGAAATAAGAAAAATCAAGTGCATAAATGGAACAAAGGATAAGTGAACGAGATCAGTGAGGAGAATCACCGTAACGACAACCATCGGTGCAAAAATGCAGAAATCGATGCGACACTTGTGAAAGGAAAATGGAAACTTGAAGAAACACTTATACAAGATAAAGAAATTTAAAACACTAGCATGCATGCAAATAAACAATAAAAACAACACTCATGCAAGTCAAACAACAAAAAGTGACAGAAAAGGGGAGTGAAAGAGATAAATTCCAAACTCACCAGGAAAAGCGACAACGATTGCACCAAAGGTTCCCTGATCTCCTTAGGAATGCTAGAGATCCAAGATCAAATGTTAGAATGAGCTATAGGGTCGTCGATTAAATATACTTTAGAAATCAGGGTTTATGACGCGCATGCCAAAAAGCAAGGGAAAAGTGACACTTGGTGGAAATTTCCAAAAATAGCAAGTGTGCTTCCTTTGCATTACTAAAAATATATCCCTAAATTTTAGGGATGGTTTTTCACTTTTTTTCTTTTCTCTTTTTTTTCTGGGAAACCTTGCCATGGAACTCATAGGGAAGGATTGTGCACTGTTGGGGAACTGGCAGCTCTCGACTCAGTTCATTAAGCATTTTCCTTTCTCAGTGATTGATTGTGTAGTGTATGGGTTCAATGCAATGTTGCCTGTCATGAATGCACAATTACCAAGCTCAACGTTGGTCTGCCAATCATAACTATGCAATTTTGATCATCAAGAACAAGACTGGCTTCATGTATTGCGCAGTTCCTAGGGGAAAGAGCATAAATGTTGTGCAAGACTTAGACAAGAGGTTATATTGTGACTTATAAAAGTTTTCTAAGTGAAGAGAAAGTGAACACAAGAAAAACTGAAAGATAAATACCATTCAAAGAAAAGATACCTGGTAGCAGTGCAAGGTAAGCTCCTGTAAGGGAAGTTATGCTCCAAAATATAGGCAATGGAAATTTTTTTGAAGGTGGTTGTAGCTGCTACAACATTGGCGACATGGTAGTAGAACTCCAGCTCTCTGAATGAATCTTATATTGTGTAAAATCGGTCTCACCCTTCCGGAAGTATTGTTCAATTCGTTGATTATCACAACTCACTCACTTAGTCTGAGTTAAAGACATAGCCCATTCCATCCTCTTTATCGGTGGAACACTAACCAAGCCAAGTCACAATAATTTGTTTCCATTGGGGATGAGGATTATTTAGAGTCACAAGTAAAAGAAAAATGTCAAAGTCTTTATTTTCATCTCTGTTGTTGCTCCACTGCCACCAAACCTAACTAGTACCCTGACGGAGTCACTTTAGAAACACAAACATTGGTCCACTTATAGCAAGCATGGACATTACCCCAGCTGAGTTGCTTGCTTCACTTCTTTCTGCAGGAATCATTTCTCTTCTTTCACCCTTTATTTCATTTTTTCAATTTTTCATTATTATCATTTGTTCACAGAACTGTGCATATGCACTAATTTGTTTCATGGAGCGGAAGAGGAATCATGAATTAATGAGAATAGAAGAGGTTATTCCTTTAGATAAGTATTTTTATGTACACCTATGACATACTTATTAAGGTTTTCCTCCTCTTCTTACTCTACTAGACTGGAATGAAAAGGATTAACCGAATATATAAAAAATGATTAGAGTAGGTAGAACTAGTTGAAAACTAAACACTATGATTTCACCATGACTCTCTCTGATAACGAACATATTTTCCATCTCAGTATCATCAACAACAAAAAAAGTAATATTCACGCAAAGAGAGGGAATAAACAAAAACCCAAGTGTTGATAGAAGAACAACTTTCCTCTTGGATTTCGCCATACTTGCTTCAGAAGCCAAACATTGTCTCATGCATAAACTAACCTAAGAGTGAAAACAAACAAACAAAGGAAAGAAGAAAATGGTAAACAAATGAGAAAAATAAAATCAAAGCAAGAAACAATGAAAAAAAACACTACTCCTACTCCTAACCTAAGCATAAAGTAGGCCAACTCACATAAAGTTATACTTCCAATATAGCCACTAGCACATTGGTAGGACTACGCGGTGAGGGAATACATGTCAATAAATATATACATGCATAACACTTCACAAGAAATATAAGACATTGTGAACCAAAACGTTCAAAGTTTCAATGCACACAGAGAAAAGAAATGGCGAAAAGTACATGGAATACATTCTGTGGACATATCATGATTTCGTGACACATCGCAAGTCGAGGATTTACAAACACAAATTTTTGAACCATGAAAGCGAGCAAACATAAAGAAAGAAAGAAATTTTCATTTCTCCATGGTGCTCGCAAAATATAACTCATCCAACGATCGAGCGATAGGATCATGAAAAACAGATGGAGGATGTGAAAATTGTAAACAGAAGGATTTTCAATATGCACAATAGAGTGATGAGGAGCCTGTAGATATTCAACACTCTTCTGATCAGAGGTAGAAATGACCACAAGGCTACAAGAACCTAACATAAATATTATCTTGGGATGAAGTGCATCGAGATCTTGAGGAAGATCCAATTCATCGAAAGATATATCATCAAAGATCAGTGGCTTGGAAAAAACAATAACAGGAAAATCAAAATCGTGACCAGCTAAATTAGTGAAAAGGTCACGACAACCATGATCAGAAAGTTCAATATTTCAAATGGAGGTATCCTCACGATCTTATGAATCATATAGAGGGGAATATGAAAAATGAGAAATTTCACCCTTTGCGCTTCCAAAAATGTATGATTAGAGGTTGGGAAGATCAGTGATAGGAGATTTATCCTCTCTGCATTTAAATGAAATTGGCATTCCACAAATTTTTTGAATGATTGGAAGTATTATTATAATCAAAAAATGAATTTTCACATGATTCAACCAAAATTATAGTATCACGGAAAGTGTCAGGATAATGTAGAAGAACTTCTGAAGGAAGTGAGTCATCCTTCATCACATATTCTTGTTCAACTCTTGACTCCTGGACATACTCATTGTAAATGACATCGTGGTTTGGTTGCACAACAACAACTCCACTTGACACCTAATCCTAAAGAACATCAAGGGAAAGGTTTGCAAAAAATTAACACACAAAATTGTAATTCGTAGGATTAGAGGGACCAACGAGTGGAGGATGAGGAGAAAAAACTTCATCACACTCATTGAGCTTGCAGTACAAAATTGTGCAGGAATTTTGAGTATGTGGGGTGGGAGGAGATGGTGCTTCTTGAATAGGTGAATTCTGAATCTTTTCCACCAAAACCCATGGAAGTAAAGTTTTTAGATGAAAAGAGGAGAGGGGTTTTCTTGGAACAACACCTTTTTCTGCCGTAGATTTAGAGGACTTACGAGTGAGGTTTGCTGGGTGTGATTTAAGTGATCGTAACTCATGAAAATTATGTGAAATATGAACAAGATATAGAAATATTCTGGTCAAGAAATCCCAGTCAACTTCGTCTTATGGAAATTCAAAACATAGATGTAAAAAATGGTTAAGAAAATGATGTAGTGATTCATTAGGTGATTTTCACAATTCTAAAATTTTCTCGCACATAATTTTATGATCAAAGTTGTCAAAAGCGTGAATTTTTTTTGTGACAAGATGTTCAAAAGAGCAGATAGAGGCATTGGTCAATGTGTAACACCATTTCCTTACACACCCTTCAAAGGTGAGAATGAAAAACCAACAAGAAACACCCTTAAGGGGAATGTCACGTTCTGTGCAAAATTGAAGAAAACAATCAATATGCTCAAGGATGGTTGTTTAACCCTCGCTATTAAACCTAAGATGTGGCAAGTCATCAACGATATCCGTAGGCACTAGAAAGCTGTGTTTTCTAGAAAAACATGTCGGGTATATGATTTAGGAAGAAGTCACAAAATGAGTGTGGAAATTAAAAAAATAATTCAAGGGCTCAGTTTGTCATATGGCCCTCCTTCTAGTGCCAAAAATTTTGATGGTGCTAGAACCGCCAAAATTCATGGGATATCCCCAATATGAAGTCCCAACTATACCTCACACTGTTTGGAGTAGGATCCCAATAGTGAGGTGTTTAATGATATGCCTTGGATTGTAAAACACATAAATTTGTGTACAATTTATGTGGTTAAAGCAAGTGTATGTCCCTATGGAAAGTCAATATGATGCATGAGTGGTTCTAATGGAAAAGGGGAAGGAAGTGCGCTCCTTGGAAGCCTATAATAGTACGCAGATTGAAAAGAACACAAGAGCTGAAAAGACATCACACAAAATAACAAGCGGAATAGTCCACAAGATAAAGGTGATGGGTTAAAACATAAGCACGCATTCAACGAGATTCATACAAATGAAAACTAAATATTTCATAAGCATATGTGTAAGTCAAACAACATACATCACAAATATAACTAGAATAGTCCAACTACATTTACAATATATGCATGAAGACGTGTCGGCTCTAATTTTATTATAAGTGAAAGTTCCATTCATACATACAACATGACGAACTACTTACCCCAATAGTGGAACGTGAAGTCAAAAACACTTACTCCTCCCAAAGAAGTATCCTTCCTCTACATTATGGAGAAGCCAAGGCTGAAAAAAAACTCACAAGCCTTTTCTAAGCCTAACCCTATCCAAAATCTTGACTCCCAAAATCCCCTTTACAAGAGTTATGAGGATGTATTTATAAAAAAGGGGGGCAACTCTTGGCATGAACCCTATGTGAATTTTGTACTCCCCTCATGAATCCTCACATTACATATGAATCTTCACATTCCATCATGGAAACATGGAATTTCACTTATATAATAATTGCAAATAATATTACAATTTCCACTCATACCCATATAAGACAAATAGGGTAGAGACAACTTGAAAACCTAACAATAAAAAACACTATGATGTTGGAGCTGGAGTGAACTCAAGTCTGAAATCTTGGACTTGGTATCTCTCGGTCACATACTCAGACCAAGATTGGTACTGTGCAATAGTTTCCCCAAACTATGAGATAGTGTTAGGCTGGAAGCAAACACTTGCCTCCAATGCATCAGGGTAAATATCTTGGAACCGGTCTTCACTTCTTCTTCAATCAAGTGCAACATTGTTTGGATATGAATAGGGCCACCGATGTAGGTCTGCAAATACTTTCTATTGATATTCATGTCCTCATGGGAGGCCATCTGCTCTAGCTGCTTCAAGTACTAATCAATCTCCTGTCGGAATTTTTGTTTGCATTTAGTCTGGGTGAGTGTACCAACTGATGGTATCTGGTGGGTTCTCACCATGAAATCCAAACTAATGTATATGTATACATATCTGCAAGAAAAATTTTAATATCCCCCCTAAATTTATATGTATAATAAATGGGTGAATCCCCATGATACATAGGAAAAATGGAAGGCGATTTTATTAATAATATAATATGTATATATAATTTTTTTGGTGAATCTCTCACGATATTATAGTATCTTGTAAAATCATGGCGAATCACCAGTATAAATGGCGAATCACTAGTACAAAATGGTGAATCGTTGTCTAGCGGAGTTCGGGGTGTTGGTTCCAATGAAGATATGGTAGTGTTGGAAATGTTGTCATTGATGGCAAAGGAGGCAGCAGATGCAGAGATAGGAACAGTTACAAGGAGACAAAGACAGATAATGGAAGCAAAGAAGCAAATGAATGAAGCAAAGGAGACAAGCAAAGGAAGCAAATATGAAGACAGAGCCGTTTTCATAGCAGTAGAGGCAGAGGCGGAGTGACAGAAGCGGCATAGGCAGAGCCACAGATGTTATTCCAAGAATATGTACATATATATATAAATTTAGAGAATCTTTTATACAGTCGGGCGTTACACATAACATTCCGGGCGTTTGAATCAGTTAGCATTCACTGTTTGAATTATGTTTGAAATTATCGCCATTTTTTAAAAAAGCACTTATATTCGATTGACATGGAGATTGTATACATGGTAGGTGCATTATATATATATGGTTTATATATATGCATACACCGAAGAACCAGCGTGAATAGGAGCGGAACCATAGTCAGAGGCGGAACCAAAGTCAAAGGCGGAACCATAATAGTAACAAATATATATATATATATATGGGAGAAAACCAGGAACCTTGACCGAAGGAACCGTGAGGGGACTGAAACCACGAGCGGGTTCACGGAGGCGGATTTCCCAATTCTGCACCACCTTTCGACCGTAAGGTGGTTTTGCAGAAATCATTCCATAGACTTCGTGACACATGGCATAGGCGGTATTGGAAGCCACCGTTTAACTTGCAATTTCGTGCGTTATACACCGACCAAAGAAGCCGAGCGAAATGGATATAAACCGTCGATCTGGCAGAGGAGAATCGGACGAAGATCATTGAACAAAGATGCGCGAGGTTTAATAAAAGCGCACGGAGATTAAGCCAGGTACGGTGCATTCTGTGGATTGGTTTTTTGACTGAATTGTGGGGCCTGGCGGAGTCATATATAATGAATCGGTTTATTAATGTTTTCGACGTATTATAATCTTAATATAAGGTTCGAGAGTATGTTAAAAGAGTCGATCAAAGTTTAATATTGGTGGTGAATTGGTGGCGCGCTGGCGGTGGTGCATGGTGGAGCCACCACAAAGTGGTGTTTACGGGGGCTCCCATTTCTCCGTACACATCAAATGGGGTGAGGCCCCGCAGTTCATCATAGCCGTTGATCGGCGGTCAACGTGTGATCGGCCAATCAACTACGGGGGGTACCCTCCATGTTAACCTCTGCGCTCTTCAACCCCCCGCACTCTGTCGATCTCCAATCAACCTGTGCATTGTTTAACCTGCGCATGTTCACCGTGCTGCCGCCTGCGAATTGATCTTTCATTCGGGCAGTTGGAATTACATTCCAACAAGTTGTATATGGTTAATTGGTGCGATATGAAATATGAAATATGTGAACGAGGCCTAATACATATACACGGAGATGGACTTTCAGGTTATAATATTATATGGCGACGGTAAAGTTAATTCCTTGGGCTTAATAACAATACTAGAAGTCTATAATTCTGGAGGCGGTATTATATGCATACCTGCTCAAGTTTTCTACCCCTGCGGAACTTAAAGGGAATGGAGCTCCGTTTGATGCGAATTGATACAACTATGATTCAAACCATATATACTTCAAGGAGAAAGAGGAAGTATATGATATGATTAAGTTATATCAAGAGCATGCTGAGACACACAGGAACAAATTTGACAGGTGTTCAAGCACAGGAAAATGGAAAATATTCAAAAGTGCAGTAAACAAGTGAAATGTGCAGATGACAGCAAACAAAGAAGATGCAGAACAGTTTCTTAACAACAGTAGAAAAAGACAAAATCCAGTAAATTCAAAGTTCAGAAGAGGAGCTGAGTGATATTGAAATATGAAATTAAGAATGTAAATGTAAATGATGTAATTATTTTTTATTGTTTGTGATGCAAAGGCAAGTATCCTAAAGAAAAGACAAAATCCCACTGTAGCATGAAATTGTGTACATATTATTATGATTTTTAAATTGAGTTGGATAAAGAAATGAGGAGGCAGAAGACCAAGGGGTATGACCATTCATTTCGAATTCCTAGAAGAAAACAAACAGTCATAAAAAATTCTAGAAGTAATATCATTTTGAAATGCCAAAGAGAGAGTGAGAAGGGAGAGAAAGAGTGAGTAAAAATAATGCAGAAATAAAGCAGTGAAGCAGAGAAGAAAGAGGAGCTGAGCAGAGAAGAAGGAGAAGCTAATAGAGAATCTGAGAAGATGCAGAGATGATACAGGGCAGATATGAGAATAGATGAATAACAGAGAAATTGGAACAAGACAGAGCTGATATCCAAGGTAAATCAGCAATTGTTTCTCTTTTGAAAGAGTGAGGAAGTTGGAGCTTCCCTATCAAGTTGTAGCTTGATAGATGTCAGTTGTAGCTGACTGAGGTTGGAGCCTCCTGTAGGTTGGTGCCTGCAGAAAATTGATGGGAGTTGGATCTTCCTTGCAAGTTGTAGCTTGCAGAATTAAGGTAGGAGCCTCCTGTAGGTTGGTGCCTACAAAAAATTAGTGGTGAGAGGGAGTTGGAGCTTGCCTTCGCATCACAACAATAATAAGATGTGGTTTTCTCCCTTTATGGGTTTCCACTTATATCTGGTGTCTCTATGCATGATGTCTATGTGTTGATGTGGTTTATTGAATCTGCTTAATACTTGTTGCTCACATATTAAGACTGTTGTTACATTAGCAAATCTGTTTGAGACTTGCTGCTCACTAATAAAGATTGTTCACATATTAAGTTGATCATGAAGTGAAGGTGTAAATAAGTATTAAGAGAAAGTTTTAAAAGTCCATGTATGTATTAAACTGATTCACCACCCCCCCCTCTCAGTTTAATTAAGGGTTCAACAATTGGTATCAGAGCAGGTTCCTTAGTACTAGTCTAACAGCTGAAAGGAGATCCTAGGTTCCCAAGATGACTAGTAAAGAAGGATACTCAACCAACAAAGCCCCTTTCTTCACTGGTGAAAATTATGCTTTCTGGAAAATCAGAATGAGGACATACATAATGTCTCTAGGAATAGAAGTCTGGGCTGCTGTGGAATTAGGATATGCCCCAAAGGCAATTGATACAGAGAAAGAAACAAAACAAGAGTTTGTGGCTAATGCAAAATCCATGAATGCCATCCTGAATGGATTGTGTGAAGCGGAGTTTATTAAAGTAATGCACAAAGACTCTGCCAAAGAAATATGGGATACTCTTGAGAACATACATGAGGGGGAAAAGAAAGTGAAGGCTGCCAAACTTCAAGTCTATAGAGCCCAGTTTGAGAACTTAAGAATGAATGATGATGAAGACATTGCCAGTTTCTTCCTAAAAACTGCAGAAATTATTAACAATATGAAAGCTCTTGGAGAAAAAATACCAGAAAGTGTAATTGTACAAAAAATTCTAAGATCTCTTCCATCCAGATTTAATCCAAAGGTATCTGCAATAGAAGAAACAGCTGATTAGGAGACCTTGACCATGAACCAGCTACTTGGAAATCTAACAGCCTATGAAATGAGGCTCCCACAGAAGAAGCCAAGTACAAGGGAAGCAGCTTTTAAAACAGAAAATAAGAAAGAAGAAGAGGGAGACATATTCTCATGCTCGGATGAAGAAGAGGCAAAGTTTGTCAAGAAATTGGCTAGAGGCTCAGGAAGATACAAAGGTAAACTTCCCTTCAAATGCTTTAACTGTGGAAGAGTGGGACACTATGCTGCTAAGTGTCCTCACAACAAGAAAGTAAGGAATCAGCCTCAAGAGCCAGAGAGAAATAAATCAAAGAACTGGCAGAAAGGAAAGAAGTTCAGCAGAAAATCCTTCTATGCTCAACAAGACAGCAGTACATCTGAAGATTCAGATGAACCCTCAAGTGAAGAAGGAACCTCCGAATTCTTATTGATGGCCATAGAATAACTTGAAGGAATCCTGCTAGAAGATGAAGAAGAAGAAGGGGAAGTCGACCTTGAGGGGGAGCTAAGAAGTGCTCTGGAAGAGATTGACAGACTTAAATTGAAATGCAGAAAACAAAAGGACATTCTTCTCAAGTATGTAAGAGAAGAACAAAACTCAGAAGTCCTCATGCAGCTGAAGGTAGAGCTTGAAGAAGCCAAAAAGATAGAAGACATGTTACTTCAGCAAATCAAAGACAAAACCCGAGAACAAGAGAAGCTGGAAGAAGAAGTAGTATGCCTCGGGAAGAAACTAGAAAATGCTCAAAGAAATGTGGCTATAAACTCGTCTCAAACAACAAGCTCTAGTAAGTTGAATGAAATCCTGGTTGCTCAAAGATCCCCTATGATAAAGACTGGAATAGGCTATGAAGAGGAATCAAGTAAAGGAAAAGAAAAGGTTGACCGAGAGATTATCTTTATAAAAGCAAAGAAGGAAGATGAAGCAGCTCAAACAACTCCTACAACAGAAGAAATCTGCAACAAGAAAGAAAGAAATCAGAAGAAATTACTAGTAGCAAAGAATGTAATAAATACTCAGACCCTTGAATATGGAAACTATCAAAGGAGATCCTTCCCTTCAATGAAGAATGCCACTTGCTATGTTTGCCATGAGCTGGGACACATTGCTGCATATTGTCATGCAAGGAGGAGTAATTCAAACCAGCAAAAGATGCAAGTATTGAAGAGACTGCCTCAAACAAACAAATGGAAGAAACAACCTTACATCGGGTATGCAAATAGCTTCTATGGTTACTGCTTTTATTGTAAGGAATTTGGTCATAAAATCATTGAATGTAGAAAGTATGGACAAAGGCTAATGTTTAACACCTCAAGGAGGTTTATGAATCAAAGAAATTTTGTTCATACTCATAATTCTACAAAAATTATGATCAAATGTTGTATATGCAATCAAGTTGGACATATGCCTTCCAAGTGTTCTCTAAGAAGATATAATTCATCACCTCACAAAAGATACCAAACAAAAGGGGGCCTCCAGTGGATAAAGAAGGTGAATAAATGTGACTTGGCTTTAACTACTCAAGATTTGAAGAGTCAATGGTATTTGGACAGTGGCTGCTCTAAACACATGACAGGAGATAAAAACAAGTTTATTACTCTTGATGAAAAGAAATCTGGCAATGTTACTTTTGGCAATGATAAATCAGGTAAGATCAAGGGAAAAGGCTCAGTCAGCATAGATAATGGAAGAGGAAAGGCCCAAGATGTACTATTTGTAGATGGGCTGAAAGAAAATTTACTGAGTGTCAGTCAGATGTGTGACAAAGGCTGTGAAGTTCTCTTTAGAGCACAAGACTATGAAGTTAGATCAAGCACAACAGGAAAGACTCTGCTCAAAGGTGTCCGAACAGAGAGTAATGTGTACATAGTAAAAGTGGAGGATGAAGCTTGCCATTTGAGCAAACTTGAGGAGTCATGGTTATGGCATAGGAGATTAGGACATCTCAGCTTCGACCATATCATCAGACTGAGTAAGAAGAAAGCTGTCAGAGATATGCCTGAAATAAAGAGGCCTTCAAATACCATATGAAAATCTTGTCAATTTGGGAAACAAACTCGCACATCCTTTAAATCTAAAAATGAGCTATCAACTAGAAGACCACTCCAGCTTGTGCACATGGATCTGTGTGGACCTGCAAGAACTAAAACACCAAGTGGAGAATCCTACTTCATGTTGATAATAGATGATTTCTCTAGAATGACATGGGTTGCTTTTCTCAAGAACAAATCAGAAGCACTGGAAAAGTTTAAGATATTCAAAGCATTAGCAGAAAATCAAACTGGATGCAAGCTAAAATGTATCAGATCAGATAGAGGAGGAGAATTCATAGATTATGACTTTGCAGACCTATGTAATGAACATGGGATAAAGCAACAATTTACCATTGCAGGGACACCTCAGCAGAATGGAGTAGCAGAGAGACAAAACAGGTCTGTACAACAAATGGCCAGAGCTATGATGCAAGAGAGTAACATTACTCAAACCTTTTGGGCAGAAGTTGTACACACAGCAGTACATATTCTAAACAAAGCTCATTTAAGACCTAATAGTGACAAGACACCTTATGAGCTATGGCATGGTAAACCTGCATCAATCAAGCACTTTAGAGTCTTTGGCAGCAAGTGCTACATAAATAACAATGATGAAAATTTGGGGAAATTTGATGCAAGAGAAGATGAGGGAATACTCTTAGTATATGCATCCAATAGTAAAGGATACAAATGCTACAACAAGACTATTCGAAAAATTGTAGAAAGTATTGATGTAAGATTTGATGAAGAACTCTCGAACAAGACAAGAGATACAGACTGCAGCAACCATCCTGAAAATCATGAAGAAGAGGACCAAGATGATGAAGAAATAAGTAAAACATCAGAAAATGCTGAACTGAACTCAAAAACCCCCTCAAGATACACTCAAAAGAACCATCCAGAAGATCAAATCATAGGAGACAAGAGTGTAGGAGTACAAACAAGAAGGCAGCTAGCTGAATAGACAGAAGAAGTATACATAGCAATGTTATCACAAATAGAGCCAAAGAAGTTTGAAGAAGCCAACAAGGACAAGTATTGGGTAAAAGCTATGAATGAAGAATTGGACCAAATTAAGAAGAACAATACCTGGGAACTAGTTCCTAGACCAATTGAAGAATATCATTGGTTCAAAATGGGTATTCAAAAACAAAATGAATGAGCAAGGACAAGTAATCAGGAATAAAGCCAGGCTATTCTGCAAAGGATACTCACAAATTGAAGGACTTGATTATGAAGAAAAATTTGCCCCAGTAGCCATAATGGAAGCTATCAGAATGTTCCTGGCATTTTCATGCTACCAAGACTTCAAGGTATATCAAATGGATGTAAAGTCTGCTTTTCTTAATGGAAATCTAGAAGAAGAAGTATACATGGAACAACCAGAAGGCTTCTCATTGACAGACAAAGAAGACTATGTATGCAGACTGAAGAAGGCCCTATATGGACTGAAACAGGCTCCTCGTGCTTGGTACTCAAGACTGGATAAACATTTGCAAAAACAGGGTTTTAAGAGAGGTGGAGTAGACAACAATCTATACATAAAAGCCCATGAAAATGAACTTCTGATTGTTGTAGTGTATGTTGATGACATTATGTTTGGAAGCAACAAAGATGAACTAGCAAAAGGGTTTGCTGATGAGATGAAAACAGAGTTTGAAATGTCTATGATTGGAGAGCTCAGTTTCTACTTGGGACTACAAATTCAACAAAAGAACACAGGCACCTTCATCTCTCAAGAAAAATACCTAAAAGAAATGCTGAAAAAGTTCAAAATGGAGGAATGCAAACCTGTGTCAACTCCCATGACCATAGGCTGCAAGCTATGCGCTGAGAATGGGTCTGCTGATATAGATCAAAAACTCTACAGATCCATGATTGGAAGTCTATTGTATCTTACTGCATCAAGACCAGACATCATGCTAGCAGTAGGACTAGTGGCAAGATATCAAGTAGCACCTAAACAAAACCATATTTTGGCAGTAAAAAGAATACTCAGATATCTAAAAGGAACAACACAATACGGACTTTGGTATCCTAAAACCAAAAAATTCACTTTATCAGCATACACAGATGCAGATTGGGCCAGTTGTGTGGATGACAGGAAGAGTACAAGTGGAGGTGCATTCTATCTAGGAGAAAGTCTGGTGGCATGGCTAAGAAAGAAACAAACATCCATCTCTTTTTCTACAGCTGAAGCAGAATATATAGCAGCAGCAACATGTTGTGCACAAGTCATGTGGATGAAGCAAACTCTTCAAGACATGAAAGTAAGAATTGATGAACCTATTTCAATCAAATGTGATAATACAAGTGCTATAAGTATATCTAAAAATCTTGTACTTCACTCAAAAACTAAACATATTCCAATCAAGTATCATTTCCTTCGAGAACAAGTGGCTCAGAAGATAGTAAAGCTGGAATATGTACCAACGAAAGAACAGACAACTGATATATTTACCAAACCTCTTGCTAGAGAACCATTTCAATACTTGAGAGATAAACTAGGGGTAGTATCTGCAGATGCTACTCTCTAATATAAAGAGGAAGCATAATTTTAGGGGGAGAACAAAAACGAAAATACCATTCTAGGGGAAGAACAGCCAGCAAGGAAAGCATGAATCAGATCCTCAAGATCAAAGGATTAAGGCAAAAGAACACCAAGTTATTATCCTAAAATTATCTGCATTATTCAAGCATCAAAAGGTCAATTACAGAGCAAACGGATCAGTAGTGAATCTGAAACATTATATTAAGAATCTAAAACATAAAAGACAAGTAGTGAATTATCATTTGAAGCCTCTCAACATTTTAATTGCTGAATTCAATCATACATCTCAAAGTGTTCTCACAACAAGTCTTATACATCACTATGAAGCAGCATGGTACAAAGTCAGCAGAAGAGGGCCTAAACATAACTCAGAGAGAGGAGGAAGAGCAAGAAATAGGAGAAAGCTACAGGAAAATAGAGAAAAATTGATGTCAAAGGGCAAAAAGCAACCCTTTGCCATTGATGTCAAAGGGGGAGGAAGAGCAAGCAACAGGAGAAAGAGCAGGCAAACAGAGAAAATGTATTGCTACAGAGAAAATATATTGCCATCAATGCCAAAGGGGGAGACTGTTGGAAATTTTGTCATTGATGGCAAAGGAGGCAGCAGATGCAGAGACAGGAACAGTTACAAGGAGACAAAGACAGATAATGGAAGCAAAGAAGCAAATGAATGAAGCAAAGGAGACAAGCAGAGGAAGCAAATATGGAGACAGAGCCGTTTTCATAGCAGTAGAGGCAGAGGTAGAGTGACAGAAGCGGCAGAGGCAGAGCCACAGATGTTATTCCAAGAATATGTACATATATATATGGCAAAGGAGGCAGCAGATGCAGAGACAGGAACAGTTACAAGGAGACAAAGATAGATAATGGAAGAAAAGAAGCAAATGAATGAAGCAAAGGAGACAAGCAGAGGAAGCAAATATGGAGACAAAGATGTTTTCATAGCAGTATAGGCAGAGGCAGAGTGATTCAGAGAATATTTTATACAGTCGGGCGTTACACATAACATTCCAGGCATTTGAATCAGTTAGCATTCACTGTTTGAATTATGTTTGAATTATGCATACACCGAAGAACCAGCGTGAATAGGAGCGGAACCATAGTTAGAGGCGGAACCATAGTCAAAGGCAGAACCATAGTCGTAACAAAATATATAAATAATAAAGGAGAACTGGAACCTTGACCGGAGGAACCATGAGGGGACTGAAACCATGAGCGGGTTCACGGAGGTGGATTTCCCAATTCCGCACCACCTTTCGACCGTAAGGCGGTTTTGCAGAAATCGCAGCGATTCCATAGACTTCGTGACACGTGGCATAGGCGGTATTGGAAGCCACCGTTTAACTTGCAATTTCGCGCGTTATACATCGTACCAGGACATGGAGTGAAATGGACAGGAGCCGTCGATCTGGTGGGCCGACATCTGACGGTGATTGTTCGCAGGACCCGCACGAAGTTTAATGGAAGAGCCTGGGGGTTAACAAAGGTATGACGTGCGCGTTTGATTGGTTGTATCATGGGCCCGGGTGGAGTCATATATAATGAATCGGTTTATTAATGTTTTCGACGTATTATAATCTTAATATAAGGTTCAAGAGTATGTTAAAAGAGTCAATCAAAGTTTAATATTGGTGGCGAATTGGTGGCGCGTTGGCAGTGGTGCATGGTGGAGCCACCACAAAGTGGTGTTTACGAGGGCTCCCATTTCTCCGTACACATCAAATGGGGTGAGGCCCTGTAGTTCATCATAGCCGTTGATCGGCGGTCAACGCGCGATCGGCCAGTCAAATACGGGGGTTTCCTTCCTGTTAACCTCCGTGTTGTTCGACTCCCGCACTCTGTCGATCTCTGTCAACTTGCTGTCGGTTTAAACTCTGCGCCATCAACCTGTTCATCGTTCTACTGATTGCGCAGTTGGAAATTAATTGGGCATGAAACTTGAATGAAATTGTACACACAGCTGATGAAAAACTTGAGCTTAACCAGGACTGTGATGTTGAACCAGGGCTTTGTGGTAACCCTGTTGCATCAAGTGTCACTATACTCTCTTTTTTGAATATATATTGTCCAGATGTATATGTAATTGAGAATAAACCTGAGAAGTAGTTATATATGCAGTTGGTGCATAAAATCACAGTGAACAGGTGATTAAACACAGGGATAAAGGTATGGGTCTGACAGAGATTCACAGATATTACAGGTTTGACAGGTATACATTCACAGGTGCACACAATTACAGTAAATCAAGGTACATAGAACAGTCACTAAACAAATGAAAAAAGGGACAAAGCCAGTAAATCCAAAATCCAGAAAAGGAGCTGAGTAAAATTGAGTTATATAACTGAAAAGGAGGCGAATTGATACAACTATGATTCAAACCATATATACTTCAAGGAGAAAGAGGAAGTATATGATATGATTAAGTTATATCAAGAGCATGCTGAGACACACAGGAACAAATTTGACAGGTGTTCAAGCACAGGAAACTGGAAAATATTCAAAAGTGCAGTAAACAGGTGAAATGTGCAGATGACAGTAAACAAAGAAGATGCATAACAGTTTCTTAACAACAGTAGAAAAAGACAAAATCCAGTAAATTCAAAGTTTAGAAGAGGAACTGAGTGATATTGAAATATGAAATTAAGAATGTAAATGTAAATGATGTAATTATTTTTTATTGTTTGTGATGCAAAGGCAAGTATCCTAAAGAAAAGACAAAATCCCACTGTAGCATGAAATTGTGTACATATTATTATGGATTTTAAATTGAGTTGGATAAAGAAATGAGGAGGTAGAAGACCAAGGGGTATGACCATTCATTTCGAATTCCTAGAAGAAAACAAACAGTCATAAAAAATTCTATAAGTAATATCATTTTGAAATGCCAAAGAGAGAGTGAGAAGGGAGAGAAAGAGTGAGTAAAAATAATGCAGAAATAAAGTAGTGAAGCAGAGAAGAAAGAGGAGCTGAGCAGAGAAGAAGGAGAAGCTAATAGAGAATCTGAGAAGATGCAGAGATGATACAGGGCAGATATGAGAATAGATGAATAACAGAGCAATTGGAACAAGACAGAGCTGATATCCAAGGTAAATCAGCAATTGTTTCTCTTTTGAAAGAGTGAGGAAGTTGGAGCTTCCCTATCAAGTTGTAGCTTGATAGATGTCAGTTGTAGCTGACTGAGGTTGGAGCCTCCTGTAGGTTGGTGCCTGCAGAAAATTGATGGGAGTTGGAGCTTCCTTGCAAGTTGTAGCTTGCAGAATTGAGGATAGAGCCTCCTGTAGGCTGGTGCCTGCAGAAAACAGTGGTGAGAGGGAGTTGGAGCTTGCCTTTGCATCACAACAATAATAAGATGTGGTTTTCTCCCTTTATGGGTTTCCACTTATATCTGGTGTCTCTGTGCATGATTTCTATGTGTTGATGTGGTTTATCTAATCTTCTTAATACTTGTTGCTCACATATTAAGACTACTGTTACATTAGCAAATTTGTTTGATACTTGCTGCTCACTAATAAAGACTGTTCACATATTAAGTTGATCATGAAGTGAAGGTGTAAATAAGTTTTAAGAGAAAGTTTTAAAATTCCATGTATGTATTAAACTAATTCACCCCCGCCCCCCCCCTCTCAGTTTAATTAAGGGTTCAACAAGTAGTTGAACCAGTAGTTGAAGGAAGTGAACCACCGAGACCAAGCATGGCACATGGTGACTCGTGAGGGAGTAGTTCTCGTGCAGTTTGGAAAACACGTTCTTCAAGTTCTAAGCATAGTTTTGTTGCTCATGCTACTACTAGCACTGATATTGAGGTTCGAGAGGAGTTTGAGGAAGCATGGAAGGTAGCAGTGGTGGAGAATTACAAAGAGAACCCCATGATGGGCTCCATTTTTCCCTTTGGTATTTGGGCCTGCAAGATCTTCTGTCAATTGAACCAACAATTAACCATTCAACCAACCATCAACTTGACTGAATTAATTAGGTATGAGTCAAATTAGACTAATCTTCAAAACTATGCTTTGCACTATCCCATATTTATCACACTAATGCTACACAACATTGTGCATTTGCACCCAACTCTCCAATAATTCTTTTCCAAGAAAAATCTATAATAAGAAAAATATTTTGCTATATTCTCCTAAAAAGGTGAAGATGTCGAAATCATGCCACAAAGTGAAAGGAAAATAAAAATATCTTTCCTCAAACCACCAAATATATAAAGAAAGCAATAATGATTATAATAATAGAACTAGATCTATCGATCTATCGCATCTATACATGTATATGTAGAACCATATCCAAGGACTAATTTCAAACTCAACAAAAAATCCTCTAAACAAGCAACAACAAACTTACCACTAAATTTTTTCAAAGATATCGGCTAGACATTAACACAATTTCATGTACTTGAATAGGCCCATTGTTTCTTAGCGTTAGACTTCTTAAATTAGTTCTTCATCATTTAATACTAGGGACACTATCTATGTGAAAAGAAATAGGTCACAACTTCATCAAACCCGATTTCATTTCCAATCAAAGATCAAAACTAGCTTCATTTCCAATACCAATATAAAAATCACACATTTTCCAAATAATAATTATTTTTCAAGAAAATATAAAACTCGAAACTCAACAAAATTCCCCAAACACTGAAACATATATACCATTAAAATTTTCCAAGATGTCGAAGCTGAACCTTGAGGTATTTTGATGTACTTGAATAGGCCAGTGATGCTTTGCATTAGTCTTTTTAAATTAGTTATTTATCATTTAATACTAATTGACACTAACTATGTGAAAAGAAATAGGTCCCAAAATCATCAAATCCAACTTCATTTTCTGTCACAAAATAAGAAACAAAAAATATAAGGATTAAATATGGAAACATCAATCTTAAAATAAAACGCATGAAAGAAATGTGTGCAATGTTACAATAAGAAAAATACAAAATATAGAATCCATTTTTACTGAATTTGACATGTAATAATCTTGCATGATCAATGAAACATGTATACCAAATAAAGTCCTAGGGTATTTGAATTTCCCGGTTCTCATCTTGGTCATCATTTTGTACATTGTGAACATGATCTTCTCTAGATGTATTGTCATTATGAGCCTCCAAAACATTATGTTACGTATCCAGTTCATTAGGCACACACATTTTTTTTTTTTTTTTATTTATATTGTTTTCTCCCCTTTATTACAATGCGATCGCGAAGTGTTAGTGCTCTTTCATATGGAAAATTGTCAATGTCATACTTTGTTACATATAATATTAAATATGTATCCACATGTTTATCACTTTGTTCCTCAACTTTGACTTCAAAAATGATAGTGCACTAAAGATTCTCTCGTCCTCCTTGATCTCAAAATCATGGTTTGACACAAATCTACTAATTTAAAATGTTACGATATGTTTTCTTGCGAGTGTTGGCTAGCACTTAAAGAGTATTCTATAATCTTCTTGTAGCACCATTTTCATTAGGATTCTCCAAAAGGATATTGCTTCCACATTGTTTCAGCAAAGTGTCCACCTTGTTGATGATTTTGATGTATCTAAAATACCTTCAATCTGTTCTCCATGTATCGAGACTTTCTTCCAAAAGTAGTCTGTAAACATTTTAATCTCTTTTGAAAATCGGCTTTTAAATTTCTTGGACATTGGTGTTCCAATATTGAGTATACCACACACATGGCCTCCAACAATTCTCTAAAGTGAAATCATTCTCTTATCTCTGATGATAGTGATCTTGCAATTTCACCTCAAATTTTGTCTCACGAGATCACAATATGATCAAATTGGTCTCTTGACATGGGGCAATATTTGGTGATTCGTCTGATCCCCACTAATATAATGAAAGGGGAACATATACCCACGCCTTTGTGATACATAGTATCCCTTTTTCACTTGACGTAAAAAAGTCGGTATTTTCTACTGTTGATGATCTTAGTCCAACTTGTAAACTGTTTGGACCGATAAAAAGAGTACGACACATCATATACAAATTATCTAATGCAAGCATCTTTGGCTTTCTACATTTGTGTATTCGAAACATACTGTATGCGATTAAAGGATTTCATTTCACGAAGACATTCATTTCATGTAGCATAGGAAGAATTCTAGCCAATGTCAATAATGTTTCTATATCGGTTAGTCGAAAAAGAAGATCTTGAGATTTGTCTACATTGTAGCGATTTTCATACATCAACCCCTGCAAGATTTGAACTCACTAAATAGTCTTTAAGCTGGTCCATTTAATGAGATCCATCTTGTATCAACATCTTTCAATAGTTTTTTTCCATCTGTAACACCATACGCAAATTTTGAAAACTCTAAATATCGTTTAGGACTACGAGAAAAGTATACATGAGTCTCATGTACAAAATCTTCAACTTTTGAAACTAATGGAAACTTGCTTACTATTTTAAATGCAAGATTCATCTATGAGACATATAATTAATATTAATCATATATGGTGAATTTGATAGTTGTAGTATAACAAAAATACATTCCTTTTTCCTTGCATTCTGGGTACTCCATACGCTCCAACACATACCCGACTTTTGCAATAATTAAATGATCCATACCACTTTCCTTCAAAGTATTAAGAACAAGTTCACAAATATTTTCCAATTTGTAAAGTCTCTCCTTCTTTTAATCCCAAGTAGATAGGAATGCCTAATATGGTCATTAACCATATAAATTCTCATGCGGATACATGAAGTATTATGAATGGTTGTAACCTCATCCAAAGACAACGCCAAAAACCTAGCATTGCAATCTCCTGTTTCAAATCATCAATTTCTACTTGAGCTAGATATCTTGCCCATTCCCAACCACTAATTCTGAGACCAATGAGAAGATGGAAAGTTTGTGGCACGTGAAGAAAGAATATAAATTTCATCCCGGTTGGATAATACGTCATAGGATGACCTTTACATAAGATGTGAAATACAATGCTCAATTGTATCGTCACTAGATAACAAACTTCTTTCCATGATACTTTTCAAATTGAGATATGATGGTTCCTACACTTGCCTCAAGTTTCTTCTTAATTATTAAATATTTTTTGTATTCTTCCACGGACTGGCTATGTCGACATTCCTCCAAAAGATTTCCATGCAATGATAGATTTCTCTTTACCATTTACAATTTCTTTTCATAAACCTTTCCTACATGATTGTGTATTGTATCTAGCTTCATCGAAATTTCACTACCTTGCAACTTTTCCAACTACAACAGGAACATTTAACTTCTCGTAAATCTTCATTTTGTAGAAGGTATTTCTTCAATTAATGGAAAACTTGAGAATAATCATCTTGGAAGTTTCTCCCAATAGTCCCACTAGCCTTTTTTCCTTTTCGTGAATAGTTTGTGTCACCTTCCAAGGAAATATCTTTAACATTTTCATCATTAATTTCTGTTGTTGCATTTATCTCACCTTGATCACTTGAGGAACCTATTATTTCATCGATCATATGGATATTAGATGCATTTTTCCTGGTGCTCTCTCGATAACAGTTATTCGAGAGCTTGGAAGCATGAAGAGAATGTGTATTCTTGGATTGAGACTTTTTAAAGTATGATAATACATCAATTTGCCTTGATAGATTCTTCCCGAGTTAGCTTTTGACATCTCACTTGAATATTCCGGAATTAAAATTTCAAATAGATCTAGAAACCTGCCGTGATAGTTTCAAGAGTTGATAATTACTAGATTTGTAGGAAGCTTTCAAAGTAAAATAAGTGTAGTGTTCACAAAAACCATTATGGAGTTTTTATTAAAATGTTGTGCAAGGCCCAAGCCCAAAAGAAAAAATAAATCATTATACACAAAAAAATAACATCATGAGTCATCATCTATAAAACAAATAACATCATTCAAATGTAAAATATATAAAAAATTTCCACTAAATTAATTCATATCTCCAAATCACCTATTGAACACTTGAAAGCTTTAAACAAAACAAAAAATATTACAATAAGTTTAATCATCTTTCCAAAACACCTCCCTTAAGTTGTAAAGAATTGGTTATAATAGTTGAAACGTATACTCTCTATCATTTTCCATGATAAGAAAAGTGAGGAAGGAAGCTAGTCGGTTACTATTGATTCTTTTACTTATCAATGGAAAGAAATCCCTTAAGACATTGCCCTCCTGACTTGACCATAGTTTCCTTTCCATGGTAAAACACGTCTAGTATGGCCATGGAAATAACCTAAAGACTCAAATGTTTTCCATGATTTGTAAACACATGGGTGCCATGTAAAGTTTTAGGCCCAAAAATCACATTTGGGATCTAATAAACCAAAATTAGTTATTGTATCACATTTAAAACTCCTACTTAGCACTTCTTGTTTGTTATTTAACCAAGTTCCATTGAAATAACGGTCATGGGATGTTACCAAAGAGTTAACCAATAGATAAATGCACACCACTAATCATGCATTCACTGGAACCCTCCCATAAATGACCATCTAAGGAAAGGGGGGAAAAGGAAGAAAAGAAGTCGACGAATCACCACAGTCGACGATGATTCTTAGTGTCAAATCATTGGAAACTGCAAATCAAGTGAAAAATTTAACCCATGCATCCATGGGTTGATAAAAAGAGTTTATAGCAACCACAAGCTAATCATTCTACGAGTCTACCCAAATCGGCACAAACTCTGAAACTTGGGTAGTTATAAATTCCCGAAATTTCACTCGATTCATGAGAGAATGAAAGAAGAATGCAAATAAAATTCCATGAAATAAGGTGCAAATATCCTTCCATGAATGGATATCACTCTCCAAAATCACTTTGGGTATATTCCAATATGTAGGAGCCGGGGAAACATGGTGTACTTATTTGATGTATTGTCACTGAATTTAAAAAAAAAACATCGAGGAACATTTTTCACTCTTCACACATTGAACATTGAAGACAATTAATTAATGCTGAAATGACCATAGCAACAAAAGCATCGAGCGAGAGGCTATAACAAGATTATGTGAAAGTGAGAAAGAACACCCATCATGAAGCATCAAGTAATATCATCCAAAACATCAACATCAACTGTTGGGCAGATTTTGATCGCCTTCACCTACCAAGAGTAACTTACGGTGGTAGGAATTGGTTTTAAAGCTAATCTATGTGAACGACGGGTGGTAGGATTATGTTCTTCCACGATTTTTGATTAATTTTAACCAAAAATAAATAAACAAAAAGGGTAATGCTAGGCAAAAGGGTTTACAGTGGCGCGAGAAGCTGAGAATACCTCCTAGCAAGCAGAAGTACGGGCGAGGAAATCTCCCAAGATCTTGTGTTTGGTGTATCAAAATTTAATTAGCCGACTCAATTCACTATGTGGATAACACCTAAAAGTTGTCCTCCCAAATATGTCAAAGAGTACGTGGGCCCAGAGTCCGTATTAGTCTTTGTCGATCTTGGCTTAGCATAGTGAAACTTTTATATACTTATCGTCTTTGTAACGTCACCGAGGGATGTGCTACGATATACTTATGTACGTGAGGTAAGATATCACACTCGGAATGTATCGCGGACAAATTAATGCTTTGCTATGTTTTACGACGTCGAACACGTCTCTGGCCTAAAACTTTAAATGTTTATTGTTATGGTTCCGTGAGTTTTTGGGTAAATTGAGATTAATTTTATGTTGATCTTGCTTAACAATTTTCCTTTCAATGGTACCGTGATGATGTATGTAGAAATTCCTAAATGAAAACTAAGAATGATAAGCAAACTTTTCACTTTTAGTTTTTCAATGAAAGACCTAGCTACAAAGGGAAGAGAGAAAATAATTTTGTGAGCAAACAAATCAATGAACAAAAGAAACATTGAGCACAAAACTAAATGTGGATTTCCTAATGTTCCTTTTTTGCAAAAAAAACACAATCCTACATGAAAATGCAATTTTTTCTTTTCGAGTTCCTTTAATGTTATGAATGCGAAGAAACTAAGTACATCAAAAAAATGCTTTTAACTTTTTGAGAAATGAAGAATATGAACGAAAATTGTATAACTTCCATCATTGCCGAGATTATACATGCCATTTTACAAAATTTCAGGAACTAGATTAAGAAGAGATATCTCAAGATCGAATTAAAAAGGAAAATCAAACAATCATCTTGATACAAGAAACAAAAAATATCAAGTGAAAAAGAGTTAAGGAAATAGCATCTTCGTGTTGGAGGAGATGTGAATATGTAGCCTTAGATGCTAGATGAAGTGTTTGGGTTTGTTAATTCTCTAAAACACTTAGGAAATATCCTTCTATGAATGGATATCACTCTCCATTCACTACGAGAATAGCAGAAAATACTACGATGTTGGATTTCATCACCAACTAGTGTTTTTAGTGCGAAGAGTCTATTTGTTGTGTGTGGTTTGATCTCTTATATTTTATAGGCATGTGATCATTTGATTGTTTCCTTAGTGACCTTAGGATTTTTGGTAATTTTCTTTGATTTGTGGTAATAATTTTTAATCGTGGCTAGTGTAATAAAATTGCGTAGGACTCGGGGAAACCAACGAGAGTATACACCAAGCCAATTAGAAAGACTTAAACTGCGATGCACATCTTATCGGTAGAAGTTTGGATCAAAAGGACTAGGAGAATCATCAGTAATTATATCTGCTTTGAGTAATCCAACCGCAATTAGAAGAACATAATCCACAAAAAATTTCAATTCTAAATTAAGCGGGTAGGGTCTCACATTAGGTACCTAAGGCTCCTATAGTCAGGATGTGACATGGTTCAATGTTTCAAACAAATCTTAAATACGCATGGATGCCATGTGAAGAGTATGAAGGACGAGTTCCTCGGATACTTCTGTTCTTAAGACCTCAAATTTATTTTGGATTGTAGTTATAGACATAAAAATCCTACTAGAAAAAACATAAACTCTCATAGACCAATGGTCCCATTGCACATATATCATTGCTAGGGAAGAAATGATGTAAATGCCTAGTATAGATTCTCTGTAACTCTAGATCTATTAAGCAACAAAAGGGATAAATATCAAATAACTTCTCAGGCTTAAAAAAATATAGGGTCAAGTGGATCTATGCTAGTTTATATATATTTGTAACATTAAACATCGAATATGAAATACTTTCCATGTTATTTTATTAGTGTCCATGTCTATTACAATGATGTCTCTGCCACCCAAGCTTTAATGCACCTCACTTTCTGTCGGTGCAACTAGAGATCTAAAATGTAGTTAGTTCTATTATTGTTTAATACTTTTAGGATAGAATTAAGTGTTTATTCCCTATATGCTTTGCATGACAAATGAATGCCTTTTTATGTTTTTCCAATTTAGTCTTTTTGTAGTGAAATTGAGTACCACATAAAACAGCATGAAAGAGGAAGGCAGACTTTTGCTAGCTAGCTTAAGTGTTGTATCTGCTGACCCAGATGACATTGAGCACTAGCTACTTGCCAAGGTATCCCTTCTTGTGAAATTAGCTTAATAAGCTTACAAGATGATCTTATATCTTGTAATTGATATGTACTTGGTCTTCTAGAGTGTAACACATGCATTTTATTTTTTTGTTAAATGTAGCTCATTTTCCTGTATTGCTTCCCACTTTTCATTGTACTTATTGGTATGATAGGATGAGAACAGAGCTCATGAAAACATCAGTCAACCTGCACAGGTAAGCGATGGTGAAAAAACTTCTGAAAGAGAAGAAGGTGATCAAGAAAGTTTGCTTACAAAGGTCCAAATTCATGCTCAATTAAGGGCAGTGGAGGCTGAAATAGCTGCAGTTTCAAGTGGCCTTGAAATAGTTCAAAGCATTGTAGGCAAAGATTCAGAGAGTTTAGAAGGTGAAAAGGATGAAAATGATCAATACTTAAGTGAACACAAGCATTTTGTAGTGGATGCAGGAGTGCTTCAACGAGCATTGGCTACTGGAAGGATTAGAAGCCTTAAGCAGAAAAGAGGACAACTTAAGGAACAACTGAAAGCTTTTGAGAGAGATGGAAAGACACGGGAATTTGAGGAACAAAAGGTGCTTCTGAATTCAATGAAGAATAAAGGAGAAACGGTGATCAATAGAACTGGACGTCTGTTGGATAAGCCAACAAGAGGGAAAAGGAATAATTTTCATTGCAGGAGGATGATGAGTTTGATGCAACAACGTCAGAGCTCATTGAAACTATAATTTTCATTGCCCTTTAGTCCTATATTAGTATCAGATGTCTTAAATGCAATACAAATACTTTGAACTTTATTTTAAAAGAGTAAAATTCAGGGGCAGTAAGCAAAGTTCTATGTTTTCTGTGTTATATCATGCATCTTGAAGATAGTTTTGTACTACAGATAACATAATTTTGAATCTTTGAATGAGACACCTGGCGATTATTTTCTTTGGCAGGAACGTGATAAGCTTATCCGTAAAGGAGAGTTGACACCTTTTCACCAAGTCAAAGGTTTTGAACACCGTGTTCAAAGGTCTCGCCCAACAGAGGATGATGGGGACAAGTTTTCTTTGAATTCTGTCTCAAAAGCTTCCAGATCATTGTCTGCACTCTCAATAGCTCGACATTCAACAAAGTTTCTTGATGCATCATAATTACCTAAATTGAATCCTCCCACGCATGAATTTCGAAGGCTTAGAAGGCCTATCAATATTCAGAATCCAACGAGGTTGAGAAACTTCCAAAGGATCAAACAAACCATTTAAGGAAGTGAAGAAGACGACCTGTACCTGATCAATACTAGAGGAAAGCCACATCAAGCGATGATGAGCCATGGAATGATTCTAATCACCATGAAAGCTATGGCAAGCAGATCATAAATCTTTTGTTTATTTCAGAGCATGTAGGACATCATCTAGATGATACTATGGTATTTTGAAACTTGATACTTATATCAAACTGAGTTCATAATCACATTCTTATAATGTTGTAGGTGTGCTTATGTGGCAAACATATAGATCCATGCCTTCTGTCATGTTCACATATTCAAATCTACATTACTGGATCTGGGTACTAGGCCCTTGGATCTATCCAGATCTTGATACTGATACAACTTGGATATAGTCTAAATCCAGCTGGAATATGCATTCATCTTGGAAATTGGTTGGAGACATATGGGCTATATTATGGATAAATCCTTAATCGAATCCCACACAGTATCGAGTGGAAGAAAAAAAGGAAACAAACCAATAACAATAACTTAACCAAAAAAATGATATCTTGATTCTTTACATTGATATATTTTAATTAAGTTTTAATATATATATATTGTAGATATTTTCAGCTGTATATATTTATAAATACATATTATAAATAGATTACACAAGTATCTTTACGATAAGTATCAATATAAAAATAAATGTATTTAATTGCACATGGTGTGTGTTGTGTGTGTGGATGTCTTGGTATTCTTTTTTCCAAGGAAAAAACTGTAATTTTGTATTCAAGAAGAAAGTTACCTTATGAAGGTGCTCAGAGAACTGATATCAAATAAAAGCTGATAAACAATCCAGCAGAGAAAAGTCTTCTGCCTATATTATCTCCTGTACTGGGATAACACTACAAAACAAGAGATAACAGTCCTGTCATCTGGGTTAATGTCCTATATTTGTATGGAAGATGTGCTTGAAGTGGTTGATCACCATGCTTTGCAAGTTCTTTGTTTCCTCCCTTATTGTGATTGGTGACTCTGGGATATGACAGTTCTATGTAGTTATAGGGAATATTTCAATGTAAACTGTGAGTGAAACCTAGAACAAAATTATAAATATCAATCTTCTCAGGATTACCACTTTATCTTACTAAAGTTGAAAATATTTTGAAACTTTTTTGTCCTTTAGAAATCTAGCTTTTCCTAACAGTTAATGGTTTTACTGTTTTGGTAGAAGACATCTTGCAAAAAAAGAATGATAGGAATAAACAACAGGAACGTTCAGATTTAGCAGACTATGATTGCAAAGTTGAAGGTTGTGAGGAAGATATGGATGATGTTGGCAGTATTGAGGAAGACACTGTAACTCTTGAAGGAGGATTGAAAATTCTTGCTAAAATATTTTACAATAACTTTGATTATCATAAAACAAGAGTAAAGTGGCTATGGGAGTTACATAGATAGAGGGCAGGAGGAATAATAGGAGATGAAATGGGTCTTTCAAAAACTATTCAGGTGATAGCCTTTTTGGCAGCTCTGCACTTTAGTGATATGTATAAACCCAACATAATTGTATGCCCAGTAACTCTCTTACGCCAATGGAGATGAGAATTATGAAAGTGGTACCCACACTTCCATGTTGCAATATTACACGATTATGTTCCAGTATCTTCCTGGACGACAAATAAAGCAAAACAAAAAAAGGGTGACGGTGAAGATGAACCCTTATTACTCAATGATGAGGAGAAGTCTATTCTGTTAAAGGTCCAAACAAGTGGGATATTTTAATTAGTCGTATAATAGAATCTTGGTATGGGTTGCTCATCACTACTTATGAACATCTTCGTCTTCTAAGGGAAAAATTACTGGACATGGAATGGGGGTATGTTGTTTTGGATGAAGGGCACTGCATAAGAAACCAAAATGCAAAAATCACCCTTTTGTGCAAACAACTGCAAACTGTGCATCGTATTATAATGACTGGTGTCCCAATTCAGAACAAACTTACAGAGTTGTGGTCACTGTTTGACTTTGTCTTTCCTGGGAAGTTGGGAGTGTTGCCCATATTTGAGGCTCAATTTTTTGTGTTGATTGAAATTGGTGGTTATGCTAATGCAAGTCCTTTACAAGTTTCAATAAGAAAATCCCATCTTGCCCCATCGCAAACCTATATTAGATAAAGGATAATTTAAATTGGATAAAATATTTATTATTGTTGTTGATGTGTTTGGCACTCCTCTTTGATGTGACAATGTTACTTGGGATCGTAATCTTTGTCATATATATACACCACTCAGGCTTTGTGTGTATCATCATCTTTTATCATTGAGCTTATTGGCCTCCTTACTAAACTGCTTAAGGCTCCACGCACCCATATCTATCGTTGATGCATTATTTTTCTTTGGCTATTTTCCTTCACCTATGAAATTTACCTTTCTACATCGAGTGCATAGTGGACATCTATAGCACACTCTTTAAGAGTTATTTTTATCTTTAATTGGCATGTTTTTCGATTAGCTTTTTGGTTCGATTTGATCCAAAAATTATTTTGTGATCTCAATCTCTATGGAAGTAGGGACTAAATATTTCTTAAGTATGTCTATGTTCTTCTGTAGTCAATATCAATATCATAAACAAGTTCACCATTAAATAAATAAAACAAAAACTTCCTATGTTGGGTCAATAATGAGGAAGTCGTCAAATTTTCATTTTCCATTCAGTTTCTCTTCATTCTAGCTGCAAACATTTGGAAATCTAGTGGATGCAATCTCTTAGTCTTCCCGTTCAAGGTTTTAATGACTAATGATAACAATTTGATGGTTGTCGATCGCTTCAATATCTCTATTTTCTTCAGGCTACCCAAATCTTACGTGACAACAGGGATGGGAAATATGTCCTCTGGTTTCCTCATATGATGGAGTGGAAACACTTGAATCTACTCCATCACACGTAGGTTTGTTGATACCTCATTATTTTCCACAATATCACAAGATTCTCCAATATTCAGAAAGGTAAAGAACATAATTGTTATCAGCACAACTCACTTTATTTTTTCCCCACTGGGACATGCAATGGGGTCTTCATTGACATCAAGATCTTCAAAATCATGGCTTAGCACTTCACTAGGTTCCTCATCACATGCCAAATCTTAATTATTTTTTTTTTACCTAATAGCTATGAGAAATTATTCCACTCACAGGGAACCATAGAAGGTTGTCCTCAAATCTATTGGGTGTGAATCATATATAGGGGAGTGGAAATCTGCATCAAAAGCAAAGATATAACTCATTAAAATACTATTTCTTGATGGTCAGAATGATGGATGAATGCTACACCATCCCTTGAAAAAATTAAGATAAAAAATGTACAGTTTAATCTTCTTGTTTCTTGAAATGAGAGAAATAATTGAATGGATATACTATTCTTCTCTCATTTCGTCAACTGATTAACCATGATCATGTGTACAGAGGTAAGTGAATGTGGAGTGTCTTGATCACTCAACTCAGGAGTTTCTGTGTGAGATTATCATTACCTTGCACACCAGTTCTTGATCTCAATCTCAATCAATGGGTCATTAAATTCAAAGGAATGTGGCTTTATTCTCTAATGGAGCCACATATTGAGATGATATTTATTTAAAGAAATTTTCTTCACTATAGTATATCTTCTAATTTCCAGGAAAATGTGCTATGTCCCTAGCACTAGCACCAATATGCTACCTTGCAAGCCTGCACTTGATATATTTAGTCTGTAATACCAATTATCGCATCTCTGAGGGCACTTAAGAGTGTTTTCCACTGTCACCACAATAACTTCTCCTCTCACTTCTAGATACTTCTTTACCTTCCCAAGTAAATAAGTGAGAAAACACACTTGTGATTGAATTTTTGATATATGCAGGTCCCTTGAATTCTAACACTCGTTTCAAGGAATAGTTGTTGCATGAGTTTGATAATTGTTCAACTATATTAACTTGGACTGGATTGTGTCCTGCATGAGTTACACTATTTTTTGCTTACTATTTTTTCCCTTTAATAAATGAACCTCCTTCCATATTATTTTGGTGATTACAGGCTCCACTATGGTCTGTTGTTGATAAAATAGATTTTATTTTTATTCTAGCGCTGTTGATGATTGTTTAGAATCATGACTACTCGAAGCTGTGACCATGTTTTAGATCTGTCTCAACTTCTAGTAGAAATTAGACAAGGAGTGTTTGAATTAGACTGAAGGAGATTAACATGAAGTATAGTCTTTATCTAGCTTAAGGGACTCGGTATAGTCTTTAAGATTTGAGGCTTGCCAATTTTCATACTTTTCCTTGAATCTTCTCTAATGCTTTTCTCGAGGACTGTTATCAAAAGGATCGGCCTCTCTCAAATCTGCATGATCCACGGTACATTGCCGAGATTTGGGAAAAGAAAAACTCTGACTAGGTTTACATTCCAAGGCTTTTTCTTTTTCTGAATAATCTCTAACATTACTGGTTGAGTCAGCTTGCTGCCGCTGTTTTAAGGATGGATGTTTCTGTAAATGTTTCTCAGCATCTTGTATTTGGTTTGTTGGCACTGACCCTGTTGGCATTGTATCAAGTCCCATAAGACGTGAAATGACATTGGGCGTACAACATTTAGAATCTAATCCCTGCGACATTTCATGAGCTATCAATGTTTTCATTGGCGTTCCACCTGCTTTCTTCTTTGGAGTAGATGCCTTCTTCATTTCATGGGGAAACTGAATATTCCAAACAACAGGGTTAAACCCAAAATTTAAACTAAGAAATATTTCTTACAAATTCCCTAGAACAGACCATATAGATAAGAATAATAGTGAATTGTAGCTAGACATATATATTACTTAAAATATCTTCAAATTTCCCAGCCACTGTAACATAGTTAAATCAAAACAATGTTTTAAATTCTTCAGTGTCTTCTAAAGGGTAGTGAATAACAAAATATGTTAACAGAATAATGTGGATAAACAATAACAGCAGAGGAGATTTTAACCAAAAGAGCTATTTCACTTGACGAGGAAAAAAATCATAAGATTTTGAGTTTGGTATATCAGGATTACATTGCAAATAAAAAGGAAAAATGTCATTTTGCTCACATCCCTTTTTTGGTTTATTTTATTTTATTTGACAGAAAATTAAGCCTAGAAGATGGAAAAAGCTTCCCAAAGATGCTTACCTGCTTATCTTCTCTGTTTACAATAACATCGCTGCTTTTATATGCTTCTAAGATTGCATTTGAAACATCCAAGCGATTTCTAGGAACTTTCCATCCTGTAAGTCCATACAACAAGAACAGTCAGAATAGAACATAGCATTACTTTATTGCCAAAAATAAGAGATCTATATTAAACTGCAAGAACGAGGTTTGTAACCCTATCTACAAAAACTATATAATTATAACTGAAGAATTGCAACACCCTGCTTTGTAACTTAGAATTTAACAAATCAAATACATTGTTACATTCTAAACCACGGTAGGTTTATTGGTTGGTCACTCAATTTTCCCAAGCATGGGGTATGTTACGATATTTATCCCTCTGAAAGAGAAATGGTTGTCTATAAGTCTATAGAACAGGAACAGTTAGAATAGAACACATCATTACTTTATTGCAAAAATTATGAGAAACTTTAGTAAGCTGCAAGAACTATGTTTGTAACTCTCTACAAAAACTATATAGTTTATATTGTAAACCCCCTACTTTCTCATTCAGAATTTAACAAATCAAAGACATTATTACATTTTAAACCACTGTAGGTAGACAAGTTGGTCAAGAAGAGGTGGTCATATTCCCCACCAGACTTAACTCTCCCAAACATGGGGTGTTAGTATATATAGCCCTCTGAAAAAGCATGGGCCATCATGACCATGTAAGGTGGCCAAGCATGGCAACGAATTGAGTTCTTAGTATTAGTAGTGCCAACTACAATTCCACCTCGCCATCAACTGGGCAGCCCTAATTGGTAATTTTTTTTTTAAAGCACTTTTAATTCAAAATTCTCTTCAGTTTCAAAAAGGCAATGCATTTGAAAAATCAAATAAGCAAAAAAGACTGATCATTGTAATTTTTCAAAATCTTTCCAATCAAAATATGACTGAAACTAACTGCAACCAAAAACTATCAAGTGGATTTCAAACAGAATAACCATACAGAAGCACAGTCCATTTCTGAACATGGCTTTCACACCAACTGAAACCACACCCATCACACTCAGTGAGAAAATTTGAAAAGCTACCTGGTTTTCAAGAGACTCTACGAGCTGTCGTTTCACTATAATCAAAAGATTCAAGATAAATTGAAACTTTTAATACAACAATGAGTTAGAGAACAAGAACAACAATATTTAACTTTTAATCACAAAATGGATGATAAAGCATTGACAGAACATTTACAAAACGAAAACAAGGCATTAGACATCAAAGCTACTAGTCGAGAACATGAAAATGCATCCAACAGAGCATAGCAAAGGAAAATCAAATGAACCCATTGGACTATCTAAAGGATCTCATTAGAGTTGCTTTCATCTCTATGACATAGGTCGCCAGATTTTGACCACAAGTACTCTCAAGGTTTATCAGACACTTCATATAAAAGCCTATTTATAAAGGCAGAAGGATCTAAGGATCCAAATATTCCCTGTTACCGATGTTTCCCAGAAAGGGAAATAAAATGAGTCAGGCAAGCATCAAACAAATTTAATGGTTTGTCAACAGGCACTATGCCCACAATTTGGTGGAATTTATGGCTGGTAATGACTGGGTGAGTTTCAGAAAAATCCCACAAGGATCCCCTCTTCTGTTTGATTACTACATTGGTTATGCCGGCCTGGATTAATGGCAATGGGATCTCCACCTTGACAACCAAATACATTTGAAAAAACCCAGTATAGTATGCCCTCATGGCAGCTTTTCATCATTCTATGATATGTATATTTCATTTCCTACAACAATTAGACATACATAGGGCAGACTATGGCTGCAAAATTGTGATGCCAAATTCTTTACCCTGAGCACTGAGGACCACAATGAAGGCTAATTCAAGAAGGCTTATGATGCATAGCTATCATGAAGATTTTTATGGATTATTTATTCGAGAAAGGGAAAGAAGGTGCATACCGTTGAACAAACTGGCGAAACGCGGGGTGCCTTTGTGTTATTAGTTAGCGTTGGAGTCTAAGAGCGAGCTTGTACATGCGCTTGAGGCCAAGCATGTAGGTTGTAGCGAGTGTTATCTCCCACAACACCATCTCTTTCGAAGTGCATCTCTGCTATATACGAACTATGGGAGGGCCCTAACGGACCAGAGAGGGTCGGCCTCACTCAGCCAACAAGAAGATTGGTGTGCACAAAGCCCCAGC
This sequence comes from Pinus albicaulis, assembly GCA_034641835.2. Classification (NCBI taxonomy): domain Eukaryota; kingdom Viridiplantae; phylum Streptophyta; class Pinopsida; order Pinales; family Pinaceae; genus Pinus; species Pinus albicaulis. Next base: position 959,751,316 of record CM076584.1, read on the forward strand.
CACCTCTCTGAACCAGTGAAAAAATGGGGCGAATCACTCTAACCCCTCCCTCCGACCCTGTAAATCCAGGCGAATGCCATGGAAATCTGCTCCAACCAAAGAAAATCGGGGGCGAATTTCATTTTTCTAGTTTTATGCGCCCTTTTTTGGTGGGCTAATATTTAATAATTAATTATTTTAAAAATATTTATTGGGCTAACTTTATTAAACTATAGAAAATGGGTTTTATATAAAAAATTTGCCCTATTAAAATTTAAAATCCCTTAAAATTCACCCCTAAAATTTTCCCTGCTGATGACGAGGGGGTTCCCCTTTTGTACCTAGAGAATACGTTGATTAGACTCACTTGGACCTTTATGGAGGGCATTATTCACTCGATATGGCATAAGTGAAGTTACTTGCACTATATCGTTCCCATTAATCAGGTTTCTGATGTAACTGATTGCACCTACTCTATCTCTAGCCACTTTTCACATTGATCTCTGTGAAGTTGGGTTTCATCACCAACTAGTGATTTCGCTGTGAAAAGGTTATTTTCATGGTTTGAATCCTTATATTTATTAGTGTGTGTTACTTTATTTTTTTACTTTTTACAGACCTTAGGTCTGGATTGTGAATTTGGATTGTTAATATTGTTCAAAATTTTAACTAAAATTCACTAAAGTTGAATCTAATGGCAACAGTTCCATAATTTACAAATCAAGGAACCCATGTTAACGGGAATCCTATTCCTTTTCGTTACTTTGGAAATTTTTTTCCTCCTTATATGGCTACATTGTCATTAAGCGGATTTACCATAGGTTTATTGATATGGTTGTTCTCAACTTATTTAGTCCCAAATACTTAGATTATTCCACCTTGACTGAAATCTTCACTTCAACCGATTCACCATCTCAACATCACTAGCCTCATGCTAACTTTTTACCTTCTTCACCGAACATGTCTTCCTCCCTTTCTTCTTATTCACTTGGTAAAAGCCTTGATGCTAATAACGAGGTTGCTAAGAAGAAGAAGAAGAAGCAATATAAGAAAGAAGTTAAGCAACCAACCATGGTTGTAAGTATTGGTAATGTTGAGGAACCTTCCAACATACATTAGAAGCCCAAATACCCTTGTAGGATTTGTAAGGGCAACTACTTCCTTATCAATTTTCCTGGTATTCCTAAGGTCTTTGAATTATGTTCTAAATATTCTCATAAAATTACTATTGATCCATCAACTAGTGATCCTAAGGTTCCAGATAAAAAGGGTAAAGTTAGGTTTCCTTGTAGGTTATGCAAAGGGAGACATCAAACTCACATTTTCCCTCACATGGATGAAGCCTCAAAATTTTTGGAAAACCTTATTGTTTCTCAACAACAAATTCCAGCTGGTTCCCTTAAGTTTTCTCCCAACCTACCATCAGTTGATGAAGTGATTGATCTAATTCCAAGTACAACCAATCCCACTCTTCCATTTGAGAGTGAAAACCATATCACTTAGCTTGATGAACCATTGGTTGATCAAGTGATCGAATCAATTCTATCTTTGGTCGATCCCACTCTCCCTTTAGAGAGTGAAGTTCATACCGCTCAAGTTCTTCTTGTTACTTCAAATTCCACCAAATAGAGGGGAATTTCACCCGTTTCTACGGAACCCCCTCCAAGTACTGAGCTTATTTCCTTTGATTGGAGTAGATAGAAAGAGCCTCGTCTCCCTTCTACCACCCCTTTCCAAATAATTGTGAAGGCTCATGGTAAGAATGCACGTTGCACAAATGTAGATGAAGGTGTTTTTGTTAGTATTTTATCCTCAACTACTTAACAAGCTTTGGTTTCCCCTCAACTTGTGTATGTTACAAAGAACCTTTTAGCTTTTAATATAACCATCAACGGCCCTTTAAGGATCCTTTGTCAGTTACCCATTACCTTGGAAGGTAAAAATGTCCGTATTGATCTTATTGTAGTCCAAGGCCCCTTAGATTTCAATTTACTACTTGGGTGGACTATGTCTATGCCATGAAAGCTATCATGTGAACACTATTTTGAGTGATTTCTTTACCTCACAATGGAAACATTGTGACTATTGACCAGTTTTCATTCATTGGTATTAATTAAAATACCAAACATCTGACATCCCTGAATGTTCCTTATATAGGAGTGGTATCTACCCCAACATAGGTTAATTATGTGGAAATTAGTCCCATGCATTCAATTACCAATATATATGAGCCTCTCACTATATGCTAATATTCTTTTGACTTAGATCCAGTAGGTGACATGGTGAACCATTCAATGGGGACATTTGAACTCGGTTTTCTTATCCCTATTGATTCCCTTGACATGTTTCCCTTCCATATAGCTATTCTTCCTTTTGATGAAGACCTCTTGGAAGTCATGATCAAGGTGTGTCCCTTGGAATGTGTTCCTTCCATTGGAAGCCATAATCAAGGAGCCAATGAGGATAGTTATTTTACTATGTCAACCTCATTAAAAAATTTAAACATGTCACCCTGAGCAGAGTTCCCTCTCTTGTTTCAAGCTCGTAAAAAAATGGAACAGAATTCCATGAGCATAGTTCCTTTTTTGTGTCAAGATCGTTAAAAAATGAAACAAATCATCCCCTAATTGAGTTGAGTCTTTAAATAGATCTTGTAAATATTAGATCGAGTGTTTCACTTGATATCATAAATGAACTTTCATTCCATCCACCTATTATTAACCAGTAGTCTACTTAGGTGAATGAAACAAAGATTTGGGGGCATGTTCCCATGTAGGTTATGCTTTGGGGGCATTGAAACCATTCTCAAGAATAATTTTCTTTTCTTTCAAGCTTGTGTAAAAATGAATCCACTCTTCTTTTATCCTTTGTGATTGCCATTTTCATCGGCATGTTTCTACTAGATGAGCCTTGGTTTTATGTTTCCATCGTCACCATCTGCTTGGTCGATCATTCGCTTTCATTTGGTGTTTTACCCTTTCCTGAGGAATCTCTATGGTGAATGGTCTTATTAGCTAGCCTCTTGCCCTCTGCATGTTTTGAGTAGTTCTATCATGTTTAGAACCAGTTGCTACCCTTTATACCACTCATTTCTCCAATTTGAGTTACCTTTAAGCTCTTTTCTAACTCGAAATGTGAAAATATTGTCGAGTATGCTTGTTTCTTTTGAACTCGTTAAATAAAACGAAAAACGTTTTCTTTATATAAGTTTACCCCTTGTATGAATCATGTATACTATTTACGAAAAATGTATTCTTTGATTAATCATGGTCAAAAGAGTTCTCTCGTGCATTATTTTACCATTTTTTCGGGCTTGAGAGACTATTTTTACGAAAAATGACATTTCAGAGTTTACTTATGATTTTCTCCTAACACCTTAAAAATGAAAAACATAGAGCTTTACTTTCTCCGGGCTCGTTAAAATTTTATGTTGAAAGAGATACATGAGTTTTCTTTTGTGTCTTTTCAAACTCTTTAAATATGAAAATGACATCGAGTTACCCCTTCATTGGACTCATAAAAATCAAACAATGTAGGACTCGTCAATCATGACGAGACCGAACCACTCCTTCCTTGGGTTCGTTAAAAATACTCTGAAGGAATCATCCAAAGGATGTGGTTACAAGACAAGCATATGTTATCCTCCTCAAGCTTGCATTAAAATATAGAGGTACTTACAAGTAACTGTAGGGGGGGATTGAAAAGAAACGTTTGTTTTTGTATTACATAAGGAAGTATGAATCTCTTGAACATGACACTCTGTCACTTTTATGTTTGGGTTTGGAAATCCATTTGTCTCTCATTTGATCATACCTCATTAAAAGTCTCCAATTTGGTTTTGGGTTTTATTTTTGAATCAAATGTTCCTAAGTCAAAATTTCGTGTCATTGATATGCTCAAGAGAAATCCAAACTTAGTCAAAATTACGTTGCAATTCATAGCCCTCAATCGTGTCGGCCATCCCTGAGTTGGTCCTTAATCACTCCAAATTTTTTCTTCAAAACTTAACATAATTTTCGTGTCGTAGCCCCTCCTCCAAGAGGTCACTTCCTATCAACTTTAGCTCATTATCTAGGAAGTTGGTCTAAAAGCCTCCTTTAGTACCTTGGAGCCTACATGTCTTAATGGTATTTTTCTCACCTTCGACGATAGGTTTTCATCATTGACCTTCGATCAAATGATTCTATGAGTGTTCGAATTAAATACATTTAATCACACTTCATAGATTGCACTAGATTACCTTGAGAACCATTGTCATTATTGGTTGTTTCTCTCTCACGTGTTAAGGGTTCACATCATTGACCGATAATCAAGTGGTTTCTACCATGTTGGACTTCGAGACATTCACTTGCATACTTAAATTCCTACTATGGATCGATAGAGATGAATACCAAGACCTTGGATCTAGTTTCATCCATCCAGGCTACATGGAGTTTTAAATATTCATGATTGTAAAGATGGATCTATGTTTAATGGTCACGTCCATACTGTGTCTACTGTTGACGTGGATTTTTTTATATTTCCATGTTGATTCTCTGAGATAATTTTTCTCTGAGTATGGGAATTCCTACCTCAGTGATGATTATATAAAGATATTGTATTGTAATCTTTGATTTTTTGTTTCAGGTCTCCAACCATGGTATCTAATCCGAACTTTGGTATGATAAAGTGCTTCAGTTCTCAAACATATTTTTTGACTTTGCACTTTAAGGAGCAATATGTTAAATGTCATTTTGTCACCATTAGGAAAATGACCGTGAATCCAGATCTCTCGCTATTCGATGAAAGTGTCCCAAGAATTCTCATGCAATGTTAGAAGCAAAACAATCCTGAAGACAACAACAACCTGGATTACATTTCTCAAGAAAACTACTTTTAGGCACTTTCACGGTTTCCTAGCCAGTATCTGCGCAATTGTAGGTTTTACCATTGATGCCCATGCAAATGTGTGCTCTTTCTTCCACTAAAAACTACAAAAATGACTTAATGTGAGTAAAAATAAAAAGTAATTTCCAGAAGCCTTGTTGGAGGAATACTTCTCAAGCAAAAAGCATCGAGCCTCTATATACTTGGGTCGCATCCCTCTGTTCATGGAGCAAACTTCCTCTCTTTTTGGAATCCTAATCCCTTCTTTTGATGATCTCATCCCTTGAGAAGAGGATCTCAAACATCCTCCTCTTGGCCTATAAATTCAACACAGACCAGAGGGATAGGGGGAACTTTTGAATGTAAAACTATGTTGTTGAAATAAGGCTGGAAAGCCTGTCACTTAAGGGGAGGATTGGAGACTATTGAGAGGAGGCTTACATCATCAAGGCAAGGCTGTATTGTTTCTTCTTGTTTTAAGATTAATACAAGCAACTATTTTTTTCCTAATTGCACTGTTATTAATGCTATTTGCAAAGTTCCTTGATCTTTTGCATAATTTATAATTGAATATGAATTTAATCTTATGATATATGCGATGTTGCAATTTTCATTTTCTTTGTGTTTCATATTTTTATACGTTGTGCTTTTATGCCTTGTTTGTTTCTGTTCATGCAAATCTTACTTCGAGGAAATGAGGAAAGGCTTTTGAAAGCATCAGAGGGACTTCCAGAGGCATTTCTTAGAAAGGTAAGAGGCTTCTACATATAGCATACTTCATACTTCAGTTGTGAATTAAGGAAAGCTAGAAATCACTTGTTTTGTTTGTTACTAGATCTATTTGGAATTTAGGGAGATAACTCTTGTACGCAAGATGTATTTGTCTGCTATAACAATAATTATCCATCTAGTGAACATTCTTGATGTATTCCAAATCTCATAATCAAATTAGCTCACATGGACCCCTATAGACGTTGAAATTTTAAGACTTCTCCTCTTTGTTGTCCTTATGAAACTGCAAATTTTTTTTGTAAGTGTTAATTTGCAAATTAGTACTTTAATAGAAACTTCTAATTAATATTTTTTGTAAATTAATACTTTAATAAACACTTTTTATTAATATTTATAAATTTAAAAAAATATATTTTTCTTATAAAAGATAATTAGCTTTATTATAACATATTCCCTTAATTATCCTATGAAAAAAATTTAATAAAATTTTACAATAAAATAAAATAAAATAAAATGGGCAAAAATACCAAAATTGATAACCTAACAATAACTGTGCTAATCTTAATAAATTTTATAATACATATTAAATATACTTAATAATAATAAATATATCTTCACTTTCAAAATATTAATTTTAAATTTACAACCATTCTAAATAAGGTGTCTTTTCACTTTCAAAATGTCAGTAAATTCTCTCTTATTATGATGAAAATCACATCAAAGCAATCGATATTGACAAAACACCTCAGCTATATTGACAAACACCTCAGCTAATTAATTTCATGGTTTTAGATTACAAAGCAAAGCAATCTCTTTCACCCCTCTGATACCACCAATGCTACCTATAACGTCAATTCCATGTACTAAATCGATTTCAAGTCGGCAGCGAATGGTGTTAATTTAAACGAAGCAGCAGGTGACAACAGTAAACTTAACGTGTATTAAATATAAACATGGTTAACAGTGGGCAGTTTAACTATTAATGTTTTGGAGGAGAAATTAATGGTTTGTTATTTAAAATACAACAAAAAGAGATATTAATTTTGGAAGAGATATTAATTGTTTGTTATTTAAAATAATATTTTTAAATATATAAAATCCATCGTAAATGTTTTTCCAATTATACAACTCACACATGAAATTTGGGAAAAAGTACGCTAAAGGAGCAAACGTCCATCTCAATCTTTAATTAAACATGCAACTGTTCTGCGCTGAGGGATCGACTTAATGCTCCACTCATAAGAAAATATCGTAAAACAAGGTTGAGGTGGGCGTTCCGCTGGTTTTAAGACATTGAAAAGCTTTTCAAATGAACGGAGGTAAAGTGTCTGTTTTAATTGTCCGGACAGTGAAGCTTGAAACGGAAAGCCCAGCCCAGATTTGATTTGACAGCTAAAATGGAAATTTATGAGTCTGCAGTTGGACGGGGTAAATAAGAACCGCTGGTGTCACCCTTAAATTCCAATACAGTATTATAACTTTCTCTGTCGAAAATCTCGTCAAGTATGTCCACTAGGTGGGCAGCTTATAGCGGGAAGAAAACAAAGGGATGGCGTGTAGTCACAGGATTCACATACTCCACTTCTACTTGAACACTTCAACAAAGTCGGCGAGATCAAGAATGTGACCATCATAGATAGTTTAAACTTTACACGCGTGGAATATACCACGGAGAAACATCGAATATGACCCTCTTCCGTGTCCCTGAAGCTTCCGCCCTTTCTCCCAAGTTTATTATAAGAAAGCTTTAGCGGTGCCTCATTACCAGCACCTCACGCCCAACTTACATCTTTCCCCGGACGCTCCCTCCTTCTTGGGAGTTGCCTCAACTCATCATTACCTCATCATTGCCATCCCCACCATGATTACTTCCTTCAAGGTCTCTACAAAATCGGCTGGCGCCGTCGCTTGGCCTCCCTACACAAAAGCAAATGAAAATCGTATTCCAGTCTTACCACTCTCCACTCATCCCAATTTCAGAGGCATCAATAACAAGAAGAGGCAGCCATTGAAAAGAAATAGTAGCTGTATCCGTTGTCAGAAACGATTGCTGGAAGGATCGATGTATCGTCGCCAACTGCTGTTGGCATCCACATCTTTGCCGTTGAAGCCCCAACAGATGCTGGCAGCCATGCCCCCGCCACCCAATCTGACCGATTATCAGAAGCTTGCAAACGCTGTGCAAGAAGCAGAAAAATTAAAGAAGACGTCACACGGCCGCCAGGAGATAAGTGACGTTGCCGGCTGGCTCAATACGGCAGAGTCATTAAAGCCTCCAGACGAGCTTTCTGGCATAGTTGCATGATGATGAAGAAGAAGAGTTATATGCGGGGACATTCTGTCACATGCCTCCTCCCCCAAAGCAGCAAAGGCGCCACAATGCTAAACCAGTTTTTGATGCGGATCGTCAAGAGCAGAAAAGGGCGAGAAGGTGTTGTTTGAGGTTGGGAATGAATGACATATCAACCCATCGGCCTCTTATAACACATCAAGAGGAGATTGTTACCGTAAAACTGGTTCCGACAATCAAAGTGAATGAAGATCCCATCAAAGTGGAGAGCATTTTTATAGACTGTACGTAAACGCAGATGTTGATTATAAAGACTCAACTGTATAGCTCTGTTGGGTTTAATTACAAATACATAATTCTCTTAAGTCACCTTTTCCGGAAATTTCATATTTGAGTTCAATCTGTACTTCGGTAATGAATTGAAGATGCAGTCAAATGAATCTTAGCATACAAACTAAAAGCAATAAGTTTCTGTTAACACTGTAGAAAATACAATTAAATTCAATCATGATTTAACAAAGAGACGAAGTAGCCAATAATTGCTTTTCACGGTTTTACGGTAGCCAATAAGTGCCCATCAAAATTAATTTTGGATCTCTGAAGTCATCTGTCAGTTTTACGGTTGTGTTCTTGCAAAAATTTAATGCTACTTCTTCATTTGACCCCACTTTAAAATTTCCATCGTGCTCAAGATATTTTAAAACCGCATATAAATCACAATCGTACATTTTGTTTCAGGCTCACCCTTTTCTGCCTAATATCAGGAGTTGTATATCAATATGTGAGACACTTTGCAACAAATTCTACTCTACTATACCAAATTGCTTTCAGCTACGTGTATCACGGCATCTGTCTAGACGAATGAGAAAGCGCTTTCAAAGGCCAAATCAAGTCAAACGTTGAATTTAATTTAATATTCAGATTACCTCTAAGTTGTTTTGAATAAGTTATGGAAGAATTATTTGTAATTTTGTTTTTAATATGCATAACCTAGAATGGGAAAATATCTTTACAATTATAAATAGTATGAAGATATTGTTGTAGTTAACCATTTAAATGTTAATCGGGAGATGCTATTTTGAAATATTAAATAAAAATAATAGAAATAAAATATAACACTGTTTAAACTAGCACTTATCATTTTAACAAATGACCAGCCGGAACGCCGAAGGGACACCAGCACGGGCACGATAACTAGCACTTGATCATTTTAACAAATGACCCGCTAGAACGCCGAAGGGGGGACGGCGCGACACCAGCACGGGCACGAACGACCTCAACATGTTCCAAATATATTTCTTTACGAGTAAACATTCCATCATTGTTCTGTAACTTGATTTTATTCAACTTGTGGCCAACAATATTCTCATTTCTTTTTTCTTTTTCTTTTTCTGTTTTTTTTTTTTTTTCTCAAAAGAAGAGTGGCCAACAATATTCTCATTAATCCTTGAGTTAGAAACAAAATCGACTGATGAAACACTATAAAAAGGTAAATTTATACCATGTTATCAAAAAGCCCTAGCTCTTGCCCAAATCCTTAGAAGACAAGAACAAATAAGAATTTTGTGAGCAAAAGATTCAATAACCACCTCCAAAATCAAATGAAAATAGTTTTTTAGAAGCACATAATCACAAATGTATTGTAGATTTCAAAACAACTTGACAAACTCTATTTAGATTAATAAATTTTGAAAACCTCACACAAATGTAAGGATTTCAATAAATAGGAACATATATAAACTTTTTCTAAATGTCCAAAAACAATGTTCAATAGCCAAAAGCTATTTTTGTATTAAGTAGAAATCCAATGGTCAAGACAACATTTTCTCTTATAATAGGGAAACAATATCAATTTCACCTTGGTGAATGAACATGCACACAAACATAACAATTTCCTGTACAATACAACACAATTACACATAAATCATTATGTTGTTAAATGCAAGAAAATGATAAAGGACTTTCAAAGCCTACCCCAAATATAATGAAATTCCTAATATAATAAAATGAAGAATAATAACCACTATTTACATAATAGCTCAACAAAAAAATTCAAATCCTACTAAGCAAAATGCTCCTTTAGCACAGTGAAATAGTTTATTATTTTGTAAATTTTAAAACAAATACTAAAACTTAACCATGTTAGTGAAAAAAGAAAAATGTTACAACCAACTAAACTAAACCAAAACAAATTTGAACCCCACAACCTCCATACTCATCACAATCCCTTTTAATATAATACATAAGAAGAAAAATAAAACAATTAAACAAAACTTAAAAAAAAACATAAGATTGATTTTACTTAACCAAGTAAATACACATAATGAAAACAATTCAATTCACTTTACCATAATCAAACATTTAATGGCAAAGTTGCACAATAATCACCTCAATTACAAAGTGAAACTTATCACAAACGTTAAAGAATATAGTTGCACGGAAACTATCAACTTGTTCCAAGTATAAAACTACCAAAGGAACTTGCAAGTTGATTTTAATAACATGGGGTGTCAATGGCCATTTCCAAATCCTATAGGTTTTTCTTTGCAAATTGATTTTAATATAGCATGGTGTCAATGACCACTTCCAAATTCTATTATAAAGAAAAAACTAGATAAGCAATTAGAAAATGTCTCCCAATAAACATAAAAACATAGCCAATTTATTTAATTATAAAGAAATACCTTATTTTTATTGTGGAGAGTTTTTGGATAATCCTGTGCAAAGGATTTATAATCTCACAATGATCATTAGCAACTGTAGAAATCTACACCTTTTACTTTATTTTCACATGATTTTAGAACTTGTTTTACTCAATCCTCAAAATTATGTAACAATATTATGAATCATCAATATTGATTGTGATTATTCTAATAACATGACTTTTAAATAATAATAATTTATTTTTATATTATATTAATAAAAATAATTTTTATTTTGTATTAATTAATTAAAATTTATTTTGTTTAAATATAAATATTAGAAAGTTAATGAATTAAGATTTAAAGGCATAAGATAAAACTGAAATTTGTAGGAATTAAGATTTAAAACTATTTGGTAAAACTGAAATTTACATTGTGAAGAATTACAATATAAATTATTTTGAGTAATATGATTTTAGTTTTTTTTAATATTAATAATAATAAATTTACATTTAATTAATATAGTTTTAAATTTTTTTAATAATAATAATAATAAATTTACATTTTAGTTTGTAAATTTTCATATTTTTAAAGATAAGAATTTATAGCACATTAATATTATTAAGGTATTTGAAGTTTGTAAGTGAATATTTAACTTATTGTAACATTTGATTTATTTTAGAGATAGTAAGCTTAGAATTATAAAGATGGATGAAGTATTCACCTAAAACATAGAACACTTCAAATATTAGTACAGCAAATGGGGTAGCAAGTCAAGTGGGTTTGATTGTGGGGAAAACTCCATAGTTTAGCTAGCTTGAGCGATTTCGGATGGGTGACCTCCCAGGAAGTGGTGGTTACAAGGTACAAGTTAGACTACCTCTCATGGAAATGGTCATAGATGAATGACTTGCTTAAAGCAGTTAAATCCCAAAAAAATGATATCTAACATTCATCATTTTAAAAACCCTCGTCTTCAAATTTATAGAAATTATCATAAATAAATGACTTACTTAAAACAGTTAAATCCCAAAAAAAAATATCTAACATTCATCATTTTAAAAAATGATATATAACCTTCATCATTTTAAAAACTCATTCAGATTTATATTTACTAATAATGAAAATTGAAATTTAGTATTTAAGCACTAAGAATTGAATTTAAATTAACTATTTTAAATTTAGAATTTTTTTTATTGAATCATGTTTTTTTTCTTATTTAAATTCTATTTTAAATGAATTAAACCACAACGATGATATATATATAATTAATGCCAATATAGAATAAAACAAAAGGCATTGCATTGGTCTGATAATTTGTAGGGTGAGTATTTTATAGACCCTTATAAACACAGATGTCTGGGTATTAGACTTGCATTCATCTATGTATTAGAGGAGACTGTTAATACCGTATTTGTTACGCATTCAAATTATATACAGTGTCCTGTGTGAGATTGTTATTATTCGCCCTTCATCGCCTCTTTTCCTCTATGAATGTTTTCACATTTTTACTCTTAAATTGTCAGCAACCTCAATTTATGCAAGTGTTAAAAAACGAATGCAACCCCATTACAAAATTCTTCGCGCCAAATAGTTAATCTTCAAACCCTGGGGTGGTGCATCTAAATCTGGTTGCAGCGTGTACATGCAAATTATCTATAACACATTGTATTAAACAGGGGCCATCGGGCTTTAAACAAATTTAGAAAACATCTGATGTCAAGACAAGGGGATCATTGGTCTGGATCTCTCGCTTTGTGCTAAAGAAAGTAACTATGCAACCCCTTCTATGCATATTCTATGAACAATCTTGTTCATGCATTCAAACTGTATTACTCCAACTGCAGTCTCAAGCCCAAAATAACATCTCTCCTCTGTTCCCGATCCTGCCAATGACTCTCTGCCCGGCCAAGCGGGCACATCTCGGTAAACATTATGCACAATTCCTGACATATCACTAGGGTTGATACTTTTAAAGAGAAGGTAAAAAAAACACAACAAGATTGCAGAAAAACACAAGTCTGCTTACGCTTTTTCTTCTTTGTAAGGGTACCATCGATGTGCTTGCTCTTAAGTTTCAGCACCACCTACAAAATATCAAGCAACTATTACATATGCACAAAATGAATGCAGGAATTTTTCAGAAAACAATAGCTTGCTTACCTGGCCATTTTTCATGTACACAAAAACCAGTTTCCAGTGTAGGTCACCTGCTATAAAACCAACAGTTAACAATTGGGCATGGACAAAGGAGCGATTAGTCAGAGCTTGAGGAAAATTCATTCCCAAATATAAGCAGAGTCAAGCTAATTACAAACCGTTTCTCGTGCGCTTCAGAAGCTCAAATCCTCTTGCTAGTAAATCCAGGCTAGAAAGTTCTGAATCAACCGAAAGCAACTCCCCATGCAATCCAACTGTTGGATTGACAGGACCCTTTTCATATGGAATAACTGCTGCGTTATTCCGCATCTCTTTTGTAGCTCTGGCTTTCAGAGCTGCTGCTCCACGTAGAGCTGTTGGCACAAATCATGGAAGAGAAGGCCTGTCAAAATATGTTAGATAGAAAACTCTAGAATGCAAAGAAACCCAAAAGAAGTACAGGAGTACAGGAGAGGAGATTCAACAATATTTAGAGCATTTTCAAGAAGCTTTATTACTATTTTAGAATGCATATTTTCACAGTTTAAATCTATGTTGTATTTAGAGCAATTTCAAGAAGCTTTAATACTATTTTAAGATGCACATTTTCAGAGTTTAAATTTATGGCAGATAAAAATATCTTTACTGAAACACTGGAAGGAAACCGAAAAGAAGTATAGGAGAGGATATTCCAAAGTATATAGATTAATTTCAAGAATCTCTAATACTATTTTAGAATAATTTATATTGAATTTAGAGCAATTTCAAGAAGCTTTAATGCTATTTTAGAATGCATATTTTCAGAGTTTTAAATTTATGTTGGAGACAACTGTTTGAGCAAATTGCAATGGACTCCGCAGTCCGCACACAGTTTCCTAGAAATTTTCTCCAGTCCACCATTTTTCCCAGGTGTGAGCAGCTTAATACTATATTTTACACACTAAAAGTTGGGCAATTACTTATCCAACGTCCAATGAAGCATGATGTTAGAGGTCTGTGAGTACTCAAGGAAATAATCATCCAGCAACCCATCAATGATGATGGTAGATATTAGTTGAAAATACTACTTCCCTGTGCCTGTTCATAATGATAAGAACTCCATGAAATTTTTTAAACTTTTGAACTGAACAAGAAAATTTTGGAACCATGGATCAGCTGCAGTACCTGTGGCTGCTTCGGCTGTCAAAGTGACGATATCTCCAGGGGTCTTTACATTAACAACAGAAGCAAGAAGAGAAGCCAGTTGTTGGCGATCAGCTCCCATGGACACTGCCTTCTCAACGCACTGCGCTGCAACGAGGCCTGCAGCCGATGCCACAACCATGCTCGTCTTCGACTGTCCCCCATTGTCTTGACAACGCGCCGTTGCAGCCGCTACAACGGCCACAGCTGCGGCCACTCCTCCCACTGACATGGCGGCCTGGACCTCAGCATTCTGAGCACGGTACTTGTCTTTTTTCTTGCCCTTCTGTGAGCACTCAAGGAAATAATCATCCAGCAACCCATCAATGATGATGGTAGATATTAGTTGAAAATACTACTTCCCTGTGCCTGTTCATAATGATACGAACTCCATGAATTTTTTTAAACTTTTGAACTGAACAAGAAAATTTTGGAACCATGGACCAACTGCAGTACCTGTGGCTGCTCCGGCCGTCAAAGTGACGATATCTCCAGGGGTCTTTACATTAACAGTAGAAGCAAGAAGAGAAGCCAGTTGTTGGCGATCAGCTCCCATGGACACTACCTTCTCAACGCACTGTGCTGCAACGAGGGCTGCAGCCGATGCCACGGCCATGCTCGTCTTCGACTGTCCCCCATTGCCTTGACAACGCGCCGTTGCAGCCGCTACAGCGGCCACAGCTGCGGCCACTCCTCCCACTGACATGGCGGCCTGGACCTCAGCATTCTGAGCACGGTACTTGTCTTTTTTCTTGCCCTTCTTTTCAGCTTTAACCCAACATGATTTCTCTAGCTTAGCTTGTTTGCTCACCTGTAAGAATCAGAATCAGACATAATATCTTTAATGGCTTTTTCTTAAAAAAATTAATGAACGCATAAACAGTTACAGACTGTGAAAGAATATTGTCCATAACCAGCTGCGATGTCTGTGACGAACCCATAGTAAAAGGACGCCATTCTTCAACCTTGGAATTCGTTAATTCCCCTGCTTCGACAACTTCGTCTTCTTCTTCGCACTGTAACTTCAATGGCGCTAAAGCTTTACAAACTTCCAAAGCCGAAATACTCCATGAACGAGCCAAGAATTCCATGGGTTCTTTAGGGGTTTCAGGAGGAGGAGGAAAATCGGGCAGTTCAGCTAAAAACGAATCCATTTCCTCCCTTATGTTATCCAAGCTCAGACTCATTCTGTGTTCAAGAACTCAGCAATCCCCTCAGCCCAGCATAACAATATTAAATTTTATAACAACCAGGGTGGTGTGCATTAAAACTAAGCTCAGACCATGTCAGTTCTTTTTATCTGGCAGAGATTGAAGCTAATGGCTTGTTCCATACGCAGAGCAGGGGTCATAAATGCAAAGATTGGAAGAATAAGCAATCGATTCTTTCGTCAGTCACGAACATCGTCGTGTCAGGAACGTGAAAATAAAACTAGCACTTGATCGACACCAGCACGGGCGCGAATGACCTGACGCGCGCGGGAAGAAGATGACAGTAGGAGGGTGTAGCAACCGCCAAGTGTCGAATTTTGAGAGGGTGGAAGGGCGATAGGTGAAGTTATGAGATTGGCTGGGAGCACTGTTCATCTCAGCGAAGCTCATTAAAGAACATCTTCGGCGTAAAAATAAAATGGTTGTATTGAAATGATTCAATGAATGATGGTAATTTTTTTCAATATGGAAGGTTTTTCAAAACAATTTTTTATGATTTGTAGGTATAAAATGAATATATCAAAATTTATTGTTTTTAGTATAAATGGTATTGAAATTTTTAATTAATGAAAAGTTTTATATAAAATTAATTTATATGTTTTTTATATTAATAATAAATGTTTTTATATTTATACTATATATTCTTAAATGATTAGGAATTTTAAAATTACAATAAAAAGTAATAAACAACAAAAAATTCTACCCATAGAATCAACTAAACCAAGTTATATATATATATATATATATATATATATATATATATATTTTTTTTTTTTTATTGATTATGGATTTTTAATAAAATAAATATTTTAACAAGTAAATTTTTTAATCCATCTCAACACCTAATATGTCCAATGGCCATACACCCATATTTACATGCTAAGTTGAATGATGGCAGCTCACACTTTATTGTCTTACATTTTTATTTAAATACTCTTAACGTAAAAGGAAGATGGAACCTTTCACCATCGATTTTCGCATTCCTCTTGTTGATTATGTCACTTTTACAGTTTAGGCTTGACCTTTCTAAGTGGTTTCGATTAAACTAAAAGATTGTACCATGGAGCCGAAGTTGGTAGTTTAATTCCTTGGACCCATTCTCCTTTTACCTTTATTGAAAATGATCCATTTCTTATACTTACTCCTCTCATGTTGTTAGTGTTTATGATTTTCCTTTAATGCTGTAAAAATAAATTAAATTAAATTAAATATAAAATTATTTTCGGTATTGATCTATTTTCTAACTTTTTTTATTGAAAATGATTCATTTTATATATATATATATATATATATTTTATGATTGGTAGTAGTCTTTCTCCAAATAAATCGAAAATAGCGAAACTTGTGAGTAACGTTCATGAGGGGAATTTTGAGGTCTAAAATGGGCTTCCTAAGAAATAATAAAATAATAGCTAAACCAATAAATTAATGTTTATGAATTTGCAATTCACTTTTTGCACCACAATCCATGTAAGCATAGTTAAATTCAATTAAAAAATTGTATCAAAATAAAATTAATAAAAAAATTGTATTGATATGACTATAAATAAGAATTAGTTTTTCAATAAAAAACTATCATCGTTAAACAACTAATACATTTGTTCTTTGTACTTAAATAACTTAAAATAAAATAAAATATAAATTTATAAATTATTAAAATTATATTATATGTTATTAATTAAAATTTATATTATTTAAATTGTATAATAACATGTAATTAATATACTATATAAAAATAATATAATATTATATAATAAATGTATAGGGATATGTATTTTTTCTTTCAAGAAATATGAAATATAGGGATATGTATTTTTTCTTTCAAGAAATATGAAATAACATTTATTATGAGTACTTTACTTTGACTTTAAAAGTACTTATAGCACTACCATGGTTAACCATGAGTTTTTATCCACCATTGAAAATGTGACAAGTAAGTACCTTTAACTCAGACAATGCCACCTTAACCATTAGGGATGATGTCATCCACTAAAATGTGATTGGTTCTCATAAAGTGAATTTTGATTGTACATTTTCCTTAAGAGGCCCATTCTAGACTTCAAAATTCCCCTAATGATAAAAAAACTTAAGTCTAATTCTAGAGCATTTAAAGTAACCTCTCAAACTTCTTAAAATTATCTTATATAAATAAGTTAATTTTAATTTGTATATAATTTTGATGTATTTTGTAATAAAAAAAATAAAATTAATATACATTCATTAGTATGAATTTACCAAGTATTAAGTATTAAGAGGGGTTAATTAAATCTCTCAATATGTAAGTTTGAGTTCAAGGTGCAACACACAATTATATCCACTCTCATCATGTCACTAATAAGAACTTGAACTTTCGTGAAGAAGATAATAGTCATTCTACCAACCACCTGAATGCGACAACTGCAATAATGATAACTAGTTGTTAACTAGTTAAAAGACATTTTTAATTATTGTTTTAAGAAAAGACTGGAATTATTAATGTTTTGTTGAAAAGTTCGTAAATTATAAATAATAAAATCGGTTATGGAAAATAACTTCATAAAAAAGTAAAAGCTGATGGTAAATGTTTTCCAAGAACTAGGTGGTTGGGGATAGTTGGAAATAGTTACCTGCTCTTCTAGGGATAAGAGACTGATACCAGTGAGGAGTAGGGGTTTTTTTCATAGAGGAAGGGAGAGCGACAATTTTCCAGAGCTGGTAGTGACCAGTGGAAGCACTCAGAAAATTCCTAATCATTTCTAGTACTGACTGGACTAGGTGTCTTGAGGTCACAGCAAAAATATCCACTGTTAACCCGTACCTTTCAAGATTGGAGCACAGGGACAAGAGGAGGATGTAATCACCTCTCTTGAAGGTTGGGAGGACCACAACTATAAATTGTACAATCAGATAAGTAAATCTGTGTTATCTAAGTGATTAAGTACTGCAATGCATTCATTCTCTCTGTGTACAGGTATTTTAAAACTAGTGACAGAAATTGATATGATTCTATAGACAGGTGTTGGAAAAGAATGGAGTGACCTTTTATTTATTTATTAATAACTTATTATGAACTTTTACTAGATCTGTACGAGTGCTGTGAATTAGAAGCATGCTGTGAAATAAATGTAGAACCATCTTGGTATCATAGTTCAAGTTCTTTAAATATATTAGGAAAGCGATCCGAATGGAAAATGACATCCACCCATGGTATTCATCCAACCATGTTATCCATCCACCCATGGAATTTACCTGTGGTATTGTAAATAGCATCAACCCATGGTATTAATCCATCCATTGTATTTATTCGCCCATGGTAATGTAAGTGACATCTATCCATGATATTCATTGACCCATGGGATTCATCCACACATGGGATTTACCCATGGTATTATAACTGGTATCAACCCATGGTATCCTCCTATGGTATTGTCTCTAAAAAAAAAGCTATAAATAACAAGCCTCAATTTGTAAAAGGGGAGATTTGTCCACCACAATGTAGCTTCTATAGTTATTCTATGTTTTAATAAAACAAGTTTCTTTGTGGTTTATCATTTCTGACGATAATTATATGCTCCCCTTGAAAAATCACCCGATTTAAAAAAAAATCGATCAAATCGGTGTCCAGACAAGGGATTTATTGCTGATTTAAAATCAACTATTTTTTTCAGAAATTTTGTGACGGCATGATAGTTCCAATGTGCATATGAGAGTCTAGCGTCTCCAAATATCGATTTCAAACACATGAGAAGATGCAGAATGATCATTCCATTTCTAAAAATAGTTTATAATAAATATTTTGAGTTATATTGACCGAGTTATGCTCAATTTAAATTTGGAGCAGCATTCGGAGTGGGTTTCCTTTGGAGACGTGCCCTCCCACCCCGCTTTAGTAGGCACATGCTTCACATTCATTAGTTTTATCATAGCAGCATTCGACTTGGGTTATTTGGAGACGTGCCCTCCCATCCCAAGCTATGTAGGCACCTTCTACTTCATCAAAAATCAGCATCATGGTTATGGGTCAATCGCACAAAATCATTCTCATCCAAGTCCATTTGCTAGGCCTCACATTGTTAGTAACACAGTTTGTCGCAAGCATTACAAGGTATCTCTATCCTCAAATATTCGTTTGTCATGGTTTTGGTTCATCCACAAACCCACACTTCATCGAAGTCCATTTTCTAGGCCGTACAATCGTCAATATCAAAGGTATGTCATAAGCATTACAGCACTCATCCTGGATCTTCATTCATCACGGTTATGTATTAACTACACAAACCCTCTTCTTCAAAGGGCTCTTCATATTCAACAAAGGCTTCTCACGAGGGAACTTCACGCAATGGGGACCATTGCTTCTTAAGGAGGGAGGAATGATCCAAATGGAAAATGACATCCACCCATGTTATCCATCCACCCATGGAATTTACCCGTGGTATTGTAAATGAAATCAATCCATGGTATTAATCCACCCATTATATTTATTCGCCCATGGTACTGTAAGTGACATCTATCCATGATATTCATTGACCCATGGCATGTATCCACCCATGGTATTCATCCACACATGGGATTTACCCATGGTATTATAACTAGTATCTACCCATGGTATCCTCCTATGGTATTGTCTTTAAAAAAAAGCTATAAATAACAAGCCTCACTTTGTAAAAGGGGAGATTTGTCCACCACAATGTAGCTTCTACAGTTATTCTCTGTTTTAATAAAACAAGTTTCTTTGTGGTTTTATTTGCTTTGTGTTCTATTTTTTTATGAAATTCTAATTTTGCATATCTTATTAGATCCATTTTAATTTTTTAGATCTTGGAGGCCTCACCCCAAGATCTGGATCAGAAAGACGTATAAATATTTTTACAATGATTCTATTAAACAGTGAATAGCTATATGCATGGTCTGCAATGCTATGAAAGTGAAAGGAAATGTATTTACATAAACCTGTAAGTAGGAATCTCAATAACTAAATAAAGTAGAGAGGACTATCAGTCGAGGGTACTGGGTGAAACCCTACCCAAGACACATCATCCCTCAAACATTGTTATACTCAGACTCTAAGCATGGTGGTCTAGTCACCGGAAATAGAACTACTGTTACTAGATTGAATTAATATTTAATCTATCAAGGCTATAATACAAAAAAAATAACAGTAACAGCTAACCCTTAAAATATCATCATTCGATATTACATGCATAAGTGTAAACCTCGAACAAGAACTCAAAAACAATCTTTGATAAGAAAATCTTGACAGTACAGAGAAGTAGAGGTCGACTGAGAGCTTCGACCATGACCAAGGAAAATAAACCCTGGGTAAACATCATACTAAAATAGGACAATTTTTCTTTATATTTACCTGCTATAACACAATGGAGAGAACATAATAAACAATTTCTGTGAAAAGAGTAGTCCGGGTGGAAAAGCTCGAAATACGAGACCAGAAGGACTACAACTATTGTAAAAACAAAGCAAGCATTTCTTTTCATTATAGAGATAACGAGTCATAGTACTTAAAGGAATATACAGTCCAAATAGTACTCAAGACTTAACATAAATAATTATACAACAGTGGCTATTCGGAAATTGTAATAATCAAGAGCTGAAACTCATTCACATAATTAAAATGTAGATATTATTTTTCAATAGAAGAACGGGAGAGAAATCCGAGTTCTCGAGAGACTCTGTCCATACATTAATATAAACCTTACATCATGTTTATACAAAAGATAAATAAGACCTAACATTGGTCGACCGATAAACACTAAATTTCGGAATTCATAATCCCCATGAAGAAATTAGAAGTTTGCCTGAATATATTCAAGACCACAATGGTTGTACGCAAGTATATAAGTACCTATAGAAATAGCTAATTGTATTAGTCGTGAGCAAAGCCACCCAGAAATAGCTAAATTTCATGCCAAAAGATTACGCTAACCAAGGGAATACCGAACTGTAGGTGTAGTCTTGTAGCCATAGCTGAATTTTAAAATTACAATAAAACCTAATAAACAACAAAAAATTCTACCCATAGAATCAACTAAACCAAGTTATATATATATATATATATATATATATATATATATATATATATATATATATATATATATATATATATATATATATATATTTATTGATTATGGATTTTTAATAAAATAAATATTTGAACAAGTAAATTTTTTAATCCATCTCAACACCTAATATGTCCAGTGGCCATGCACCCATATTTACATGCTAAGTTGAGTGATGGCAGCTCACACTTTATTGTCTTACATTTTTATTTAAATACTCTTAACGTAAAAGGAAGATGGAACCTTTCACCATCGATTTTCGCATTCCTCTGGTTGATTATGTCACTTTTACAGTTTATGCTTGACCTTTCTATGTGGTTTCGATTAAACTAAAAGATTGTACCATGGAGCCAAAGTTGGTAGTTTGATTCCTTGGACCCATTCTCCTTTTACCTTTACTTCTTTTACCTTTATTGAAAATGATCCATTTCTTATACTTTCTGCTCTCATGTTGTTACTGTTTATGATTTCCCTTTAATGCTGTAAAATTAAATTAAATTAAATTAAATTAAATATAAAATTATTTTCGGTATTGATCTATTTTCTAATTTTTTTATTGAAAATGATTCATCTCTTATATTTACTTTTTTATGATTGGTAGTAGTCTTTCTCCAAATAAATCGAAAATAGCGAAACTTGTGAGTAACGTTCATGAGGGGAATTTTGAGGTCTAAAATGGGCATCATAAGAAATAATAAAATAATAGCTAAACCAATAAAAAAATGTTTATGAATTTGCAATTCACTTTTTGCACCACAATCCATGTAAACATAGTTAAATTCAATTCAAAAATTGTACCAAAATAAAATTAATAAAAAAATTGTATTGATGTGACTATAAATAAGAACTAGTTTTTCAATAAAAAGCTATCATCATTAAACAACTAATACATTTGTTCTTTGTACTTAAATAACTTAAAATAAAATAAAATATAAATTTATAAATTATTAAAATTATATTATATGTTATTAATTAAAATTTATATTATTTAAATTGTATAATAACATGTAATTAATATACTATATAAAAATAATATAATATAATATAATAAATGTATAGGGATATGTATTTTTTTTATTTTATTCAAAAAATATGAAATAACATTTATTATGAGTACTTTACTTTGACTTTAAAAGTACTTATAGCACTACCATGGTTAACCATGAGTTTTTATCCACCATTGAGAATGTCACAAGTAAGTACTTTTAACTCAGACAATGCCACCTCAACCATTAGAGATGATGTCATCCACTAAAATGTGATTGGTTCTCATAAAGTGAATTTTGATTGTACATTTTCCTTAGAAGGCCCATTCTAGACTTCAAAATTCCCCTAATGATAAAAACAACTTAAGTCTAATTCTAAAGCATATAAAGTAACCTCTCAAACTTCTTAAAATTATCTTATATAAATAAGTTAATTTTAATTTATATATAATTTTGATGTATTTTGTAATAAAAAAAGTAAATTAATATACGTTCATTGTAAGTATGAATTTACCAAGTATTAAGTATTAAGAGGGGCTAATTAAATCTCTCAATATGTAAGTTTGAGTTCAAGGTGCAACACACAATTATATCCACTCTCATCATGTCACTAATAAGAACTTGAACTTTGGTGAAGAAGATAATAGTCATTCTACCAACCACCTGAATGCAACAATTGCAATAATGATAACTAGTTGTTAACTAGTTAAAAGGCATTTTTAATTATTGTTTTAAGAAAAAACTGGAATTATTAATGTTTTGCTGAAAAGTTCGTAAATTATAAATAATAAAATCGGTTATGGAAAATAACTTCATAAAAAAGTAAAAGTTGATGGTAAATGTTTTCCAAGAACTAGGTGGTTGGGGATAGTTGGAAATAGTTACCTGCTCCTCTAGGGATAAGAGACTGATACTAGTGAGGAGTAGGGGTTCTTTTCATAGAGGAAGGGAGAGCGACAATTTTCCAGAGCTGGTAGTGACCAGTGGAAACACTCAAAAAATTTTGTATTATTTCTGGTACTGACTAGACTAGGTGTCTTAAGGTCACAGCAAAAATATCCACTGTTAACCCGTACCTTTCGGGATTGGAGCACGGGGGCAAGAGGAGGACGTAATCACCTCTGTTGAAGGTTCGGAGAACCACAACTATAAATTGTACAATTAGATAAGTAAATATGTGTTATCTAAGTGATTAAGTGCTGCAATACATTCATTCTCTCTGTGTACAGGTATTTTAAAACTAGTGACAGAAATTGATATGATTCTATAGACAGGTGTTGGAAAAGAATGGAGTGACCTTTTTGTTTTATTAATAACTTATTATGAACTTTTACTAGATTTGTACGAGTGCTGTGAATTAGAAGCATGCTGTGAAATAAATGTAGAACCATCTTGGTATCATAGTTCAAGTTCTTTAAATATATTAGGAAAGTGATCCGAATGGAAAATGACATCCACCCATGGTATTCATCCACCCATGTTATCCAACCACCCATGGAATTTACCCGTGGTATTGTAAATGACATCAACCCATGGTATTAATCCACCCATTGTATTTATTCGCCCATGGTAATGTAAGTGACATCTATCCATGATATTCATTGACCCATGGTATTCATCCACACACATGGGATATACCCATGGTATTATAACTGGTATCTACCCATGGTATCCTCCTACGGTATTGTCTCTCGCAAAAAAGCTATGAATAACAAGCCTTCCTTGTAAAAGGGGAGATTTGTCCACCACAATGTAGCTTCTATAGTTATTCTATGTTTTAATAAAATAAGTTTCTTTGTGGTTTTATTTGCTTTGTGTTCTCTTTTTTTTATAACATTTTAATTTTGCAGATCTTGTTAGATCCATTTCAAATTTTTAGACCTTGGGGGTCTCCCCCCAAGATTTGGATCATTGGTATCAAATTCAGGTTACGCCTCCAAGTGAATGAGGCTTTGAAACATATTCCAGTTTCAACTTTTTGCAACAATCTTTAGCAAACTCCATGATTTTTTTTAGATGGCGAGTTTGCAGATCAGATCTAAAAATTTTAAGGAAAAAATTACAAAAACAAATACCAGATCTAGATTGCTTGTGAGAAAATACTCAAATTCAAAAAAAAACAATTGGCCGAATTAGAGTTTGGATGAGGGAGATATCGCTGATTCAAAATCAGCAATGTTGCAGCGATTTTTCTGATGATAATTCATGGACGACGTATCTCATATCATTTCTGATGATAATTATAAGCTCCCCTTGAAAAATCACCCGATTTCAAAAAAATAATCGGTCAAATCGGTGTCCGGACAAGGGATTTATTGTTGATTTAAAATCAGCTATTTTTTTCAGAAATTTTGTGACGGCATGACAGTTCCAACGCGCATATGAGAGTCTAGGGTCTCCAAATATCGATTTCAAACACATGATAAGATGCAGAATAATCATTCCATTTCTAAAAATAGTTTATAATAAATATTTTGAGTTATATTGATCGAGTTATGCTCAATTTAAATTTGTAGCAGCATTCAGAGTGAGTTTCCTTTGGAGACGTGCCCTCCCACCCCGCTTTAGTAGGCACCTACTTCACATTCATCAGTTTTAGCATAGCATCATTCGGCTTGGGTTATTTGGAGACGTGCCCTCCCATCCCAAGCTATGTAGGCACCTTCTACTTCATCAACAATCAGCATCACGGTTATGGGTCAATCGCACAAAATCCTTCTCATCCAAGTCCATTTGCTAGGCCGCACATTGTTAGTAACACAGTTGGTCACAAGTATTACAGGGTATCTCTATCCTCATATCTTCGTTTGTCATGGTTTTGGTTCATCCACAAACCCACACTTCATCGAAGTCCATTTTCTAGGCCGCACACTGTTAATATCATAGTTGGTCACAAGCATTACAGGGTATCTCTATCCTTGGATCTTCGTTCATCACGGTTATGGGTTAACTACACAAAACCCTTCTCTTCAGTGGCTCTTCATATTCAACAAAGGCTTCTCACGAGGGAACTTCACGCAATGGGGACCATTGCTTCTTAAGGAGGGAGGAATGATCCAAATGGAAAATGACATCCACCCATGGAATTTACCCGTGGTATTGTAAATGACATCAATCCATGGTATTAATCCACCCATTATATTTATTTTCCCATGGTATTGTAGGTGACATCTATCCATGATATTCATTGACCCATGGCATGTATCCACCCATGGTATTCATCCACACATGGGATTTACCCATGGTATTATAACTAGTATCTACCCATGGTATTATAACTAGTATAAATAACAAGCCTCACTTTGTAAAAGGGGAGATTTGTCCACCACAATGTAGCTTCTACAATTATTCTATGTTTTAATAAAACAAGTTTCTTTGTGGTTTTATTTGCTTTGTGTTCTCTTTTTTTTTTTTATGAAATTCTAATTTTGCAGATCTTGTTAGATCCATTTTCATTTTTTTAGATCTTGGGGGCCTCACCCCAAGATCTGGATCAGAAAGACGTATAAATATTTTTACAGTGATTCTATTAAACAGTGAATAGTTATATGCATGGTCTGCAATTCTATGAAAGTGAAAGGAAATGTATTTACATAAACCTGTAGGTAGGAATCTCGATAACTAAAGAAAGTAGAGAGGACTGTCAGTCGAGGGTACTGGGTGAAACCCTACCCAAGACACATTATCCCTCAAACACTGTTATACTCAGACTCTAAGCATGGTGGTCCGGTCACCGGAAATGGAACTACTGTTACTAGATTGAATTAATATTTAATCTATCAAGGCTATAATAGAAAAAAATAACAGTAATAGTTAACCCTTAAAATATCATCATTCGATATTACATGCATAAGTGTAAACCTCGAACAAGAACTCAAAAACAATATTTGATAAGAAAATCTTGACAGTATAGAGAAGTAGAGGTCGACTGAGAGCTTCGACCATGACCAAGGAAAATAAACCCTGGGTAAACATCATACTAAAATAGGACAATTTTTCTTTATATTTACCTGCTATAACACAATGGAGAGAACATAATAAACAACTTCTGTGAAAAGAGTAGTTCGGGTGGAAAAGCTCCAAATACGAGACCAGAAGGACTACAACTATTGCAAATTTTTTTAGAGATAACGAATCAAAATAGAGATAACGAGTCATGGTACTTAAAGGAATATACAGTCCAAATAGTACTCAAGACTTAACATAACTAATTATACAACAGTGGCTATTCGGAAATTGCAATAATCAAGAGCTGAAATTCATTCACATAATTAAAATGTAGATATTATTTTTCAATAGAAGAACGGGAGAGAAATCCGAGTTCTCGAGAGACTCTGTCCATACATTAATATAAACCTTACATCATGTTTATACAAAAGAGAAATAAGACCTAACACAGGCCGACCGATAAACACTAAATTTCAAAATTCATAAACCCCATGAATAAATTAGAAGTTTCCCTGAATATATTCAAGACCACAATGGTTGTACACAAGTATATAAGTACCTATAGAAATAGCTAATCGTATTAGTCGTGAGAAAAGCCACATAGAAATAGCTAAATTTCATGCCAAAAGATTACGCTAACCAAGGGAATACCGACCTGTAGGTGTAGTCCTGTAGCCATAGCTGAAGAAGGTAAGTCAGTAGGAAATATTTTTCAAAATTGATAAATATAATTCCAATTCGAGAGAAGAGGAGCAACATTCAAGAATTGAGAAATAACGTTGGGAAATTACCTGAGGTTTAGAATCGGTCCCTTCCCTCTGAGCATCGCACCTCAAGTCTTCCAATTAAACACAGAGAAATGAAAGGGAAAAATTTAAACATAGAAGGAAACAAGTAGATATTTGCAGAGGAATTTTGGAAATGCAGCGAAACAATTCATGAATTTGAAACGGGATCGATTACCTGTAATTTAAGCAAAGGAACCAGTTCCAAATAAAACATATTTGCAACAATGAAAAAAGAAGTCCAGAGACTCCTAAATGTCAGCAATGACACCTCCTCTGCACAAGGTCATAGCACCATGTGGTCTACACCTTGGTAATCCTCAGAAGTGTGGTGAAGTTCCAATGGAGGTGGAGCCATAGCTTGCAAGGCAGTCAAGAAAAACCACAAAATGAAAAACAAGCTTCTTAGCTCGGTGACAGTGACAAAATCTGAGAATGGTTAGGGTTAGCGAAGTAAACAAAGAAACTCCCACCCAAATTAACAACCGTTGATCTATCTAAATCCCATGGCGGAAATCGCAGTAGATTATTTTGAGAAATACACCATAGCACGACAAATCCTAAAGATGTCCGATGAAAGTAATGACCAGTACTTCAACATTTAATAGCTAGGACGTGCTAGATCTTTCCTTAGTGGTAACGAGGGCAAGATTATATCATATGATACATTTATACATAATACATATTAACCCTAAAGACTTGATGTCGACAGTGATAAGCGTTGAACATTTAAATAATCCTTATAAGATGATAAGGAATTCCATGGTAATTGATATGCAGCGATTTTTAAGTTGTATTAAGTTAGAACCTTAAAAAAAATGATATGGGTTATTATGTATAAAATGAATCAAGTATTATTCAACAAGTTTAACCTTCGATGTTGGGTTTAACCTTATAGTAGGAAGTATTTTTTATTTTTTTTGTATATACGAGTGTTACAAGTGGTCACAAAGCAACGTTCATACGCTGGGACCCTGAGGGTCAACTAAAAATTTACAATGTGTGTATACTGTTGCACAGAATAGAATCATAAAAGGAAACATCATGAGAAGGGGAACAATGCAACAACCACCCCAAGGCACCGGGGAACCCCAAACACAACCAGTAGTGAACTCGTATATGTGGGTTCAACAGAGTGTCGTTAAACACCAAGAAACAGGTAAACTACTGGAGGAACAGTAGCATCAAACCATCATACTGTTATATACAGTACAATAATTACAGGAAGAGATGGTGCGAGTTCAAAGGGATAACGAACGATTAGTGCAAGAGTAAGAAAAGATACTCAAAAGTTTGTCAGACAAACAAAATCAAGAAATGGAACACCCCAGTGCTGATAGGGGCATGTAGGAAGGTGATGAAAAACAAACAAGAGACAACACCACTGACAGAGTGGAAAGAAACCCATCCTAGAGAGGTAAAAAGAACAAAAACTATAATGAAACCGAATCTAGAAATCTGTCAGATCAACAAGAAGTTAAGAAGCAGAAAGTAGAGCTTCAGGGAGAGTTTCAGAAAATAAAACCACCAATATTTGATGGTGAAGATGAGGAAGTGGCAGAGGCATGGTTAATAAACATGAAAAAATATTTTTAGGTGTATGAGTATAGCAGTAACCTGAAGGCCAATTTGGCCATATATCAGTTAAGAGAGAAAGCCACTATGTGGTGGGAAGAAGTAAAGAATGTTCGCAGCATTGAGGAACAAGATGTTACTTGGGAAGCATTCCAGCAATACTTTAAAAAAAAAGTTTTTAACAAAATGTTTATATGATGAGAAAGCTAAAGAATTTCATGACTTGAAGCTGGGATAGATGACTATGGATGAGTGTATCACCAAGTTCACCTCCCTGTTACGATATGTTCCATACCTTCGTGAGGAAAAGGCTAAGGTGCAAACATTTCTGAGCAGCCTGCCAACACATATGAAAGAGCGAATATAATTTGTAAATCCCAAAACCATGGACAAAGCCATTCGTAAGGCACAAATGTGCTACCAACAGTCCAAGGCTAAAGGGGAGGTTGGAAAAAGTTGGCAGAAAGGATAGAAAGTAAGCTCAAATTTTAAAGGCTCCAAAAATTTTGTACGAAGTTCTGTTAGTAAACAATTTGGTAGAAATCATCAAAGAACTCGATGGTCAGCAGAAGAGAAGCCTACAGAGGCATCTAGCAAACCTGAGCAAGGGCAGATGACCAAGCCACCTCTACAGTGTTGGGGGTGTGGTGAGGCACACTATTATAAAAATTGCCCACAACAAGCAAGAAATGACACAGTTGCAAACTTGCAGGAGGCTTCTATAGTAGGCGATGTGGTGTGAAATATTCCTCGTATCAACGCGCCATTGGAGGATTGAGAGGCAGATTATTAGACAACGATGATTCAGTTGGAAGGGAAATTATTGTCTCAATCTATTTCTATTTTGGTAGACCTAGGTGCAAGTCTAAGTTATGTTAGTCCCAAAATAGTGGAAATGTGTAAATTGAGAGAACAAAAATTCAAAAACTCGTGGGTGGTACAGCTAGCCATAGGAGCAAAAAGAAAGGTAACTGCCAAGATTCAAACTGTACTTTGGAAATTTTAGAATATTAGTTAAATGTAGACCTGAACATACTGCCATTAGGGTCCTACAATGTTTTGTTGGGTATGGATTGGCTAGAAAAACATTGGACCTTAGTGGACTACAAAGAAAAGATTATTTATTATAGAATGCGAGATGGAACACACAAGGAGATTCAAGGAATCAAGAAACCGCTACAGCTACGTCTAATAACAACATCCTAAATGCATAAATGTATGAGGAAGGGATGTCAGATATATGCTATTCAGGTGGGATATGCCAAATCTAAGGAAAAAGCACCCCTGATAGAAAACATACCAATGGTACAAGATTTCATGGATGTTTTTCCAGAAAATATTCCTGGATCACCACCAAGGCGAGACATTGATTTCACCATAGAGTTAATGCCAGGAGCATCTCCTGTGTCAAGGGCTCCCTATAGAATGAGTGTTCCAGAACTAACGGAATTAAAAATGAAGTTACAGGAAATGTTGGACAAAGGTTACATTCGTCTGAGTGTGTCCCCTTAGGGAGCACTAGTGCTGGTTGTGAAGAAGAAGGATGGATCCATGCGAATGTGCATGGATTATAAACAACTTAACAAGTTAACAGTTAAGAATAAGTATCCATTACCAAGGATTGATGATATGTTTGATCAGGTGAAGGGGGCCATGGTGTTTTCTAAGATAGACTTAAGATTTGGATATCACCAGATCCAAATCAAGGATGAAGACATTTGTAAGACTGCATTCCGTACCAGGTACGGGCATTATGAATTTGTGGTGTTAACCTTCAGGTTAACTAATGCACCGACAACCTTTATGAGGTTAATGCATGGTATATTTTATTCTTTCCTGGATAATTTTGTACTTATATTTATATGTGACATTTTAATCTATTCTAAAAACCAGGAAGAACATAAGGAGCATTTAAGAATTGTGCTGGAAATGCTAAGAAAACACCAGTTGTACGCTAAGTTCAACAAATGTGATTTCTTAAAAACATAAATTCCGTATTTAGGCCATGTCATTTCAGCAGAAGGGATTGCTGTTGATCCAAAGAAAATCAAGACAATCATGGAGTGGCAAGTACCCCAGAATGTGGCAGATATTCAATCCTTTATTGGATTAGTTGGGTACTACCGAAGATTTATTGAGGGATTTTCCATAATTTCTTTTCCTATTACTTCTTTGCAGAGAAAAGGAAAAGTCTTCAAGTGGACTGTTGAATGTCATAATAGTTTTGAAAAGCTGAAACAGCCTTTGACCATTGCACCATTGTTGAGGGTAGCTGACCCCAACAAAGAATTTGAAGTTTGTACAGATGCAAGTAAAGAGGGTATTGGGGCAGTTTTATTGCAAGAAGGAAAAGTAGTGGCCTATGAGTCAAGTAATTTAAAAGAACATGAATAGAGGTACTCAACCTATGATTTGGACTTAATAGCAGTAGTACATGCGCTTCGGGTATGGAGACACTACTTTCTAGGTAAAAAGTTTGTGCTAAAGACAGATCATAGCAGATTTACTTGTTATTTCAAACAAGCTGATTTAAATTCCAGACAGGAAATGTGGAATGCATTTCTAAGTGAGTTTGATATAGACATCCAACATGTGAAAGGTATGGAAAACTGGGTGGTCGATGCTTTAAGTAGGAAGCTGCATTGTGTCTATGAGCTTTACTACAATTAGCGTGAAAATAAATTCTTAGATCAGGTGAAAGAAGAAACACATAAAGATATGGAATATCAATTCCTATGGCAGCAAATGGAAGAAACCAGAAAACAAGCAAGTACTTCTGAATATGGAGTTGATAAAAATCAGATGCTAACCTTTAGAGGAAAGGTGTATGTACCAAACTGTGTGGACCTAAAGGAGATTATCATGGATGAATATCATCGTAGTAATTATGCGGGTCATCCAGGATACCAGAAAATGTTAACAACTATTAGAAAATTATATTTATGGCATGGTATGTGTAAAAATATTGTTGAATATCTAAATAAATGTTTGGAGTGTCAGCAGGTTAAGGTGGAGCATCCACTTCCCGCAGGATTGTTGCAGCCCATACCGGTACCTGAATGGAAGTGGGAAGTCATATCCTTGGACTTCATTACAGGTTTACCACGGTCAAAGAAGCATAATGACTCCATCATGGTGGTAGTTGACATGTTGAGTAAATTTTCACATTTGTGCAGTCTACTTATAAGACTGTACAGATAGCAAACATTTTCATGAGAGAAATTTTTAGGCTGCATGGTATTCCGAAGAAGGTTATCTCAGACAGAGATGTTAAGTTTACATCAACATTTTGGAAGACTCTGTTTACAGGTCTGGGGACCCAAATAAAATTGAGCATTGCTTATCATCCCCAGACAGATGGTAAAACAGAGCGAGTAAACCAAGTGTTGGAAGATATGATGCGCATGTATGTGATGCAAAAACCAACCAAATGGGAAGACCATTTTCATCTTGTTGAATTTTCTTACAATAATTGTTATCAGGAGTCCCTTAAGATGAGTCCTTTTGAGGCCTTTTATGAGAGGTAGTGTCACAAACCCATCAATTGGAGTAGCCCCGAAACAAAATAAATGTTGAGACCAGATATGCTGACTAGAATGGAATCAGAAGTAAAGAATATAAGACAAAATTTAAAGGCTGCACAAGATCGGAAGAGGATATACGCAGATAAAATGAGGTCTTATCGGGAATTTGAAGTGGGAGACCATGCGTATGTGAGGATCAAATGCAAGAGGAGTACCTTGCGGTGGACCTCTTGTGCCAAGTTGGATCTCAGGTTCTGTGGACCCTTCCAAATTTTGGAAAGGGTAGGACCTGTGGCCTATCGGTTGGCTTTACCCAGTCACATCCAAGTACACAATGTGTTTCATGTGTCCCTATTAAAGCGTTATGTGCATGATTCGAAGCACGTAATTCATTGGTAGAATATACAGGTAGGATAGAATTAAAATTCCTAACTTGAAATAAGACTGCTTTATGAGAATTTGACAAGGAACTTTGTTTTTTGTAGGTAGGGCTGGACAGCGAGTTTTTGGTCGAGCTGCAACACATAATTGACTGGAGGGAAATTATGCTCCGGAAGTGAGTCATCACCTAGGTCAAAGTGCCGTGGAAGCACTTTGGCCCGGATGAGGCTACTTGGGAGGACGAAAGATTTGTGCGTGAGGCTTACCCAGAGCTCTTTTCAGAGCTAGAGTGAAACACCGAGGACGGTGTTACTTCGAGGGGGGATGTTGTGACAGTTGCATTAATGATAACAAGTTGTTAACTAGTTAAAAGACATTTTTAATTATTGTTTTAAAAAAATACTATAATTATTAATGTTTTGCTGAAAAGTTAGTAAATTATAAATAATAAAATCAGTTATGGAAAACAACTTCACAAAAAAGTAAAAGCTGATGGCAAATGTTTTCCAAGAACTGGAAGGTGGTTGGGGACATTTGGAAACAGTTACCTGCTCCTCTGGGGATAAGAGACTGATCCCAGTGAGGAGTAGGAGTTTTGTTCATGGAGGAAGGGAGAGTGGAAATTTTCCAGAGCTGGTAGTGACCAATGGAAACACTCAGAAAATCTCGAATGATTTTTGGTACTGACTGGACTAGGTGTCCTGAGGTCACATCATAAATATCCACTGTTAACCTGTACCTTTCAGGATTTCAGCATGGGGGCAAGAGGAGGACGTAATCGCCTCTCTTGAAGGTTGAGAGGACCACAACTATAAATTGTATAATCAGATAAGTAAATCTGTGCTATCTAAGTGATTAAGTATTCCAATACATTCATTCTCTGTGTGTACAGGTATTTTAAAACTAGTGACAGAAACTGATAAGATTCTATAGAAAGGTGTTGGAAAAGAATGGAGTGAACTGTTTGTTTTATTAATAACTTATTATGAAATTTTACTAGATCTATATGAGTGCTATGAATTAGAAGAATGCAGTGAAATAGATGTAGAACCATCTTGGTATCATATTTCAAGTTCTTTAAATATATCAGGAAAGACGTATAAATATTTTTACAGTGATTCTATTAGACAATGAATAGGTATATGCATGGTCTGTAATGCTGTGAAAGTGAAAGGAAATGTATTTACATACACCTGTAAGTATGAATCTTGATAACTAAAGAAAGTAGAGAGGACTGTCGGTCGAGGGTACTGGGTGAAACCCTACCCAAGACACATCGTCCCTCAAACACTGTTATACTCTGACTCTAAGCATGGTGGTCCATTCACCAGAAATAGAACTATTGTTAATAGATTGAATTAATATTTAATCTATAAAGGCTATAATAGAAAAAAAATAACAGTAATAGTTAACCCTTAAAATATCATCATTCGATATTAAATGCATAAGTGTAAACCTCGAACAATAAATCAAAAACAATATTTGATAAGCAAATCTTGACAGTACAGAGAAGTAGAGGTTGGCCGAGAGCTTCGACCATGACCAAGGAAAGTAAAACCTGGGTAAACAACATAATGAAATAGGACGGTTTTTCTTTATATGTACCTGCTATAACACAATGGAGAGAACATAATAAACAATTTCTGTGAAAAGAGTAGTCCAGGTGGAAAACCCTGAAATACGAGACCAAAAGGACTACAAATATTCCAAAAAAAAGAAAGAATTTCTTTTCATTATAGAGATAACGAGTCACGGTACTTAAAGGAATATATAGTCCAAATAATACTCAAGACTTAAAAGAACTAATTATACAATAGTGGCTATCCGAGAATTGCAATAATCAAGAGCTAGAACTCATTCACATAATTAAAATGTAGATATTATTTTTCAATAGAAGAACAAGAGAGAAATATGAGTTCTCTAGAGACTCTGTCCATATATTAATATAAACCTTACATCATTTTTATACAAAGAGAAACAAGACCTAACATAGGCCGACTGATAAACACTAAATTTCAGAATTCATAAACCCCATGAAGAAATTAGAAGTCCGCCTAAAGATATTCAAGACCACAATGGTTGTACGCAAGTATATATGTACCTGGAGAAATAGCTAATCGTATTAGCCATGACCAAAGCCACCCAGAAATAACTAAATTTCATGCCAAAATATTCCTCTAACCAAGGGAATACCGACCTGCAGGTGTAGTCTTGTAGCCATAGCCGAAGAAGGTAAGTCAGTAGGAAATATTTTTCAAAATTGATAAATATAATTCCAATTCGAGAGAAGAGGAGCAACATTCAAGAATTGAGAAATAACGTTGGGAAATTACCTGAGGTTTAGAATCGGTCACTTCCCTCTGAGAATCACACCTCAAGTCTGCAAATTAAATGTAGAGAAATGAAAGGGAAATATTTAAACACAGAACAAAACAACTAGATATTTGCAGAGGAATTTTGGAAATGCAGTGAAAGGATTCATGAAGTTGAAACATGATCAA
The DNA here is from genome assembly GCA_034641835.2 of Pinus albicaulis. NCBI lineage: Eukaryota > Viridiplantae > Streptophyta > Pinopsida > Pinales > Pinaceae > Pinus > Pinus albicaulis. Next base: position 959,786,110 of record CM076584.1, read on the forward strand.
TTACCTGTAATTTAAGCAAAGGAAACAATTCCAAATGAAACGTATTTTCAACAATGAACGAAGCAGTCTGGAGACTCCTCAATGTCAGCAACGACACCTCCTCTGCACAAGGTTGTAGCGCCATGAGGTTTACACCTTGGTAATCCTCAAAAGTGTGGTGAAGTTCCAATGGAGGTGGAGCCATAGCTTGCAAGGCAGCCGAGACAAACCACATAATGGAGAACAAGCTTCTCAACTCGGGCACAGTGACAAAAACCGAGAATGATTAGGGTTGGAGGAGTAAACAAAGCAACTCTCACCCAAATTAACAATCGTTGATCTATGTAAATCCCACGACGGAAATCACAGTAGAGTCTTTCGAGAAATACACCATAGCATGACAAATCCTACAGATGTCCGATGAAAGTAATGACCAGTACTTCAAAATTTAATAGCCAGGACGTGTCAACTCATTAGGGGAATTTTGAGGTCTAAAATGGGCCTCCTAAGAAAAATGTACAACAAAAATAAACTTTATAACAACCAATAGGATTCAAGATGATGATGTCAACCATGGGAGATGATTCACCATTTTTTAAATAAAAGGGTAAAAATATTAAAAAATAATAAAATAATAAAACTACTTTTTCAACTCGTATTTTCAACTTATCTCCCAAAATTTCTACTCAAATTTCGAGCGGGAGTACTCGTTGGATGCGAAATTTAATTCTTCATCCAACGAGTACCCATGTTGCATACTTTCGATGAACTCTACTACACGAAAAATGAGAAATACATAAAAAAACGTGATTGTAATCACGTTTTTTAATGTATTTCTCATTTTTCGTGTAGTAGGACCCATTGAAAGTATGCAACATGGGTACTCCTTGGATGGGGAATTAAATTTCGCATCCAATGAGTACTCCCGCTCGAAATTTGAGTAAAAAATTTGGGAGATAAGTTGAAAATACGAGTTGAAAAAGTAGCTTTTCCATTTTTCCCTCTAAAATTTGATGATGTCATCAAATCTTATTTGATTTTTTCCACTATTATTTTATAATTTCCTTAGGAGGCCCATTTTAGACCTCAAAATTCCCCTAATGCTTTCCTCGGTGGTAACGAGGGCAAGATTATATCACATACTAAATGTATAAATAATACATATTAACCCTAAAGACTTGATGTCGACAGTGATAAGCGTTGAACATTTAAATAATCCTTATAATATGATAAGGAATTCCATGGTAATTGATATGCAACGATTTTTAAGTTGTATTGAGTTAGAACCTTAAAAAAAATGGTATGGGTTATTATGTATAAAATGAATCGAGTTTAGCAAGTTTAACCTTCGATGTTGGGTTTAACCTTATAGTAGGAAGTAAATTTTTTATTTTATTTTTGTATATATGAGTGTTACAATGAAATAACCCCAATTAACAAGAATATATATATATATATATATTTATTCTTGTTAATTGGGGTTATTTCAGGTGGTTGGTAGAATGACTATATTGATGTTTATCAATATAAATTATTATTTTCATTTCTATGGTTAAATAGATTTTAATTTATAAATACTATTTCACATTCCTTTATTTAAAATATTTGTAGTTTTAATTATATAAATTGTTATATTAATTATATGCTCTTAAATATTATGGTTACTCATATGAATCATAATTATTTAAACTTATTTTGGTGTGATATACATATTTTGTTTTTTTCATGGAAAAAATTGTTCGTAATTCTATTAATAAAAGCAAAATTACAACATAACAAATTGATGTGAATCTATTTAGTGTTTTATTACTTGTTTAATTGAGAAAAAATTATGATTTATTATTATTATTATTTGGTTTAATGTTTCATTTTATGGACACTTCAACATATTTCCCATGACATTTAAATGTTTACACACATTTACAAACACTACAACAGTTTTATCCTATTGAATTCTAGATTTTAAACACAATTACAATTTATATTAATAATTTCATTGCAATCAGTGTAGATATAAAACAAAATAAAACACTGCAAAATAATCAAATTGAAAAATATGCTAACATAAACCCATTTTCCAAGCTAATGTAGAAATTCAATGCAACCTTTAATGCGATTACGATAAATAAAAAATCAAGTAAAATACCCCAGCTCCAATTTCCAAAGTTGTCCAAAAATAGTAGCTGGCACAAGAGATCCCCATGTTAGGAGTTACTATCTTGAAATTAAGTGAAATATTATGTCTAAAAATTAAGTAAAAATTTGTGTCTTAAAACTTACATAAAATTCTGTGTGATTCCAGAATAGAATTAAAAATTTTCTAGCCAAACCTACTACTCAGTTCTGAATATGCCTGCACCTATAGAAGGTGATAATGGTAATCATGTTAGAAATAACATCGAAAGGGTTTTATAAAAGCAGGGACCTAGTGCTCGAATACATAGAAACCCTGCTGCTATGATCAGATACTCGATCAAGCATTTCAATACTAAAAATAAATAAATGGACACCTCTTACATGCATTCCATACCCAAAAAGGTGTAAATAAAATTACACATTACTATAATATTGATGAGTGGGTGGAATCACAAATGTCCTTATTTGGAAAGAGATCCATGTTGTATTTTGCATGGAATCTCGATGTTGCCACTTGGTAGATGCAAAGTTGTTTTTTGTAGGGTTGTTTAGTCACATTCATTTTCATGAACATCCTCCAACTTTTCAATTGCAGACTCTCAAATGTCTCTAAACTCAAATTATCATCCTACAGTGTGTGGCACACTTGACTGGTTGTCTCTTCTATGCATTCAAAGGAGTGCTTGAATCTGTATTCCAATGCATTCAACGAGTAATGATGAGTGGACAAAGCGACTGATCAAATTTTTCAAGAGAGCACATGTAAGTAGCACTTCGTTCGCTATTGTGAAACCAACTCCAAAAAGAGAAGAAAAGAGATATCAACACCTTATAAATAAGCCACTTCAAGGGGGCAACCTCCAATACATTACATGAATGAACAATTCTTGAATGATACAAATGACAAAACCTCCTCTCTATATATAGGAGTCCATGGGGCCACAATGTAATCCTAGCCGACCTAAGAATAATAATGTAAGGGCACAATAATAACGATATGCGGTTTACAGGGGTACAACAATAACAATAAGTGGGTTACACTAACAACAATAAGGGACTATACTATTAATATAGGGACCTAGCATGCCCCTCTCCTTCAAAAAAGTGGTTTCCTCAATGCTTGAGTAGCTCTAGATGATTTTGTATAAAACTATCATCCTCCCATGTAGAATATTCAGTGGGTAAGTTCTTCCACGTGATGAGATACTCTGAAATTGATCGATTTCATGGTTGTCGAGTTCTTCTTTCTATGATTGCTTCAGGTTCCAACATGATTTTTCCTTCCTCATCAAGTTCTGGCAATATTGTTTGAACTAGAAGTTTAATGTCTCCTATAAAATTCTTTAAGCATGAAACATGGAAAGCTAGATACACTCACGAAGAAGAAGGAAGCTCCAATTTGTATCCCATATTACCAATATTTTGCAACACCTTGTAAGCACCATAGTACTTTGGCGATAATTTATTGTCCTTCTTAGCTTGCTTGAGGGACATTTGTTCGTATGGTTGTAGCTGTAAAAATACCCAGTCTCCTACATCAAAACTTCTCTTGCTGCGATCTTGATCTTCCTGTTGTTTCATTCGATTTCGTGCCAAATTTAGGTTATCCTTTAAGATTTGGAGAACTTATTTTTGATGCTCGATGTGATCCTCCACTTCTTGAACCCTAGCATTTTTCCTTAAAGAAGATGTGATGGATGGTGGATGATATCCATAAAGTGCCATAAATGGGGTCATTTTTGCTGCAATATGGAAGGAAGTGTTATACCACCATTCAGCTAGAGGTAACCACTTGACCCATTGTGTTTCTTTATTAGATACAAAAAATGAAGATACCCTTCCAAACATTTATTTACTATCTCAGTTTGACCATCGAATTGAGGATGACAAGATGAGCTATGAGCTAATTGAGTACCCAAACAAGAAAATAATTCCGTCCAAAAATTTCCTGTAAAAATGGGATCTCTGTCACTTACAATAATCTTCGGGTTTCCATGTAGCTTTTGAATTGTTTCCATAAATGCAGTAACAACTGTACTTGCTTTAAATGGATGAGATAATGCACAAAAGTGTGCATACTTGGTAAGTCTATCAACCACCACCATGATGACACTCCTTCCTTCGAACTTAGGTAAACCTGTGATAAAATCCATTGAAATATCCTCCCAATGTTGACTTGGAATAGATAAAGGTTGTAGAAGACCCGGGGTCTTAATTATCTCAACTTTATTTTGTTGGCAAACCAAACATTCTGCCACAAACTTTTGAATATATGATTTAAGGTCATCCCAAAAAAATTCTTTCTTCACCCTGTGGTAAGTTTTTAACAATCGTGAGTGTCCTCCTAAAGGAGAAGTGTGCAATTCCAAAAGAATCATTTGTTTTAGTTCGGAATTCCTGCAAATATATAAGCGATATTTGTACCATAAGGAATCATTTTTCCAACTAAATGTATCAGATGTACTAGGATCTTGCTGCAACTTTTGAATTAGTGTCCAAACTTCTTCGTCCTTCTTCCATTCATCCCTTGCTTCGGTTATCCAGTCTGGTTGGATAATAGAAATGGCACAAATCAATGCTTACACCTCTTCATCCTTTCTTGACAGTGCATCTGCAACAACATTTAGCTTCCCTTTTTTGTAGATGATTTAAAATTCATAACCCAACATCTTTGCGACTCACTTTTGATGCTCTTCCGAAGATAGTCTTTGTTCCAAAAAGTCTTTAAGACTATCATGATCAGTTTTTTCCTTGAAGTTTCTTCCCATTAGGTAAGGTCTCCATTTCTTTAGTGCATGTAGTATTGCCAACATTTCATTCTCATAAATAGCCTTTTGTAAATACTTTCCTTTGATTGAACAACTTTCAAAAGCAATGGGTCTTCCTTCTTGCATTAAAAAAACACCAATTCCATTTCCTGAGGCATCACATTCCACAATAAAGATTTTTGTGAAGTCTGATGTAGCTAAGAATAGTGCTAGGCACATTGCCTCTTTAAAATGTTCAAACACCTTAGTTGCTTCAGGAGTCCATGAAAATGCATCTTTATTCAATAATGTTTTAGAGGTGCTGGTATTCTCCCATAATTCTTAACAAACTTGCGATAATACCATGTTAACCTGAGAAATCTGTGCAACTACTTTATGGTCATGGGGACTTTCCATTCCTTAATGGCTTTAATTTTTTTAGGGTCTACCTTAACACCCTCGTGCGATACAATATGACCCAGATATTCCACCTATTGTACTCCAAAGAAACATTTGGACATTTTTGCATATAATTGTTTCTCCTCCAATAGTTTGAGCACCCTGTCAACATGTTGAACATGATCCTTCCAAGACCTGTTGTAGATTAGTATATCGTCAAAAAATACTAGCACAAATTTTCTAAGGAAGGGTTTGAAAATGGAATTCATCAACCCTGAAATGTAGAATAGTGAACTGGTGCAACAGGAAGGCTAAAAGGAAGAACAGCACCATAATGACCCTCATGAGTTCGAAATGTTGTTTTCAGAATATCTTCAGTCTTCATTCTAATTTGATGATATCCTGAATGAAGATCCAACTTGGTAAAATAAGTTGCTCCATGTAATTCATCCAATAATTCATCAATCAAAAGAATGGGAAATTTTTCTTTAATAGTGAGCTTATTGAGCTCCCTATAATTTGGACACATGCGCCATGATCCATCCTTCTTGTGCATCAATACTACTAGAGCAGAGAAAGAACTTTGACTAGGTTGAATTATACCAGCCTCTAAGATTTCTGCAATGATACGTTCAATTTCACTCTTTTGGACATAAGGATATCTATAAGGCTGAATGTTTGGAGGAACACTTCCTGGAATCAAATGAATAGCATGATCATGATCACAAATAGGTGGGAGTCCTTTGGGAGTATCAAACACCTTGGAATGATTGTCCAAGACTCTTTAGAGATATGGAGAAATAGATGATTTTGATATTGGAACTTCTAGTGATCATAATTGTGCAATTACGCCTCGTTGTTATTTCTTTAGAAGCTTTGTCATGACATTATAGCTTATTATCTTTCCTGGCTTCCCTGTGATACCCCATAATTCAATTTCCTTTCCTTCAGAAAAAAAATTCAAGAAAAGTTCTTGAAAATTAAAAGCTACCGTTCCCAAAGATTGTAACCATTGTACTCCTAGTATGACATCAACACCTCCCATTGGAATGGAAAGCATTGGAATATTAAATACATATCCCCCCATGGATATCTTGATATTATGGCATTTTCCAGAGCAATTTATAGTTCCTCCATTTGCAACCATCACTTGACATTCTGGTGCTGGGTATAGGAAACAATTCGATTCCTTGGCTACCTTACAATGAATAAAATTATGGGTACTACTCGAATCAATCAATACTATTAACTTTTTCTTCTTGATATGTCCTTCTATCTTGAGAGTTTGAGGAGTGGTAATTCCTGCCAATGCATTACATGATATGGTCGGACTCATTTCTTCTTCTTCTAGGGTGGCTTCCTGGTGTATATCCTCTTCTTTTGAAGTTTCTTGTTCATTTTCTTCCTCCTCTTCACAATCCATGTAAAATAATTTCTTCTCATCACACTTATTACCTTTAGTGTATTTTCTATCACAACTGTAGCAAAGCCCTTTTGATATTTCTTCTTCCAATTTTTGTGGTGTCAACCTTGTAGGTTGTTAAAGTTTAGGAGTAGCAACATTTCCATCTTTATAGATGTGAGTGGTATGGTTCCTTGTCGCCATAATTTTACATTCAATTTTTCTTTCCAACCTGAATGCCTTCTCTAATGAATCCAGTTCCAAAATGAGAACTTCATGTTGGATGCTATCCTTTAAAGTCCCTATGAAGACATCAATCCTGTGTTCCTCTGGAATATCAATTACCCTTATTTTCAATTTTTGGAAGTCCTCAATGTGCTGCGCCATTAAACCCTTTTGTTTGAGATTTATTAATTAGCTAAAGAAGGTGTTGCTCTTTGTATCCTCATAATGTGCTATCATTTCTTCTGTAAAAATTGACCAAGTGATAATTTTTTTACGGGAGCAAAGTCATCGATACCATACAAATGTATTTTTTTCTAGATGTAAAGTTGCAATGCGTACCTTTTGTGTGTTTTGCACATTATTGAGATCAAAATATTGCTCCATTTGTAGTATCCATGTTATGGGATCCTTGCCATCAAACTTCCTCATATCCATCTTTGGAATATGGTGGTTCTTTAATCCAACATTAGAGTTTATGAAATCACAATTAAAATTTATTTTGTTCTCATCATGAGTTTCCTCTACTATCTTTTCGCCATTAGGAAAAAATTCTTGTATCAACTTTTCCAAACCTTTGATGTCTACTTTTAGATCATTCTTCATGTTTTCCATTTTTTCGTCGATCTTAGATTCCATGTCATCTATCTTAGCTTCCATGCCAACTTCCATGCCATCCATCTTAGCTTCCAAACCATTCATCTTAGCTTCCACGCCTTTCTTCAAACCATCCATCTTAGTTTCCACGCCTTTCTTCAAAACTTCCATTTCATTTTTTGTTGATCTTTGCGATAGAGAAATTTGGTGCACTTGCTCATGGACTTTTGATATTTCATGTTGCATTTTTCGTCTTCATGAGTCATAGTAGAGCCTTCTGAAGGCTTAATGGGTGTTGAATTATTTTTAGGAGGAATTTTAGAACCCAATACTGATATCTATGCTCAATAGGCCTTTGGAATCACCTATAATTGATTTTTCAAACAAGACTTATGCAATTTGAAAAAAACAATACACACATTTTTTTGATTTTGAGGAGATCGATATTAAAACTGAATTATTTCTATGATTTTGGATCTTCAATATCTGAAATTTGGCCCTAAGTAGCCCTCTGAATATTCTTTCGAATGCCACAGGTTTGACAAGATTTGGATTCTTGAAGACAAAGTTATGCCCAATATCCTACGATGACCTAATTATGGACTGGTTGAGTAGAGCGAACTTGTACGACTTTCCACGTGTCACTGTTTCCTCCTTTGGCTTTGAAATTGATATAGCGAAAACTAAAGTCCGTGTACTTGCGGAATTTTTTTACAGAATTTCAATCCGATGCTTAGAGAGAGAGTTATGAATATTTTCCCATGATCACCTCTTTAAGATGAAATTCAGGAGCCTGAAAAAGACCTAACTTCCACAAACCATATCTCCAAAAATATTGAGAACCAAGCTCTGAAAATTTGTGACGATCTTCCTTAGGATTTCTTCTTCGCTCCCTAAAAATTTCAGCTTCTGAACCTTCGTAGAAAAAATTTATAGCGAAAATTCCACGATGACCTGTTTAGGTTAAATTCAAGAGCCTGCAAAAAGACCTAACTTCCACAGATAATATCTCGGAAAATATTGTGAAACAAGCTCTGAAATTTTGCGAGAATGTTTCTCAGGATTTCAGCTTCGCACTTTAGAAATGTCATCTTCTGAACCTTCGTAGAATAAAATTTATAGTGAAAATGCCACGATGACCTGTTTGGGGAAGTGAAACCCTAGAATCCAAAGCTCTGATACCAAATGTTGTGAAACCAGCTCCAAAAAGAGAAGAAAATAGATATCAACGCCTTAGAAATAAGCCACTTCAAGGGGGAAACCTCCAATACATTACATGAATGAAAAATTCTTGGATGATACAAATGACAAAACCTCCTCTCTATAAATAGAAGTCCATGGGGCCACAATGTAATCCTAGCCGACCTAACAATAATAATGTAAGGGCACAATAAGAACAATATGGGGGTTACAGGGGTACAACAACAATAATAAGGGGGTTACACTAACAAAAATAAGGGACTATACTAGTAATATAAGGACCTAACATTCGCCATCGAAAATTACATGGGTTAGGATGAAGAATGTTCTGCAGTCAAACAATACAACATTATTCGCTTTCTTATGATACCTTATGGTTAAAAGTGGACGGATTATCTAGTTCTCTCGTTGCCAGAAGAGCACTGAAATATTTTAGCCTGGACAACAAAGTAAGTGAATTTCATGTCCATGTATTTCTAACACAAGCTATGGTCAAATATGATGCCAATAACACCAATATATCATGTCAAGCGTTGTTATTTTAGACCTACTCTTCTCACCGTGAAATATTTACAACATTTAATTGCCTTGCTCATGGTGAAATATTTATAGAATTTAATTGCCTTGGTCAACTTGAGTTTCCCTCACTATCTACAATTTTCGAGGACCAAAAACGCAACATGGTTGGTGGAATTACAATTGACACTGCGAGGGAGAGCATTGCAGTGGTTTATGAAGTGTAAGCATTGTACTCCAGAAATTGTCTCTCTAGAGAAAGACATATTGCTCTTTTTTTTAAGTCATTCTTCCTATTTCTCAACGTCAACGGAGAAATTTTGGCATAAAAAACATTCAGAGAAAGATTATAAGTAAAAAGGTTGTCAAGTAAAACTACTTGTTGAGGACCAAGGATGAACCATGCAAGAACAATTTTCATTTTAGGATCCTGAATGACAGGCTTCTTGTTGAAGGGGTCAAACAAGGGTTTATGTTTTTTTGGGATCCACAGGGCCCTTAGGTTTCTCGGAATTGGCTTTGATGGTGAGGTTTCAGTGCTGGAGTGCCCGTTTACAGGGAAGTTTTGTGGAGTATACAATTTTGTATGGAACGATGTAACGTCTCAAGGATTGCAGGGAATTGGTATTTGAAACGAAGTTATGGATATCATAAGAGTTGATTGTGAATGAAGGAGGAGGAGGATGAGAAATTGAGAATTTTGATAGAATCAAGGAATTTAAACGAGGATGCTATGAGAATAGATGCTTACTGATTCTATTCGCTGTTGATAAATGATAGCCGGTAAATGAAAACCAAATTGTGAACAAAGGATGAGGAGAAATTGAGAATTTTGATATAATCAAGGAATTTAAACAAGGATGCTATGAGAATACAAGCTTACTGATTCTGCTATTTGTTGATAAATGACAACTGAAATTTCGTTGGAAAAACATCATCTTGCTCGTTGTTATGTCCAACTGCAGAAGACAGTCGAATAGTGAAGATTGTAGCTGTCACTGAAAGTGCTTGTTGTGATTGCTATTATCTGTTCTGGTTGAGGCTTATTTCTTTGCATTTGCTCTCGCTTCTTGTGTCCCTCTGGGATTATTTTCAAGTTTTGGGTCACCACGACAAAGCCTTAACAACCTTCAAGGTTGGAAGATGTGGTGAAAAGCCTTCAAACAACCTTGAAGATGACAGAGGTGCCGGTTGTCAGAGTACATGCAAATATGGAAAACACGGCGAAGTTTTGTTAAAAAACTCATGCAAACATTTATTGCCTTAAACTAATGTTAGTATTATTTTCATAATTTCAAATGCTAAGAGAAAAATATGAGTATAACCTACGTTTATAGCCTCCCCGCCTCGAGAAGAGGCCAATAAGACGAAAAACATTTGCATACATTTGAACCTAAAAACATTGGCTATCTTAGAATTTAGACAAATAAATCAAGTCAAACTAATGTTATCTGCACAATTTCTATTACAATAGTCCCTCTGCAAGCGTGACAGGGACTAATAAGAACACAAGAGAATCTAAAATAATTGAGGAAACTTTTGGAGTATATCGGGATCACCAATATGGCACACCCAACAAAGATAGAGGCATAGAGTGCAATTAAAATAATTGACACAATTTCGACATACTCTCAACCATCCTCAACTTTAGGATAGCTCCACACACTACATATATCACCATAGGCAATGGAATTTCTAAGTGCATATATACAATAGTGCACATAATGCTTACACCATGTGGAACTGATCCTCTCACAATTATTGCAAGAAAGATTAAAGTTGGTACAAGTAAGTGTCACGTAGGAACTCTAGTTTCGTGCAAACATGTCAACATGAGAGTTGGCACGATTTTCAACATCACACAAGGTGTTGTGCGTAGAGAAGATATAATTTGTAGTAAAGAATGAGCAAGCAATTCATAGAGAAAAAAAATTGAGGAAGGCGGTGGATTAGGTCTACAACAACCTCCTAGAGGTACCAATGGAGGTTAATACGCTGACTAAGAGTAAGTTGATGAAGATCAGTGAGGCCATTCAAAGTCTCAAAGCCAAATTTATAGAACTAGAATCGTAGACTAAGCCTAACAGTCCACTATAAGAATGGAATGTAGAGAAAATAAATAGGCAAAAGCATTGATAGTGGAATACATGAGAGGATTAGAGGGATATTACAGTAGAGTATATGAGGAGGGCATGCAAATTTGGGCAAGGTTTTCGTTGAAAGAAGTGCACAAGATACATTTCCACTTAATGAGTGTAGAGCTATAGTTTTAGAGAGTCCTATTTATTTATTATTATTTTTATGTTTATTATTATTATTATTTTATAGGTGTGTATGTGTTTTACTATATATATATATATTAGATTTATATTTTAATACAGTTTTATTTTTTTTATTTTTTTTAAATTTGTGTTGTGTGTAAAGGCGTAGTCTAATTTATTTAAAAAAAAATAAGCAGAGATTCTTAAAAACTTGAGTTTAAGATGTTTAGTTTGTAGAATTCTAGTTCTAGTTTGTAGAATTCTAGTGCCCCACGGGTTTTTCAGGGTGTTGAATCCATCTATACATTCAAAAATGCATTTTAAATAACAAAAAATCACATTCTTTCTTGAAATTGTTTTACCTGATTCAGGTGAAACTTTTCTTTTATTTTTTACTTTTTTATTTGTTTGTCTTTTTTTTTCAATTTTTTATTTTATTTTATTTATTATTTATTTATTTCATATTTTATGTTTGTTTGTTTTTTTTTCTAATTTTTTACTACTATTTATTTGTCTAATTAATTTTTAATTTATCTTTTTTTCAATGTTTTAATTTAATTTAATTAATTTATTTACTTATTATTATTTAATTTTTTGCAGCTTATGATTTAATCTTATGTTTTTTTATTTTTTTTATTTATGTTTTATTTTTTTGTTTTTAAATTTTATCTATTTATTTATCACTATAGGGTTTGTGTCCATGTTTGACTAACAACCTGACCCAATATGTGTTAATTTAATAGTTAAATTTTCAATTTTTGTTAGAATGAATCAAGTTTGCCTCCATTATGTATTAATTTTATGGTTGATTTAAGTTTTCATTGCAATGGGTGAAGCATGCCCCCACTATGTGTCAATTTGATGATGTATTTTTAAGTTTTTGTTGTAATGTGCCAAGTTGTCTTAGGCTAAGATTGTAAAAGAATTGCATTTTTTGCATTTGGTATAATGACTCAGGTATTTATTTTAAGGTTTTTTTAGTCCTGATATTTAACCTTGAAACATGTTCAAATCTAAGGTTTGTTATAGTCATGATATTTGTTTTAAATTCCATGGTTGAAAAATGTTAAAATTTTAATGTTTTTCACAGTTGTGATATTTTATATTTATTTTTAATGCCATTATTGATCTGAAATGAAGAATGACAAGATCTTTCCTAGCCCTTGACAAAATGTGAATGGTAAGAAAAATGACTGAATAATTACTTTTAAATGAAATTAATTGTTTAGCATAAAGTGTTTTTAAGTATAAACATGTTAATGTTAAGGTTTAACAATTACACATCATACCATATCAATAATACCAAAAGACAATAAATATTTGTGATGGAGTTTTTCCCTCCTGTACTACGTCTCCGGGTTCGCCTCAGAAATTTGCGTCCGTTGTATTGCTTAAGCCAAGAGAAATAGTACTAAAAAGAATCATTAGTTGACTAGTGCCAGGGAACACTTCTGATGTTGCAGAATGAAAAATCTCCTAATGAGGTTATATGAATACAGACTCTTTTCTTCCAACGACCAAGAAAATATGAAGATGAATTGCACACTTTATCTGAAGAACTGAAGCTTAACGGACCTTGAGCATTGTGGTAGTTGAATAGAGTTTGGAATATCGAAGTAGAACACATTGTTCAACAACGAAATTCAATACTGAGACTGTGCAGGAAGGATGAGCTCTCCTTCTTCAATGAACCTGCAAAAACCAAAACTCTCCACCAAGTATTTTAGAAATCTTCTTAAGAGTATTCACTTCTTCTTCTTGAGGTTGAGAAAACTCTCTCTTTTCATCTCATGCCACCCCTCTATTACAAAAATCATTCCCTCTCTCTTTTGTAAAATGAGAGCATAAATATGGCATTTAAATCCTCCTTTCATATCTCGAAGATGGGTTAGATTTCCATTTTTAACCATTTGGATTAATGGTTCCTTACTTATTTCAAGAATCTTAGCTTTAAAGGCTTCCACCTCATAGATGCTCTCAAGTTTAGGTGATACATAATCACTTAGGATAATGGTGCTGGTTCAATACAAGGCCTTTATTTCCTGCAAAAAACCCACTTTTAAACTTTAGTATATATCCTTAGCCCCGACGGCTAGCTAACCAGGCGGAGGATCTTTGGCCTTCGGCATGTGAACAGGCGAACAATTGAAATTTACTGTGGCTTCGGTAGTCATGGTACAACTAGAAGCTTATCCCGACGGTTCCTCTTTCCTATGTTCACTTGGCTCTTGTTTATTACCTCGTTGGCTTACAAATTGTGGGTAAAAATTTTCTTCTATGGTCTAAACAACTTATCACATGAGTTATTCCTATGACAGTTGGTTGTTTGGATGGCTTACAAACTAAAAAAAAAAAACCCCGACATTTTGTTTATCTGCGTTCACATGGAACAACGGTTCCACTGCCATTTAACTTGTGCGGTCAACTATGTTTACATTACCTTTGTAATGTTTTCGCATAGTTTTTAAACCCGCTTTCATTACATTGATTTTGTAATGTTTCACAACATGTTTAAAACCCGACATCTAGGTTTTAGGTTTAGTCCTAAGTTCATAAGGTATATTGCATATTTATTACACCATGCTTTTAGACTTTAGGTTGGGACTAGTCTTTTCACCTTAGGATTTCGATTAGGACTTAGACCTAGGACCTTTAGAACTAGGTTTTAAAATTAGTCCTTTTACCCTAGGATTTTTCCTTTAAGGTTTACAATTTGGACTTTGAATAACCTTTTACATCATCTTGATATAGTCACTTAGGCTTTAACCAACATTTTCGCCTAAATTTTCACTTAGACTCATAATGCTATTGTTTTAGACTTAGGATAATGTTTTCCTTAAGTCTTTACATGAACGTAACACTTTTTACAATCATGTCTAATGTGCTTTATGTCATAGGTCGACATAATGATGACTTTTCTTTGACGATAGACTTAGAATAACACTGATGCTGATGTCGAAGTCATCGATACTAATGTCGAATTCACCGATGCTGATGTCTAAGTCATCGATACTGATTTCGAAGTCACCGATGCTGATGTCGAAGTCACGACGAACATTTGAACTTGAATTTCCTACTCTTAGCAAGAATGTTGCATGTGACGATCTTGGTCACTTTCCAATTTCGACAAGATTTTGATTTATTACAAAATCGATAATTACTTATTTCAAAATGACCATCTTGGTCATTTTGTAATTTCGATACAAATTTCAGAATCCAAATTGGATCAATTGCTAATAAATGTTGAAATTTTAGTCAAAATAAAATGTTGCACCATCAACACTTTTTTTATTTTGGGCTTGTTTTTCATGTTTATTACAAAAAAAAAAAAGTTTTTAATGTCATTGTTAAAAAAAGGTGAAATTTTAACAAAAAAAGTGTTGACTGGTGAGAAAAAAATCAACAAATGTAGACAGAAATCTATTTTTCATTTTGTTAGTAACTCTTATATCTGGCCCATGGCATCATATGGATAACAACATTGTTAACCTTCCAACAACTTCTTAAATTCTATCTGTGGATAAAGATGATGCTTAAAAATTGGGATTCCTCCTTTTAAAAGAAATTGGACTTCTTTATTTTCCAAAGAAAAATGTGTGATTTCTATCCTACTTTGAATTGAAATTCTTGAATTGATCTTTCTTTAAGCAGGGCCTGAAGGAAAGAGTATACCAAATTGAAATGAGATAGCATGATCCGTAGATGCAGGGTATGGCCTAAACCTTGTATCAGAAACTCTCTGTGTTTTCCTTCCTGTGACACCATATCCAGGAGACAGCATATATCACAAGTGCACACATAATCACTTCGATCACTGTAAGTGTATATCACATATCCCTTTCCATTGCATTTCACTCTAACGTCCCCACATTCCTCCTCCTCCTCCGCCTCCTTGTCTCTACCAGTGACCAAATTAAACAAGTGAGAGGGTGTTCGAACCATCTCTATGCACACAACATTTGTAGCCTCTTCATCGATAATATTACTAAAGTTCCATAGTCTAAAACTCATCCCAGCATCATCTTGCCTTAATCCTCCCTCAACCAAACCCTTGTTGGCGCTGTCCGACACTAGGACCAATTCCCCCTCCTCGTCTACAGAAGAAGATAAAGGAAGAGGCCTGATCTTCTCCACACATTCCCAAAGCTTCCTCTGAAAATCAAAATAGCAACAATCTTCGGCATACCTTTAAAGCAAGTAAAATCTGTCATCGAAAACAAAAGAGGAGATCCATGTAGAGGAGACACCCCTTTTGAATTGATATGGAAACGGATCCAATGACTCCCACATACCTGAATTCAGATCAAGCATATTTGTGCATAATGGAGTAATTTCTTCTACTTTAAAATCAGAGACCCCTCCAACAACGAAGATGTGATTATAAGTGGGACCTCCAAGGTAGCAGACCAGGGGATTTTTATTTCTCCAACAGGTCATGGGAGGACTCTCCTCCCATCTACATTTTGGAATTAGAAAGTTCAAACTGTACTTAATATGGCTCCCTGTAGAATAGGATAATATCCCATTGCCTCTATGTGTTTTCCTTCCTGCGACACCATATTCAAAACAGGATCATCTTGAACTAGACCAACCATTGCATAACCACTGTTAGGAGCACCACAAGCACACCACTAGAGGGAGGGGCATTGTAGGAATCCCCATAACTTGAACCATCATACATATCCCCTGCAACTCCCCGATATCCAACACTAACACCAGTGTCAGCAGGAGTGACATAAGCATCAATACCAACAGCAACATAGTCACCGCCATAGTCAACATCACCACCACTTCCATAGCCATATCCAATATTAACTGAAATAGATTGTCCACCCTGAATAGCAGAGCCCCACAGACTACCTACTCATGCTGCTGTTGTTGCACCACAATTACCACCCACCATAGCACTCGCATAAGGTGTTGGAGCTCCAGCACCATATGCAAGATTTCCGTAGCCACCTCCATAAGCTCTTCTAGCATAAACTTCAAGGGCACCGCCATATGCAGGAGCCACTGCAGCCATTGGAGCATGAGCTCCATACTTGCCTCCATTTACTCTAGTGACATATCCACCCAGGGCAAAGTATCCCTGAAGAGCCCCATATGGAGGGTACCCACCTCTGCCTGTAGGGGCTTGGGGTGCCCCATACCTACCATTTTGAGGGTGTCAGTAAGGACCAACAGGGCTAGATCTGACCCTCGCACTGCCTTGAGAAATTTCCTTAGGGATTTGTCTCTTCACTTCCACCATATTTTCATGGAGCTCATGGAAATTATTCGTAACCACCTTATCCATTGCATCCTCGAGGTCATATTTGATGAATCCAAAACCCCTGGGCCTCTACGAAATGTAATCATACATCACCACGGCATCTGTAATGTTCCCAAACTTCTTTCAATATCTCCTAAAGTCATCCTTCGTTACAGTAGGAGCTAAACCCCCCACAAAGATATTATTGGTTCTAGGCCCAACTCCTACATTACTGTTTCCCTTTTGTGCATTCCTTTGGTGTCCTTCCCTTGGCATGGCCCTTTTCAATTCACTTTTCAAGTCAACTTGTCTACCATCTATTGTATGTCTACCATCTATTGTATGAACCCAAAACCTCTGGCTTTCATCTTGTCTCTCGTGATAACAATCTCGACCACTTCCCCATAGGCCTTGAAAGGGTAATACTCTTTCAGGGTTTCTTCTGAGGTTTACCGTGATATACCTCCAATGAATACCTTTACCTACTCTGTATCCATGGCTTCCATTTTAATGCCCCGAAATTTATGAAAAAAGGAAAAATTTAATGGAAGAAAAGCTTCAAAGTGTTAGATAAAAGGACAAGAATGAGGCCTAAACGAAAGATGGAAATATGATACGAATGGCGAGTATGTGATATACAAGGGCCTGAGAGGACCCCTGCTCACTTCCAATAAAGAAAATCTAATCCAGGCCTCAAATATAATCCCTAACATCTCATCCTGTCTATCTACAACATTGCAAAAGGGCCGAGCCGAGCATATCCTACAAGGAATTTATGGTTCTTCTTCTTCCTCAAACTAGGCCAAGCCTCTTATCAACAACCAAAAAATAGATTCAAAATCTGTATGGGGAATTATTTTTATGTGTGAATACTGTCGTATGGGGAATTTTTTAAACTACTAATTTTTAAATTGTTTGTTTCTTCAGAAGTGATTGATTGATACATAATTTTTTTTAGTAATTATTGATTTAGGTGGAGGGAAATGTTATAATTTTTTTTCCTAATAATTAAAAAAAAAATAAAAAATTTGAATTAATATTAATGTAAAGTTGAAATTTAATTCATTTAATCTATAATAAATGTAATTTACATCTATTACATAATATTATAATATGTGTAATATCTTATATTCAAGCAATATTAAAATTCTCATAAAATTTAAAACAATCTCATAAGAACCTAGTACTACTATGTCATAATATAAGTTCATACTAGATAAAAAATTTGATATCCAAGTTAAAAATTATTGTCCTAAGTTCAATGGATATTACCTTGATAATAAAAAATATAGATAAGCATGAAAAATTAAGTCTTTAACTAAATGAATGTGTCATCTACTAATTAACTAACACTTCTCCTTCTAGTTATTTTTCATAATGTATTTGAATAAGGTGTAAGGGCACTCCCATTTTGGATAATTTTCAACCTTTGAATTGAATTTACTATGGATGTGATTAAAGGATATAACCCTAAATATTGTAATTAACTCCATAACTCTAATCATCCACTAATCTAATAAAGAAATTTTTAAGGAAGTATAACCTTTCAGTCAATCTACAACAACCTTTGAATCCCCTTCACTTGTAATTTTAGATTACCTAATTACACAATTAAAACGACCAACATAAACCAATAATGTGTACTATTAAAGTACTTGTTATATAGTTGTATTTTTGTTCCTAGACTATTGATGTAGTAGCATTAGGGAAACCCTAGCGGCCGAACTCGGGCGGTTACTGATGTAGTAGCATTAGGGAAACCCAAGTGGCCGAACTCGAGAGGACTATTGATGTAGTAGCATTAGGGAAACCCTAGCGGCCGAACTCGGGCGGTTACTGGTTCTATGGCGGACTCGGCGCCCTGCGAGGGTTTGGTTTACTGCTTAGGGGACCCCTAATCGTTTTGTTGGTCGCGGCGACATTTGTATTGTGTCGACGACACAGGTTTTTACCCCAAGTAACCGGTTTCTCCTGCCGCCATTATCGGGTAATGTGATTTTGTTTAATTTATGTTCTGATTAGTGTGCCTGCTCTGACCGGTCTTGAGGCTGTTAGCCGGGCTCCCTTGAGCTTTTATTAGCTGCTATCGTTTGTGGTGGTTTGTTTTACTTGGTCCGGGGACTGTTACCATTGTCTTTTGTGGGATTTGTGGATGTTTCTATCCGCCTTGGTATTTGCTGCTATATTTGGCCGACCGACTGTTTCTGGGTGGGCCTTTCGGGTCTGTGGACCCTGAACTAGAGGCATCTTGGCGTTTTCATCGGGCCCTCACCACCACAGGGTCTGCACAAGAACTGACACCCCCTGTCTCGTGCTTTGTGGTTCGACCTGAACCTACACCATTTACCGCGAGGTTGACCCTATCTTGAAGGCAGTTTCACGGTATTAACCGGGGTCTCACTACCCAGTATGGATCATTATGATGATGCGGTGGATTATTCGGAGGATCCCCTGGAGGGGGTCGACATCTGGGGTCTTGATGCACAAGATACGGAGGACTACATGTCTGACTTGGACCTGATTCCTGAGGTGGCGGCACCTGCTCCATCTGAGCTGGCTAATGTGGGAGGCTACCCCTCGCCTCGGGATGACCTGGCTCTTTTTTCTCTCAACTTGCCCTCAGGTGCAGACTTGGGATTGTTGGATTTTCCCCAGGCTGGACAAGCTATAATCTCGAGTGCGGCCATTGGTTGCTCAGCGCAGCTCTCGGAGGCTTTTTTCCAGGATATTGGGGTCGCTACAGGATCACTGGCACAACTGAGTATTGGTGGACCTTACTCGCATGGACCTACGGACCCGGGGGTCGAGACGCCCTTTGACTTGGCACCCACTGCACCAGAGGCGGCATCGAGGTCGTTTACAAATATACCGGAGGATTTCAACTTGCAGGGGGGGATTGGCACATCCCCAGTGACTGAAGACTCTGTGGAGCTAGGGCTGGGATGCTCAAAGGCAAAAAATCTGCACAAGGTCACAAGAAGTAAATTAATCTATACCACAAACTTTGGCTGCGAGAGCGGAATGGTGGACTGGGGCTTTATTGCAACCAAGACACTTGTGGGGAAGGTTCGAGGCCGAAAATACTCTGCCACTCAGCTTCGGAGGTGGATTCGTGAAATCTGGAGTGACACTCTCCCTATTCTCCCGGAGGTCCAGGTCCTAACCAAAGGCTGGTTTTCACTCTCTTTTGATCGCCCTGAACAATCGGACTGGGCTCTCAAGCACTACTGGCATCTTGAGATGCACCCGGTTTATCTCAAAAGATGGGTTCCCCTGTTCGACCCTAAGAAAGAGAACGCCGGTGTAGGCCCTATCTGGATGAGGTTGCCGGGGTTGCCACTGCAGTTTTGGAGCGAACCCGCGCTGAAGAACATCGGAGGACATTTTGGCCACTATCTAGATCATGATTGATCCTATTTGACATCGGGCAGTCGCGCAGTTGCCCGGATATTGATCTTCTTAGATACTAGGGATGGCCTCTATGAAAGCTTCAACATGGTTTTTGATGGGATGACCTGGCAGCAACCGCTGGACTACGAAGGCGTGCCCTTTCGATGCCGGAAGTGTCATGTGGTTGGTCACTTGTATAAGGATTGTCCTATGATGGGCATTGGCAAGCAGACTCCGCAGAAATCCCGTTCAACGGGTACTCAGACTAGGCAGGTGAATAGCAAGGTGTTGGTGGATGCTGCCGTGTGTCGGCCGACCCCGGACGCCCCGAGAGATGCTGAACTGATGCCTACGGCTCTTCCTTCGTGGACCACCTTGCAGCCCAGAACTCACTCGCTGGCTTCGATGGACACTTCTCAGCGGAACCCTACTATTCCGGGTAACTCTATTTCCTGTGCTCTTTCGATTATTGATGGTATTCCTGTCCCACCAGTATGCACTTCATTTCAATTCACATCTGGTATTGGCGATATCTCTCTGCCCTCTCCTATTCATACCTCTGGCACTCTTTCGACTAGGCCTGGCAATCCTTTGAAACTCCCTGCGGTTTGCTGCTCTATGGCTTTGACGCACCCGTCATCCACTCCTATTATCCACCACTCCTCTGACGAACTCCGATGCCACTCATCCTCATCTCCCGAGACTCCCTCATCGCGTCATAACTATTTCCTTAGATCACTCTCCCTACCACAGTCGGGTGAGACTTTTGGGATTGGGCCTAGTCTGAACTGTATTCCCATCAAATCTCGGGGTCGACCATTTGCATTGGCGAAGGCGATCAAAAGAGCTAATATTGAAGATGAAGCCGGCACTCAATCCTCTCTTATGCGGGTCCTTAGAGCCAGAAGACCCTCGTTGGCGGTTACATCATGATCTGCCTCTCATTCAACTGCAGGGGTCTGGCCAACCCCTATAAGAGACTGGCCCTCAAGGATTTGATATCTCATCGACCTATTGATATTCTATTTCTTCAGGAAACGCTTGGAGCTGGGCCCGATGTGCAGACTCTCTTGACCTCTATCCTACCTCATTGGACATTCATCACCCTTGATGCATCAGGGCGATCTGGAGGCTGTGCTTTGGGCATTAATGACAGGACTACCCGGATGACCAACTGTTGGGGTCGATCTGGAGTTCTTGCTATGAATGTCCTCTTTGGCAACTCGGAGGTGGAATTTACTCTGATCAACATTTATGGGCCCTGCACCAACAGAGAGAATTTCTGGACTTCTCTGTTGACATGTTCTTTACTCAATTCACCTCATCTTATTATGGGTGGTGATCTTAATTTCTCTTTAGGGATCTCTGAATCTTGGGGCCCAAATGCTTCCCCGGATCCTTTGGCCGAGTTTTTCATTTCCCTGCTGAATGCCTCGAATCTGATTGATATTCATTCTACCAAGATTCTACCCACCTAGAGGAACAAAAGGACTGGCTTTGCTGCCCTGGTGCGCAGGTTAGACAAATTTCTTATTAAGCAGACCCTCCTTCCTATTATGTCTCGGGCCCGTCAATGGGTGGGGATGGGTGGTAAATCTGACCACTCTCCTATTTACCTGGATTTCGAGTGTGGTCCTAATAGGGCTCGCTCCCCTTTCAAATTCAATGATCGATGGCTGGGAGATCTTGATTACACCCTGATGGTTACTCGGGCCTGGCAACACTGCAGCCCTTTGAATGACCGGGACCCAGGCAGGATTATCAATGACAATCTTAATCGAATCAAAAAACTTACTATTCGATGGATTCGGAACAAGAAGAGATCGGAGAGGGAGGCTCTGATCAATATTGAAAATAAGATTACCAGTCTCAACAATGCTAATTTACTGGGCTATAGATCTGATGATACCAAGGCACATCTTATTGCTCTTGAATCAGACAGAGCTAAGTATCTGAGACAAAAGGAGGAAGACTGGAGACTAAAAAGCCCGGAAATTTGGTTACAAGCGGGTGATGAAAATACTAAATTCTTTCAGCAGCATGCTAATGGCAGGAGGGCTACAAATGGCATTTGGGAACTGTCTGACAACAATGGATTTTTAGCAAGAACTCAGTCTCAATTATCTGACCTGGGTACTAGACACTTCACAAACATTTACAGGGCGTCTAACAGCATTGACCTCCCGGACATCATGCGTATTACCCAGCATACAAAAATATTTGTTGCACAGGATCAGATGGATGACCTAAATGTACCAGTCACCTTAGGTGAGCTGGAAGGTGTATTGAAATGGTTCAAGTGGGACAAAAGCCCTGGGCCTGATGGCTGGCCCATTGAGTTCTTTATTCATTTTTTTGATCTCATTTCAACTGACCTGTTGACTATGATTGAAGACATCAGAGTGCGAGGTCGAATTTATGATGGTTTCAACACCACTTTCATTGCTCTAATACCAAAAACTGACAATCCAACTAGCTTCAATGAATATAGACCTATTTCTCTGTGTAATTGCATATACAAGATCATATCCAAACTCATTGCTAACCGCATCAAGCCTTTCCTGTCTACACACATTGAAAAAGAACAATTTGCATTTCTGAATCATAGGCAGATCCACGAAGCTATTGGCACGGCCCAGGAAGTTCTTCATACTATTAAGACCCAGCGCCAGAAATCCACCATTCTCAAAATCGATCTCACAAAGGCATTTGATCGGGTCAACTGGAGCTATCTCCAGCTCATTTTGATCCATTCTGGTTTCCCTCATCAGTTTATAAACTGGATCATGGGATGCATTTGTCACGCGACTTTCAGTATTCTGATCAATGGCACCGCATCTGATTTCTTTCATGCGGGGAGAGGACTGAGACAAGGATGTCCTCTCTCGCCATTATTATTTGTCTTGGTTATGGAAGGACTCTCAAGGCTTATCAAGAATGCAAAAGACAGAGGAGAACTCCAAGGACTTCGGATTAAAGACACTCTTCATCTCACTCATCTACTATTTGTAGATGACATTCTCATCTTCCTCAATGGTAGTAGACAAGACTCTGTTCATTTTGATATGATTCTGCACTGCTTCTGCAGGGCCACTGGCATGGAACCTAATAGTACCAAATCAACCATTATTATGACTGGCTGCTCGGGTATGGAACAAGGTATCTCTCTGCACCTATTCGACTATGCTAGCATTGACATCAATGACGGACTCAAATATCTGGGTTTCCATATTAAACCAAATGACTACAAGATCAAAGACTGGAACTGGTTGATTGCCAAGATTGAACGCAGAATCAAAATTTGGTATAACAGATGGTTATCCAGGGCTGGACGCCTGATCCTCATCAAATCTGTGCTGGAAGCTATTCCGGTCTATTGGATGACCCTGGCTTGGATTCCAATTGGCATCACTAACAGAATTAAAAAGATCTGCAGGCAATTTCTCTGGCGCAATCAGGGTCATGTCTCCACCTTTGCCTGGGTTTCCTGGGACCGCATAAGCATCCCTAAACATTGGGTAGGCTGGGGATTAAAAGATTTACATCTCTTCTCGAAGGCCCTGGCTGCTAAGATGTGCTAGCATTTAATCACAGGTCAGAGTCTCTGGAAAGAGGTCATTGTGGCTAAATAAATTTCGCCTCGGAACACACTCGATTGGATTCGAGACAGAATCGGTCTGACCACTGGCTCATCTATTATTTGGAAGGCGATCAATAAGGTGGCACATATTATACAGCTAGGTTTATCTTGGCAGATTGGCACGGGTACTATGGTCTGCATAGGCTCGGATTCGTGGTCTGGAAGTGGAGATCATTACAAACTTCCAGTTTTTATCACTGAACACCTTGCAAACAGAAATATTTTTTACCTTGCACAGATTGCAGACCTGGTGAATACCTCGTGGCGGGGCCAAGCCTGGCTTACCGTAGCGGATCTTGACATACCACAGGCGGGGGCTCGGATCTGGCAGCGGTATATTTGGGCCCTTAAAGCCACAAACATTCGGATTACAGAGCAGGCTGATAGGTTAATTTGGGCTGTATCTCCAAACGGTCGATATGCTCCTAGACTTGGATACCATCCCTTAATTAGGACTAAAGAACCTCCCATCAAATATTGGTGGTGGCGCTGTCTTTGGAAACTAACTGCCCCACACAAACATAGAACGTTGTTCTGGTGCATTCTCAATAATTGTATACCCACAATGGATTACCTCCACAAAAGAGCGTTCCAAGGGGCTTCACAATGCAGTTACTGCCGGGCCTGCTGTGAGGACGTGAACCACCTATTCCTCCTTTGCAACAGCGTCAAAGATATATGGGCTCGGATCTGCACAGACTTGAGCTGTAATTTTATTTGGCAGGGAGACAGCATTCTGGCAGCCTGGACAAATTGGTGGAGGCACTATGATCATGAACCACGCATGAGGAATCTCCCTTTAATTGTGGCATGGGAGATTTGGATTGGCCGGAATAGACAGATTTTCAGAGATATTCCCATTGACTGTGATCATATTGGTGCGGCCTCCATTGCTACCTT
Organism: Pinus albicaulis; assembly: GCA_034641835.2. Classification (NCBI taxonomy): domain Eukaryota; kingdom Viridiplantae; phylum Streptophyta; class Pinopsida; order Pinales; family Pinaceae; genus Pinus; species Pinus albicaulis. Next base: position 959,810,750 of record CM076584.1, read on the forward strand.
CAGTCTTTTGCCGGTTGACAAGCATCACTGAAAGCCTCCTCTCGACATCCCTGAAATAATAGATCACAGGCGTGCTTGGGCATACTTTGATGGTGCGTCTAATGCTGCGGGATGTGGAGGAGGTGCTATACTCTACTTAAATGACCACCATTTCTACCATATCAGAATGGGATTGGGACTCGGTACAAATAATTATGCAGAACTGAATTGTCTTCACCCATTGATGACTTTTGCACAGGACATCCATTGCAACGCCATCCAGATATTTGGTGACTCATTGCTTGTTATCAATTGGTTCAATAATCTTGCATTATGTCACTCGCACACACTGTCTGCACTGCTGCGGGAGGTTCATTATCTCAAAGGCCTATTTGATTCTATCTCTGTCACTCATATTTACAGGTCTCGGAACAACATGGCCGACATATTATCCAAGGAAGCAGCGGAGCTAGATTGGGGCACCTGGCATTTCACTGAACACTCGGGCGAACAGGTTTACAGATATTTTCATCGGCCATTCATAGAGGAGGCACATCTATAGGTGACTACTTGCTGTACAGGTTTTTTGGGGGAGCATTTTGTGTATATATCCCGGGATCTTCTACCGACATGTATATTTATGTATATAGTTTATACTTTTGCTGCTTTTTGTTAGTAAGCTAAGCACCGAGCTTACTAAGTAACTATTTAAATTACCCCTGAAAATAGGTTTATTTCTGGTACTGGATCATACCTGCTGGATGGCATGTATTTTTTGACTGTTTTCTTAGTTTTTGGACTATTTCAGTTCTTGCACTACATAGCTATATGTAACATGTAATCTCTCTATAATGAAAGTTTACGAATTTTTTCGCTCTGAAAAAAAAGTCATTTATGTTAGTCATTTTTAATTGTATTGCTTATTTCCTAGTCGTATATTTTAACTCAGGACTAAATTAGTCATTTATGTTAGTCACTTTTTATTGTTCATTATATTTTAACTCAGGAATAAATTAGTCATTTATGTTAGTCGTTTTTTATTGCTCATTTTTGGTAGTATTTCACTAGGAAAAGCTACCGCCACTAACGTTTTTAGTCACCTAGTCACTAATTTCAACTATGACAGCTGGTTTAAATTCCAAATTATTTGTTATGTAAATTTATTTTAAAGAAAACTAAGACATTTTTTTATTCGTTAGAAATTAATTAAAAAGCAGAAATTATTTGTGTTTTGGGATTAAAGGTAAATAAAAATTTGGTTATGGAGGTGGTTCCATAAAAATGAGAAAGACCGATGGTAAAAAAAATATTCCAACTGAGAAGTGGTTGAACAGAAATAGTTCATTTAGTTACCTCTTTCTCTCTGGATAAAGAAACATCCCTATGAGAAAGAGGAGTTCTAATCTGTTAGAGGAAAAAGAGGGGAAAGAGGAGAGACTGTGAATTTCCCGAGCTGGTGGTGACCAGTGGAAATACTCTTAGCAAATCCTGAACTTTTATGGAAAGAAGATTGGACTTGGGGTCCCGAGATCTCTTCTGAGTACTGTATCAACCTACTTGACTCAAGTGTGGAGCACGGGGGTGGGGGGGTTTGAGGATGTAATTTCCTCATCCACGGTAGGGTGGGAAACATCAGTCGATTTTAGATAAGAAAATTTACTAAGTTTTGTTAGTTGAATAGAAGAGTAACTTTGATACATTTCCTAAGGTATTTTAATTCATCAACAGCTAAATATTTTGGGCTATGGTTGATATTTCTGAAAGTACCTGTTAACTGTTAAGTTCTTGTTCTGTTGCATAAATTGATAATAACGGTACATTACATAGAATTATTATGTAACCTTCGAATATTGATTCTCCTAAAGTAAATACATAACTGTGTAGAGAATTTTTCCCATTCGATGAAATTGAAATGCAATGATGAATGTACATGGAAGTTAACTCTATATTTCCATACACAGAAAGTATTTTCTTTTGTATAGTAGAATAGACATAACCAAAACTGGTTTGGTAAAGGAAAACGTAAAGAAGTGAATGACAGTCAAATTCCGAGGAATATACGAGCCATCTATATTAACATTAAGCAAGCAAGAACCGAGAATCGGTAGTATTAATATAGGAAAATCTTTAACCCAGATTCAGAGTTGGATAACCCCGAGCTCCAGGTTGAATGCTCCTGTTATTTTTAAACTATACACAGACAAGAATTAGGTTGGTCCGGTCAGCCTTTAGCATATCAAACATGCAAGAAACCAATAAATAGAAAATGTTTTTTCTTTCATAATGATGAAATGAGAAACACAGTTGAAAATCCAGAAATTATAATTCTTTCGTATATAGCAAAGCATACAACTAGAAGGAATTTTTTAATAACAAGTAAATGAAGAACAATAAATACATTCTTGGCGAATATAAAAATAAGGAGTAAAGGCGCCAATCAACTGTGCAAGCCTTTGTCTTTGAACTTAAAACCATAAATGTAAACATGATAGAATAATCAAAGAATTCTAGAGCCCAGCCAACCGAGTTTGTAATCAAATTGAAAGATTTAAAGAAACCATATATTTAACAAGAGTTATTGTTGTGGAAAGGCAGACTCGGTTCTGGTGTTAAACCCATACTCTAACATTACAAGTATAGTTACATAAAGACCACATCAAGGTAAAATATTCTTGCAAGTAAAAGTATGCAGGCTATCAAATAGAAGATGCCACTGTAGCCTTAGAAGATAATCTATGGGCGACACGGTACCTGTAGCAAGGTGTATGAAGGTGGAGTGAGACCTTCAAATATGATAAAGGGTAACAAACCAAAACAAAAATATGTTCAAGCTTCACACCTGTTCAGGAACAACCCACGAAATTAATAATTGCATGACTGAAAGGGGTTGCGAAAGAAACAACAAAAAAAGAGAGAATGTGGCCCCGAAAACAAATAACTCGACTTACCTATGTTAAGCCATTCCCGAGTAGAATGGAAGTTCTCTACGGAACATATAAAAAGTAAGGATTAGTATTTCCCCAAATACAGATGTAAAAAAATAAATCGAAAACACATAAGCAAGATTCCTCTAATTCAAAACTTACCCATAGCAGGAGTACACCAACCAACATGTCGTCGCAAAAGAAGAGAACGAGAAAAGTGCAGAAAGTTAACCAATTAACAAGACAAAGTAATCTTCTAGGGATTACCCTGTTAAGTTGAACAAAGAGACAACAAACCATGTAAAGGGTGGCATAGTAGTAAACTAAACCCAGCCGGTTCATAAAAACATAAGTCACATGAAATAAAATTGCAGTTCTTACCTTTTTTCCCGACGGCAACTAAGATGGATTGCCTAGTGCTGTGACTGAGATTGCAGAGCAGAAACACCGCAGCCAAGCCAGTCCGAATAAACAAACATGTACAGTTTGGTGGGTTGATTACCCTATGCCTCCAAGAACATTTTCCAACTGTAGATCTCACCCGATGGATCCGATGGTAAGGCAATGGACAGATGTCGAAAACATAAAATCAAAAGTAATGATATGGTACTATTTTCTGCAGATCAAACATTATTAAAATCCAACTTGCAAATCCCATCAAATGTGAAATATCGCAAACACCAAGATTGCGTTAAAAACCATTCATTACCTCGGGAGATTAAAGGCTTAAAGTCCTGTGCTAGTAATGAGGTAAATAATTACCAATCCGCGAGTTAAATATCATGTAGACCTACTTTAGTTTGTCACCATATAGTATTGGAAACATAAGGTGGTGAAACTTTAGATTAGCAATAAAATTACCGTATGAATAAAGTCTAAGAACGAAGTATGGATACAAAGGAAATGCGGATAAAACCATAATGTTTACCTTATGCCATGTGTATTCGTTTAAATGTAGTAAGAATTAAAATTTTTTTTTTATGATAGATGTTACATCAACATTTCATTTTCTACTAGTGTTCGCCATCCACCACCCTTTTGCAATGATCATTATCATTGTCTAAAAATAAAACAGTTACTAGAACCCTTGTATTGGAACCAAGGGAATCAAATATAAACTCACATTAAATATTAATGTTAACTGTTAGGGTGATCTCATGCGGGTCGAGCTAGGGTTTACGCTCTACCCCTGCTTCTGCGCCGACACACTCTGAATACTCTGAGCCTTTCCACTAGCTCGTTCCTGTCGATCTGCTGAGGATGGGTGCTGGTTCACCTGCCATGGCAGGCCCGTTGGGGGGAGGCGATAGTTCTTCCCCCTCACCTCACGACAAATCCTCCGCTAAGGAAAATACAAAGCATACGGCCTCGAACCAAAATAATCCGGAGACATAGGTCAATAATCGTTCTAAAGAGCAAGCTGTTGCAACTGACAAGGAAAAAGCGGTACAGAAAGAAGAATCTGGGAAAAATGAAACGCCCCAGGTGAAGTCGACCACCTGCAAGCCAATAGCGGCAGAAAGGCCCAAAATCGAGTTACCCAGCCACAGGATCAATGGATGGATCCAGTACATGAAGGATCATGCCCTGATAGGTAAATTTATCATTTTTTGGCCCACGGAAAAAGCCCTGCATGGGTGGATAGCAGCCAAGTGGAAACCAAAAGGGCAGGTCACCCTCCAACTTGGCCCCAAGGGCTTTTTCACAGCCATTTTCATCTGTATTGAAGATCGTAACAGAGTTTTGGATGAAGGACCGTATTTCTTCAACTCAGCTGGCCTCTACCTAAGAGACTGGGTAGAAAGATTCAACCCAGACAAGGAGGATTTCAGCTGGGCCCCTGTCTGGATAAGAATGTACTCGCTTCCTTTGGAATACAGGGACGAGGATTCTCTCAAAGACATTGCTCAGGGATTAGGGGAGTTCATCAAAATAGCAGAGGAAACGAAGCTGCGTCGATACACCTCCTACGCTCGCATTTGTGTCTATATGCGACTGGACAAAGCCCTACCAGATTCGGTAAGCCTCTATCATGACGATTTTGAATGGATCCAACCTCTTGATTTTGAGCATTTTCCCTTCCGATGCCGCAAATGTCACATCCATGGGCATCTCTTCAGGGATTTCCCTCTCAATGCTAAGCCTCAAGCCACGGATCACCCTGATGAGTCTGTACCTGAGGGGTTTACCAAGGTCACCAACCGTAGAAGATCTCACAAGAATCCCCCCAATGGGAAGAAACCCTTTACACCGACCTCCTCAAACCCCTCTACCAGTAATAGCTTCGAAGCTCTTGCCTCTGCTCCTGAGAACCCTCCCCAAGCTGATCAGTTAACACCCCTCGTGACCAAGGCTTCCTTGCCTCCCCCTCCACCCAACCCTAACCCTATCCACGAGTCCTTGCGAGCTCAGGCGAATTCAACTGAAGAGACTTCAAAAGACCCAGATTGGAAACCGAATGGAATGGACGTGGATTTCATTCCCACACAGCACTCTGGAGACAGCAGTCAAGCACAAAGCATGGAGGAAGAACCAGAAAGCATTGATCTGACCGGGCTTGACATTTTTGAACTATAAAAAGCCTGCAGGAAAAAAGAATTTGACAAGATTCCAGAGCAACAGTTAAACAAGCTGGAAGTGATCATCTCCAGAGCTTTTAGACAAAGAGAGCTAGGAATACAGCCAGGTAGCAGATGGGATGGCAACCAACCTCATAAGGACTCCAAGAAACGAGGTAGGAAAACTGATCTGGAACGAACAATCACAGTGGGAAAAATCCTGGTCGAATCAGGAAGATATGCAAAGTTGAAAAAGTACTACAAGCCTCTTCCCCATAGTGAAATATGAAGCTCACTTCATGGAATGTAAGAGGAATAAACAGTCCAGGGAAACTCCAAATGATAAAAAAAATGATAAACTTGGAACAGCCTCAGATTTTCTTCATACAGGAAACCAAATGTAATAGTAGCACTCTTGGCAACATCCTCTCTAGAGCATGGCCTGGTTTCCATTCGGTAGCAGTAGATGCGTCGGGAGCTTCTGGAGGGCTAGCTATTTCCTGGAACACCCAAGCTATCTCGCTCTCTGATTTTCACGCCTCCCATCACCTCATTCAAGCCACTTTTCATATCATAGGCCCCAATATCCATGGACATCTTTCTAATGTTTACTTCCCACATGAAGCAGGCAGTAAACTGGCTCTACTGGATACGATGGAAGAGCTCAACAATGCTAGAATCCATCCTCTCTGGATTCTAGGTGGTGACTTCAATATGATCACAAAACTGGGGGAAAAAATGGGAGGAAGAGCCAAACTAGAGCAAGAAATCAGCCACTTCAAAGACTTCATACAGAATAACTTGCTGATAGATCTGCAGTACAACAATGGTATTTATACCTGGAGTAATCGCAGAGTAGGACGCCAACATATAGCTTCAAAGCTAGATAGATTTCTAATCTCAGACAATGCAGTCCATTTAGGTGGTGATATCTCAACCTCTATCCTTCCACTCAATGGATCTGACCATTGGCCCATCTCTTTACAATGGCAGCGACTGGGGGATTCCAAAAGGCGCCCTTTTCACTTTGAGGCTTTCTGGTTGAATCACCCCGCCTTCAAGGATCTCATCAACTCTTGGTGGAAGAATTTCGTGCCGCCTGAAGGGTCAAAAATGTTCTAGTTCCAGTGTAAACTCAAAAGCCTCAAATCCCACATCAAACTCTGGAATCACACTACCTTCGGCAACATTTTCCAGGCACAGCAGGACCTAAACAAGGAAATGCTGGCTCTCCAGCAGCAGATCATCTCTAATGGTTACACGGAAGAATTAATGGAGAAGGAGCAGCGGCTAAAAACCCAACTGGAGGAAAGATCTAAGTAGGAGGAAATCCTTTGGCGGCAGAAATCCAGAATTAGATGGCTGAAGGAAGGTGAAAGAAATACCAAATTCTTTCACAGAACCACCATTCAGAGGCGAATGCACAATACAATTACCACAATCAGGAATCAAGAGGGGGAAAAGGTGGAATACCATGCAGAGATCGAGCAGGCGCTCATTAATCATTTTCAGGATGTACACAAAGAACCTCCTATGGATAGAGGGCCGACCATCAACAAAATAATCCAAAAAATTCCCAGGATAATCATTGACGAGCACAACCAGCTCCTGTTGTTGGGCCGTTAATATGCCATTATTATTATCACTTTTGAACACTTATTCCACCCATTTCTACTATTCTTCATCATGTCATTTATTATAATTTATTATATAAATCCATTTTATGATGATTTATGCTTCTATAAATGAATATTATTTATTCTCCTTTATTTCTAATAAATTGATGATTATGCATGATTTTATCAATGATAGTTTTTATAAATCAGTTGTAACATTATTCACCATTTTTAGCCTCCAAGATAATTTCCAGATTGAAGATTTGATCATTAAAAGTGCCAACTCAGAAATTCGCTGGAATAAAAAGTGACGGTTTTGCGGTTGAGATTTCGAGCAAATGAAGCAGAATCTGGAAAATCCGGAACATGGGTTTTGTCCAGAACGAACCCAATTAACTTTAGTAAAGAACAGTTTGCCCAAATTCGGCTTGTACTGAGAGAAACACAGGGTTCTTTGAGCATTATTTTCTCAGATTTGTTGTTGCGGCCGTCCTCCAAATCTCAGCTGCAAAGCCAAATTTGCCTTGTTCTTGTTGATCAAATGGTTAGAAGAAAACCAATTTTGTAATAGAAATCATGTTACACTTATCTTTATTGTAACTTCTCTCTGATCTCTCGCTATTTAAATGAAAACGGAGATCAGAGATGGGGATGATTTGGAGGATGATTTGGGGATGAAAAATGATGAAGAATGATGATGGATTATTCATGATAGGATAGGGATTGTTGCATGCTGTAATTCTCAAGCCTTTGCTGTTGTAATGATTCCACAATTTGCTGATTAATACATGATTTGGGAGTTGCTGTTTATTCTTTTCATTCTGAAGTAACCCAGCAGCGTCCGCTGGCGACTAAGGGCCCAGCCTCTGGTGGAGTACGCTGCTACTGTGTATCATATCTTTACAATTGCTGCCGTGTGATGGTTTGATTTCCTTTTCATTTCTTTAAATTGTTTTGTTCAGTAATCTTTTGTTTATGAACATTTCGCAGAATTGCTTTGTTATATTGAAATCATAATTGGATTGCGTGAGTGATAGAATTATTAATTATAACTTGAAATGTCCTGCTGATAATTCTGATCTAATGCTGCGCTATCTAATTAAAACTATGGTTCATTTAATTACTGCTCAGTTATAATTGCAATGGTTTTTCAATTAAGTTACTATTCAATTATAACTACGATTGTTGTTGCTTCAATAACTATGATTAATGTTCATGCTGATAGGTTGCTGATTCAATTACATTTATAGTTGCTGTGTCTTTCTAATGACTTAGTTTTGCTGTTCGGTTCCATTTAAGATTGTTGTTTAATTCTAGTATTTTAGCATTGCTATTCCTTTCCATTAATAAATCATTTTTGTTAGATGAAGCTTTGCTGTTCATTTCTGTTGATTCATTGCAAGAGTGCTTTTAAAGATTTTTCCTAGTTTACTTTCAATAGCAGCTTTAGTTCAATTTTGATTTTCTTTTAATTGCTTTAAAGCAGGACTCTCAACTGTAGAGAACATTGGTTATTGCTTCCTCGTTCCCAGATTGATTGTCTTGTTCCGGTTTGATTTCAATTGCATCAATATCCAGAGGAATGAGTTATTGCTACTGTATCCTCGATTGATGGTTGTTAGAGTGAATGATTTAGTTTAGAACATTTCAGTTTCTTGCTGTTCCAATTAGATTTTGTTTCCAGCTTTCATTTACTTTTGCATTTTAAGCACTATACTGCAAAACATTACTCTTGAGTAAATAGCCGCCTCAGACTGAGTACACTCTTGAAATAAAAAGTTGTCCCTGGGTTGATAATTAATGTGAAGGTAATTAGGAGTTAAAAAGACCCTTTTTATCGCTCCACACCTGTTACGCCTAGTCTCTCGGCAGGAAGTGGATCTAGCCATGAAGCAACTCAAATATGGGAAGGCACCTGGCCCTGATGGCTTTACGACCACCTTCTTTCACCATTTTTGGGACCTCATCGGTGAGGAAGTGTGGATGGTAGTGGAAGAATCACGCGCAATGCATTGGCTTCTCCCTTATTTAAATGCAACTTTCATTGCCCTAATCCCTAAAGAAGAAGACGACAGTTCACCTGACAAATTCCTCCCAATTGCCTTATGCAACGTAATCTACAAAGTCATTTCTAAAGTCATCGCCAACAGATTAAAACCGCTCCTGCCTCTGCTTGTTTCGCCTGAGCAATCCGGATACGTGGAGGGCAGGAAAATTCTGGATGGCATCATCCATACTCATGAGATCATTCACTCTCTCAAGCACACCAAACAGGCAGGTATGATCCTCAAAATGGATCTTTCCAAAGCCTTTGATAAATTAAGTTGGACCTACATTCAAAAAGTGTTATCTGCCTTTGGTTTCTCCCCCACTTGGGTTCGATGGGTCTATAGTCTTATCTCCTCCTCGTTCTTCTCAATCCTTATAAATGGGATTCCCTCTCGACCTTTCTGCCCCTCAAGAGGCATCAGACAGGGAGATCCCCTATCCCCCTTCCTGTTCGTTTTGATGGCGGAAGGTCTGGGGCGCCATCTCTCTTCGGCCCTCAGAACCCAGCAAATCCAGGGTATCTCTGTTCACAATTCGCCAGCCATCACTCACCAACAGTTCGTGGATGATAATATGGTTTTCGGGTACCCTTCTGTTCAAGAAGCCACTAAGTTAAAATCTCTGCTGAATGATTTTTCTGCCGCCTCTGGAGCCAGCATAAATAATGCCAAATCCCAGATTTTATTTTTTCATACCCCTCCTCTAACTCAATCTGCCATCGCCCGAATTCTCGGCTTCTCTTTAGCCACTCTTCCCTCCACTTACCTAGGGGCCCCTCTTATAGCCTCCTCCCTCAAGCATGCCTCCTGGCACAAGCTCTTGGAAAAACTGGAAGCCCGTATTTCTTCTTGGACACTCAGATCTTTAAATATAGCTAGCAGATTGGTTCTCATTAAAGCGGTGCTTCAGGCCATGCCTCTTTACCTTTTCTCCATCTTGGCTGCACCCAAATGTGTCCTCAAAAAAATCAAAGCCCTGCAACGGAACTTCCTATGGGGATCCAAAGGTACCAACCGCAAATGGGCGCTGGTTCAATGGTCAAAAGTCTGCAAACCCAAAGATCAAGGAGGAATAGGACTTCGGGATCCTTTTCACAACAATGCCATTATGAATGAAAAAATTTGGTGGAACTGGCTCACCGCCCCCAATAAGCCCTGGGCAATTCTCTGGAAAGCCAAATATGCACATCATCGACCCCAGGAAGAAATCATCAGACTTACTCCAAGGGAGAAAGGTTCCATAATATGGAACGCGGAAAAACAACATTACTTACTTATACAACAACACAGTTTTTGGGAGGTAAGAAACGGAAGCTAGGCCAGATTCTGGACAGACTCCTGGGAACAACTTCCAAAACTCATCAACACCTACAGTCCTTCCACTGAACCAGACTGGGACATGCAACAGTTAGAAACAGTTCAGCAACAATGGGAGGACACCGCTGAGCAGGGTTACAGGCAATGGAAACAGGCAGCTAGGATAATAAGGAGCATAGATGAGCAAGCAAGAGATGCTATCACTGCTGAACTCAAAACACGATGCATCAGAATATCGCCTGACAAGGACATTCTCAGATGGGGTCACACACCTAAAGGTTCTTTTTCCACTCAGGAAGCCTACAAGATCATCAGCTCGGACCCCGCGCCCAAGGATCCTCTTTGGAGCAGAATTTGGAGTATAGGGGTTTGGCCTAAAGTAGCTTTATTCCTATGGCTCCTTGGACATCAACGAATCCTCACTTGGGACAATCTTCAGAAGAGAAACTTCCATGGCCCCTCAATATGCCCCAACTGATGTGAGAATGAGGAAACACAGCAGCATCTCCTTTTTGCGTGCTCTCTTGCCACTCAAATGTGGGAGAAAGTTAGTTTTAGGTGCCAAAGGAATTGCAGGCTTGATATTGACATAAAAAGCACCATCCACAACTGGCATCAAAACCCCTTCAAGAGCGAAATTCTCAATCATCTATGGAGAATAATCCCAGGCCTTCTCCTTTGGACCATTTGGAAAGAGAGAAACAAACGCATTTTCAAGGATCAGAGGACTTCAATAGACATCATCTGGAGAAAATTCTGTCTCAATCTCACGGAAACTCTTGCTCTGAAGTCTTGGAGCACAGAGGACTACCCCACTCTGGCTAAGGAAAAAGCCATCTGGGAGAATTGGGGTCTTCAGCTTCAACTTGGAAAGCAGAGGCACACATGCCCCAAATCTGACAACACCATACACTCTTGGTCTCCTCCTCCTAAGAACACCTACAAGATCAACTTCGATGGTGCTTCAAAAGGGAATCCAGGCAAGGCAGGCTTCGAGGGCATCATAAGGGACCACACAGGCACACCCATGGTTGTTTACCTGGGAAGTATTGGGTGGGACACGAATAACTCGGCAGAGCTGGAGGGATTATGGCAAGGGCTTCTCCTCTCTCAACAATAGGGGCTACATCCTCTTGAGATTGAGGGAGACTCTCAAATCCTCATCAATATGGCCACCCAACTCCTTAATGGGGCACAAGCGCAAAATATTGCTAGCAGTTGGAGACTGGAGGCTCGTTTGGAGAAAATGGAGAGATGGCTCCATTAGAACCGAGCCCTCCTCTTCAAGCACACTAGAAGGGACGACAACAAAGTTGCGGATCTTCTTGCCAACCTGGGAGTTGACTGCGAGCGCAATCTCATAACAGGGACGCTTGACATAATCCAGGACAATGAACAAAGAAGGAATTGCCAACATCTGGTTCATGATGAGGCGAATCTCCCGGATGCGGGTGCTGGAGTGGTTAATGGCGATGATGGGACTGAGGTTGCACCGGACGGGAGGCCACTTTCCTTCCCGCATGAGAACGCCAATCCCACCTGCTAAGTTAATGCTGGACTTAATGACATTTAACATGGGCGCACATCACAACCCGGAAGCAGATCCTCGAGGCTTTCTCGACTGCTGTGTTATTGATTCATATCAGGCTCAATTGAATGGTTATTCATTGTCGACGATTTCCCGATGCAGAGGAGAACTGTTAAATGCCATGGCCCCGTCTTCCCCAGCGCCGGTGAACTGGTGGTGCCATCCTAATGCGAGTAAGGCGAACGAGCGCACCACCACAGGCAAGAGAAGCCGCAACAATTGTTGTTTGGAGCTCGATGATAGCATTCATATCTCTCTCTCTGGTTCTTGCATGTCGGCCACAGTCTTTTTGAATATTCTTCCGACGCACCCCCCTGTCAATCCTTCGGATCTCTGGATTTCTAGTCCCAATTCCACTGAAAGCATGCCTAGACTAAGGCAAAGGATGCGCTGCAGGCGCGGATCCACCAGAAGCACTGGAAGGCGTTCTCCCTCCCCCTCTAGCTCGCCTTCAGAGATTTCCTCCCCCTCGGATAGCCTCCCCCGTCTTCTCCATGGTCGTCTGATTCGTTCGGAACGCAGATTGGACTCTCCCTCATCCTCTGTGCTGCCAGCACAATCCCATACTGCTCTCTTCTCTTTTGATTGCTCCCTCAACCGTCCGAGAGTCTCTGTCGCCATTTCAGTAGTTTTTCTTGAGGAGCCCCAGGATGAGAAGACTGAGAATCCTAAGGATGGGCAGGGTCCTGTTGGTTGCACTAATCAGGACGAGGCGCCTCAGGGTTCGAAGGGCCAGCCCAGCAGGAGTAAGGATGTTTTGTAGGGAGATTCTGGACACTGCCAGGCGGATTTGGTGGACATTCCACCCTCCAAAATAGTGGTCCACTTAGATGCAGACATCTCCAACGATTGTGATGAACCGGAAGATTATGGGTGTAGAATCGAGCACGAGGCTCCTGATGAGTAATTCTGTTCTTTTTAATGGTTTTCTTGTTATGTCACTGCCCTCTCCAGAAGGCTTGTTTTTTGTTTTTCTGTTATCTCCAGTCATGGTCCAGTTTTTGTCAAGGACAGTTTTCAGAATTCACAGTATTTCGATCCCCTGCGTGGGATTTTTTAAATGGTGGTTGCTACAGGCTGGTTTCCCTCCTGCAGGGCAATCTCAAACTAAGTTTTGTCTGTCTAAAATGCCTCCACACTGGGCACTGTTAAGGCTTCGGCCCGCTGTACTATACTTTTACTGTTAATAGACTACTTTTACTTAGAAAAAAAAAAGTTAACTGTTATAATTAGAAATCATGTTAAGTAATTTATAAGAAATTACCTATAAATTTATTTGTATTAAAATATTAAATTTATAATGTTTTAAAATATATTCTTCTCTTCATTATTTTTCATAATAAATATCATGATTATAAATTATAGAAATTTAAATATATCTCATAACTTAAATAATTGTGTATTATATTATAAGTGATTAAAAAGTATAGTGGGTGTGTTAGTTCAATTAGTGAAAAAAATTATTTTAAGGGAAGAGTTCATGAGATATCCTTGAACCACCCTTTATATAGAGAGAAAATTATGGCTTTAAAAATTATATAAAATATACATCATATTTACTAGTTTTTTTTTAAATTTTTTAACAAAAACATAATAAATATATTTAAATTTCTAAATTGAAATATTCTAAATAAAATATTGTCCAAGTTTAGTGTGGTAGAATTATTGTAATGTCATGTTTAATATTTTCACATTCCAATTATGGTTTTTAGTCCAAGGTTTTCTTAACATATTTAAAGGATAGTAATTAGATCCGTTTAATATTCTTAGACTCAAACTTATGATTTTTCCAATGGTATTTTTAGCCCATAGTTTTCTTTTTCTTTTTTGTAAATATAGTAGGGCCTCACTATTTTCTATTTGTATTTGCAAAGAAGGTTACAAAATTATAAATTCAGTCTGTGGCCTCAATCTGCCCGTAGGAAACCAGGTCTGTTGGCCATCTGAGTGCATGAAAAGCAAACCAAAATTGAAATAATTTCATCCGTCTATAACCTTCATGAGCTATCTGTTCTAGTGCATACTTATCTACATACTGATAATAGAAAATAAGTTCATTCAAAACTACAAATTTCATAAAACAACATTATAAAAGGAACCACTAGCCATCTGAAGAAGAGACTAGAGCTGGGTCTTTCACTGTAGACCCTGGCATATCCACTTGCTGTAGCTGCTGGAGCATAGTTTTCTGAACATATTTAAATGTTAATAATTAAACAATTCTAGATCCATAACTCCAGATTTACCATTTGCAAAAATAGATCATTTTTTTAATTTAATTTTAAAATGGTTTTCTTCTCAAGGAATTTGATCTTTCTAGATATTTGATAAATCTATATCTAAATATTTAATTTTAAATTGATTTGCATCGCAAGAAATTTGATCCCTCTATAAGCTTGATAAATCAAAATATAAATCTAAACCAGTAAAACAATATTTTTTATCACATAACAAAAATGATATTCAATAGTTAATGAGAAACATTTATCTAAATTATCATAAATATATATATACAGAAAATAACCAAATAAATCCATATATATCTTTTTTTTTCAATAAAATTAGCACCACAACTATAATGACATGGATATTAAATTTTTTAGTTTGAAGAAGACTTTAAGTATGAGGGGTTTCCGCAGTGCATTATATTAGATATCATTTTTGGGATTCCAGTACGTTAATTTAGTCATTCATCTATGACCATTTCCATGAGAGGTAGTCGTAACTGACTAATTTCTCATGATTTTTGAATAGTCCACTTAGCACTCATTGCATTGGGTGATGCTCACAGGGGTGAAGAAGTGGGATTGAAACTAGTGAAATGAAAACATATCACTTGTATATATATTTCTAAAATATATTTAAGTGTATAATTTTTTTTTCCCTTGGTGTAAATTTATAATATTTTTAAAAAGAAATAAATACTTTTAATTATTAAACGTGTTCAAATATATTTTTGGTTTTCTTTATTTAAAAAATTAAAAAATTAAAAATTCGAAGAGATTGTGATTTCTTGTTTAAAATTGTAACTTTCTGTTTTTATTCTTTTACTTTTTACTTATTGTTACATGAGTTGTTATGACACATTCAGAATTAGAAACTAATGAGGCATTCGTTAATGACATTAACACGTGACTTTTATTTAAAATATTTAATTAAATGATGATTTTATTTGAGTAAAAGGTGAAAGTAACTGTGTGGTAAAATATTCCAAGAAACCCATGGACAGTTACCTTCCCAAAAAGGATTTAAGGAAAAATCCTAGGAGGGAATGGGTTTTTGTGCAGAAAAGCAATCGATCCTTGTTCTGAGTTGTCCAGAGCTGGTGGGAGTACGAGTGGAACTCAGGAATTTACCCTAGAGAAGAAAGATTCGATTTTCCAATCCTGAAGTCAGATTTCTTGTCTCATGAAATTTACCTCCGACCTAGTGAGGAGAAAGGGGGGAGCAGAGCACGTAATCGACTCGGCTCAAGGTTGGGTGGACCGACAGTTACTAAGGAAAAACATGTACTCTGAAGTAGGTACAAAATGAACTTAAGTTACTGTTTAATGTTTTGCATTTAGTGCTGCAAATTTTATAGCAGAGTAAAGAAATGAAAACATATGAATATACATCTAAATTTCTATTTACCTGAACAATAACAGAAAATGCACCTAGAAAATCATTCTAGGAAACAGTTGAGAATGCAGGATATATTTACATAGAAAAAGAAAGTTACAGGAAGGAATTAAACATTGTTGTTATTCTATGTGTGGTAAATAGAAGATGAAGCAGTAGCTTTCTTCCCTTAACTTTCCTACTATCTGTGAACAATTAATAATAAACACATGCTATAGTAGTAATAATGTACAACCTAGATGAGTGTGCTAAACATGTACAAAATTAGATTTTGCAAGAATGATTCTATAGAATATATGTGGTTATAGCGAATTTGAGGAAAACATACATGATACTATAATGAACATGTAGATTATATACTATTGTGGGAAATATGTGAATAAAACACATGTTATGGCAGTGTACAACGCAAAACATAAGCTACCATAGCGAAAATGAGAAATACAAGCCACTTTAATTGGAATTTATGTAAACTAACAAATATTGTAGAAGCTGGTTAATTTACAAGTAAGAGAGAAAGCACACAAGGTATGAAAGAACTGGACGGTTGAGGGTTTAGAACTAGAACCCAGTAACAGGGTCCTGGTTCCGGTCCCAATGAGAAACCTCTACCGGATCAATGGGAGGGCACAGTGAGTAATAAATGAAGAATTTATAGGCGTTAACTGAAACTAGAGTGCTTAAAAAGAAAAGAATAAGGATGAGGAATGAAAATAAAAATTGTGCCATTGATAATTACGAGAACTTGAAAATTGAAATGTACCGAATCTTTACACACAAAGGAAACTAAATTATTTCCAGAGAAAACATTGCAGTATATCATGCAACTTTAACGTTGGAGCTCAAATGAAATTATACAGCCAAAACAGTGAGAACACTGAAGAACCCATAATATAATAAACCAACTATGTAGACACAGTGTGCATACTGAAAAAAAATTAAAAAAATGAAAGTACATATACAGATTTGGAAAAAAATTAGAGGCGTAGCTCTGAGACCCTCAAGAATTAGTTCTAGAGACACAAAGAATAAAATCCCTGTTTAAATATTGAAATCGGGCTGAGCCCTAAAGAAACACAGTTTAACTAAAAACCCATATTAAAGGTTAAGCATCTAACTGGGTCTCATGCAACTGATAGCCAGTAAGCCTTTGCCTGCAAATTAAGAAGAGGAAGGTAGAGCATTACAACATGAAGTATTATGGGCAGAGTATCAGGAAGAAACGTGAGAGGCTCTTACTGTTAACAAGGAAAATCAAGCCGACATCGAATCTTCAAGCCAGAAAGTCCCACGATCACCAAATTGTGCCTATCTAGTTCCAAACAAAAGCCAGTGCCATTGAGTTAGAAACTTCAAAAAACCTAGAACGTAAAAAAGAAAAGAAGAATTCCATGTTCTTAATTTCTGTACAAATTATTGGGAGAAACTGGCATGTAAATCTTACCAAAATCGTTTGCTGGAGATCACGGGGGCTTGTTCGAGCTATGAAGCCGCAATAACAAGCGATGAGCCAACAGTCAAGATGGAAGGAGGACGAGGACCTTCTCAGTTGCAAATCGACCTGTGGAGCCATCCCAAAGGTGCTGAATGGTTACGCAGCTTAAAACTCAGCTTTGTCTATCAACTGAGGAAGGAGTATGGTAAGGACAAAGTAACTCATAACACTCTGATGTTAGCGGAGCTCTCGTGGTCAAATCGTGGCCAGAAGAACTTGCAGATGTAGATTCGAGCTCTCATATCCAGTGTGAAACTAAAATGAAACAATGGCGAGGGGGTTGGGGAATGGGTAGTTACCCTAACTCACCCCATCTGCCGGATCTCCGTCAATCGCGAGGGGAAAGAATCCAACATCGCAGAAGGTGACAGTAAACCATGCCAGATGGAGTCCGTACCACCACCCAAGGCATGACATTAATCATCGACGTAATGAACTCGAATAAAAAATATATAACTCATAATGAGACGTTAATTGCAGGTATGGGCTAATCACCTCGAGATTGAGTGATGGTTTATGCTATGTGGTGAACCCATGAAAAGGCCAATTACGTACTTGTTGTAAGGTATGACAACCCTCCCCATTTCAAAATTTTAGAATAAATTTCATTTAGAAATAGTTCCCCTTTCTTTTTAATATAGGAATAAAAAACTTTGAAGAAATCCGATCATTTTGAATAAAACAATAAAAGGTTCACTGTTTAAAAAAGCATATATCGCATATCGCATATCACAAGTGTATGTAAACAAATGCAACATTGAAATTTTCCGATGCGATGAAATATAAAGTCTTTTATTGCATCAACATAGAACATAAAAGTATTCATATTGAATAAGTCCGATGTGATAAAGTAGTTGTAATCGCAAATCGGAGGAATCTTAAAGTTTCACAATTTCTTTGCAAAACTCCGATGCGATGCGATCTATCTCAAATCGCATTTCGGAGGAGCAATGTTACATGTACCTGTTTTATAAACTCCGATGCGATGTGACCCATCACAAATCACAAATCGCAAAACGAAAAGAAAACCCCTCATTTAGTCAATTACAAAACTATGATGCGATGTGATTTATCGCAATCACATTTCGAAGGAACAACATCATATTCATTCATTCTATAAAATCCCTATGCGATGGACCCCATCATCATCGCAATCGCAAATCGGCGGAGATCATGAGATGTTATTTGTTGTCCCTTTTGAAAACCCCCGATGCGATGGATACTTAGTCTTTATTTTATCGCTATTTTACACTGCGCATATATTATTTATTCATCACAATTGAAAAATTCAAAAGGGAAGTTTAATATTCACATTTCAAAATTGCCGATCTCTGATTGTACGTTCGTTATTAATTAGAAAATCAAATGAATTATGGTGATTGATTCTAATTTGAATGCATGAGTGTGACTCCCATAGTGAGCATTTAAGTTTAAACATGGAGTTAATAAATTGAGATCATTGAATAAGTCTTTTCTTATAACTGTTCTCCTTACTTCGTTTTCACCGCGTCTGAAAGTTTTTCTCATTTGCAGAACCATAGAGCTTCCAACCCTCTTGTTTTCCGAGCTAGCAAAATAATACCAGACGAGAAAATGTCTAAGAGATCTAAGAAAGCAAAGGCCACTATTATTACCATAGTACCAAAAGAGAAACCAGCCAAAATTAAGGTGGTTACAGATACATCATGCCAAGGTCTTGGAAAAATTTCTTGGGAAGATGTATATAACTTGATTGAAAGAGAAAACCCTAAGGTCACTGAGGTGAAAGAGACAGTACCAGATGAAGAAGACTCAAATTCTGATTCTAAGACTCCTCTCAAAGCGCTTGCAAATTCATTCCTTCACAGAATTGCAGCACAGGAAAATATTTTTCCCTATTATGATGTAATTCGGTGGGTGATAGACAATATCACCATCACAAATAGGACATTTGTTTCAGCTTCGGGAACAACATTTCGGTCTTTCAGAGAAGAAGATATAAAATAAATGTACCATCTTCTAGACCCTTAGAAAATCTATAACAAGGCCTTCATTAAGGATTTTGCTGCAAGAAATGAGACTCAGTGATAACCAATTAGGGAATGGAGAAGAGCTCCAGAGAAACATAAAAATGAAGCATCAGGTATGTACTCTGTGGAGTCTCTTGCACCCCCATATTGTTATGTTGCTGCAATGATATGTAGGCTTTTCGGAAATGATAATTCTGCAAGATTTTCTATACAAATGGTACCCTTGATTCATTCTGCTGTGAATTCTGAGATCATGAACTGGTCAGTTATCATTTCAGACAAAATAGCTAATAGAATCCTAGAATACAGAAAGGACAAGGATACCAGAAATATGACCCCGTTTCATTTCTGTGCCTACATCTTAGATGCCTTGTGTTTCAATTCAGAATTTCTCATTCTAGGTTGGAAATGGACCCCTCAAAACCCTGTCCCTATACATATCTACCATAAGTACTTGTGGAAGGTCCATTTTAAAAATCACGTCTATAGAATTTGTCACGGCTTTATGATTCCAGTCTATCAGACCATTTTTGACCAATTTCCTCCCCGGCTTTTTGAAAAAGCAAAGAATGATATATCCCTAATTGGAAACTAGTTTGGAGAAGAGAAATTTACTTATATCAGAGTTTTTTGAAGCATTGTGGAACCACATATCTTACCTCTATATGTTCCCAACAAATTGTTAGCTCCAGAAATTTCTTACCAGTTAACAGAAGGAGGGATGTCAAGATGTCTAAAGAACAACAAGAAATTAATGTAGCCTACTTTTCCCTTTCATTGTCGAAATTATACTCTTAATGATTTCAAACATGCTGAAAAAGAAGTCATTAAAATAAGAGATATTTGTTGGGTATGTGCAATATTCTTTCCACGACTAGCCCCACGCGCTGTACATTGCGCCGGGCGCAGCAGGGGGGTCACAACGGGGGCAGCAGCCCCCCTTGTCGAGGTCCGGGCAAAATTTTTTTTGGTATGCAGTCCCACTCATATGCGGACCCACCCATGTTTTGTGCATGAGTTTGCACATGGTTTTGGGGTACGATGGTTTTCGACCCCTGGTATTTTGTAGATCCGATCAAGGGAACTACGGTTATGTTCTAATCCAGGATTAATGGATTGGGGTTTATGTATGCTTCGGCATGTATATATATGTGTTGTAACACTAAAAGAAATATAATGAAAAATCAAGCTGGTCGTCCCGATTTGGGATCCAGGGGAAAATCTCTGTGTTTATCTGTTTTATGTTTTATGCTCTCGCTATTGTTTATTTTCTGTTATAAGATTCGTGTGTAGATAATTTCTGTTAAGGGTTAAAACCTATATTTGGTATCAGAGCTGTTTCGGCTTCAAGGGGACGCCTTTGCTGCTGAGGATTTTTTTGCTCGGGCCTGAGGTAGACCCTGTTCAGTGGGAGATCTGCGGGATCGATTCTTGCGGTGAAAGAAGATGGCGAGCGGTGGAAAGATAGAGATCGAGAAATTTAATGGTCAGAGTTTTGAGTTGTGGAAGCTCAAGATGGAGGATCTGCTGGTGGATAAAGATCAGTGGATCGCGGTAGATCCAGGTACTAAACCAACGGCAATGTCAGATGAAGACTGGAAGAAACTGGATCGGAAGGCTAAGAGCACAATACTGTTGTGTGTCTCAGATTCAGTATTGTTGAATGTATCTAGGGAAGCTACGACGAAGACCTTGTGGGAAAAACTTGGGACTTTGTACCAATCTAAGTCTCTGGTGAATAAGTTGTTCCTGCGGAAAAAGCTGTATAACCTGAGGATGAAGGATGGAGACTCAGTGACAGAGCATATGAACGCCTTCAATACTGTGGTAAGTCAGCTGTCGTCTGTTGATATTAAAATCTCAGATGAAGATAAGTGCATCAGTTTGTTGTGCTCTCTACCAGACTCGTGGGACAGTTTGGTTATTGCAATAGGTAGCAATACAACTACCTTGAATTTTGATGACATCGTCTCAGCCTTGCTGTCGGAGGAAATGAGACGGAGAAATATGGAGGGTCATAATGGAGATGCCTTATATGTACAAGGAAGGTCCCAGAACAGAAACAAGAATAAGGTTTCGAGTGGGAGATCTAAATCTAGAGGGAGATCTAAATCTCCTGGAAAGTTTGTAAAGGTGTGCTGGAAATGCGGAAAGGAAGGACACTACAAAAAGGAATGCAGATCTAAAGCTCCTGAGAAAGGAAAGGGATCTGATGAAGGTCCTTCTGCAGAGGCAAAAACCACCTTGGATGAAGGTGGGGATGTGTATTTGGCTTCTTCTTCAAATACACATGTAGATCATGAGTCATGGTTGATTGACTCAGGTGCATCCTTTCACTTCACTCCCCATAAGGAGTGGTTCTGCGAGTATGATAAATATGATGGTGGTGATGTCTTCCTAGGGGATGATAGGAAGGCCAGAATCGTCGGACGTGGAAAGGTCAAGCTGAAGCTGCAAGGTGGAAGGATTAGAACACTTCCTGGTGTTCTGCATATTCCTACATTGGCCAGAAATCTGATTTCCGTAAGCAAGATGGATGATGCAGGTGTAAAAACAGTGTTCGAGAAAGATGCCTGCAAGATGGTTCGGGGAGCACTGGTATTAATGCGGGGAGTTCGGACTGGAACTTTGTACAAGCTACAAGGTAGCACTGTTATTGATGGGTGTAACAGTTCTATGGTTCCTGAAAGTGGAGCAGAAAGCCTAGCTGTCTCTGGAGAAAAGACCATGCTATGGAATCAAAGGCTTGGACATATTGGAGAGAAGGGCCTTCAGATACTGCACAGAAATGGTATGGTAGAAGGTATGTCTAATTGTTCTCTGGATTTCGATTTCTGTGAACATTATGTATATGGGAAGCAGAATCGGGTGAGTTTTCCTTCTGGTGCTAAGAGGGCAAACAAGATATTAGAACTTGTGCACAGTGATGTGTTTGGGCCTGTGTCAGTTCCATCACTGGGAAAGTCTGTGTACTATGTTTCATTCATAGATGACTTCTCAAGGAATACATGGATATATTTATTGAGGAAGAAATATGAAGTATTTGACAAATTTAAAGAATTTAAGGCTCTGGTGGAAAACCAGACAGAGAAGAAGATAAAGGCGCTGAGGACAGATAATGGTGGGGAGTTCTGCAAGAAGGAATTTGAAGAGTTCTGTAAGAAGTGTGGTATAGCACGGCAGAAGACTACTCCATAAACACCTCAGCAAAATGGAGTTGCAGAAAGAATGAACAGAACACTGATGGAAAAGGCAAGAAGCATGCTCAGTGGTACCGGGTTAGGACAAGAATTCTGGGCAGAGGCAGTGGAGACTGCATGTTACTTAGTTAACAGATCACCTTCATCAGCGTTGGAGGATAAGACCCTACATGAGGTATGGACTGGTAAGAAACCCTCTATTTCACATCTAAGGGTATTTGGATGTGATGCATATGTACATGTTCCAAAGGAGAAAAGGACAAAGCTGGATAATAAATCTGAAAGGTGCATCTTTATTGGGTATAAGGATGGTTTAAAGGGTTACAAGCTTTGGAACCCAGAAACAAGGAAGGTTGTGTACAGCCGAGATGTGGTGTTTAGAGAAGTGAAAGATGTTGTTAAACATGAATTCCTACCAAAGGAACCCGAGAAGATAGAGTTTGAGATAAAGGAGGATGAATCAGACTCTACAACAGAAGAAGACTCAGAAGATGAAGAGCCACAAACTCCAGCTTTGAGAAGATCAGTTCGGGAAAGAAGGCAACCAGAAAGGTATAGTCCATCTGCTTTTTGTTCAGGTTTTGCCTTAATTATAACTGATGATGAACCCAGAACTGTCAGGGAGGCAGTAGATTCAGAGGATGGAAAACTCTCGAAGGAGGCCATGGTTGATGAAATGGCATCCTTGCACAAAAATGAGGCATGGGATCTGGTGGAGTTGCCGGCTGGAAGGAAGCCCATCGGGAGCAAATGGGTGTTTAAAAAGAAGATGAATGTAGAAGGCAAGGTGGAGAAATACAAAACTCAGTTGTTAGCAAAAGGTTATTCCCAGGTGCCGGGAATTGATTTTGGTGATATTTTTTCTTTTGTTGCCAAGGTTACTTCTATTAGATTACTTTTATCTATTGCTGCTGCATTTGATTTTGAGATAGAAAAAATGGATGTGAAGACAACATTTCTTCACGGGGATCTAGAAGAGGAGATCTACATGAAGCAACTCGAAGGCTTTATGGTGAAGGGTAAGAAAGAACTAGCATGCAGGTTGAAGAAGTCTCTGTATGGGTTAAAACAATCACCAAGGATGTGGTATCAGAAATTTGATCCCTATATACGGGGACTTGGCTTCACCAGAAGCAAGGAGGATCACTGTGTTTATTTTAAATTAATTGGTGACCGTGTTATTTATTTGGTCTTGTATGTGGATGATATGTTGTTGATTGGAAATGACAAAGAAATTATCCAAGATTTGAAGACCTAATTGTTCTCCAAATTCGACATGAAGGATCTGGGTGCTGCAAACTATATTTTGGGCATGGAAATTAAGAGAGATCGGGCAAAGAGGAAGCTCTGGTTAAACCATAGGAAGTATGTCGAGACTATATTGCAGAGGTTCAATATGCAGGATAGTAAACCGGTGAGTGTTCCTATTCCTGTAGGTGCAAAGCTTTCTGCTGAACAGTGTCCCAAGACACAAGAAGAAGAGGAGGATATGTCCCGTGTTCCATATGCAAGTGCAGTGGGTAGCCTGATGTATGCAATGGTCTTTACTAGACCAGACATTGCACATGCAGTGGGAGTATTGAGCAGGTTTATGTCAAACCCAGGGAAGGAGCATTGGACAGTAGTGAAGTGGGTTTTTAGATATTTACGTGGCACTAGTGATTATGGCTTGTGCTACCAGGGAAGACCAGGATTGGAAAGAATGTTGGACATTCGTGGTTTTGTTGATGCAGACTGGGCTGGAGATCTGGACCAAAGAAGATCTACAAGTGGGTGTGTGTTTAGCCTATTTGGAGGCGCAGTCAGTTGGATGAGTAAAAGACAGTCTGTAGTGGCTCTTTCAACTACAGAGGCAGAATACATAGCAGCCACTCATGCAAGCAAGGAAGCAGTTTGGTTGCAGAGATTGTGTTCAAGTATGGGTTTGGTACAACAAGCTATAAGGATAGACTGTGATAGCCAAAGTGCAATTTTCTTGGCTAAGAACCCTGCTTATCATTCAAAGACAAAGCACATTGATGTTCAATATCACTTTGCTAGAGATATGGTTGAGGCTAAAAGGGTGTTGCTGGTAAAGGTGGACACTTTGAAGAATGTTGCAGATGCATTGACGAAGTCTGTGAGCACTCAGAAGTTCTCTTGGTGTAGAGAAACAATGGGTGTTGAAGAATTGGCCAAATGACTAAGCTCTCCTGTGGCCCCCTGTGGAAAGAAAACAACAAGTGGGAGAATGTTGGGTATGTGTTATATTCTTTCCACGACTAGCCCCACGCGCTGTACGTTGCGTCGGGCGCAGCAGGGGGGTCACAGGGGGGGCGGCAGCCCCCCCTATCGAGGTCCGGGGCAGCGCCCCAGCGAAAATGTTTTTGGTATGCGGTCCCACTCATATGCGGACCCACCCATGTTTTGTGCATGAGTTTGCACATGGTTTTAGGGTACGATGGTTTTCGACCCCTGGTATTTTGTAGATCCGGTCAAGGGAACTACAGTTATGTTCTAATCCAGGGTTAATGGATTGGGGTTTATGTATGCTTCGACATGTATATATATATATGTGTTGTAACACTAAAAGGAATATAATGAAAAATCAAGCTGGTCGTCCCAATTTGGGATCCAGGGGAAAATCTCTATGTTTATGTGTTTATGTTTTATGCTCTCGCTATTGTTTATTTTCTGTTATAAGATTCATGTGTAGATAATTTCTATTCAGGGTTAAAACCTACAATATTAAGTTCGCAACAGTCCCAGGTAGGCAGTATGACCCGAGAAAAGTAGCATTTAATTTCACAACTTTGGTTCAAATTGCTAGGTTTGAACATGAGCCCGATGAATTTGATGATTTATTTGTTTCTATTGATAAATTTTCCCAAGTTTATGACATGGCTAAATCCAAGTTTCAGAAAGAGGATATGAATAAATTCATGCAGTTTAGAAGTCAGAGACTGCTGAAAGCTCCTCTTGACCAGTTAAGAATTCCTTTGCAAGAGTCTGAAAATATAGAAATAGAGCAGAAGAAAAAGGAAGATGCAGCTAATAAAGTAGGAAGAGAAGTGTCTACCAGCAGAAGCAATGTACAGACTGAGAAGGAAAGCACAGGAACCAAGCCTAATGTACAGAAGAAGAACACTGGTAGAAAAATTGATGTAAATACTGAGAAAGGAAATACAACTAGAAAACTTGATGTTTAGACAGAAAAATAAAGTACAGGCAGTAAGACAAATATGTGGACTAAGAAAGAAAGTACAAGCAGCAAAGCTAATGTACAGACTGGAAAAGAATATATTGGTAATAAGCCAAATAATCAACTTGAAAGAGAAAATACCACAGAGAAAGTGGTGAATTATGCTAATGTTATTGTCACTCCCCATTTGCTAAGTCAATATGAACAATTTGCTCAGCAAACAGGGTCACAAAATAATCCTCAAGTTGACATTCTTAAAGATCAAGATATGGAGATTATTCCTGAGCATCCTACAGAAGAAACTATGTTGAAAGTAGAAGAAATTCCTCCTCTAGATATCTTTTATAGTCCTAGGAATAGAGTTGTTGTCATGTAACAGAGGAAGAGAAGAAGAACAGATCAAGAGTCACTTTCAACATCACAAGTTGAATTTATGAACATTGTCTGGAAGAACAATGAGGTGAATCCTTTAGAGGATCTCACCAAATTGTCACAATATGCAGGTGCCTATAGTGTAGCCACTATAGAAAAAGCTTCTGAAGTCACCGAAATGATGAAACAAAAGGACTTACAGATAGCTATGCTGGAGGAACAAGCAACATGAAATTAGAAAAAAATAATGCAGTTGGAGCAGCAGTTGCAAGAAGAAGGGCTCAGAGCTAAACAGTTGGAAGAGCAACTTGGCATTGAAAAGAAAAATATTGATCAACAAGATTTGAATAAGAAACAACAGTTAACTCAAGAAGTGGAAAAATTACAGACCCTACTGCAAAATGAGAAAACTGCTAAAGTTGAGTAAGAAAAAATATTCCAAGCAAGATTGGAAAAATTTAAGGATTATCCTAAAATTGAACAATTTAAAACTGAAGCTCTTAAAACAAATAAATTGTTGTCTCAACAGTTGAATGAACTCTGTAAAAATATGGCACAAGATGAGCCCTTATGTGAAATAACATCATCTCTTATAGATGAAGCAGTTAGCCTCAGACTTGAATTTGACGATGCAGATGAGAACATTTCTGAATTTCTTTCATGGCAAGACTCGGAGCAAGGAAGGAATGCAAACCTTCCCAGGATTGAGGAAAGGCACAAAGAAATTCTATTTGCTGAATGGGAAAAACAGTTGATCAAAGGAGAAAGAGCCACATCAAGAGCCAAAACTATGATGAATAATATAACACAGTTGGTTAATGATAGTTTATATGCCACCAATTTAATTTCAGATTATATTCCAGGTAAATTACCAAAGATAAAAGAGACTGATACCAGGTGGAAACAAGAATAAGTCAACAAGAATCAGCAAATCAGCAAACTTCAAGGAATTTCATGGGATATCATGTGGACATATCTAATCAAGCCACACAATCAGCAAATGGAAATTAAATTCCTTTACAATGCCATTAATTGCATCATTCCATAATCTTCTTATGCCACGTATACTGGTCAGTTGCATTCAAGGCTAAGTCATCCAGCAGAGGTCAAAGATATGCTCAAAATCTGCCATCTCGGTACATTGAATGCGGGAGAAAATCAATGAATCTGGTTCATTTTAATATCGCAAGTCTATTTCTGGATTTCCGATGATAGATTGTAGCAATAGTTTTAGTTATTTTGTTTTATTAATTTCCTATTTAAACCCCTTCCGTGCATTTGAGAAGGGGTCCTGAGTTTGTAATATTTTGGCTTAGATGTTACATTTCTGTACTCCATTGAATATTTTATTTTTATAAAGGATCACATCCTGTGGGGTCCTGAGTTTGTAATATTTTGGCTTAGATGTTACATTTCTGTACTCCATTGACTATTTTACTTTTATAAAGGATCAAATCCCGTGGTTTATGGCGAATTATATCTAAGAATTTCATTTCTGTACCTTGGAGTTTATTTTAAGTTAAAGCACAAGATCTGGATATTGCATTGCATCAAGAAAAATATCAAGATGAATCTAGTATTTCTATCAATTTACTGTTATTTTCCCTATGTTGTGAAATATTCTCTTTGAATTTGATATCATTTATATATGCTTGTTTTACAAATGTTTCTTTATACATATCATTTTTGAATGTATAGAAATATTCATCTATCAGAGTATGTGTAAATGATATATAAAATTATGAATATAATGTATTATTATAACTCTGTTTAATTTCTTAAATAGAGTTATCATTATTTGATACTGTATATTTCAATTAAATTATAATACATTTTCATGATTATTGGTTTGATTGAAACAATCTTTAAGTTGTATTCATATTAAATACCCAGGTTAGTTTTTTTTTAGAATTATTTTGCAAGTTATAGATTAAATTAGATAGATTATTTCAGTCATTTAGTTCCATTATCCATACATACAATCATTGCATCACCAATCTAGTAGTTATTAGGAAACTAGTCCTATAAATCCAGTCGGAGCCACCTCACCAAACGGAAAAGGAGCTGTCCTAAGGTCCCGACCGGGTGGTTTTCCTCCAATGCTTGAAGCAGCGATTTTCGAGGCTTCAACATTTTTGGCGCTAGAAGGAGGGCCTAAGCTATGAATGGAAAGTAAATCTCAATCCACAGGCCATTCTACGAGAAACTCACCCTCATCACGCTCTTCAATTTCTTCTACATCTCAAATCCCTAGGGAAGAAATTGATAAGAATATTCAAACACCCACTACCAAAGTCTCAAACCAATCAGACAATCAACCTCCCGAGTCCCCTGAAGTACAAGATTTAATTCACAAATTACAAGGGTTATCATTATCTTTAGAAGAGTCTGAATTATCTGAAGGTAGTGTAACTTCACAATTTGTTTCTTCCAAACCTCTTACTAGGTTACAGAGTGAAAAACTTGGTATTCCTCCAAAGGAATTTCCTTTACCTAGTAGAGTTAAAACAAGAAAAACCCCATCGGAATCAGAGAGTGATATTAGTTCTTCATCGCAAATTCAATCATCTGTTTCCCAAACCCCAAATCAGAAAAGTGCAGTTGTCTCAACATCGGTTATTCAAACATCAGTTGCTCAAACATCATTTGTTCCAATATCATCTTCTCAGACAATACCTGTCCAAACACCTGTTGTCTCTTCTACTCCTTCAACAGTTATCACAACAATGGCACAGAGGCCATGGGATAGTCCAGGAGCCGTTGTGATGGCTTCACCCTTACATGATTTACCAGATCATTCTGAAAAATGGCTGCCAAAATTTAGTCCTGACCTTAACATACAAGCTGAAGAACATATCAATAACTTCATGCTTGCTATAAATTTGAACGGAGTTGAACATGAGGATGTTGTAGTCAGGTTATTCCCATATAATTTGCAAGGGGCAGTAGGATCTTGGTATTTTTCATTACCTTCAGGATCTATTACAAGTTGGGATATTTTTCAAGAACATTTCTTAACTAAATTTGGAGATGATAGATCAATAGCTACCCTAATCAATGATCTCTCCAATTTGAAGACAGAACCCAAAGAACCCATCAAATATTTTAATTCCCAATTCAATAAACTCTTGAATAAAATCCCTACAACATCAAAGCCCAGTGAGCAGGTCCGAAGTGAATGGTATATAACAAATTTTCCTTCAAATATAGCAATTTTTGTTGATAGAGCTGCTAAACCTATTTTGGCTAAAAACATGAAAGAAGTGATTGCAGTTGAAAGAAGGATTGTTGCTTTGGATAAGAAAAGTGCTATTGAGGAAAGAAAATCCAAAAATGTCAGCTTTAAGGATGATTCAAAAAAGAAAACACTGAAAGATCCATATGACATGGAAGGTTTACAGAAAGTTCTGAAAACTATGTCTAATGAGATGGTTGAGATTAAGAAGCAACTGGCAGAAACTTCTACCAAAAGGCCATTCAAAAAATTCAAAAGAACACAAGCTGAATCTAAACCTCCCAATTCAATATCCAATGCAGAGTCAGAGGAATAAGAAGAAGAAGATAATCCTCTAGTATCAGATGAAGAAGAAGAAAGAGAGGAAATAGCTGAATTACATGGCATGTGGGATTTCATTCTCCCTAACTCGGACAATGAAATAGAACAAGAAGCCATGCCACTATGTACAAGGAGTAAATCTATTGCGGAGCCTATTCAATCTGTTCCTAAGAAGAAAAGTACAAATTCGACTACCAAAGAAAAATCTCTTGTAAATAAAGCTTCTCCTTTATCCACTCAAAATCAGCCATCTCTTCTAATCCTCCTACAATAACATCTAAGACTTTGGTGGTATCAAATCCTATGGATTATAACATTGTTGAATACATGAAGAAGGCCAGAGTGAACATTTCCTTACATGAACTCAACAAAATTAAACATCAACATAAGCTGTTATTGAAAGAATTAAATGCAACACCCATCGCTCCTCTACCAAGTGGTGTAGTTGCCAAAGAAGCTAAAGGAATAGGTAAGCCACCAGATAAAGTAGATGCCACTAATACTGTTCTTATTGGAGAAAGATCAAATTTTCAAACACCTCTTTTTTTTTAACTTATGAAATCTACAACAAGAATTTGCATAATTTCTTAATAGATTCAGGAGCATCATCTAATATAATGCCTACTTCAGTCTGTGCAAAATTGAATATTGAACCAAAAAAGTCTGCAGTTCACATTGTTCAATCGGATCGCTCTAAATTCCAAGTTGTGAGAGAAATCAATTTAGTTACTATTCGATTAGCTTATGATCCTAGGATAGTCCAAATAATTGATATTCTAATTGCAGATATTCCTGAATTCTATGGATTAGTCTTAAGCAGGGATTGGTCTACAAAGCTTAATGGTTATATTGCCACTGATTATTCACATATGTGGCTTCCCTACAAAGGGAAACCAAATCAAATCAAAGTTGAACGAGAAAAACACATGATGCATACTGTAATAGAATTTGAACAAGAAAATGAACCTGTAGCTTTTAATTAACAATATCCTCGGAGGTTATTCTGCTGAATCATTGCTTGGGAATTTTACAGCACCATAATCACCCTTTTCTGTAAATACTTTTATTTCGAAAATTGAAAAATTTTCACAATCTGATTCTTCTAGAATTATTAATGTTTCTAATCAACCTCTAGAAAAATCTTTATTTTGGTCATTATATTTCGATGGATCAAAATCTAGCGATGGTGCAGGAGCAGGATGCATTTTAATTGATCCAGATGGAGAGAAAACCATGCTATCATGTAGACTAGAATTTGAGGGCACAAACAATACTGCAGAATATGAAGCCTTGATCCAAGGGCTTTATAAAGCTATAGGGTTAAATGTCAAATACTTGAAAGTATATGGTGATTCTGAAATTGTCATAAGACAAGTAAGGAATACCATCCATTGTCTTTCAGGTCATCTCAAACATTATCAAAACCTTGTGCAAGACCTTACCACTCAATTTTTAGCATTTAGTATCTCTTCTATTCCTAGAAATCAAAATACATCAGTTGATTTGTTAGCAATGTTGCTTCCAAACTCATCCCTGTTGAAGATTATAGTCCTGATAGGTTTTCAGTCGAATTAATCTTTCGACCATCTATTCCCGATAATATCGCAAACTGGAGAGTATTCTATCTTGATGAAGATATATTGAATTTCTTGACTTCAGAGAAATCCTATGATGAACAAATAATTGATGAAAATGATCATGATCTTCAAAATACCTCAAAAAGTAATGAAAATCCTATTCCCAAATCTTTTGTTAAACTTGAGGATCTATATGATATAAAAGACAGATTCAAGAAAGTTACTAATGCTAAACTTCAAAGTTCCACTTTGAAGTTTGAATTAGTAAATCTTGGCTCTGAGTCTAAACCTCAAAATGTTAAGTTAGGACTCGAGTTAACTCCAGAGGAAAAAACCGCTTTCATTAAACTTCTTAGTAGGTATAAAAATGTTTTTTCTTGGAATTATGAGGACTTGAAAACTTATGATACTTCTGTTATTCAACATACAATTCCAATGCTTTCTGATGTCAAACTTGTTCAACAGAAGTTAAGAAAAATTCATCCAAATCTTGAAAGTCAAATCAAGGCAGAACTCAATAAACTTTTAAAGGCCAAAATCATTTTTCCTATAAGGCATTCTAATTGGGTTTCCAACATGGTACTTGTCAGGAAGAAGAATGGAGATATTAGAATCTGCATTGATTTTAGAAATTTAAATAAGGCATGTCAAAAAGATAACTTCCCATTACCAACGATGGAACAAATACTTCAAAAGGTAGCTAGTTCTGAACTCATGTCCTTTCTTGATGGGTTTTCAGCCTATAATCAAATATTAGTACATCTAGATGATAGGCTGAAAACTACTTTCAGAACCAAATGGGGAACCAATGCTTACCAGAAGATGCCTTTTGGTCTGATAAATGCATGAGCTAATTTCCAGAGAGCCATGGATATAGAATTTAAGGGTCTGATTAACAAATCATTTTTTATCTATCTTGATGACATAACAGTATTTTCAAAGAAAAGAACCAATCATCTACATGATTTGAAACATATATTTGAAATATGTAGAAGATTTGGTATTTCTTTAAACCCAAAGAAATCCTTCTTTGCTCTCAATGAAGGAAAAATCTTAGGGTTTGTTGTGTCAAAATATGGTATATATATTGACCCTAATAGAGTCAAAGAAATTTCTGATATTTCTTTACCTCATAACAAAAAATCAATGCAATCATTTCTAGGGCAAATCAATTTTGTAAAAAGATTCAATCCTGATTTTTCTCAAATTTTTTTACATATGCAGAATATGATTAAGAAAAATTTAGTATTCAAATGGGGGTATAAAGAGAAAGAAGCCTTTGATGCAATCAAACAGGAAATCATTAATGCACCTGCATTGAATACTCCTGAATTTTCTAAAAAAATTATTTTGTATACTTTGGCTACTAAAACATCCTATGATGTTGTTTTAACACAGCTCAATGATCAACAAATAGAAGCACCAATTTCTTTATTTATCTCAAATATGCAAGGAGTTGAGCTTAATTATTCCGATATAGAAAATAAGCCTTTGCTGTGTTTAAATCAATCAAACATTTTAGACCTTTTCTCCTAAAGACACATACAAAAATTATTGTCCCATTCTCTGCAGTGAGACAATTGTTAATTCAAAAAGAAGTAGGAGAAAAGAGAGCTAATTGTGTAACAAATTTGCAAGAGTATGATATTGATATTAAGCTAGCCAAGATTGTTAGAGGACAAGGTTTTTGCAGATTGTTAGCAGGAGCTCACAACATACCAGCACACCAAGATCAAGCTAATATCGTTCAAGCAAATCAGATAAGTGTTATAGATTCTGAATCTCAATATGCTGATCTGATCTTCTACTTGAAAAATGGGTATGCTCCTTCTAATCTCAGCTATAAGAACAAACGTGCTCTAATATTAAAAGCTAAACATTATGAAATCATTGATGATGTGTTATTCAGAAGGAATTATGATTCAATTCTATTAAGATGTCTTGAAAAGACTGAAGCAAAAAAGGTATTGCAGGAATTACATGATTGACCAACAGGTGGACATTTTGGAGGTGATACCACAACTCACAAAATAATCCATGCTGGATATTATTGGCCTACCCTTTTCAAAGATACACATGATTATGTAAGGAAGTGCGAGATTTGTCAAACTGCTAGTGGAAGACAAAGGAAGCCAAATTTTCCTTTGCAACCAGTAAACATTGAGCAACCATTTGAACAATGGGGGTTTGATATCATTGGAGAAATAGTACCACACTCTTCCAAACAACACAGATACATCCTTACAGCAATAGAATAATTCACAAAGTGGGTAGAAGAAATTCCTTTAAAGGTAGCCAATTTTGATGCAATCATTGAATTCATTGATCAATTCATCATTACCAGGTTTGGTGTACCTAACGCTCTTGTCTTTGACAATGCATCTTATTTTTTTGGAAATATTATAATGGAATTTGCAATCAAAAGAGGTTTCAAATTGAAATATTCAGCAAATTATTATCCACAAGGTAATGTTTTAGCTGAATCTACTAATAAAAATCTCATCAAAATCATTAAAAAGACCATTGATCAGAATCAAAAGAATTGGCACAAGTCTTTAATTTTTGCACTATGGGCTGATCGTATTACTCATAAAGCTTCAATAGGAACTTCAACTTTCAATCTAGTTTATGGAAAAGAAGTTGTGATACCATCAAATCTAGCTCTCCCATCATTAGCCCTAGTTCAATTTATTGAAGAGAATCCTTCATCATCTATTCAGTTGAGATTTGATAAAATTCTTAAATTAGAAGAAGATAGGGAAAAAGAAAAAAGTATTCATGAAAAGCATCAACAGTTTGTAAAATCTTCTTTTGATTCAAGTTCCACCGGATCCAAAACTTTGCAAATTGGTGATCTTGTTCTGAAATGGGATAAAGGACATGAAGATAAAGGAAATCATACCAAATTTCAAAAGATGTGGCTTGGACCATTTCAGATTGCTGAAAAGATAGGCTCATATACATTCATTTTGCAAGATTTAACAGAAAAGAGAGAATCTCTTCCTGTAAATGGGCTTATTTTAAAGAAATTATTTTCTTAAGGAGGTAACCCCTTCTTACTTGTACATATTCCTTTCTGCAATTTTTGTTTGTTTTGTAAATAAGGTTGTTAAATAGTCTTTAATTGAATTTTTACTATTTGAAAATATCTTCGAGAAAATATTATAAATACTTATTTTATGTAAATAAGAATTTTTATAGAAATGATTACAGTTTTGGATAGTTTAAAATAAAATATTAAACTTCGAAAATTTGTTCAAAAAATTTGCATGATCTTTTGAAACCTTGAGAAAAATGTAAATCATTATAAGTTTATTAAGCATAGAAAGGTTATGCATAAAAAGTAAATACTTTTCCAAGCTTTTGCATTCAAAAACTCTGAAAATTGTCATCCATTGATTCTTAAGGATAAAATCATTTCACCCCATCCATTAAGGTTGTGATTTTTTAGAATGTAATTCTAAGAAATTATATGTCAAAATTAAGAGATAAGAGGTCTCATCATGAGCCTGCTTACCATGATCATAAGAAGTAATAAAACTAACATTACCAACACTGCATACCAAAACAGGGTAATGCCTTATAATTATAAGACAAGGGGTCTCATCACGAGCCAACTTGTTTAGTTTAATTACAACTAGTGAGTGGCATTGTTATCAACTGGCTACCAAACCAGAACAATGGCTTTTAAATTAAAATAAAAAGAAGAAAAACATAAGATACAATGTCTTATGAATTTATCTTTAAAAGAATCATGATCTTAGATGGATGGGACAATGAATGGTTGATGGTTAAAAGGTAACCCTGTCGAGACTATGAATGTTTGCGGGAAGCAAAGGCAATACCTATGACAATAGAGTAAAACACAAAAGCTAAAATTGGAGGAGCCCCCTACTTTATTATTATCAACCAATCAAGGCTTGAGAAGACCCATAAATGTTTTTATTTCTGAGGAATTAGAAAGAAATTGTAAGTGATTTTTATGATTTTTCAGAGTTAGATTTTATTTAAAATTTCTCTAAGATAGTTTTCATTATCTTTAAAACTTTTTACTTACTAGAAATATAGTATTCATTTTATTTTTTCAGAGAAAACTATTTCTTCCAGTGAATCGCCAATTGTTGTACGGTACAACAACCCTCCCCATTTAAAAATTTTAGAATAAATTTCATTTAGAAATAGGTCCCCTTTCTTTTTAAGATAAGAATAAAAAACTTTGAAGAAATCCGATCATTTTGAAAATAAAAATAAAAGGTTCATTGTTTAAAAAAGCATATATCGCATATCGCATATCACAAGTGTATGTAAACAAATGCAACATTGAAATTTTCCGATGCGATGAAATATAAAGTCTTTTATCACGTCAACATAGAACATAAAAGTATTCATATTGAATAAGTCCGATGTGATAAAGTAATCGCAATCGCAAATCGGAGGAATCTTAAAGTTTCACAATTGCTCTGCAAAACTCTAATGCGATGCGATCTATCGCAAATCGCATTTCGGAGGAGAAATGTTATATGTACCTATTTTATAAACTTCGATGCGATGTAACCCATCGCAAATCGCAAATCGCAAAACAAAAAGAAAACCCCTCATTCAGTCAATTAAAAAACTCCGATGCGATGTGATTTATCGCAATCACATTTCAGAGGAACAACATCATATTCATTCATTCTATAAAATCCCGATGCGATGGACCCCACCATCATCGCAATCGCAAATCGATAGAGATCATGAGATGTTATTTGTTGTCCCTTTTGAAAACCCCCGATGCGATGGATACTTAGTCTCTATTTTATCGCTATTTTACACTGCGCATATATTATTTATTCATCGCAATCGGAAAATTCAAAAGGGAAGTTTTATATTCACATTTCAAAATTGCCGATCTCCGATTGTATGTTCATTATTAATTAGAAAATCAAATGATTTATGGTGATTGATTCTAATTTGAATGCGTGAGTGTGACTCCCATAGTGAGCATTTAAGTTTAAACACGGAGTTAATAAATTGAGATCATTGAATAAGTATTTTCATATAGTTGTTCTCCTTACTTCATTTTCATCGCGTCTGAAAGTTTTTCTCATTTGCAGAACCATAAAGCTTCCAACCCTCTTGTTCGCCGAGCTAGCAAAATAATACCAGACAAGAAAATGTCTAAGAGATCTAAGAAAGCAAAGGCCACTGCTATTACCATAGTACCAAAAGAGAAACCAGCCAAAATTAAGCTGGTTACAGATACATCATGCCAGGGTCTTGGAAAAATTTCTTGGGAAGATGTATATAAATTCATTGAAAGAGAAAACCCTAAGGTCACTGAGGTGAAAGTGATAGTACCAAATGAAGAAGACACAGATTTTGATTCTGAGACTCCTCTCAAAGCGCTTGCAAATTCATTCCTTCACAGAATTGCAGCACGGGAAAATATTTTTCCCTATTATGATGTAATTCGGTGGGTGATAGACAATATCACCATCACAAATAGGACATTTGTTTCAGCTTCGGGAACAAAATTTGGGTCTTTCAGAGCAGAAGATATAAAATAAATGTACCATATTCCAGATCCTCAGAAAATCTATAACAAGGCCTTCATTAAGGATTTCGCTGCAAGCAATGAGACTCAGTCAGAACCAATTAGGGAATGGAGAAGAGCTCCAGAGAAACATAAAAATGAAGCATCAGGTATGTACTCTATGGAGTCTCTTGCACCCCCATATTGTTATGCTGCTACAATAATATGTAGGCTTTTCGGAAATGATAATTCTGCAAGATTTTCTATACAAATGGTACCCTTGATTCATTCTGATGTGAATTCTGAGATCATGAACTGGTCATTTATTCTTTCAAACAAAATAGCTAATATAATCCTAGAATATATAATGGACAAAGATACCAGAAATACGACCCCGTTTCATTTTTGTGCCTACATCTTAGATGCCCTGTGTTTCAATTCATAATTTCCCATTCTAGGTTGGAAATGGACCCCTCAAAACCCTGTCCCTATACATATCTACCATAAGCACTTGTGGAAGGTCCATTTTAAAAATCACGTCTATAGAATTTGTCACGGCTTTATGATTCCAGTCTATCAGACCATTTTTGACCAATTTCCTCCCCGACTTTCTAAAAAAGCAAAGAATGATATATCCCTAATTGGCGACTGGTTTGGAGAAGAGAAATTTACTTATATCAGAGTTTTTTGAAGCATTGTGGAACCACATATCTTACCTCTATATGTTCCTGACAAATTGTTAGCTCAAGAAATTTCTTACCAGTTAACAGAAGGAGGGATGTCAAGATGTTTAAAGAATAGCAAGAAATTAATGTGGCCTACTTTTCCCTTTCATTGTGGAAATTATACTCTTAATGATTTCAAACATGCTGAAAAATAAGTCATTAAAATAAGATATCTTAAGTTCGCAACAGTCGCAGCCAGGCAGTATGACCTGAGAAAAGTAGCATTTGATTTCACAACTTTGGTTCAAATCGCTAGGTTTGAACATGAGCCCAATGAATTTGATGATTTATTTGTTTCTATTGATAAATTTTCCAAAGTTTATGACATGGCTAAATCCAAGTTTCAGAAAGAGGATATGAATAAATTCATCTAGTTTAGAAGTCAGAGACTGCTGAAAGCTCCTCTTGACCAGTTAAGAATTCTTTCGCAAGAGTCTGAAAATATAGAAACAGAGCAGAAGAAAAAGGAATATGTAGCTAATAAAGCAGGAAAAGAAGTGTCTACCAGCAAAATTAATGTACAGACTGAGAAGGAAAGCAAAGGAACCAAGCCTGATGTACAAAAGAAGAACATTGGTAGAAAAATTGATGTAAATACTGAGAAAGGAAATACAGCTAGCAAACTTGATGTTCAGACAGAAAAAGAAAGTACAGGTAGTAAGACCAATATGTAGACTAAGAAAGAAAGTACAAGCAGCAAAGCTAATGTATAGACTGGAAAAGAAGATATTGGTAATAAGCCAGATAATCAACTTGAAAGAGAAAAGACCACGGAGAAAGTGGTGAATTCTGTTGATGTTATTGTTACTCCCCATTTGCTAAGTCAATATGAACAATTTGCTCAACAAATAGGGTCACAAAATAATCCTCAAGTTGACATTCTTAAAGATCAAGATATGGAGATTATTCCTGAGCATCTTACAGAAGAAATTGTGTTGAAAGTAGAAGAAATTCCTCCTCTATATATATTTTATAGTCCTAGGCATAGAGCTGTTGTCAGGAAACAGAGGAAGAGAAGAAGAACAGATCAAGAGTCACTTTCAACATCAGAAGTTGAATTTATGAACATTGTCTAGAAGAACACTTAGGTGAATCCTTCAGAGGATCTCACCAAATTGTCACAATATGCAGGTGCCTACAGTGCAGCCACTATAGACAAAGCTTCTGAAGTCACCCAAATGATGAAACAAAAGGACTTATAGATAGCTATGCTGGAGGAACGAGCAACAGAAAATCATAAAAAAATAATGCAGTTGGAGCAGCAGTTGCAAGAAGAAGGGCTCAGAGCTAAACAGTTGGAAGAGAAACTTGGCACTGAAAAGAAAAGGCTTGATCAACAAGATTTAAATAAGCAACAATAGTTAACTCAAGAAGTGGCAAAATTACAGACCCTACTACAAAATGAGAAAACTGCTAAAGTTGAGCAAGAAAAAATATTCCAAGCAAGATTGGACAAATTTAAGGATTATCCTAAAATTGAACAATTTAAAACTGAAGCTCTTGAAACAAATAAACTATTGTCTCAGTAGTTGAGCCCTTATGTGAAATAACATCATCTCTTATAGATGAAGCAGTTAGCCTCAGACTTGAATTTGACGATGCAGATGAGAAAATTTCTGAATTTCTTTCATGGCAAGACTCGGAGCAAGGAAGGAATGCAAACCTTCCCAAGGTTGAGGAAAGGCACAAAGAAATTATTTTTGCTGCATGGGAAAAACAGTTGATCAAAGGAGAAAGAGCCACATCAAGAGCCAAAACTATGATGAATAATATAACACAATTGGTTAATGATAGTTTATATGCCACCAATTTAATTTCAGATTGTAAACCAGGTAAATTACCAAAGGTAAAAGAGACTGATACCAGGTGGAAACAAGAATTAGTCAACAAGAATCAGCAAATCAGCAAACTTCAAGGAATTTCATGGGATATCATGTGGAAATATCTAATCAAGCCACACAGTCAGCAAATGGAAATTAAATTCCTTTACAATGCCATTAATTTCATCATTCCAAAATTTTCTGATGCCACGTATACTAGTCAATTGCATTCAAGGCTAAGTCATCCAGCAAAGGTCAAAGATATGCTCAAAATCTGCTATCTCGGCACATTGAATGGGGGAGAAAATCAATGAATCTGTTTCATTTTAATATCGCAAGTTTGTTTCCGGATTTCCGATGATAGATTGTAGCAATAGTTTTAGTTATTTTGTTTTATTAATTTCCTATTTAAACCCCTTCCGTGCATTTGAGAAGGGGTCCTGAGTTTGTAATAGTTTGGCTTGGATATTACATTTCTGTACTCCATTGACTATTTTATTTTTATAAAGGATCACATCCTGTGGTTTATGGCGAATTATCTCTAAGAATTGCATATCTGTACCTTGGAGTTTGCTTTAAGTTAAAGCACAGGATCTGGATATTGCATTGCATCAAGAAAAATATCAAGATGAATCTGGTATTTCTATCAATTTACTGTTATTTTCCTTATGTTGTGAAATATTCTCTTTGAATTTGCTATCATTTATATATGCTTGTTTTACAAATGTTTCTTTATACATATCATTTTTTAATATATAGAAATATTCATCTATCAGAGTATGTGTAAATGATATATAAAATTATGAATATAATGTGCTATTATAACTCTGTTTAATTTCTTAAACAGAGTTATCATGATTTGATACTGTATATTTCAATTAAATTATAATATATTTTCATGATTATTGGTTTGATTGAAACAATCTTTAAGTTGTATTCATATTAAATACCTGGGTTAGTTTTTTTTTAGAATTATTTTGCAAGTTATAGATTAAATTAGATATATTAGTTCAGTCATTTAGTTCCATTATCCATCCATACAATCATTCCATCACCAATCCAGTAGTTATTAGGAAACTGGTCCTATAAATCAAGTCGTAGCCACCTCACCAAAAGGAAAAGGAGCTGTCCTAAGGTCCCGACCGGGTGGTTTTCCCCCAATGCTTGAAGCAGCGATTTTCAGGGCTTCAACAGTACCCAAAGAAATTAACACATGTACAAACATGTTAGTCTCATTGATGAGGAATTATAGAGCCAATTTCATATGGTTAGGTTCGTTTATATATGTGTATGTGGAATATAAACTTTATAATCCGATCATGTTTGAATGATTGCATGTAGATAAAGTAAAGAGAATAATTGATATGTACATAATCTAGATTTTGTATAGATAGCATGTAAATATTTTTTTTTATTTTTATTTTTTTAATATATGCACTAAAAGTAAGATGTAAGGAGGTACGTGTTACAAGTGGTAGCAGAGAATAAGTTACAAACTGGGGCCAAAGGGGCCAGAACCATACTAAATTTTGTTGCTATGAATTCTATTAAAATTAATGACATAATATTGTGCTAAGTACATGAACAGGTTTCTGCAATCCGCCATGAGAAGAGGATCAAGTCAACACCCACCCAGAAACATGGGAGAGACCCATCTTGTGACCAATCCTGAAGTCAGTCTTGAAATGTGGTTGCAGCTAAGTGTGGACCAGCACCAACAGAGAAGCAAAATGCTGAAAGAACAACAACGATAGAAAAATAAGTTGTTGGATAATGTACAACAGTTACAAACATAAATGCTTAAATTTCGCAGTGACAATGAAAGGGTGATGAGGGAACAAGAGAGGATATTAAAAATTATGTTAGATAGAAAGAACCCTCCCAGTGGACAACCTAGCCCTGAGAGAAACACCTAGGAAAACAGAGAACAGTGCCAAGCAGTACATGACCATGTGGAAGATAGTCGAATGCCAAAAATTCATAAAAGTCAAACATATAATGAGACGAAATCGGGAAATGTCATGGAAGAGAAATAGTTGAAGAAGCAGAAGGTGGAATTGCAGGGAGAATTTCGAAAGATCAAACCTCCTACCTTTGATGGAGAAGTGGAGGAAATGGCGAAAGCTTGGATAATAAACATGAATAAGTACTTTCAAGTGTATGAGTATAACAAGAAACTTAAAGCTCACCTAGCCATTTACCGACTGCGAGAGAAAGCAACGCTGTGGTAGGAGGAAGTGAAGAATGTAAGAGGAGTGGAAGATCAGAATGTAGCTTGGGATGAGTTTGAGCAGTATTTTAAAGATAAGTACCTGACGGAACATTTTTACGATGAGAAATCTCGAGAATTTCATGATCTGAAATTGGGCCAAATGAATATGAATGAATTTATTACAAAATTCACTTCTCTCTTAAGATATGTACCCTACCTGCGTGATGAAAAGGCCAAGGTGCAGCAGTTTTTGAGCAGTTTTCCAACCCATATGAAGGAAATAATTGAATTCGTGAATCCAAAAACCATGGATGAAGTGATTAGGAAAGCGCGAATGTGCTATCAGCAATCTGAGGCGAAGGAAGAAGCTGGAAAAATTTGGCCACCGCGAAAAGGGAAGAATAGTTTTACCAATAACAGAAATAGCAGATCAAGTAATTTCAAGAAAACTGCAAGATATCCACTCAGCAAAAAAAATGGAAAAATCCAAAGCAGAACCAAGTGGATAGGGGAGGAAAGTCCTAATGAAGCTTCTAGTAGACCCAATATTGGGCAACCCCAAAAACCTCTGTTGCAATGCTGGGGATTTGGAGAAACACATTACTTCAAGAAGCGGCACACATCGAGGAAGGAATGAGGTGGAAGAAAATATGCAAGAAGCATCCATGGTGGGGGATGTAGCTTGAAACATACCCAGAATCAATGCAGCACTAGAGGAGCGACAAGCAGATTACCGACCAACCATGATAGAATTAGAAGGTAAGATTCAAGCCTGAGTTGTTTCTATTTTAGTTGATCCTAGTGCCAACTTGAGTTACATACACCCTTGTGTAGTAGAAAGAAGTAAGCTGTAGGACCAGAAATTTAAAAATCCATGGCTGGTCCAACTGGCTATAGGGACTAGAAGGCGGGTTCATACTAAGGTACCCAATTGTGAATTGAGTATTCGGTACCAACATATAACTATGGAACTCAATGTCCTACCAATGGGATCTTATGATATATTTATGGTGATGGATTTGTTGGAGAGACATTGGTCCTTAGTGGACTGTAAGAATAAGGTCATACATTTTAAGTCTAATGATGGAACAAGACAGGAACTGCAGGGCATTAAAAATCATTTGAAGTTGCGACCCTTTACTGCATCAAAGTTAAGTAAATATATAGGGGAGGGTTGCCAGCTTTATGGAATTCAAGTTGGTTTCACCAACACAAAAGATAAGACTGATATGTTGGAAAATATTCTTGTTGTACAAGAATTCCAAGATGTTTTCCCTAAGGAGATT
Source organism: Pinus albicaulis (assembly GCA_034641835.2). Classification (NCBI taxonomy): domain Eukaryota; kingdom Viridiplantae; phylum Streptophyta; class Pinopsida; order Pinales; family Pinaceae; genus Pinus; species Pinus albicaulis. Next base: position 959,853,349 of record CM076584.1, read on the forward strand.
CCAGGGCTGCCACCAAAAAGAGACATAGATTTTACTATCGAATTAATACTTGGGGTAGCACCTATGTCCCAGACTCCATATAGAATGAGTGTATCAGAGTTAATAGAGTTAAATATGCAATTGCAGGAATTGATGGATAAAGGTTATATTTGGCCAAGTGTGTCCCCGTGGGGAGCATTGGTGCTATTCGTAAGGAAGAAGGATGGTACTATGTGTATGTGCATGGATTATCGTCAACTCAACAAGCTGACTGTTAAAAAAAGGTACCCTCTACCGCGCATCGATGATTTTTTTGACCAAGTCAAAGGAGCTATAGTACTCTTCAAAATTGACTTAAGGTTAGGCTACCATCAGATCCATATCAAGGATGAAGATATAAGCAAGACCACTTTTCATACCAGGTATGGACATTATGAGTTTTTGGTGTTACCATTTGGGTTAGCCAATGCACTAGCAACATTTATGAGCTTAATGCATGGAATCTTTCGCCCGTATTTGGATAAATTTGTGTTAATTTTCATTGATGATATACTAATTTACTCCAAGAATGTGGAGGAGCACAAGGAACACCTACGCATCTTGCTGAAAATGCTCAGAGAACATCAACTCTATGCCAAGTTTAGTAAATGTGATTTCTTTAAGGAGCAGATCCAATACTTGGGGCATGTGATTTCAGGTGAAGGATAGCTGTGGACCTGGAAAAGGATAAAGAAAATTATTGAATGGAGGGTTCTAAAGAAAGTAGCAAACATGCGCTTGTTTATGGGTTTGGTTGGTTACTACCGATGATTCATCAATGGTTTCTCTAAAATAGCTTATGCTATTACCTCTTTGAAAATGTAACGACGAGTTTTTAAATGGACTCAAGAATGTCAAAATAGTTTTGAGTTATTAAAAGAGCTGTTAACTACTGCTCATGTCTTGAAGGTATCAGATCCAAGTAAAGAATTCAAAGTATGTACTGATGCATGCAAGGAGGGTGTAGGAGCAGTGTTGGCTCAGGAAGGAAGAGTCATATCATATGAGTCTAGGAAGTTGAAGGATCACAAGTAGAGATACTCAGCATATGATTTGGAGCTAACTACAGTTGTGCATGCCTTGCGGATATGGAGGCATTATCTACTAAGAAAAATATTCATGCTGAGGACCGATCATAGTAGTTTAACCAGCAAATTTAAGCAGGTTGATTTGAATGCCTGCCAAGCCAGATGGAAAGTGTTTCTTAGTGAATTTGATTTCAATATTCAACATGTGAAAGGAAAGGAGAACAAGGTGGCAGATTCCTTAAGAAGAAAACTGCACGCCATTTATGAACTTTATTTCAACCAGAATGAATTTAATTTTCAAGACCAGATTTTGGAAGCAGCAAGGGGGGACCCAGAATATCAGAACTTATGGCAACAAGTAAAATATGATGAAATATGAGGGAAACAGTCCGAATAGGAACTAAATGAAAAACAACTTCTTGTTTTTTGGAAGAGGATATATATTCCCAATCAGAATAAACTAAAAAGAATTATTCTAGATGAGTATCATAGAATCACCTTTTCTAGACATCCGGGATATCAAAATATGTTAACTACAATAAGAAAATACTACAGCTGGTTGGGAATGCAAAGGGACATAGCATAATATTTAACCAAGTGTCTAGAGTGTCAGCGGATTAGGGTGGAGCACGAGCACCTTGCGGGATTGCTTCAACCAATTCCAGTGCCTAAATGGAAGTGGGAAGTAATTTCCCTTGAATTTATCACTGGAATACCTAGAAAAAAGAAGCATAATGATTTGATTATGGTGGTAGTCGATAGACTTAGCAAAGTGGCACACTTTATCCCTGTTCAATCTACCTATAAGACAGTGAAAATTGCTGACATTTTTATGAAGGAGATATTCATATTGCATAGTATACCCCAAGCAGTCATTTCAGATCATGATGTAAAGTTCACATCAGCATTCTGGAAGACACTATTTAGTGGGTTGGGAATGCAGATACAATTTAGTACTACCTACCACCCGCAAACTGATGGGAAAATAGGAAAGGGTAAATCGAGTTTTAGAGGACATGATGTGCATGTATGTAATGCAACAACCAACGAAATGGGAGGAATACCTGCATTTGGTTGAGGTTTCATACAATAAAGAATATAAAGAATCTCTTAAGATGAGCACTTTCGAAGCATTGTATGGGAGACAATGTCAGACTCCTATAAACTGGAGTAGCCCAGAGAATAAGATGATTCTTGGACCAGATATGTTAGAAGAGATGAAGCGGGAAGTCAAGAAAATTAGACAGAATTTGAAGGCAGCACAAGAATGGAAATTTTTTTACGCAGACATAAAAATAAACTTTCAGGAATTTGCAGTGGGGGACCATGTGTATGTGAGGATTAAACCAAAGAAGAGCACTTTGCGATGGAATGCTTGTGCCAAGTTGGCTCCCCGCTACTGCGGACCCTTTGAGGTCTTAGAGAGGATAGGGCTGGTGGCCTATCGATTGTCTTTATTGAAGCGTTATGTACACGATTCCAAGCACATCATACATTGGTAGGGTATACATGTAAGTCAACAAATTCCTATGATTTGCATACAATAAATTTTTGATTTGAACTAATTCAAAATCTTGCTGCTTGCAGGTAGAACCGGATAGCGAGTTCCTGGTAGAACCGAAAAATATCCTATATCGGAGAGACATAACTCTCTAAAAGTGAGTCATCCCCCAAGTTAAAGTGCAGTGGAAGCACTTTGTCTTGGAGGAGACTACTTGGGAAGACAAAAAATTTATGTATGAGGCTCATCCGGAGATGTTCTCAGAAAACAACTAACACGGAGGACAATGTTTCTTTCAACGGGGGAAAATGTAACTTCCTGTTTTTATTCTTTTACTTTTTACTTATTTTTACATGAGTTGGTATGACACATTCAGAATTAGAAACGAATGAGGCATTCATTAATGACATTAACACATGAATTTTATTTAAAATATTTAATTAAATGATAATTTTATTTGAGTAAAAGCTGAAAGTAACTATGTGGTAAAATATTCCAAGAAACCCAGCAAGAGGTTGAGACAGTTCTGATAGTTACCTTCCCAAAAAGGATTTAAGGAGAACTCTTAGGAGGGAATGGGGTTATGTGCAGAAGAGGTAGAGGGTTAAGCAGTAGATGCTTGTTCTGAGTTGTCCAGAGCTGGTCAGAGTACCAGTGGAACTCAAGAATTTACCCTAGAGAAGCAAGACTCGATTTTCCAATCCTGAGGTCAGACTTATTGTCTTAGAAATTTACCTCTGACTTGGTGAGGAGCAAGGGGGGAGTAGAGGACGTAATCGCCTCGGCTCAAGGTTGGGTGGACCGATAGTTACTGAGGAAAAATCGGTACTCCGAAGTAGGTACAAAATGCACTTATGTTATTGTTTAATGTTTTGAATTTAGTGCTGCAAATTTTATAGCAGAGTAAAGAAATGCGAATATATGAATATACATCTAAATTTCTATTTACCTAAACAAGAATATAAAATGCACCTAGAAAATCATTCTATGAAACAGCTGAAAATGCATGATATATTTACATAGAAAAAGAAAGTTATACGAAGGAATTAAACATTGTTGTTTTTCTCTGTGTGGTAAATAGAAGATGAAGCAGTAGCTTTCTTCCCTTAACTTTCCTACTATCTGTGAAAAATTACTAATAAACACATGCTACAATAGTAATCATGTAGAGCCCAGATGACTGTGCTAAATATGTACAAAATTACATTTTACTAGAATGAATCTATAGAATATATATGGTTATAGTGAATCTAAGGAAAACATACATAACACTGTAATGAATATGTAGATTATATACTACTGTGGGAAATATGTGAAAAACACACATGTTATGGCAGTGTACAACGCAGAACATAAGCTATCATAGTGAAAATGAGAAATAGAAACCACTGTAATTGGAATTTATGTAAGCTACCAGATACTGTAGAAGCTGGTTAATTTCCAAGTAAGAGAGAAAGCACACAAGGTATGAGAGAACTGGCTGGTTGAGGGTTTAGAACCGAAACCCAGTAACAGGGTCCTAGTTCCAGTCCTAATGAAAAACATCTGCCGGATCAATGGGAAGGCACAATGAGTAATAAATGAACAATTTATAGGCGTTAACCAAAAATAGAGTGCTTCAAAAAACAAGAATAATAATAAGGAATGAAAACCCAAACTATGCTATTAATAATTACAAGAACTTGAAAACTAGAATGTACCCAGTCTTTTACACACAGAGGAAACTAAGTTATTTCCAGAGAAAATGTTGCAGTATATCATACAACATTAACGTTGGAGCTCAAATGAAATTATACAACCAAAACAACTAGAATGTTGAAGAACCCATAATATAATAAACCAACTATGTAGACACAGTGTGCATACTAAAAAACAAACGAAAGTACATACACATATTTGGAAAAAATCAGAGGCGTAGCTCTGAGGTTTAAAACCATCAAGAAGTATTTCTGGAGACACTAAGAATAAAATCCCTATTGAAATATATTGAAACCGGGTCAAGCCCAAAAGAAACACAGTTTAACTAAAAACCCATATTAAAGGTTAAGCATCTAACTAGGTCTCATGCACCCGATAGCCAGTATGAAAATTAAGCAAAGGATGGCAGAGCATTACAGCATGAAGTATTATGGGCAGAGTATCAGGAATAAATGTAAGAGGCTCTTACCATCAACAAGGAAAATCGAGTCGACATCGAGTCTTCAAGCCGGAAAGTCCCACGATCACCAAGTTGTTCCTAGCCAGTTCCAAACAAAAGCCAGTGCCATTGAGTTAGAAACTTCAGAAAACCCAAAACATAAAACATGAAAAGAAGAAGTCCATGTTCTTAATTTCTGTTCAAATTATTGGGAGAAACTAGCATGTAACTCTTACCAAAACCATTTTCTGGAGATCATGGGGGCTTGCTCAAGCCATGAAGCTGCAATAACAAGAGATGAGCCAACAATCGAGACATAAGGCAGACAAGGACCTGCTCATTTGCAAATCAACCTGCGGGGCCATCCCAAAAGCCCCGACGGGTTACGCAGCTTAAAACCCAGCTCTGTCTATCAACTGAGGAAGGAGTATTTTAAGGACAAAGTAACTCATAGCACCCTGATGTTAGCGGAGCTCTCGTGGCGGAATTGTGGCCAGAGGAACTTGTAGATGCAGAGCCGAGCTCTTAGCTCCGGCGTGAAACAAAAATGAAACAATGGCGAGGGGGTTGGGGAATGGGTAGTTACCCTAACTCACCCCATATGCCGGATCTTTGTCAATTGCAAGGCGAAAAAATCCAACGACGCAGAAGGTGACAACAAACCATGCTAGATGGAGCCTATAGCACCACCCAAGGCATGACATTAATCATCGACGTAATGAAATCGAATAAACAATATATAATTCCTAATCATACTTTAATTGCAGGTACGGGCTAATCACCTCGGGATTGAGTGATGGTTTATGCTATGTGGCGAACCCATGAAAAGGCCAATTACGTACCCAAAGAAATTAACACATGAACAAACATGTCAGTCTCATTGATGCAGCATTATAGAGCTAATTTCATATGGTTAGGTTCGTTTACATATGTGTATGCAGAATATAAACTTTTTAATCCAATTATGTTTGAATGATTGCATGTAGATAAAGTAAAGAGCATAATTGATATGTACATAATCTAGATTTTGTATAGATAACATGTAAAGTTTTTTGAATTTTTTTTTATATATGCAGTAAAAGTAAGATGTAAGGAGGTAAGTGTTACAAAAATATACTTTTTGAATGAATAAATGAATTTATACAATTTAAAAACTTATGAATTTTAAAAGTATGTGCCAAATTTTAAACAAAATTAATTAAGAAAAAATATTTATTTCATATAAATATTTTATTTTCCTCCTCCAAAATATTTATTTCATACAAATATTTTATCTTCCTACTCTATAATTTGATTTATTTATTTTTGGTAAAATGTACTACGATGTCTACATCTTGAGAATAGTCTTCGTTCAACAAAGATAAATCAAATGGTGTCCCTAGTTGTAAAATGGTAAATATTGGTACTCGGTATGGAAAATGCATAGAGATTGCAGTAATTACCCATCACTATATCATCCAAACGCACAAGTGGTATGCCATATTGGTCCTCCTGGGCTTTCTGTAATGGCCCTTGACACAACTGCTATAATATATCTTTTTGTGGTGGATAAACATGAGATCATTGTGATTATGTTTCTTAAAAACAATTGATTCATGTGTAACTTAGCAATGATGATCTATTCACAGTGAATAGTGGCCCAACAAAAAAAGGATTAATTTGGAGAGGAAAGAAAGATCTTAATAAATATTATTGAGTGTCACTTAAAAAACGCATATCCTTCTCCCTATTGGCATATGAAGGAAAATTGGAATCTTATTCCCTGAAAACCTGTAATGGAAGGAACTCTCCAAAAAGATTAAATTCAATGAAAAAATGCATCATCAACCCAAGATTCGAACATGAAATGAAAGTCCCTGCACTCTGTAAAGAGTGGAGAGATTTTGTTTAGGAGACGAAAAGGCGCCAAAAAACTATCCGCCTATTTGGAGCAATGTTCCACTATAATTATCTATTTATGTTCAGCTTCTGACACACAGGGATTTTTCAAATCAATTAACAATTAACAGCAAGATTCGACCCGTCGACCTCGTATTGGGTAGTCTGGTTTTTGGTATTCTTAACCACAGGTCGAAGGCACTGGAAAGGAGCACCAAAAGCAGGATATCATTGCGATGGAAACTAAAGAAAAATGAAACTTTTGATTGAGGAGCAGGTTCAGAAATACACATGTACAATGAATATTTTCCAATGGTCTTCTAGCCATGGTATGTTGACAGGTCACGCCAAAGCAAGGTATGATTCAGTGAAATCTATGGAGAAAACACCCAATGGTCAAAAAAAGTGCAGTCGCAGATTTCTCGAAATCACTCTCAACCGGTGACTGCGAAATCCTTATTAATAGGATTGAAATCTCAAAGAAAACAAGCAGGTTAGTAAATTTAATTTCAATCGTGTACAATGCAAGAGTTGGGCAAAGAAGAGAAATAAATATAAAAGTAGGTCGGGATGTAGCAACTATTTGTTTGTTGAAAGCAAGAAGAATGAATCATTGTGAATTTATCTTTCACATTTATGTTTCCTGTAATCACTGTGACATCCATTCCATCTCTAATGAACATGAGATTCATCTTCTTCTTGCACAATACCACATTCTCTGCATAAACTCTTGCTTTTATATGAATTACTTAACTCCTATTGCTCTTCTATGAAGCTGAATTCAAAGCCTCTGTAATGGTTTTGTAATTTCCAGTCCCGTCATTGGCAACCACGGAGTTCGGTTTCACCGCGACCGTAGATTTCCTTACCATCAGTTGATTTCCCTCTTCTTCAAGAAGGTGAAAATTTGAATTTGGGAGCACTTCCTTCCACACCGGAGCTGGATCCAAAATTTGAATTCGGGAGTGTTGCCTTCTATGCGAGAGCTGGATTTGAGTGTTGTTGGTGTATCATTAATGCCCATCGCCTGAAGTTGGACGCATGGCAGTCAGCGACTAAGCTGGTCACTTAACATTCCACCATAATCAGGAATATATCTATGGCCATGCCATGGATGTTTCCCATTCATGTGCCTCGATATGTCACTGTACTGTCAGGATGGCTCTTAAGGCATCTTAAATAACGTATAACCTTGGATATATTGCTTGCCCCTGTGCATACCTAATGTACCCACCCTGTTCCATGGAATAATAGATGGGGTTTCATTTCCATTTTATAAAAGCACATTATCCTCTACACTACAATTTCCTTCTCTTCTTGTGATTCTGTGATTCACTCTCTGGCAATTTTTTGTTCCCCTTCTTTTCCCTTTCTTTCTCTTCATCGTCTCTAGCTTTACTGAAATAACGATATTCAGAAATCACTGTTGGATTCCAGCTCCCTCATCACCAGTGATCCTTCATATTCCATGAAAATTTGAGTTCAACCGTGTTCTTGCGCCACCGTATTGTTGTTGTCCACGTCAGCCCTCATCCAATGTATAGATAGACTTCAGTCAAGTTCACATCTATGGATCTGCACAACCCCTCTTTTTCCTTATTTTGGAAATTTTTTGTTCCTCCGCTTATTTGATATTTCTAGGTATGAAGCATATCTGCATGTGGCGATCTAGAGGAAGAGGGCCAAAAGGGGATCTCTGGCGAGAAGAGCTTGAGGTTTGAGATTTTTTCATAAACATGCATTCTTGTTTTTCATTTTTGCACCTGTGTTTAAATTTTTGGAGGTGTCACTCATATGCTCGTAGTAAAGGAAGATACAAGCAATATCTCTGGAGGCGTCACCCATATTCTTGTAGTAGAAGAAAATACAAGAAATATAAAATCAAGTCCCATCACCAACTCAAACTTCTAAAATTCTAGTGTTTGGAATAGATTTGCAATATTTCCACCTGTGTTTTGATTCTAATCGAATTCCTCATACATACATACACACACACACACACACACACACATATCCATGGCTACGATTTTGAGGGAAAACACTTTGTTCATCGAGTGACGGGTGGTGTGGGCAACAACAGCGCAACGACAGAAGGACACGGCCGAACTACAATGAGCTACGGACTAGCAAAGATCAGTGGAGGATGAGGGACCTAAAAGCGAGTAGTGGTTGTTGACATCACAATCTGCTAGAGAGAGAGAAAAGGGAAGAAGTCTTGTTGAGTTACTTGAGTGTAAAAATGGCATTGATATCATTTTAAATTTACAGGTTCACTTAATAAAATTCACATTGATAAAGTATAATAAGAGGGTCTATCGACACTAGTATAATTGTCTCCCATATATTTATAAATGTAGGAATCTACCACCTATTCTTTAGATAACAAATATTCCTATGATATTGGAAAATTCACTACTAAAATGAGCATGTTGGCTATATTGTAAGCTATCATCACCATAAAAATAAACATTAATCAAATGTGGATGTTCCTTGTCCAAGTTCATCTAGCACCAAAAAATACTCTTGTATTTCATATCAAGGAACTCAAGTAGCTTCAACACATTCAACAAGAAATGCACTTCCCAAGGAAAGTAAAAATAACAATAAACACCAATCAAATGTGGATGTTCCTCAGCCAAGTTCATCCAACACCACAAGATACTCTTGTGTTGCATATCACAGAACTGAATTAGGTTCAATGCATTCAAAAAGAAATGTACTTCCCAGGACAAGAAAAAATAATATCTATTGGTGACATGACACATGATTCCCAAGGCACATAACATCCAAGCTAATCCCTTTATGACTGTTAAATATGTGGCATGAAAAAGTGTATATTTACCTCCCATACTTGGTACTATTAAAATAATTTCCTAAGGGAAATCATGTGTATCTCATCTATTGTGGCTCATTTGCAATGTCTTTTATTTTAATTTTTCAAAAATACAAAAAATGGAAAAATATAAAAATGTATGTTAAAGTACAAAGTTTCTCATACTTTAGCATAAAGATGTAATATTGTGTATAAGTTTAAATTTCAAAACTTTAAAAGATTCATGAAGGTGGGTCCAATCGCTCAGTTAATAAATGAGCAAGTTTGTGAGCGGGATCCGAAGATTTGTTCGGCAGGAGATAAAAGTGACAACCCACGAGCACATACAACACACGGGTTAACGAGGAGGGTGCCTTCGCAGTTGACCCTGTTGGCTGTGGTGCCGATCAAGATTTTCAGTCAGGATTAACTACGGGGGCATGACTCCAATGAGCTCGTCGTACTTTTGAACCTCCTTCCGTAATGTGAGCAGCTGGTTGGCGACAACTATTAGCCACATCATGGTACCGTTTAATGGTATTTGGCGCGTCAACACACCATTTAATTCATAAGCCCTGTGCCACCTATTTAAAATTGGTTCCTCTTTTCGCAAGGTTATTTTTGTTTCCTTGTACTTGTCAATTTGATTGCACCTATGTCTCCCATTGTTGTTTGCCACCTTGTCATTGTTCGCCACCCTAAGCAGAATTATGGCCAAGCGTTCATCTCTTTCTGGCTCATCCAACCATATTCCTCTCATGGACACTAAGAGGGATATCCATGACACTGTCTGCTCTTTAGATCACCTCCAATTATATCAACAGGTTTTTTGAATGACAAAACATGTCCAATTTTCTCCTCCATGGCCAAAACAGGTGTATTGTTTGCATGTATTCCAAGAATGCACCTTTTTCGTGAGTTTGTGCACTGGCTAGTGTCTGTTATGTACCGAGGAAAATGCTTTGTAATGAATTGTCTAGGAGAGAATGTCTTACAAGTATCAGCCCTATTAATTCGTCAAGCCCTATGTTACCCAGAATCGTAATCCTATGTCCAATTCACTAATGATTCATTGATAACACATTATGATAGTCTTGCAGGTCAAGAATTCATTCAGTTTGTCTTTTTCTTGAAGCCAGATACGAAGCAATTTGTACCTGACATCAAAGAATTATCCATGGAATTTTTCGACGCAGAATTCCAACTAGTGTTAAGCTGTATTTCAAAGATATTGGGAAAATAAGACGTAGCACAATTGAAAAATTAGTTCTTGGAATGTTTGCATTGGTGATGAAGCCAGGGGTAGTGTTGGATATTCCTTCATATTGGCAAGAAGTTGTCAATACTCAACTCAAGAGTCTACCACTCACTGGATCATTCAGGTTCCCCTCTCTTATCATTTACCTCTTTTTATATCAAAATGTGGAAGAATTATTGCATTTGAGGTTAAATATCATGGATGTAAATAAAAAGAGGCAGTCATTAGTGTTTTGGACTGATGTAGTAAGAGAAGAACATAATGAGGAGGGTGTTTTTTATTTTGCAAATAATTTTATGTCTACTACATATAAAATTCTGAATGGGGTCTCTCCCCCATGCTTCCTGCCAAAGGTTCAAGAGTTCCTGCAGTTGGGAACCAATTGTAAGTTTGGAGATTGCTATGTTTTTGAAGATTATTCAGAATTTAAACTTTATGGGGTTGGGGTAGAACCATATAGGTTTCCTATATTTGTGCATGTGAGATTATTTTCTTTTGATTTCATTAGGAAAATTTTAAATGTTGACCAAATACATTTTGTACCTATAAAAAAGGGTCATATGTTTAAGCTACCTATGTCTGTGGGTCCGTTTATACTCAACATGATACAAGCAGCTGATGAAGTCAATATGATGTTAGATGGAATGCACTTGCTGTTAGGAGATAAGTGGGCTTATGACCCCCATAAAGTGATTTCAAATAGGAGAATTGAAAATGGTTATTCAACATTTGTTCATGAAAGCAGACCTGGCATAGAGAAGTTAGAAAATAAGGTTTTGCAGGTTTTGTTGGCTCAAATATACAAACTCCTATCATTTCTGAGAAATCCAACAAGAGGAGTAAATAAGCAGTTGTTGATTCAGAATATGAAGAGCACAGAGCCGAAAAGAGAACAAAGTTCAATGAAGACTTAGCAGGTGCTCAACCTGGTTTCTCAAGACAACTAGAAGATGAGAAAAATGTCCTAGCCTCACCAAGAAGACATGGAGATTCTTAGAAGCAAGTACCCTTGATTACAAAAGTATTTTCTCAGATTGCTTAAAGAAATCAAAAGATGAAGGCTAGCATGGAGGCACAGGCTCAGTATCAAATAACTCGAGATAAAACAAGGTTGCTGACTGCCATGGATCTTGAAAATGACCAGTTTAAGATTGCCCTTTCTCATCCTTCTAATATGACTATAGGGTCATCTAATAATTGTAATACTCTAAATCTAACTGTTGATGTAAGAAATATTCCTTTGCTTGATAAAGTAAATTTACATATGCAAACAGGTCAACTGATAGTGAATGATTTGACCAAAACTAATGCAAGGGCTCTTAAGGCTGAGAACATGCTAGGGAAGGTCATCAAGCAACAGAAATTGGAGAAAGCCAACTCCAGGGCTTTGAAAACACAGAATGAAGAACTTAAGAAGATAATTGTAAAGATTGGGGTAGATCTAAATGGCAGGTCTGTCGTGCAAAAGTTGCTACAAAGTGCAGAATCAGATATTTTTGTGTTCAAGAAAAAGTTGAAGTTACCTATAGGGGAGCATTCTATGGCAGCAGAGGTGGCAAAAGTGGAAAGTGAGAAAGAGAGCCTTCTTCAGTAGCTCTTGCAGAAAGAGGAAGAAATTACTAAGTTAAAAGAAACTGTGTTGTCATTACAGAATCAGATTGATTCTCATTCCTGCACTATTATTTTTCCATATGGAAATGATGATCCAGCAGCACAGATATCTCAATTGAACACTGAATTGAAGATGGCAGAGAGAGATATCAAGAGGGCACAAAATGATCTGGAGACAGTAACAAAGATAATGCCAGCCAAGGATGGGGAAATTAATAAATACAGGACAAATTTCCAAACAGCTGATGTTGAGATTAAAAGTATAAAGGAAAAATTGAAGGGAAATATATCTCTGATACAGGCTAAGGAAATCATCTTGAATGATATCATTGAAGAGATGAAATCAGCTTGGGGATCTCTGGCTATTGTATCAGATGAAATAATCATTATCAGAGATTTCGAAGGGCAAGTTATGGCAAGCAAGCAGAAGACTATTAACAGAGAAATTTTGGCAACTAAATTTATTGATTTCATTGATTCGAAGATTAATCAAGAGTTAGAGGAGAATGAGATTAAAGATAGGATTCTATATGCTTTATATATAAACAAATTGATTGTTAAAAATGATTGCAGGAATACCACAGAGAAGAAGTTGACAGAGATTAAGGAAGCAGTGAACAAATTTGACAATCTGTATGACAAAAGAGTCAGGGCAGGATTTCCATCATGATGGGGCCTTGGAGGCAGTCTTTTATCATGGGATTCTTATGAACCACTACTGATATTTAGAAAAAATCAAGGTGGATAACACTCATGAGAAGACTCATATTTTGAAAGGGGCAACAATGATTAACTTTCTTCAGAGACACTTTCAACTACTATGGCTGGTGAAAACCTTATTTACAGAGATACCAACATTCAATAGAATCACTACCTTTAGACTGGAGTATCACAAGCTGATTAATTAACCTAAGACAAACATTGAAGTGTGGAAGAAATGCAGAGCCTGGATGACTGTTCTACCTAAAGATCCCTCAACTTCAAAGAAAGACAAGTCATCAAATCAAGAGAATATAGCAGCAGTGGGACCAATTCATATTCAGAAAATAGATTAGGATTTAAGTTTTATTTTATCTCTTTTAAGAGAATTTAATTGTAATAAGACATTTCTATGATATGTAATAAGTAGTATAAGAAGTTTCAAGTAGTTTGAGTAGTTAGGAGTAGTTTTAGCAGTTACAAACTACTTTACATTGTATTTAAAGAGGAAAAATTGAAAGGAAAAGGTTCTGAATTTTGGGCCTTTGGACTACTGCAGTACTCAATTTTTAGATGATTAATGAATGAAGATCAAGATTCTTTCATCTATTGTTATTGATATGTTTTCCAGTTTCCATTCTATATTCTCTTTCTATGAATAAAATGAAGTAGAGAAGTTGCAAGTCTCTTTTTAAATATGTGAATACGAGTTAAATATCCTTAATGGGCGCTCCTTCATTTTAACTATTCTGTTGTCTTAAAATTATTCCGAAGTTTAAAGTGATAGATTCTGTTTATCAACATATCTGTTTGGGCTTCTTTCCTTCCTGTTCTTCTTATCACTCCATTTAATATCAACAGATAATGGAATTGTGAAGCATTTATTGCATCTGATTCTTGAGGGTTTAATAATAAATCTCTGAAGGTGATTAAGAAAAGACCATTTGATATAATATTTTTGTGACATATTTATATAAATGTCTTGAGCATTGATTCCTTACCACAGCCAAGGGATTGTTTCTTAAGATACAACATTTTTTGGCATTGTTGTCGGGGATGAAGACACGAAGTTCATTCCTTGGGTTTTTTTCATATTTCATCTGGTTGTTTAGAGAGGAGGAAATATGAGGTTGTGTTTCATTTCATAATTCTGGTGTATAAAAGGACACATACAAGGTCAGACACCTCGCAACAAAAAGCACCTATTTTGTTAGATCCTAATAAATTGGTTTCTCGAAAAGCTCAAAAGCCAAAAAAAAATTCTACACTTGATGCTACACTACCTACCCCTGGCAGCATTTCATATAACCCCTCATACAAGGATATTTCCTGGAAACTCGTTTTCTCGGAACAAGAATCCTTTTCCCCACCAATTCATTTTCAAGAACCAAAGTTAGAAGAACAATATTTTGAGTCTGTTTCATTCACATTTACAGAACCTCAACCAAATACATTTGCTGGCTCTTCTATTTTTTATCATAAACCCCTTCCTATATCAGTTGTTTCACCCCATTCATCCACATCCACAACTGGTTCATAAACCCCATCTACTCAAGGTGTCATTAATCAAGGCATAAACATGGCAGCCCCTACTTTCTTGATGAACAAGTATGCACCGTTAAATCTTCCACACCTATGAATTCCATGCCCCAAGAATACCTCAAGTTACTTCCTCGTTTTACTGGTGAAGAAGAAGTGACTGCAGAACAACACTTGCCATTTTTTTCACTTTTGCTGAGAATTTAAATGTTGAACATCTTGATGTAGTGATGATAATTTTTGTACAGTCTCTGAATGGAGAGGCAAGAAAATGGTTTAAAGGTTTTCCAAATGACTCAATTAATAATTGGGAGGAATTACAGACACAATTCACTCAAATATGGGGCGAAAAAAGAGATCATGGTTATTCATTAGCTGAGTTTAATGCAATCAAGAAAAAACCTAATGAAAACATGAATGATTTTATTAAAAGATTCAACAAATTGTATAATATTTTACCCACAGAAATGAAACCTCCTTCTGTTGGAGCAAGGTTTTTTTTGCTGGAGATTTTGAGTCAGATTTTAGTTTCACTTTAAGAGAGAGGAGATCTCCTACTCCTGAACAAATACAAACTGATGCTTTAGAGATTGAAGAAAATATGACTGTTTCTTGGAAGACACAAGAAAAGTAGTAAATTCAAGAGAAAGGCAAGGCCAAAGAGGAATCATCACAAGATCATAGGATTGATGGCATGACAAAGGCTATCAAGAATTTTTCAAATAAATTAGTGAAGATGGAGCTAGATAGTAAAAACTCCCAAAGCCCTGCACAAAAAAACAAAGGAGTTTCCAATCCTCAATTTAGAAATCAGCCCCTACAAATTTTGCAGAGGGAGATACACCACTATATATAGAAGCAGCACCTTCACAGTCTACTGAAGATGATCAAAAAGAAGTTGAAGATCAAATATATGTTGTTTATATGAAAGATGATGAGGAAGAAGAAAAATGTGAAGAAGAATGCACCGTGTTATCACAAAATTGGACCTGACAGGATGAGCCTAATCAAATCAATCCCATGTAACTATTTCAAACCAATATTTTGATTGAGGCTTAGCCTCCTCAACCTGAGAGGGCTCTCTTAAAGGGTTAATGATTTTTGATAAAAAAATAGATGGCTAACTCTATGTGGGGTAATAATCAGATAGATGATAAATGTAGGTTGAAAATCACATCAAGAAGTACACATTGGGCTTATGGAGTCAAAATAGTTTCAGTAAACCAATAAATATACTTAACATGGAAGTTGAGGCATATCAGAGTTTTAGTCAAGAGATACACATGTGAAACTGGAAAAAAAGCATAGTCAGTTTATCTATATAGGAAGTCAGAGCATCAAAGATGAATTCTAAGTAACATAGACAAACACCACTGTTGAATGCCTCCATCACTGCTGGGTCTTCAACTATGGCCTTCATATTTTCAGGCTCATGTCTTAAGTAGTGTCCCCCTCTGTGGATTTTATTTTCCTCTGCCATGCTTCACAAAAAACTTGTCAGCCTCGCTTGAATATGTGAAACAACATCCTCACTTGATTAGTTTATATCAGCCTTGCTTGATTAAGACGAAGAAAACTTGTATTGAACAGCCATAGGTTTGGCTTGACACTTCAGAGCTTAGACAATCGAATGGAGGCAAAGGAAATGAGAATGACCAATTAAGAAAGATATTGAGTTTTAAATGTCATCTCATAACTAAATTATGCCTCATTCATACCCTATCATGACAATGATGACTGCAAGATGGGTAAGTACATTGAATCTCATCACTAACTAACTCATCATACCACTAACCTATCATTTCCTAGCGGATTTTGACATATTTCAGCTCAAATGACAAGACAGTTAAGAAAGCGTGCTTTCGTAGCGTCAGCGGTGTATTTTTCCTTGTTTGCGCTACAAAACTATTAGCGCTTTCGTAGCGCAAATAAACTTTTTTGAACTAGCGGCGCTACAAAAACGTGGATTCTTAGCTAATTGCAGAGTTTTGACCTAAAACTTTATGGAATGACTTCCAAATGTAAATTATGGATATTTGAAAATGAATGGACCTTTAAAAGACTTTATTTGAACTCAATTATAACCTTTGAACTTATAAAAATATAGCCTACCCTTAACCAAATCCTAAATTGACTTCTAAACCCAGTTTTGAACCATGACCAAAAACAAACTTGACATAATGATGTTTTGAATTTTTTTTTAATTTTTTGAGTGATAACAGTGGCTCCAGTTGGGATAGTGTGCCCCTGTGGTACACTAAAGAACCAGTAGTTCCAGTGCCATCCATCTTCTTGGAAATAAAAACTCTGAAATTTTTCCAAATCTTCTTCAAACTCTTATGGCCTTCACCTCGGGCTCAAGCTTGATGATCACTGCAGAAGAAACAAATTTGTACTTACTGAAAGGATGCTTAGTTAACTTTGAGCTTATTCACACACTCCTACCTACCCTATCAGCTGCAATCTCCATTTTTAACTCAAGCAACATGAAACTTCCAATGAAGCTAGTCATTGATCTGATCTAATACTTGAATTTCTTGACTGCACTTGAACCAAAAACAAACAAGATACCGGAATGACCAAGGCAACATAAGATGCATCTGATCTTCATAATGAAAATATAACTGGAAATCTGGGTTGTAGAACCTTTCCATGTAGTCAGCTATAGGATCAAATAATACATGATATGTTTGATGCTTCTCATGACATTCTGCAGCTTTGGACAACTCATCCATGCTTTGATCAATCAAATAAGACTTCAGTTGTGTGCTATCAAACTGTTGTTCAAACTTATTTTCAAAAACAGTGTATTCTTCCTCAATCTCAAAAGAGAAAGGAAGCAACACCCTCTCTTTGTGTTCTGGCATGGAAAGATTTTGAAAAGATTGATCTTGATCATGAAGATAATAAGATTGAATTTAAACTTCAAAAACTTCAATGCCTTTCCCAATATTCTTAGCAACTTCATCCACAAATTGAATCTTATCTTCTGACTTGCAATCAAATGATTTCAGATTAGAAGACAGGGATAAAGAAAAAATTTCACCCACTTCTTCATTAGTGTGATCATTATTTGATGTAGGCTGGTGTAAGAAATGACATGAATAATCAAATTTTTCCTATATCTGAGGATTGTAGCAAGAATTTTCCAATAGTTCTTTATGTTGTTTGAAATGATTCTCATACTCTTGATGATCAAAGGATTGACAAGTCTGATGCAAATTTTCCTCAAACTCAGAGGATGTAACGTGATTTTCATAAATAAGCTCCTGTTGGGTTTCATTTTCATCCAAGGGAGAGATTATCCTTTCTTCTTGGTGATGAAATGGGTTGTTATGAAGGGCCTCTAAAATTTCCTCATCCAGGAACTCATCATCTTCATAAAAATTCTCCAAATATTCAATAAAACTCACACAATGTTTACAACAGTCTTTAACCAGCAATAAGGAGGGATGATAGTCTTCATTCATCTCATAAAATGCAACATGGAAATCTACAAGATAATACAATGAACCATTTGGCAAGATTTCATACCAAGACCATGCTTTTCCTCCTAAAGTGGCCATAAACATCTTCATGAGACAATCCTCAGGGAACTAAACCTTAAGACTGTGTACATGCATATGGAATCTAACCAAATGAAGAGAATCATTGTCTTTATTTTCATCTTTAAATATAAGAAGATCAGTTAACCATTTGACCTTTGGCATAGGATTTGGAAAGCCAAGAATATGAGACAGATTCATAGGGGCATACCTGGAATTTATTCTCGCAATGGAACTCATATTGAAACTTCATCAAGCTACTGATCTTCAAGCAGTGGAGTCACCTTCCAATTGATTATTTGATGTGTGGAGTCGCTAGAGAAACATCCAATATGTGCCTAAGTATCCGTTGCTCTCAGACCTTAGAACTAAAACTTTGTCGTTCTTCCCAGGGAAAATTTACACCTTCGGTCCCCGACAACGGAGCCAAAATGTTATCACAAAATTGGACCTGATAGGCTTCTAATCAAATCAATCCCATGTATCTATCTCAAACCATTCTTTTGATTGAGGCTTAGCCTCCTTAGCTTGAGAGGGCTCTCTCAAAGGGTTAATGATTTTTGATAAAAATATAGATGGCTAACTCTATGTGGGGTAATAATCAGATGGATGATAAATGTAGGTTGAAAATCACATCAGCAAGTACACATTGGGCTTATGGAGTCAAAATAGTTTCAGTAAACCAATAAATATACTTAACATGGAAGTTGAGGCATATCAGATTTTTAGTCAAGAGATACACATGTGAAACTGTAAAAAAACACAGTCAGTTTATCTATATAGGAATTTAGAGCATCAAAGATGAATTCTGAGTAACATAGACAAACACCACTGCTCAATGCCTCCATCACTGTTGGGTCTTCAACTATGGCCTTCATATTTTCAGGCTCATCTCCTAAGTAGTGTCCCCCTCTATGGATTTTCTTTTCCTCTGCCATGCTTCACAAAAAACTTGTCAGCCTCTCTTGAATATGTGAAACAACAACCTCGCTTGATTAGTTTATATCAGCCTCACTTGATTAAGATGAAGAAAACTTGTATTGAACAGCCATAGGTTTGGCTTGACACTTCAAAGCTTAGACACTCGAATGGAGGCAAAGGAAACGAGAATGACCAATTAAGCAAGATTTTGAATTTGAAATGTCATCTCATAACTAAATTATGCCTCATTCATACCCTATCATGACAATGATGACTGCAATATGGGTAAGTACATTGAATCTCATAACTAACTGAATCATCATACCACTAACCTATCATTTCCCAACGAATTTTGACATATTTCAACTCAAATGACAAGACAGTTAAGAAAGCACGCTTTCATAGCACCGATAGTGTATTTTTCCCCATTTGCGCTACACAAATATTAGCGCTTTCGTAGACCAAATCAACTTTTTTGAACTAGTGGCACTACGAAAACGTGGATCCTTGGCTAATTGCAGAGTTTTGACCTGAAACTTTATGGAATGACTCCCAAATGAAAATTATGGATATTTGACAATGAATGGACCTTTGAAAGACTTTATTTGAACTTAATGATGACCTTTGAACTTATAAAAATCTAACCTACCCTTAATCAAATCCTAAATTGACTTCTAAACCCAATTTTGAACCATGAACAAAAATAAACTTGACACAATGATGTTTTGATTTTTGATTTTTTATTTTTTGAGTGATAACACACCGAAGCTAAGGTGTCATTTGAAAAAGAAGAGATGGATGAGTACTGTAAGCAATTCACAGATTTTATGCAAGCAGAGTTGCATAAGAAGTATGATTTAAGATCAAGAAAGAGATCAAGGATGTAGGATGACGAATAGAAAGAGAAAGAGTCAGTCCCTTCTCCAATGGCGACTCCACAACCAAAGAAATCAATAAAATAATCAGATAAGGGGAAACAAACTATGAATCCAATAGGTGGAACTGAAAAACAACAGGCTGAGACTTCCCAAAATAAGTCTATTGATACTAATAATTTGGAGAAGTTTGTTACTATGCCTGAATAGATTGTTAATTCTAGAAGAAATCAAGAAGAACCTGAGAATATTGTCAAACAAAATCAAGATTTCAGTCTATCCAAAGAGATAAAAAAGGTAAAAATCCAAGTACCCCTTCTTGAGCTAGCTAAGACACCAGGTTACAAGAAGGAGATTGCAAAATTCATTAATCTTTCTCAAGCTGATGATATTAGTGATACTGTGAATTTGCAAGAGGAAAAAAAAGTGGTCACTTTTGGTCCACATGTGGAGGAGGTAGATTTTTCTATTCCCCCATTTTATATATCATTTCGTCTTCATGATTTCATTCGTTATAATTTTATGTTGGACTCTGGTGCGTCACATAATATCATGCCATTATCTATAATGAAAGAATTGAATTTACAAATTACTAAACCCTATAGATACCTATATTCATTTGATTCTAAAAGGGTGAATTGTGTTGGGCTTATCAAAGACTTGGTGGTGTCCCTGGCCCAAATTCCAGCCAAAAGTATTATGATGGATGTAGTGGTTGCAGATATTCTGGCTAGATTTGGTATGCTTTTGTCCAGATCCTGGGGAGTGAAGCTTGGAGGTGTTTTAAAACTGGACTTCACATATGCTATTATTCTTGTGTTCAATGGGGAAGAAAGAAGGTTATCCATAGAAACAATATTTTTTAAAACTACCACAAAGAAAGATGCAGGAAATTCCCCCATTTATGGTCAAGAGAAGGAAGATCTTTCTTGTTTTTTGCTGCATGAGGATGCAGATTTTGCTGAAGACTCAGAGAAGAAACTCCCTTCAGCAATTGTACATAATGAGCTGGGTTCAAAAAAAAATTGGAAGTGTTATTTTGATGGAGCCTATTCAAAAGATGGCACAGCAGTTGGATTTTTACTGATATCTCCATAAGGTAATCTTTTACCTTTTTCTTTTAAACTTGAATTTGAATCAAAAAATAATGTAGCTGAGTATGAGGCATTAATTTTGAGTCTTCAAACTGCTAAACAAATGGGAATCCATTGTATTTACATTTTTTGTGACTCTGAGTTGATTATATGACAGATTAAGAATCTTTGTCAAACCAAACATCCAAGGTTGAGATCATATAGGAATGAAGTATGGGACCTGATTGAGAAGTATTTTGAAGCTTTAAATCTTCATTTCATTCTCAGAGAAGAAAAAAGAATGGAAGATTCACTGGAAGTTGCAGCTAGTACTTTCAAGCCACCTATAAATCTGAACCTGAGCTATGAGATTGAGTTGAGGCATAGACCCTCCATTCCTGACAATGTTAAGCACTGGAAGGTTTTTGAAGATGTTGAGAAAATAAATCATTTCCTGAAAATGATTGAAAGCTTTGAAGATAGTGAAATAGATCAAGGAAGTGAATAGACTGTTCAGAATGAAGACTTGAAAAATCCTAAGAAATCAATAGGTGATCAGAAAATAATCCAGTTGAAAGAAAATATATTTCCCAGAGGATTAGTTCCTCTTGAAAGATTGTTTGATTCAAATGATGTAGCACTGGATCAAAAGAAGGTACCTCAAGAGGGTGAGATGGAAGATTGTAATCTGGGAACTTAACAGGAGCCCAAGGTTGTCAAGTTATTCAAAGGTGTCCCTAAGAATTACAAAGAAAGGTACATTGATCTTTTCAAAAAATATATGGATGTATTTTCATGGTCCTATGAAGATTTTAAAACATGTGATATAGATATTATTTAGCACAAGATACCATTTAAGGATGGGGTCAAGCCTCATAGACAGAAACTTAGGTGGATCAATCCATTGCTCCTTGCTCCAATTGAAAAGGAAGTGAAGAAATTGTTGAAAGCAAAAATTATAGTACCACTCATATATTTAGACAAGGTTTCTAACCTACTTCTTGTGAGGAAAAATAATTGAGAGACAAGGCTATGTGTTGACTTCAGGAATTTAAATAGAGAATCTCTTAAAGACAATTAGCCTTTGTCTAAGATGCACTACGTTTTATAGAAAGTGACAGAAGCATATAGATTTTCTATGGTTGATGGTTTCTTCGAGCAAAACCAAGTAGCTGTTGAAAAAGAAGATCAAAAGAAAACAAATTTTACCACACCTTAGGGAACGTTCATGTATGCCACGATGCCATTCGGTCTTATGAACACAGGTGCTAATTTTCAAAGGGCAATGGATATATCATTTGTGGGTGATAAGTTTGTAGTCATATATTTGGATGATGTGACTATTTTTTCAGGTTCAGATGATGAACACTTGGAGCATTTGCAGAAGGCTTTCCTGAAATGCATAAAGTTTGGGTTGTCATTGAATCCAAAAAATTCTTGTTTTCCTTGGAATAAGGAAAGTTGTTAGGTCATATAGTTTCAAATCAGGGAGTGAAAATTGATCTAGAAAGAGTTGAAGCTATCCAGAAAATTCCCTTGCGGAGGAGTAAAAAGGATATTCAAAGGTTTCTAGGAAAAATAGATTTCTTGAGAAGATTTATCCTAAATTATGCTGAAATTGTCAGGAACATAACAGATATGCTAAAGAAGAATGTTGAAGTAAAATGGGACAATGATGCTAGAGAATCCTTTGCTAGGATTAAAGAAGCTCTTCAGGAAACTCCTATTTTTATCACTCCAGATTATCAAAATCCTTTTCAAATATTTTCATTTGCATCGCCTACTACCATTGCTATTGTGCTATTGCAGAAGAATGAAGAGGGAAAAGAAAAACCTGTGGCATTTTTCAGTAAAGTTTTCATGGATGCTGAAGTTAAATATAACATTTTGGAAAAACAGGTTTATGCTTTAGTTAAAGCATTAAAAGCATTCAGGACCTATGTGTTGCAGTCTCAGATAGTTGCTTATGTGCCTAACTCTGCTGTGAAGGATGTGTTGATTCAAAGTGATGTGGAAGGTAAAAGAGGAAAATGGATGAATAAGATCCAAGAATATGACTTACATATCAAACCTACCAAATTGGTCAAAGGACAAGGTTTGGCAAAGCTGTTGACAGAGTCAAATTTTCAAGCTTTGGGAATTAATTTGCTGGCACCTTTAGATGAAGCTACTAATGAAAGTATTCAGATCAGTACAGAGAAAATAATTAAATACAAGTTCCTATGCTCTGATTGGTACAAGGATATTATTCATTACTTATGTTTTTTCTCTCGCCCAACCTCACTGAATAGAACAAAATACAGAGCTCTTAAGCTCAAATCTTAGCCATATGTCATAATTGATGCTAATTTATATTGGAAGGATCCTACTAGAATTTTTTTGTTGTGTTTGACAAAAGTTGAATCAATGGAAGTTATAAAATAATATCATGAAAATATATGTGGAGGCTATGATAGTTGGAAGGTTACTGCTCATAAAATCCCCAAATCAAGTTTTTACTTGTCCTCCTTGTTTGTTGATGTATACAGATTGGTTAGAAGCTGCCAGAAATGTCAATTGTTTGCAGAAAATAAAAGGTTAGCTCCTTTACCTCTTCTCCCAGTGTTTGTTGAAGAACCCTTTAGGCAATGGCGATTAGATTTTATTGGGGAAACCAATCCACCATCAAGTGGGAAGTTCAAGTGGATTCTAACTGCCATTGACTATTTCACAAAGTGGGTGGAGGCAATACCTAACAGAAAAGAAAATGATCAGGTAGTAATGAAGTTTCTGGAAGAAAACATCTTCAGCAGGTTTGGGTGTCCAATCAAGATTGTAACTGACAATGCCCAGGTATTCAATTCAGTTAGATTCATTAATTTTTTTCAAACATATAACGTCATTCTATGTCATTCTACAACATATCATCCTCAAGGGAATGGGCTAGCTGAATCTTCCAACAAGACATTGGTTAAGATCTTGAAGAAGAAAATTAATGAAAATTAGAAAATTTGGGATTCAAAATTGACATTTTATCTTTGGGAAGTAAGAGTGGCTACTAGAAGATCTACAGTTAAGTCTCCTTATGAATTGGTTTATGGTACTCAAGCTTTGTTTCCTACTCAATTGGCTAGACCAGTGATTTGTTTTCTTCAAGAAGCAAAAGAAGAGCCTAATGTGTTGGTAAGAAGGCTGAACAAGGTTATAGAATCAAGTGAGAGTAGGAACAAATTCAAAGAAAATTTGATCACCTACCAAGAAAAGATGAAGTCCATTTTTGATAGAAAATAAAAAGAGATTATTTTTCAAACTAGAGATTTAGTATTAAGATGGGATACCAGAAGATAAGAGAAGGGAAAGCATGGTAAGTTTGATCCACTCTGGTATGGCCCATACAAGATTGTTGAGGCTAGATAAAATAACACATTGATGTTGGAGAATCTTGATGGAGAAACAATGGAGCTGCCTGTGAATTTACAGTATCTCAAACATTATTTCCAGCATTGAGATTTTATGGTCCGCCATTGTACATATTCGGTTTTCTCATTGTTCATATTTCATCAAACAACATTTGACTCCATGCCTGAAGTGAAGGCACTAATCTACAATTCTTAGTGTTTTGTGGAAAAAAACACTATCCCCAGGTGGAGCCAAATGTTGTGGCTCATTTTCAATGTCTTTTATTTTATTTTTTCAAAAATACAAAAAAATGGAAAAATATAAAAATGTATGTTAAAGTACAAAGTTTCTCATACCTTAGCATAACGATGTAATATTCTGTATAAGTTTAAAGTTCAAAACTTTAAAAGATTCATGAAGATGGGTCCCAACGCTTAGTTAATAAATGAGCAAGTTTGTGAGCAGGATCCGAAGATTTGTTCGGCAAGAGATAAAAGTGGAAACCCGCTGGCACATACAACACATGAGTTAACAAGGAGGGTGCCTCCGCAGTTGACCCCGTTGACTGCGGGGCCAATCAAGATTTGTGGTCAGGATTAACTATGGGGGCATGACCCTGATGAGCTCGCCATACCTTTGAGCCTCCTGCAGTGACGTGAGCCGCTGGTTGGCAACAACTATCAGCCACGTCATGGTACCATTTAATGGTCTTTTGGTGTGTTAGCTCAGCATTTAATTCATAAGCCCCGCGCCACCTATTTAAAATTGGTTTCTCTTTTCGCAAGGTTATTGTTGTTTCCTTGTACTTTTCAATTTGAATGTGCCTATGTCTTCCATTGTTTTCCGCCATCTTATCATTGTTCACCACCCTAAGCATAATTATGGCCAAGCGTTCATCTCTTTCCGACTCATCCATCCATATTCCTCTCTTGGACACTGAGAGGGATATCTGAGACACTATCTGTTCTTTAGATCAACTCTAATTCTATCAATAGGTCTGTCTAAATGACAAAACATGTCCAATTTTCTCCACCATGGCAAAAATAGGTGTATTGTCTGCATGTATTCCAAGAATGCACCTTTTTCCTAAGTTTGTGCACTAGCTAGTGTCTTTTATGTACCCAGGCAAATGCTTTGTAATGAATTGTCTAGGAGAGAATGTCTTACAAGTATCATCCATGTTAATTTTTCAAGCCCTCTGTTACCTAGAATCAGAATCCTATGTCCAATTCACTGATGACTCATTGATAGCACATTATGATAGTCTTGCAAGTCATGAATTCAATCAGTTTGTCTTTTTCCTGAAGCCAAATATGAAGCGGTTTGTACCTGACAACAAATAATTCTCCATGGAAGTTTTCGACATAGAAGTCCAACCGGTGCTGAGGTGTATTTCAAAGATATTGGGAAAACAAGATGACAACACAATTGACAAATCAGTTCTAGGAATGTTTACATTGATGATGAAGCCAAGGGTAGTGCTGGATATTCCTTCATATTGGCAAGAAGTTGTCAATACTCAACTCATGAGTCTATCACTCACTAGGTCATTCATGTTCCCCTCCCTTATCATTTACCTCTTTTTATATCAAAATGTGGAAGAATTCTTGCATTTGGGGTTAAATATCATGGATGTAAATAAAAAGAGGCAGTCAGTAGTGTTTTGGACTGATGTATTAAGAGAAGAACATAATGAGGAGGGTCTGTTTGATTTTGCAAATCATTTTATGTCTACTGCATTTAAAATTCTAAATGGGGTTTATCCCCCATGCTTCCTGCCAAAGGCTCAATAGTTCCTGCAGTTGGGAACCAATTGTAAGTTTGGAGATTGCTATGTTTTTGAAGATTATTCAGAAATAAGATTTTATGGGGTTTGGGTAGAACCATATAGGCTTCATATATTTGTGCCTATGAGATTATTTTCTTTAGAGTTCATTAGGCAGAGTTTAAATGTTGACCAAATAAATTTTGTACATATGAAAAAGGGTCATATGTTTAAGTTACCTATGTTTGTGGGTATGTTTATAGTCAACATGAGACAAGCAGTTGATGAAGTCAATATGATGCTAGATGGAATGCACTTACTGTTAGGAGCTAAGTGGGCTTATGACCCCCATAAAGTGATTTCAAATAGGAGAATTGAAAATGGTTTTTCAACATTTGTTCATGAAAGCTAACCTGACATAGAGAAGCTAGCAAATAAGGGTGTTGCAGGTTCTATTGGCTCAAATATACAAACTCCTATCATTTCTGAGAAATACAGCAAGAGGAGTAAAGAAGCAGTTGTTAATTCAGAAGATGAAGAGCAGAGAGTCGAAAAGAGAACAAACTTCAATGAAGACTTAGCAGGTGCTCAACCTAGTTTCTCAGTACAACTAGGAGATGAGAAAAATGTCCCAGCCTCACCAAGAAGACATGGAGATGCTCAGAAGCAAGTACCCTTGATTAAACAAGTATTTTCTCATATTGTTGAAAGAAATCAAAAGATGAAGGCTAGCATTGAGGCACAGGCTGAGTATCAAATAAACTCCAGATCAAACAAGGTTGCTGACTACCATGGATCTTGAAAATGATCAGCTTAAGATTTCCCTTTCTCATCCCTATGATATGAATATAGGGTCCTCCAATAATTTTAATATTGTAAATCTAACTGTTGATGTAAGAAAGATTCCTTTGCTTGATAAAGTAAATTTACATATGCAAACAGGTCAACTAATAGTGAATGATTTGACCAAAAATAATGCAATGGCTCTTAAGGCTGAGAACATTCTAGGGAAGGTCATCAAGCAACTGAAATTGGAGAAAGCCAACTCCAAGGCTTTGACAAAAAAAAATGAATAACTTAAGAAGATAATTGTAAAGATTGGGGTAGATCCAAATGACAGGTCGGTTGTGCAAAAGTTGCCACAAAGTGTCGGATCAGAGATTTATGTGTTGAAGAAAAAGTTGAAGTTACCTCCAGGGGAGAATTCTATGGCAGCAGAGGTGGCATAAGTGGAAAGTGAGAAAGAGATCCTTCTTCAGCAGCTCTTGCAAAAAGAGGAAGAAATTACTAAGTTAAAAGAAACTGTGTTGTCATTACAGAATCAGATTGATTCTCATTCTTGCACTATTATTTTTCCATCCGAAAATGATGATCCAACAGCACAGATATCTCAATTGAACATTGAAATGAAGATGGAAGAGAGAGATCTCAAGAGGGCACAAAATGATCTAGAGACAGTAACAAAGATAGTGCAAGCCAAGGATGGGGAAATTAATAAATACAGGACAGATTGCCAAACCGCTGATGCTGAGATTAAAAGTCTAAAGGAAAAATTGAAGGGAAATATATCTCTGATACAGGCTAAGGACATCATCTAGAATGATATCATTAAAAATATGAAAGCAGCTTGGGAATCTCTGGCTATTGTATCAGAAGAAAGAAGAATTATCAAAGATTTTGAAGAGCAGTTTATGGTAGACAAGAAGAAGAATATTAACAAAGCAATTTGGGCAAAGAAATTGATTGATTTCATTGATTCGAAGACTGAACAAGAGTTAGGGGAGAATGAGATTAAAGATAGGATTCTATATGCTGTAGAGATTAAAAAATTGATTGTTAAAAATGATTGCAGGAAGACCACATAGAAGAAGTTGATAGAGATTTAGGAAGCAGTAAACAAATTTGACAATATGTATGACAAAAGAGACATGGCAGGATTGCCATCATGCTGGGGCCTTGGAGACAGTATTTTATGATGGGATTCTTATGAACCACTACTGATATTAGCAAAAATCAAGGTGGATAACACTCATGAGAAGACTCAGATTTTGAAAGGGGCAATGGTGATTAACTTTCTTCAAAGACACTGTCAGCTATTATGGTTGGTGAAGACCTTATTTACAGAGATACCGACATTCAACAAAATCACTGGCTTTAGACTGGAGTATCACAGGCTGATTAATTTACCTAAGACAAACATTGAAATGTGGAAGAAATGCAGAGCCTGGATGACTATTCTACCTAAAGATCCCTCAACTTCAAAGAAATACAAGTCAGCAAATCAAAAGAATACATCAGTAGTGGGACCAATTCATATTCACCAAATAGATTAGGATTTAAGTTTTATTTCATCTCTTTTAAGAGAATGTAATTGTAATAAGACATTTCAATGATATGTAATAATTAGTATAAGATGTTTCAAGTATTTTGAGCAATTAGGAGTAGTTTCAGCAGTTACAAACTGTTTTACATAAGAGGAAAAATTGAAAGGAAAAGGTTCCAAGTTTTGGACCTTTGGACTACTGCAAATTTTGTACTCAATTTTCAGATGATTAATGAATGAAGATCAAGATTATTGCATCTGTTGTTATTGATATGTTTTCCAGTTTCCATTATGTATTTTCTTTCTATGAATAAAATGATGTAATGAAGTTGCAAGTCTCTTTTTACATATGTGAATAAGAGTTAAATATCCTTAATGGGCGCTCCTTCATTTTAACTATTCTGTTGTCTTAAAATTCTTCTAAAGTTTAAAGTGATAGATTCTGCTTATCAACATATCAGTTTGGGCTTCTTTCTTTCATGTTCTTCTTATCACTCCATTTAATATTAGCAGATAATGGCATTGCGAAGCATTTATTGCATCTGATTCTTTAGGGTTTAATAATAAATCTGTGAAGGTGATTAAGCAAAGACCATTTGATATAATATTTTTGTGACATATTTATATAAATGTCTTGAGCATTGATTCCTTACCACAACCAAGGAATTGTTTCTTAAGATATAACATCATCTATAACCAATGCCTTGGATTTTTTCCATCTTTTAATATTTTTTTCTTTTTAATAATTGACAATGATTTTTTCCATCTTTCAATATTTTTTCCTTTTTAATAATTTTCAACAGTTCTTTCGATTCGTATGCCATGATGGATATCTAGCAATTAAATTAGAGTCATGGCCTTCAAATGGCATGCTACAATCCATGTGCTTGCACAACCTATAAGAAAGAAATATTGTCCTCTTGAAATGACATTCAAAACTCTCATTTGTTCATTAGATTTAAACATAATGTATCCCTTTAAATGTGGTCGAGCCTCTGATGTTTTGATGCCTTTACTCCATTCTACTTATTTTTTCGATTGCATATCTCGCAAAACCCTCCAGACTTTGAGCCCATTTTGACTTTGTTGTTCCTTTTATTTTTTCATTATGGAACAATTTGACATGGATTATGTGGTGGAAAACACCTCATTTTATAATATGAATCTTTGAACTTGTTAGTGGTACATTATGTATAGTGGTATCCATCATGTGTTGTTGTGTAGGTGATTTGTCATGGGGCATGGTACAACTACCACTATAACTTCTATGTGCCTACATATACCTTTATCTTCACCATAAGTAGGTAAATCGAGGGATTTGAACCTTGAACCCCTTGGTAATACTTTATTTTCACAACTTATTTTGTGTTGATTTAGACAAATTCCACTATAACTTCTATGTGCCTACATATGCCCTTCCCTTCCCTATAACCATTTTCCCGTCAGTTGATTCATACTCTTACTAAACATCTAAGTGCCTGCATATGCCCACATATTTAGATAAATTAGGGGATTCAAACCTTGATCCTATGGGTACATAATAATTTTTTTTCATGACCATTTCCAATTGAGTTTCCCGGGGGACTTAACCATTATTTTATTTTTTTACCAAAATTAAATTTTCCAATTTTTTCAGAGTTGAGTAAGCCACCACACCTCTTGTTAATTCGACAATAGTTTTGGGGCAGAAACCCTCCATTCTGCATAAATGGTGAATTATGGATTTGAACATTAAGCCTCTTGATACATAATACGATATCTTCACTACCATCACCAATTGAGTCATCCCTCGAGACTTGACCAATATTTTATTTTTTACTAAAAATAAAATTTCCAATTTTTTTCAGAGCTGAGTAAGCCACCACATTCTTATTAATTCAAGAATGGTTTTGGGGGCTAACCTTGTGTTTTTGGAATATGACATGGAGGCTGAAATAAACTGTTAACTTCCATGTTTACCTTTTAAAACTGGTGTTATATTTTTTAAAGCTTCCCTACCCCACTTTATGAATCATTGAATAGATTGACAAAGAATGAAAGCGAAAAAAGTGGAGCAGAGATTTCTCTTCTCAATATTAAAAAATAGTTAAATAAGATTACATTGGGGACATCAACAATAAATAACTGTAGTGATACTGAACTAAACTGGACTGACTTAAACTGAACTAGGACACTTGGATGGATGGTTTTGACACCTAACAAGTGGTTGGAATTAGATTCTCCAACACTCCCTCTTAATTACAACCACATAAAAACTCAATTAAGATGTCTGCTGGTCTTTGTCTCAGCTAGGCATACAATTTAAAAATCCGAATTCAACTACATTTACTTTTATTCTTCTCTTCTTCTAGATCTTGTAGCCTCTAAATTGTTTCATTATTTTCTTCTTTTTGTATCCTTCAAACCTTAGTTTCCTCATTTGTTGGTGCGGGTATTCTAATGTTCCAAGTTGTTTTATCATGTTCTGGACTTCTTCAAAAAAATACTTGTAGGTGGGTTGTTGCCAAATATTATCTTCTATAGTTGGCTTTTCATCATCAATCTCTTGCAACATAAGATGAGAATAAAATTTATCTCTTCAAAACTCCAATACCTTGAAATTTCATTGATGTGTTCATCATGCATGGTATCTTCAACATTCATTTTTGCAGCTTCTATGTGGACCTCATCTAGACATGGTGTTGCAAGCCATGTTTCAAGGAATCTTAATTCTTCTACATAATCATCATGCTTACTTGCACATTGTAAATCAATGTTAAGTGTAAAAATGTCTATAAAACCACATTGGTTTTGTTCCTTCTACTCTACAATGAGAGTTTTATTTTGTTGTGCTTCCTTCTCTGCCTCTACCTCTACCTTTGTTTTCTCTTTGTGGGCTTCCTTCTTTTCTTTTTTATCCACCTCTGTCTCTGTCTCTATCTCTATATTTGTCTCTTCCACTTATGTACTAACCTGTGATATTGAGAACAGGTTGGATTCCACTGATTGGAGTTGGATTTTGTAACTGAATAACATCATGTCTATGTAATTTTTTTGTTGCATCATCTGCAACAATTCATGATTACTCAATAATTTTTCATCAAAGTTTACATCAACAATTTTGATTGTTGGATTCACCATAACGTTTGTTGCTCCACTGGCAGTTTCACTGTCATCAATAAATATTTTTGTTGGATTCACCAAATCGTCATCAGCGTGCTTTATTTTTGATTTACAAAATATTCACCCACTTGTGGTTGTGCACAATGGGATTCACCAAACTTGTCATCTCGCTATAGATATGTTGTGATAGCCTCCACCTTCATCTTCAACTGGATTCCCCCCCCCCCCCCTACATGAAAACTCCTGTTAAGGGTATCCCAGACTTTTTTTGTTGTGATTCATTCATTTATTCTAACTGTTGCTTCTCATCAAAAAAATATTCAAACATATCTAGCTACTAATTCGAATTTCTTAGCCTCTTGGCTATTCCCATTTGTCCAAGGTCTTCACACATGGGTTGAAAATTGCAAGTCCAACTCTCTTTACTCTCTTCTAACTTCTACCTTTTACTTCTCTTAAAAAAAATCCAAATCCTTTTTTAAACAATAACTTTATATTTGACCAAACAAATTTATTTTTCACTTTCAGTCTACCTTCTCTCTTTTTCTACATTACCTTCTCCTTTTTTCTGCATTAGCTTCTCCCTTCACTGTTTAAAGAAATGGGTCCTCAAAAAACTTTTCAAAATGAAAGGAAATTTAAATAAGCTCTTTAAAATTTCAATAATTCCTTTTCCAAAAACAAAATATGAGAACCCTCTTAAAATAATGCCATTAGAGCCTTTTAAAAAATTACATAAAATGGAACGCTTTAAAGAGTTTCTTGAATCGTTTTAAATTTTTTTATCTCATTGCCCTCTAAGTTATCCATTCAAACATTAATGTAGTCATAAATACCTTTGCTGCAAAATTTTCAAACTTCGAGAGAATGGGAGAGAACACTTAGGTTTCGGAGAATGGTAGGGTTCAGACAACATTAAAACATGACAAGGGGATTTCGAGGTAGGAAAATTGGATCAGCGTTGCCTCTAAGGGATTGTATGATAGCCTCTTCAGGGGGGGAGATCCCATCCTACCAAAATGTTATAGCAGGGGAGCATAGCGGCAAACATGCAGGGCTCCAAGGGGGGTCTACCCCAAATGCAGGCTTGGTACTAGGAGCATAATGGAAAACTAAAATAAGAGGGAAATGTTTGCCACGAGCATTGAAAAAACCCATATTTATTATCCCTGCAAATAAATTGGATGAATACATGATTTATATGAAATACCATGCATTAATATGTAAATTCATAGGCATTTGGCCAATAGAGAAAGATCTACTCAAACAAATATAGGAAAAATGGCAACCTAAGGGTCATATAGACTTGAAATTTGGCCCCAGGGTGTTCTTTACAATCATATTTACCAATATTCTTGATAAAGAAAGGATCTTTGAAGGAGGTCCTTAATTCTATTACAATGTAGGGTTATTTTTGCGGCAGTGGGAAGAATTCTATAACCCTAATCAAGAATAATTTTTGGCTACACCGGTCTAGGTTCAATTATTCGCGCCTCTGATGGACTTATGGGACCCTGAAATTTTGGAAGGCATTGGGAACTCTCTAGGAAGATTTGTCAAAATTGTTGAAACAACGTGTCGAGGTTGGTATAATTTTTTTTCCTGCATATGTGTGTATATGAATGTATCTAAACCACTTCCAGAATCAATAAAAATTGAATATGAGGGTAAAATTTGGCACCAAGTTCTTGATTATGAACATATTCCATTATGTTGCCACAGATGCCATGAATATGGCCATATTTACAAAACTTGTTCATTGAATAATCTTGAACAGATGCAAGGGAAGCCACCAGAAGAAACTGAAGGGTCACCTGAAAAAGACAACAGTTTCGAAACTGTTACAAGTAAAAATAAGAGTAATAAGTTGCATGCAAGCCAAAAAACAATAACTAAAAATAGAAAATCACGCAAAATAGATATGAGATTCTGCAGGAACTGGGGAAAATCTCGAAGGAGGGAGAAAAAAGTCCTGAAGAAGGACATGGAATGTACCTAAAAAAAACTAGAAGGTGAAACGAAAGGCACTACAAGAATCGAACAAAACAAAAGATTATGGGCAACTCGTGGAACAATCACCAATGGAGATAGAACCGAACAAGGAAGATTTAAGTACAAGGGAAGTCATTTTAAAATGACTCCTGCAAGAATGGAGGAATCTTGATGATTGCTTCAACCCGGAAGATCAGAAGAAGTTGTATAAGGAAGCATTTGAACAATAACTGACATCCCAATCTCAAAAAAAAAATAGTCTCTTGGGAAAAGATTCCCTCTCAGCACCACAACACCCAAGCTAAAGGAGGAAAAAAGAAAGTTCATAAGAACCTATAAGAATCGATCCAAATGGTAGGTGAAATGTTATTTAACTCAGGAAAGGTAATATCATTAACAATGGTATTCCAACAAATCCACAAAATTCATCAATGAAATTGATCTCATGGAATACAAGAGGCTTCAATACCAAAGGAAAACAGAGGTACCTAAAAGATAGATTAAGAATAGAAAAGCCTCAAGTAATGTTGATACAGGAAACGAAAGTCTCTAGTAAAAAACTAGAAGACATCCTTAAATTATCCAAACCTCATTATGAAGTAATGGCAATAGATTCACGAGGAAGTACTGGGGGAATTTTCATTATATGGAATCCTACAAGGATTATGGCATAAGACTAGATTGTGCTCCCACATATTCTTATAGGACTTTTCAGACAAATTGGAACGCAAGAAAAAATCTAAATTTCCTCTATTTGTGGGCCTCATATTCTAGGAGAAAGAGAGGCCTTTCTAAATAGTATAAGAACTTTTAGTAATATTCATACCAAGAAATACTGGAGGTTGGGAGGGGATTTTAATATGACTGTGAATTTGACTGTGAAGAAAGGAGGTACAAGGAGAGAGGAGCCAGAAATGGAACTGTTTAGGGATCTGATCACAAACTTAAGGCTTGTGGATATCCCCACAGTGAATGGTAAGTATAGTTGGAAGAATAGAAGAGAGGTTTCTCATTAGCTCACCTCAATATTGGACAGATTCCTAGCCTCAGAAGCTCTTGTAAGCACTGATGTTTTCTATGAATCAGCTATCATCCCCAGTTTGGGGTCGGATCATTGGCCGGTAAGTATGGAAATTGACTTGAAAGAATGTAAAAAAAAACTTCCATTTCAATTTGAATCCTTTTGACTGAGGGACCCTAACTTCTTGGAAAAATCTAAAGGGTGGTGGGAAGAAAGTCAAGCACAGGACTGAAATAGGATGCACTCTTTTCAACTTCGGCTAAAAAATTTGAAACAGGAGATCAAAAATGGAATAAAACTGATTTTGGAAACATTCAGCAGGATAAGGAAAGGTTGTAAGGAGAAATGAAGCGAGTGCAACAAAAAATGATTTAAAATGGAAGGACTGAGAATCTGTTCCTACAAGAAGGAAACCTTCTAAGTAAATTAGAAGAACACAGGAAGCAAGAGAAAATCTTATGGAAGAAAAAATCTCGTGTTCAATGGCTAAAATAAGGGGATAAAAATACAAATTTATTTCACAAGGCAATGATCCAGAGAATACTTCATAATCGGATCTTCTCCCTAAAGGACCTAGTAGGAAATCAAATTCTCCAACATAACGAGATGGAAAATTTGTTAGTGAATCATTTCAGTGATATACTAATAGAACCCAATCATTATAAATCATAAGCTATTGAGCGCATCACTCAGAACATACCTACAATTTTCAGGAAGGAATATAATTTGGCTCTCCTCGGGGAAATCGCATTTGAAGAGGTAGAAGAGATAGTTAAAAATCTGGCAAAAAACAAAGCCCCTAGCCTAGATGGTTTCATGGCAGAATTTTACCAAGCTACTTGGGATTTTATGGGAAAAGACATATGGGAATTAGTCGAAAAGCCTCGTCGTTCACGACAGGTCTATCCAGCCCTATGTTGAAGTCCAACAAGAAATTTCAGCACCTACACTTGTGTGGGACCAATGGGTCTAAGCAGCACCTACACTAGTGTGGGACTAGGAGGTCTTAGCAGCACCTACACTGGTGTGGGTAAATTTGGTCTAGTGTCTATTTTAATTTTCCCTTAATTAATATGGACAATAAAATGTTATATTATCCAATAATCACTTGTAATAGTTAAATGAGTGTGATAAACTTAGTTAGCTCATTGATTTCGAGTTTAGGGTAGTTGGTGAGGCATGCAGAGAAATTCTAGTTGTAACAGAGTTCGAAGTGTAGTTGATGCATTAGTTTAATGCATGTGTAATTAGTTAACCGAGTTAAGTGAGTTAAAGTCATTTGTGCTAGTTGTAACTGTTTGTTTCACTAATGAGAGATCAAGTGAATTAAATATTATTTAATTCACAATTAGTGATATAACATGCAACTGATTATTTACTATTATTATTTGCATGCATGTCAGTTCCAGTGGACACCCAGTTGAGATATAGGTGAAAGGGATGTTAACTATCAGTTGTAGGATTATTGGGTTGCACCCATGCAACCAAACACTCATTGGATTTCCCATGATCCTTTCACAGTTTAGGAAGGCCAAATTCTTAAAGAATAGGGATTACATCCATCAGGAATTGCGCAAGTAAGGCAGGTTGTTTAGAGGCTGATAATTGGCTAAGTGTTGGTCAGTTTTGTCCAGGATAGTGTGAGACAATTACCTAAGTACATGAGACTCTTGTGAGAAGAGTTTATTGTAGTTTTTTCATGTATCCATGCTGAATATACAGTATAAGATAGCGGTTTTTTGAGAAGCAAGCTTTCCCCAGGAAATTATATGTGTTGTGGTTTGATTGATTTTTCTTTACTTCATGTGATTGGAAATTGTGTTTAAATTTCCGCAATTTATTTGTAGAAGCGATTCAGTATCTAGATTTAGTACATTTTTAGATCGAATTGAATCCATGATATACATATTTTTTGTATAATTTATACATGGTGTCAGAGCACAGGAAATCACAATAGTGAAGGAGATGTTGATTTTGTGACTGAATAGAATTCAAATTTGCAGAAGACTTTCTTGGTGCTATAGGTGATTCAGGATAAAAATGGCTTTCAATGGATTGAGATTGGAGTATGCGCTCCAGGGAATCTCTAACTATATTTCTTGGAAATACGAGATGGAGGCAGTACTGGAGGAAAATTGATTGAAGGAATTCATTGACAATGATGTTCCTAAACCTGTTGTGACAGATGTTACAAATCTTGATGCATCGGAAAAGAAAGTTGCAGAGGCGAGGAGGATCTTACTAGAGGGAGTATGAGACCAAATTGTCTCAAGTCTCCATAGAAAAGCGACACCATATACAATGTGGAAAGCTTTGACAGATATATTTCAGAATAGTAGTGATCATAGGAAATTGGAAATGAAAGATAAACTCAAGAAGATCAAAATGGAGACAGGCGACTCCATGCCAAAATATTTAACAAAGTTTGTCCAATGCCGGAATGAGCTTGTGAGCGTTGGCCTTACTGTCCCTAATGATGATTTAGTGAGCCTAGATCTTCTAGGACTTCCCAAGAGTTTGCATAGTTATCAGGCCTTTTTCAATGGAATGGAAAAGCTACCAGATTGGGAACAACTTTGGTCGGATTTGGTGCAAGAAGAGTTCATACAGAATACCAGACACGGATCATCATCTAAGAATGAAGACGAAGAAGATTGTGCTTTGGCTGCCAAGGTGAAGAAGGGGAAAGGAAATAAATTCCATTCCAAATCCGAGTCCAGTAAATATTGAAAGAAGCACAACATGTCTAGAGTGAAGTGTTTTCACTATCACGAGCATGGAAATTATGCCACTAACTGTCCACAAAAGAATAAGAACAAGAAGGCTTCAGGATCTGCAGCTGGTGAGGCTTTGGCCTCAAAATTTGAGTTTTAATTCTCGCTCATTTCAGGCATGGTGTCAAGTGTAATGGGATCGGTGTGGTATTTGGATAGTGGTGCATCCTTTCACATGATAGGAGACAAAGAAATTTTCAGTAGCTTGGAGGAGAAGGACCTCTAGATGCATATCAAAATGGGTGATGACGGGCGTTACAGTGCTACCGGGATTGGTACCATTACCTTCCGGAGATAGTCATGTAAACCCTTTCAATTACAATATGTAATTCATGTACCAGGCTTGAACAAAAAATTAGTCTCAGTTGCAATGTTGGAGGATAGAGGCTATGATGTTGTTTTCAGTGAAGGAAAATCTTTCCTGTGACACAAAAAATAGGAAAAGCCAAGAAGATTGGGATTGAAGTTAAGAATATATATAAACTTGATGTAGATGGTTGCGCAACATTGATGGGTAAGGCGGAAAAAGTGGTGAACCGGGATGAGGGTGATTTATGGCACAGGAGATTATGCCATCTTCACCACGGAGCCTTAAAATTCATGCATCATATTTCTACGGGTCTTCCCAAGAGTACACTTGTGCAGTTAGACACATGCAAGGGATGTACTATGGGAAAATATGCAAAGGCCACCTTTCATGAGAAGGAGAACCGAGCCTCGGGGATCCTTTAGAGAGATCACTCAGACGTGTGTGGACCATTATCTACTGCTTAGACAACAAAGCATAATTACTATGTGATATTTTTAGATGAATTTTCTCGAAAGTGCTGGATCTACTTCATGCAGAAGAAAGATCAAACGTTCTCAAAGTTTCTCGATTTCAAAGCACTGGTGGAGAAATACACGGGGAATCATGTGAAGGCTATAAGGAGGGAAAATGGTGGTGAGTACATCTCCAATGAATTCAAAAACTTCTGTATCAAAGAAGGAATTCAGAGAGAATTGATAATGCCTCATAGCCCACAATATAATGGGTTCGTAGAGAGAAAGAACAGAACAATTATGGGTGCAGCAAGAGCGATGTTTCATGATCAGGTCCTATTGTTACATATGTGGGCGTAGGCATGCAACACAACGGTATTTTTTCATAACTGTTGTCCTCATAGGATACTTGGCATGAGTACACCCGAAGAGGCTTTTATTGGTAAGAAACCCGATGTTTCACATTTTAAGATTTTTGGCTCATCTGTTTATGTGCATGTGACCAAAGATGCCTGGAAGAAGCTGGAACCAATAGCTAAGATTGGGATATTTGTGGGGTACAGTGAAACTCCCCACAAATATCGGGTGTATTTTCCAAACAACAGAATGACTGTTGTGCGATGGGATTTAAAATTTGATGAGGAGAAAGCCATGAAATTGTCCCTTGAGAGGGAGCTGGATTTGCATGTAGAGGAGGAACTCTTGGTTCCAAAGGATGAGCCTCAAGATGTGAAGCAGCCACATGCGGAGGATCATGGAGTGGTAGAAAACACTCATGCAGAGCCATCCACCAGAAATGGTAGAAAGTGCACCACAGAAGCTGATAGATTGAGACTTGATGCAGTAGAGAATGTAGGAGCCCCTACTTCACTGCGCAGACAGAGACAATATCCAGACATGTTTACTGGATATGATGGCTCTTATGATCAAGTGTATTGTGACAGAACCATCTTCCTTTGAGGAGGCAATGCAACAACCAATTTGGGTTGGTGCAATGGTGGAGGAATATGACTCCATTTCAAGAACAGTGCATGGGATATTTTCCCAAGACCAATCAGTAAATCAATGGTTGGATCTCGATGGGTCTACAAGGTAAA
Organism: Pinus albicaulis; assembly: GCA_034641835.2. Classification (NCBI taxonomy): domain Eukaryota; kingdom Viridiplantae; phylum Streptophyta; class Pinopsida; order Pinales; family Pinaceae; genus Pinus; species Pinus albicaulis. The sequence continues at coordinate 959,892,458 of CM076584.1, forward strand.
GCAAGTTTCTTATGTGAGTGTGGAGAAGTCAAAGGCCATTTTGTGGCCCGAGGATTCTCACATATTGAGGGGATCGACTATGATGAGAATTTCGCACCAGTTGCAAGGTACACTTCCATTAGATTTATCCTTGCTCTCTCAACGCAAATGGGGTGGCACATTCATCAGATGGGTGTGAAAAATGTGTTTCCCAATGGATTAATTGAGGAAGAAGTGTACATAGAGAAGCCAGAAGGTTTCGAGATCTTTAACAGTGAGTCGCATGTGTGTCGACTCAAGAGAGAACTATATGGGATGAAGCAAGAACCTCGTGCTTGGTACACTCAGATTGACAGCTATTTCACTGGGTTGGGCTTCACCAAAAGTGAAGCGGATGCAAACCTGTACCAGATTGTGGTTGATGGTAAGCTCTTGATTATCATACTTTATGTTGATGATCTAATTTTGACAGGTGATGAGCAGCTGATACACTCATGCAAGGAGGATCTTGCAAGGGAGTTCGAAATGAAGGACATGGGACTCCTTCATTATTTCCTTGGTTTGGAAATATGGCAGCGGGATGGTGAAATTTTTGTTTCTCAAGGCAAGTATGCCAAAGAGATACTGGGTAAGTTTCACATGGAGAGCTGTAAACCCAAGGACGCTCCTCTTCCAGGAAATTGGAGGAAAGAGGATGCTACTTCTGGAGAAGTAGTGGATGCTACTATCTACAGGCAGCTAGTGGGTTCATTGATGTATTTAGTGAACACCAGACCAAACATTTGTTACGCAATTAACCAACTGATCCAATCTATGGTTAAGCCTACCAAGATCTTTTGGAAGGTGGGGAACCATGTCTTGAGATATCTCCAGGGCACTACAGAGTATGGATTATGGTACAGACGAACAGAGGGAGTGAAGCTTCAAGGCTTCACGGATGCAGATTGGGCAGACAGTCCATCAAACAGAAAGAGCACATCAGGAGGGATCTTCCACATAGGATCGACAACAATTTCTTGGTACAACAGGAAGTAGTGATATGTGGCACTAAAATCAGCGGAGGCAGAGTACGTGGTAGCAATTCAAGCTGCATGTGAGGCCATCTGGATTAGAGAGATCCTGGTTGGTTTGTTTGGTTCTCAGATGGATCCAACAGTGATACATTGTGATAACCAGAGTTGCATTAAACTCTCAGTTAATCTTATGTCTCATTATAGGTCCAAGCACATAGATATCCAATACCACCATATCAGAGATTGTGTTAAGAGGCGCATAATGTTACTTCAGTACATTTCCACAGATTATAAGGATGGAGATATTCTGACGAAGGCGCTCACTAGGAGCAAATTCGAATACCATAAAGGTAGGATTGGGGTGAAGGATAATCGATTTCTTGTTGAGAGGGAGTGTTGAAGTCCAACAAGAAATTGCAACACCTACACTAGTGTGGGACCAATGGTTCCAAGCAGCACCTACACTAGTGTGGGACCAGGAATTCTAGCAACACCTACACTGGTGTGGGCTAAATTTGGTGCAGTGTCTATTTTAATTTTCCCCTAATTAAAATATTGAGGATGATCATCCTTCCAAACATTTATTTACTATCTTACTTTGACCATCATATTGAGGATGATAAGATGAGCTATGAGCTAATTGAGTACCCAAACAAGAAAATAACTTCGTCCAAAAATTTCCAGTAAAAATGGGATCTCTGTCGCTCACAATAACCCTTGGGCTTCCATGTAGATTTCAATTTTATCCATAAATGTAGTAGCAAGCTTGTACTTGCTTTAAATGGATGAGATAATGCACAAAAGTGTGCGTAAACGGTAAGTCTATCAACTACCACCATGATGACATTCTTTCCTTCGAACTTAGGTAAACTGTGATAAAATCCATTGAAATTTCCTCCCGAAGCATTGACTTGGAATGGATAAAAAGGTTGTAGAAGTCCGGGGTCTTAATTGTCTCCACTTTGATACATTTGGAAAACCAAACGATGCACTACAAACTTTTGAATATAAGATTTAAGGCCATCCAAAAAAATTCTTTCTTCACCCTGTGGTAAGTTTTTAAAAATCTGAGTGTCCTCACAAAGGAAGTGTGCAATTCCGGAAAATATTTTGTTTTAGTTGGGAATTATTACAATGATATAAAGCGATCTTTGTACCATAAGGAATCATTTTTTCCGGCTAAATGTATCGGATGTACTGGGATCTTGCTGCCAACTTTTGAATGAGTGTCCATACATCTTTATCCTTCATCCATTCATCTCTTGCTTCGGTTATCGATCTGGTTGGATAATAGAAATGGCACAAAGCAATGCTTCCACCTCTTCATTCTTTCTTGAGAGTGCATACGCAACAACATTAAGCTTTCGTTTTTTTGTAGATTATTTCAAAGTCATAACCCAACATCTTTGTGACCCATTTTCTTGCTCTTCGAAGATATTCGTTGTTCCAAAAGTGTTTAAGACTATCATGATCAGTTTTTACCTTGAAGTGTCTTCCCATTAGGTAAGTTCGCCACATTTCTTTATTGCATGCCTGATATTGCTAACATTTCCTTCTCATAAATAGGTTTTTGTAAATACTTTCCTTTTGATTGAATGACTTTCAAAAGCAATGGAGTCTTCCTTCTTTTGCATTAAAAGCTGCACCAATTCCATTTCACAAGGCATCATTCCACAATAAAGGTTTTTGTGAAGTACGGCATAGCTAGAAAAGATCGGTGCTAGGCACATTGCCTCTTTAAGATGTTCAAAGGCATAGTTGCTTGGAGTCCATGAAAATGCATCTTTCTTCAATAATGTTGTTAGAGTCTTGCTATTCTCCCATAATTCTTAACAAACTTGCGATAATACCACATTAACTTGAGAAATCCTCGCAAGTTTGCTTTATGGTCGTGGGGACTTTCCATTCCTTAATGGCTTAAATTTTGTTGGTCACTTTTAACACCCTCGTGAGATATAATATGACCCAGATATTCCACCTCTTGTACTCGAAGAAACATTTGGATGTTTTGCATATAATTGTTTCTCCTGCAATAGTTTGAGCACCACATCCCAGCATGTTCAACATGATCCTTCCAAGACTGTTGTAGATTAGTATATCATCAAAATACTAGCACAAATTTTCTAAGGAAGGGTTGAAAATGGAATTCATCAACCCTTGGAAATGTAGAAGGTGCATTGGTAAGGCCAAAAGGCATGACCAAAAATTCATAATGAGCCTCATGAGTTCGAAAATGCGTTTTGGAATATCTTGAGTCTTCATTCTATTTGATGATATCTGAACGAAGATCCAACTTGGTAAAATAAACTGCTCCATGTAATTCATCCAATAATTCATCAATCCCACGGGAATGGAAATTTATCTTTAATGGTGAGCTTATTGAGGTACCTATAATCAGGACACATTCGCCATGATCCATCCTTCTTGTGTACCAATACTACGGGGCTTGAGGGAAGAGAGAAAGAACTTTGACTAGGTTGAATTATACCCGCCTCTAACATTTAAATCATACGTTCAATTTAGCTCTTTTGGAAGTAAGGATATCTATAAGACGTGTTTGGAGAGGAACACTTCACGGAATCAAATGAATAGCATGATCATGATCACGAATAGGTGGGAGTCCTTTGGGAGTTTCAAACACCTTGGAATGATTGTCCAAGACTTGTTGGAGATACGCGAAATAGATGATTTTGATGTCGAAACTTCTAGTGAGCATAGCTGTGCAATTCGCCTCATTAATTCTTTCTTTAGAAGCTTTGTCATGACATTAGAGCTTATTATCCTTCCGGCTTCCCTTCAATACCCAGTAATTCGACTTCCTTTCCTTCGAAAAAAAAATTCAAAGAAAAGTTCTTGAAAATTAAAAGCCTCACAGATCCCCAGATTGTAACCATTCTACTCTAGTACAACATCGGCCACCTCCCATAGGAATGGAAAGCATTGGACTAGTCGATACATATTCCCCCATGGTTAGCTTGATATTATGGCATTTTTCAGAGCAATTTATAGTTCCTCCATTTGCAACCATCACTTGACGTGCAGTGCTTGGGTATAGGAAACAATTTAATTCCTTGGCTACTTCTGATAGGAATAAAATTATGGGTGCTACCTAAATCAATCAACACTATTACATTTTTCTTCTTGATATGTCATACATCTTGAGAAGAGAGTTTTGAGGAGGTGGTAATTCACTGCCGGTGCATTACACGATATGGTTGGATTCATTTTCTTCCTCTTCTAGAGTACAGTTCCTGGTGTATATCCTCTTCTTGTTCATTTCTTCTTCCTCTTCACAATCTATGTAAAATAATTTCTTCTCAGCACACTTATGACCTTTAGTGTATTTTCTATCATAAGCATGTAAACCATTTTGCTCTTTTTTCTTCAATTGTTGTGGTGTCAACCTTGTAGGTTGTGGAAATTTAAACGTGCTAACACTTCCCTTCTTTATAGAATTGAGTGGTAGGCTTCCTTGTCGCCATTATTTTACATTCAACTTTTCTTGCCAACACGAATACCTTCTCCAATAGTCTGGTTCCAAACGCGAACTTCATGTTGAATATTATCCTTTAAAGTGCCTATGAAGAGATCGATCATGTGTTCCTGCGGAATATAGTTTTATATATTCAATTTTTGGAATTCACCAATGTCTTGCCCCACTAAACCCTTTTGTTTGAGATTTATCAATTGGCTAAAGAAGGTGTTGCTCTTTGTATCCTCATAATGTGCTATCATTTCTTAGTAAAAAATGACCAAGTGACAATTTTTTTACGGAGAGGCTCCCATACGATACCATAAAAATGTATTTTGTTCTAAACGTAAAGTTGCAATGCGTACCTTTTTTGTGTTTTGCACGTTATGGAGATCAAAATTATGCTCCATCTGTAGTATCCATGTTACAGGATCTTTTCCATCAAACTTCCTCATATGATCCAGGGAAAATTTTAAGAACCCCCCTAAATTTATATATATAAAAAATAGGCGAATCCCCATGATACATAGGAAAAATGGAAGGCGATTTTATTAATAATATAATATGTATATATAATTTTTTGGCGAATCTCTCACGAGATTATATTATCCTGTAAAATCATGGCGAATCACGGTGACTGGCGAATCACTACTACAAAATGGTGGAATCGTTGTCTAGTGGAGTTCGGAGTGTTGGTTCCAATGGTATACATGATAATTGAACCGGGGAGTAGAAGGAAGAGAACCATCGAGACCAAGCATGGCACATGGTGACTCGTGAGGAAGTAGTTCTCGTGTAGTTTGGAAAAACGCGTTCTTCTAGTGCAGCATGTTTATACATATCAAAAGCTTCTGGCTTATTGTTGATAGCTTAGCCATGGATCTATTCTTTCTTGCTTCTTGTTTGATTTACTCTTTATTGTGCTTATGTACGATCCATCTTCTTAGGTTGAGTCATGAGTGTTATCTTCTTTCATGGAGGGAGGAAGCTAATCTTAAATCGATTCTAGGGGTATACAAATGGGAGGAATGAATTCCCAGGAGATTATACGGGTACTTCTTCACCTAAAATTTGTTGCTTTGGGCATATTTATTTTAAAAAAGATTATTGATCATGTAAAAAACAAGGTACACATAAATTCAAAATATAGCAAATAAATGAACTACAACAACAAATTAACAACGCAAGAAAATGTTCACAAAAGAGATATTAGAGATATTATCAAAAATTATTATTGAAGTTGATACAAATTTTCATTTGAGAAGTCATAATAAATCTATACCAATGGAAATAAAGAAGATAGAGAAAGAGAGAGAAGGCACAACAAAGATCCAAAAACAAGGATAAGAGAGCATTGACACCTAATGATTGATGTGGAAAAACCTAATGTTGTTATCAATGAAGTTGTACTAGTGAAAGAGCTTACAAAAGTTGAAACTCAAGTACATATTCTCTGAATAAATAATTATTATTTAATATGGATTACTTTATATAGTTCATGATGTTCTTGTGAAGTGGTGTTATGTTCACTTCCCCAAAAATCTCATAGCGAAACGAAGTAGTTCTAAACATAATACAAATTGCAACAACAACTCAAGAACTAAGAGAAACAACGGTAACATCGAACAAAACCAATTGAACCTACTACATTGTTAGTTGAATACATCTCTCTAGGCTCATTAAGGTGATTATATAATATTATAGGTGAACTTGTGATCTAGCATTTGTAATCTATCAATATAAAAAGGCTCTACACCTTTATGAAAAATATGTAAAGGATCTAGGAGTCTTGCTCTAGAGGCAAGCATTTGCCTTATCTACATCTACATACTTGGGCTTCTCTGATTATATCTCTTATGATCACCCTTCTTTATTAACATTGGTTATGCATTCTAGTTCCCTAGACAAAAGATAGGCATACACAATATTGGACCATTCCTTTCAAATTGTCCCAAGTTCATTGTGTCATCTATTATTAAAAATGTAATTATAGGAACTCTTGAACAAGGTTATCTTGCAACTGAGTGAAGAACACTTTTAAAGAGGAGTTTTAGAGTTTGCATACCTTGATGCTCGACAATGTTCATGTGAAAAGCAGAAGCACACTAGCTATAGAAACAATTTAGGTGCTAGAAATGAGGAGGTGCAACGATGTTAGAGAATGGTGGGTTGTTGATGAAATCTTCCTTGAACAAGGAATGCACACTTTGAAGATTCTAAAGATATTTTAGAGTATAGAAGGGAGTAGTGGTCTAAGGTTATATTTCTCTAGGTTCACGGATGGCCAATGTGATGATGTTTCCCTTAGCAGATAGGGGGTTCAAGGTTTTGTAATAGTATATTGCCTTGGTGAAACACTTAAAGTGGGAGTTTTCGAGTTTTCTTACCTTGTTGCTGCGAGCGAGTGTTCATGTTCGGCAACGAGAGGTGCACCAACAATAGCAACAATTTAGATTCTGTTAGAACGAGAGGAGGTGAAACAATGTTATAGAAGAGGTGCGGTGATGGGGAGGATTGGCACATGCATACGTCGACATCGGTGTTCTACTGGTATAATTTTCTGAGACCTCAAAACAATTCCTTACACCTCGGACCAATCAAGATTGGTTTTGGGGGGCTGTGTCATCTCACAACTTAGATGTGTGTGAAGGATCACTTTACTGCTTCCGATTTAGTGGATCTATAATATTCCTAGACTCGATCCGTGGAGGGATTCTACTAAAAATATGCGGTGACTTACTTCCGGACATAACTACTTAGCTCATATCGGACAATAGACTTTGGTCTTTATCCTTTTGTGGCTCAAATATGTGGAAATCTCGGTCTATACTCATATGTTTGGTCATGTGGAGAGGCAGTGGGAAGTGACACTTGGGGAGTTGGGAAAAACTATTTTATTGAATAGTTAAAGATCTCAAATCCTTGACAACTTGCTTGTAACGAAAGGTGATCTTTTGCTAAAAATTTTATACATTATGAATTTCCATAAATAGGTGTCCCTAATGTTCTTATCCACCATGAAATTTAACTAACATACAAGGTACTATAGGGTTGAAAACAGATATAATAAGAAGGTAATGCTCATAAATAAATCTGAGTTATGCTCCCACATTGAAAAACTATATATCATTCATTCACCAAGTGGATCATGTACAAAACATAATTATACCAATAAAAGTGTTTCTAGAGCATTCACATTCCATCTTCATAAGCAATGATCAATTTCAATGATTAGTTTAAATAGTGAATTTTATTTGACCAATTTACCATGAGTTCATTATGGATTAATGGAAATGCAAAATGTTCTAGTAGCATTCCCAAGAACAACACTTTCAACCTCGATATTTAAGAGCTTATGTGGGAACAACATGTGGCAAGTACTTGTGTGTCTGTCTTAGCATCGTGGATCTAGGTACTTGTTTCTCACATGAAAATATGATATATTAAAATGAGTTTGCCTGTCTTGGGTCAATGCTTCATCTAGCCTAGGCATGGTTTTGTGTTCTTCCTATTTTTTTACTTGCTATATTTTTCACGATTAAAATTATTTTAGTCAAATTTGAAATAGGTCCACACCCAACATTTTGGGACAAGTTACAACTTACTCCCACTCAATTTTGGTTCTTTCTTCATCCTTCATCCACTCGGTTTATTGTTTCTTGTTCTTGACTCACAGATTTGCTACTTGATAACCAAGTCCTGTGGTCATGTAAAAACTGTTGTTTCTTCTTTCGATTTACGGATCCTTTTTTGATGATTCGTTACCATAAGACTCCATTCTATATTTTTGAATACTGCGAAGGTACATGAGAACCAACAATAATTCTAAATTGCAAAGTGCAGACCAAGCTATCGGGGAATTTGATGAAGAAGACTCCATTTGGCTCCATCCATAAGCAATATTGGATAGCATAGAGCATCAATTTCTCTAGTGCACGATAAAAAAAGTATTGACTCGATGGAAAGATATGCAACCGAAGGATGCCACATGAGAACCAACAATGATTCTACAATAATTTTCCTTTAAGACCATGTTGCTTTCAAGGGGAGGCATGTTAGGGTCCTGCCCCAGCCCACACATAGAGACTTTATTAATATATAAAGCCACCTTCCTTGAATAATGCTATTAACTAGTTAGTTAATAGCATTGTAAAATAAAGGGGTTTTAATTAATAAGGCCCAAATTAGTTGGCCCTCATTATAATTAAGTCCATAGGTAGTTAACTTTAACCCATGGATAGCTATATATTGAGTAGAAGGTTACGTAATGCTTTGTCGGGGATTATTGTATTTGAAACATTGTTTTAGGGAGTCACCCCTTGAAGAGGCAAGTGAACATAGCTCTCTATTTTTTTAATTAACAAGAGATATTTCTCGGGATATATCTATTTTTTACACTACATTTTATGTGAATGCTGCAAGAGACCTGGGTTAAACACATTTCCTAAGTCCTCTGTTCAAATCTATTTTATATCTAATTAATTGAAATCATATACTTATAGTGTTGTTGTTGTTTAACTCAACTATGCTCACATTGAAGGTTGATATTTAGAACCTACGATGATGTCACAAAATTGATAGTTAAAGGGGTTGGAAGGAATTGTCAAAGTCCAAACAAAGATAAATTAACCTAGTTTGGAAATTGATTCAAAATCCAGATTCAATAGTAAGCCTCCGATTCACAACATTTTTTCTCATATGAAATTTTGCGGGACATTAACAAAACTTTCAATTATTTCAAGAGGACTTCCTTACAAGTTCAATTTTCAATTTTCTCCTCATAGATTTCATTATTTCTCACACTGTTGTGTGAATGTTAAACAACATAGCATCATGATTGCGGTGAAATAAACTTTTACAAGGAATTGATTCCCCTTAGGTTAAATACAACACCTCTAAATTCCCGAGTCTTTATGTTGTCTTAGAAAAAAGAATAATTCTTAGACAGGGTGCGAAGCAATGGAATAAACGGATGCTATTTGCTTGGTTTTAATAATGATACCGAAAGCATGTGAGAGTATTTTCGATATCTAAAATTCTAGAGCGGTTCGCATCTCTATCATCCTGATATTGGAGATTCATTTGACGGACACCATGAAAAATGTCGTTCTTGGCAATCATGATAGGTGCCTCGGTCTTGATATTATAAAAACCAAATTTCATATGCCCAACTTTGAGCTTGTGGTTACGGAAGGGATGCTTTCCTTCTCCTCCTTATCCGATCCATGGAGTGAAATCCTGGATCAGAGCATACATTGCATCATCCATCTTGTTCGACGGACTATCTAGCACAAAACATATTTTCTCTGATTTATGGGCATGCTCGGTCTCAGTTTATGAATACATGAACCCTTTTCTTGATCTCAATCCAAATTTGCATCTGGATTATTTTTATTTTGTTGTCTTTTAACATTGCTCTTACCTTGCTTACATTCTCCCACCTTCCCGGCTACATCATATATGTTTGCAAGAAACACATAAATTCCAGCATTTCGGGCTCTAACTTGAGAGGTTTTTTGACACACGCTACGCAACTCTACATTGTGAGAAGTGAGCAAGCAGAAAGTAAAGTCCCTCATACCTCACGCTTATCGAGTTCTATTGGCATATTTTTTATAATGTGCTCCCTCATCAATCGGCCCGGCCACGACCAAAGAATATCAACCATGCAAGCATAGTGCTCTAGCCTAGGTGTGAGAGAAAAATCTCCACTCATGCAATTGAAGTATCACCAACCCTCATCCACAAGACCTGCATGAGTGCATGTAGATAAAACCCCAAAGAAAGTGATGTGATCTGGCTTCAAGCCTGCTTGTTGCATTTGAACAAAAATTCCAAGGGCATCCTTATATAGGCCATGCATTCCATACCCTGCAATCATTGTACTCCAATAGATGACATCTCGTCTAGTCATTTTCTCAAACAAATGCTTTGCAGCATCTATGTTCCCACATTTGGCATACATGTCTACGAGGGCAGTCATCACAAAAACATATGCCTCAAGCCCATTTCTAATTATCAAATTATGGATCCGGTTACCTTGTTGCAGAGCTGGTAGATCAGCACAAGCTGGGAGCACACTCAGCATCATGACTAAATTAGGTTTCGTATCTACTAATTGCATTTGATGAAAAAGTACCAAAGCTTCTTTGGCATGCCCATTCTGCACATTCCCAACAATTATTACATTCCATGTCACTAAATCTCTTTGAGATAATAAATCGAATAACTGTTGTGCTATATTTACATATCCACATTTTGCATACATCGCTACAACAAAATTACTTATAGAAACACTTGACTCTAGTCCACTTGACTCCAGTCCACTTCTAATTATGTAATCATGGATCCACTTCCCTTGGTGCAAAGCAGGTAAATGACTACATTCTGATAGTACATTCACCAAGGTAGCAGAGTGAGGTCGCACATCTTCCATTTGCATTTTATGGAAAAGCTCGAATTCCTGATCGGCACATCCATTGAAAGGGAAAATGAAGTTTGAGCTTGATGACAGAATAGTTGAATTGGATCAGCTATTACTTGAGGAAAAAACAAAGCATAATACAATGGGTAATTCTCTGCAAGAAAGTTCAAAGTTAATGGAAATGCATGAAGCAAAAAATCAAGTTGAGGCTGAGATCAAAGTTCTTCAGGTGAAGCTTGAATCATTAGAAAGTGAAAAGACTGCCCTGAAATACATGCTTCAATCACTCAGTAAGGAAATGGACTCAATAATTGATGAAAGGGACCTATGTAAGAAATCTGCAGAGGCAGCGAACAAGCAACATTCAGAAACTGTTAAAAAAAATGCTAAGTTGGAGGCTGAGTGCCAGAGACTGAGGGGTCTAGTGCGCAAAAGGTTACCAGGGCCTGCTTCGCTTTCTCAAATGAAACTTGAAGTAGAGACAACTGGAAAGGAAGTCGGGGAAGTGAAATTTAGGAAGTCTCTTGGTAGGGGGGCCACTTCACCTATTTCTTCTACAGAGTTTTCAAATGATAGTCATCGGGAACATGCTCAGAAGAGATTGAATATCTTACAGAACGCCTGTTAGAAATGGAGGAAAAATCCAAGATGTTAAAAGACACTTTATTAAAGCGAGACAATGAGCTTAAGGCTTCTAGAGTTATGTGTGCTAGAACAGCTCAGCTGCCAAACTTTCCAGCTATTTAATATTTACCACCTGCTGGTAGAGACAGGTAGAGACAGGTATTCAATATTTAATATTTACCACCTATAAGTGCCGAAAAAATCATTGTTCACTTTGAGCAATTTCTTTTCTTATTTTTTACTCTGCATTGAAATTTTTTAGTATGCATTTTACCCTTTTGTTTCACTATTTGTTGAGTTATGAGAAGTGGATACCAGTAGCTATTGTCATCAGGTAATGCTTGAGGGACTTTGAGATTTTCTTTCAAACAAGGCTTCCTAGATGTTATGGATGCAATGTGCCAAGTAAGTGCTCAGGGAATGAATAATGATCAGCTTGCCATTGCGAACAAAATTGATGAGGGAATTGCATAAACTTATAGCCATTCAAACTTGGCTATAGAACTTCTCTGAGAGTGAAAAAAATCTTGGGATTAAGGCCAAATGCTAACCTATCTAGGCATAAAATTGTGTAATTGTACCCAAGAGTTTGTGTCTTGCAAATTTTTTACTTTTTAGTAGTATATTTGAATTTTGAACCAGAAAAATCTCGGATTCTTGACTGGTTGGTTAATATGCAGTCATAAACTGAGCGCAAGGAGGATTGAACCAGGATTGGGATAGATAAGCACATAGTATAAGAGAGTGACAACTACATGCAGGTCATAGTGACTAATGCCAGTATAGGATGACATTATACAAGTATATATATTATAATCTATTATTAAAATAGGTTGTCATCAAACAAGTAGATTGAAAACTCGTTGAGCTGGAGTGTTTTATGCTGATTGGATTAACTATATATTGAATTGTGGAGATGCAGATTGACATTGTATTGTACTGTCTCGATGTAAGCATAAATTTTGACTTAGAAGCTCAGGTCAATGACTTAACATAGCTTATAAATTTTTGATCAAGAGCTGGGAGAGTGGATTTAGGGGTGATATGATTTTGTTGGTATCATTAATAGTATTTAACTGTTGTAAATAATGGATTAAGTAAACATATATAAGACGAATGGGTCTGTACCATGAAGAGTTGAATTCGTTTGTGTGATAAAGAGATGATGTGAGAACAAAATGGAGATGGTATGAAGATGTCAGGTTATGAAAAATAGACTACAGGACATAATGGTTAGATCTGTCAGAAGATTCTAAGTATTATGATTTATCTAATATGTTAGTGATGGAGTAAACAGATTATGACCTAGATGATATCTATACTTTGTTCTATTTTGTGTACAGAATCTATATCCATGGTGAAATATCTATACTAACCAGTCGAAAAACCTCAATGTTAAGGGTTAAGTAAATTCGTGTTGGGGTCTTACCCGGTCAAGGCGGACTCCATCCTAATTAAAATGAATTTGATGTTATTCTAGCCTGAACCTAACCAAAGATTTGGGAAAGAATATGGAACTAAATGGTAGAAGCAGAAGGAAAGACGAATAAATTTTTCCTTGGATTATTTGAAATTTGTACCAAATCAAATATTTCTGCCTTTAGTATTTTATACTTTTGCACAGCAGTGTTGTTGTGGGTCTAGTTTGTGTTTTTGATTTTGCATTTCAGCCTGAAGAGGAAAGGCTTGTATGATATGTTCAAGCTTGCATTATCATAAGACATATCCTTTCCTTTGTATGTGGCCATACCATTTATTGAAATGCATTTTTTGTTTGAGACAACTGAAAAGCTAGTCCATGGCACCAAGTTGCCATTTATACTTGGCATTCTGTATTAGATCTCTAATTTTTTCTAGTTAGCGTGATTTATTATTTTTAAGCAACCATGCCATTCTTTTGACTGCATAGCTGATTTCGTATCCAACAGGACACTTCCATAGCTGCTGCAAATCATGCCCACATGTCAGAAGAAGCAATGATGGTGTGGCAACAGTCAGAGGAGAAGCTAAAGAGTTTGAATGAAACGTTGTTGCTGGTCCTTTCAGACAATACTGCCAAGGATAATTTGGTGAAGCAGCATGCCAAAGTAGCAGAAGAAGCTGTGTCAGGTAGCCTTTGTTTCCTCTTGAATTTATCAGATCAGCATGGGGATTTAATTCATCATTTATATGGCACATATTTAGTTGCAACTATATTGTATCCTATGATGTGGGATTCCCTTTGGAAAATCTGGCAAATATAACTTGCAGTTTTGAGCTTTCTAATTCTTAGTACTTTCAAGACCATATTTAATTTTCCTTTGGTCTTAGAACAGAATGAAGACATTCTATAACGTCATCTCTTCTATTAATATGATGAAGTCAATTGTATTTCTTTTAGGTTGGGAGAAGGCTGAAACAGAAGCAATGGCTTTAAAGCAACAGTTTGATACCGTAACACAGCAAAAGCTTTCACTTGAAGATCGAGTTAGCCATTTGGATGGTGCTTTGAAAGAATGCATGAGGCAGCTTCGACAATTAAGAGAGGAAAATGAGGAGAAAATTCATAAGGCTGTGGTGAAAAAGGCCATAGAATGGGACAAAATGAAGTTTGAGCTTGATGCCGGAATAGTTGAATTGGATCAGCTGTTACTTGAGGAAAAAACAAAGCATAATACAATGGGTAATTCTCTGCAAGAAAGTTCAAAGTTAATGGAAATACATGAAGCAAAAAATCAAGCTGAGGCTGAGATCAAAGTTCTTCAGGTGAAGCTTGAATCATTAGAAAGTGAAAATACTGCCCTGAAATACAAGCTTCAATCACTCAGTAAGGAAATCGACTCAATAATTGATGAAAGGACCTATGTAAGAAATCTGCAGAGGCAACGAACAAGCAACATTCAGAAACTGTTAAAAAAACTGTTAAGCTGGAGGCTGAGTGCCAGAGACTGAGGGGTCTAGTGCGCAAAAGGTTACCAGGGCCTGCTTCGCTTGCTCAAATGAAACTTGAAGTAGAGACAGCTGGAAAGGAAGCTGGGGAAGTGAAATTTAGGAAGTCTCTTGGTAGGGGGGCCACTTCACCTATTTCTTCTACAGAGTTTTCAAATGATAGTCACTGGGAACATGCTCAGAAAGAGATTGAATATATTACAGAATGCCTGTTAGAAATGGAGGAAAAATCCAAGATGTTAAAAGACACTTTATTAAAGCGAGACAGTGAGCTTAAGGCTTCTAGAGTTATGTGTGCTAGAACAGCTGCCAAACTTTCCAGTGTTGAGGAACAGTTAGAATCCTTGATGGGACAGCGACAGAAACCTACTGTTGAGTTGCATTTAGAAGGATCAAGAAGTGGAAGTACAAGCAATCCACCAAGCATGACCTCAATTTCTGAAGATGGGAATGATGGTGATCCTAGTGCAGAGTCATGGGCCTCAGCCCTGATTGCAGAACTAGATCAGTTTAAAAAAGAAAAAGGTTCTGGAAAAATTGAAAAGCTTAGTGATGCATCCAAGGTTGACTTGATGGATGATTTTCTTCAAATGGAGAAATTGGCCTCCATGCCTTCCGCTAGATTGAGTGAGACAGGAATATAAAAAGTGGATAAATTGACTGAGAAGAATGTTTTAGGACGTTTAAGTGCTTCATCTGTTCAAGGAGACAAGGCTTCCTTGGAAGAAACTCTTGCACAAAGAGAGCTGGAGCTTCTAGCTGCCAATCGGGAATGCTATGATTTGGTTAAAAATCCAACTTCTGTGCAAGAAAAATTGACTGCTTTGCAAGCTAAAAATGGTTTGAATGAATATGCTTTAGTTAGTCTTCAAGATAAGCTTGATGTAATCTTCGAGACTGAAGCTGAGGGTGCAGACTTGCACAAGGTATTGGAGGATGTAAGAAATGCAACAGTAGTTGATGAAAGTGAAATTGATCCTTATGTTTGCAGTAGACCTTTAATGAATGTAGAATCGACTTCTCTTTCTGATCCTGGAAGTAAAATTCGTGTTATTGAAGTAGAGTTGGCAACTGCTATTTCCAGTGTTGTCAACTTTGTACAATGTATAACTCAACGGCTTGGAAATACATAGTTCAGAGCTTCTGAAATTCATAAGCTAGATGCGAGAATTCCAGAGTTTGCTGAACTAGTGGATCGGTTTTTACTTGGAAAAGAAAAAGTCGTACAGTTAATTACTGAGCTAATAGCCTTCCTATCCCTAGTTAGGACAATTTCTGCACATGATTATGATGAAATTTCACAAAATGAAGCCACTGACTTCGAAAGTCAAACATCTGACACAATCTGCTTTAGTTTCCGCAATAATTGGTCTAGTAAAGAGAGTCTTTCGGGACAAGAAAGTAATAATAGCCTTCAATTTCCCTTGCCAAATGGAAATTTTGGCATAATTCGGAAGCTTAATAGCATTCAAGTTGAAAAAGCAGCATTGGAAACTGAGTTGAAGACCCATGTACACGGATATGTAGATTTAGAGGAGTTTATGCAATTGAAGACCCAAAAAGATAATCTAGAGAGTATCCTGGCTAAAACCAGAGTGAAACTTGAGCACATGCAAGGCCAACTCACTGAGTCTGAACAAATGGTGGCAAACCTGCAAGTGCAGTTGGCTTCTGCATAGGAATCAAAGCGTTCATTAGAGTATGAATTAGGAACTCTGGCTTCACATAAATCAGATATAGAGAAGGAACTTGTGCGATTGGAGACCAAGAATACTAATCTAGAAACTGCACTGGCTGCAACCAAAGAGAAACTTGAACACATGCAAGACCAACTTACTCGGTTTGAAGAAATGGTGAAAAACCTAGAAGAGCAGCTTGCTTTTGCACAGGAATCAAAGTAGTTATCAGAGTATGAATTAGGAGTTACGGCTTTACGTAAATCAGATATTGAATCTCAACTTAAGGATAGTGAAAATGAGATGAAAAAATTGTGTGAAAAAGTGGATGCTTTAGAGTCGGAGCTTCAAGCAGAACGAATGCGCTGCCAAGATAGCTAGAAGGCATAGAAGCAACGCCGTCCACACACAAGCCCTGCACACCAGTCCTCCATCACCGAGGAAACAAAATGGATGAAATAAACTTTTATTAAAATTCCAAACTAAATCTATGGGATGCCATTAAACACAGAACATACGATTTTTGCATCTCTTTATAGCTCTATAAGATATAGAAAATGGGAATACAAATAGAAATTATATATCCCCGAAAACACAAAATACTTGGAACAATATAAAAACATCTCCTCTAAGAAAGCAGTCAAATACATATTATGCTTTTCCATTTCTTTATCTCTGAACCTAAATTTAACAAAATACATATTATGCTTTTCCATTTCTTTATCTCTGAACCTAAATTTAACAAAATAAAAAACGAAAATCTATTCAGATGGTGGCCTTTTTGTTTTTGTAATATTCATGCTTACCATCCCGCCCATGCAAGAAACAGCCTCTGTCCCAAATCATCCCTGCCTTTTGCAAAATTATACATGTATGTATACATGAGGACAGTGGGCTCTGCAACTCCAAGAATTAGCAGGGGTTGTCCACCAAAAATAGCTTGTAGAATTCCACAGATAGCAGTAGAGACCAGCGTCTGAATAGCAGTTAAGGTCCCATCTAACAATAAAATGCACATTGCAGAAGATTTAGATTTATTTACTAGAGGAGAAATTAGATTTACATTGACATTGAGCTCAATATAGAAAACTAAAAGCTACCCGTGGCTCTATCAAGCTGTTCCCCAAAAGCTATAACTGGAAGAGCCGAAGCAAAGAAAATATAGGTGGTTGGCGCCAAAATCCTGCTATGAATGAAAACGAATACAGAAACCAAAACACTCATTATTATAGAGAAAACATGAGATGTATAACATGAGGAAAACAAACTTCTGAGATGCCCAGCTAATCTTGCATTTATGGGTAATATCCCAACAACGCTAAAACCCTGCATTTGTATTACCCAACAAGATTTTCACACATACAGACGTTCAAACAAGGTGAATTGAAAAGGCTCATAATGAGACCTGATTCCGGCATTGATTCCATGGACCCAATCTTGTTTTTAACATGGGATCCTTCCTCTAATGTCTCTTAGAAGTCCTCTGAAAGGAGCAGCAGATGGATTCTCCATTGCCTCTGAATCGAAAACTGCCAATTAGTAACGTACAGAATCAACACATAACAACAAATTTTACCCATTGGGTATGCTCTAAATCAATGTTTCAGTCCAAAAGACAATTCAAGAACTAAAGAATCAATAGCCATGGCAAGTTTGAATCATATGGGTATGTTCAGAATCAATAAACCTACCACATTTGAATCAAACAGATTATCTGGGTATGCACAGAATCAATCAAAATTCGAAAATGGCATGATGAATATATCTGAATTTTACCCCTGCCAAGAATGATATGCTCTTCAACCACGTCGCTGTTGTTTTCAAAGTACAGACAAAATGTGAACAGTTGCAGTTAAGAATGTCTGCAGCTTCAAACTATTACCAGTTGCATTTAAGAATATAAACAGATGGTGATGGGATCTTCTCGAAACTCTGGCACACCAGAAAATTTGCACAATAAGACGAAGTGTTAATTAGATATTACACAACATAACTGTCAAATATATACCATTCACTGCAAACTTAGAAAAATAAGGGGAGCGATAAGCAGGTGTGGAGGTGTGTGAATGCGTTAACGGACCAGAGACGGACAGACCAGAGAGAGTCGGCCTCGGCCAACAAAAAATTAGAAAATCGGTGTGCACAAAGCCCAGCCACCTCTCCGAACCACTGAAAACTAAAAAAATGGGGCGAATGCCATAGAAATCGGGAAAATCGGGGGCGAATGCCATGGCAACCTGGAAAATCGGGGGCGAATTTCATGTTTCCTGTTTTGTGCGCCCTTTTTTTGGTGGGCTAATGTTAAATAATTTAATTTTTTTAAAATATTTTTTGGGCTAACTTTATTAAACTATAAAAAATGGGTTTTATATAAAAAATTCGCCCTAATAAAAATTAAAATCCCTTAAAATTCGCCTTTGGGCTAAAATTCGCCCCTAAAATTATCCTATCTCATGTCATTTTTGGAATATGGTGGTTCTTCCCGCCAACATTAGAGTTTATGAAATCACGATTAACATTGATTTTGTTCTCATCATGAGGTTCTTCTACTATCTTTTCACCATTAGGAAACATTTCTTGTATCAACTTTGTCAAACCTTCGATGTCTGCTTTTAGATCATTCTTCATGTTTTCCATCTTAGCTTCCATGCCAGCTTCCATGCCATCCATCTTAGCTTCCACGCCATCCATCTTAGCTTCCACGCCATCCATCTTAGCTTGCACGCCATCCATCTTAGCTTCCACGCCTTTCTTGAAAACTTCCATTTCATTTTTTGTTTCTCTTTGCAAGAGTGAAATTTGTTGCACTTGCTCTTGTAATTTTGATAAATCATGTTGCAATTCTTCATCTTCATGAGTCATAGTAGAGCCTTCTGAAGGCTTAATGGGTGTTGAATTATTTTTACGAGGCATCTTTTAGAACCCAATACTGATATATATTCTACAATATGCCCTTGGAATCAATTCAAATTGATTCTTTAAACAAGACTTATGCAATTCGGAAAAAAACACACACCTTTTTCTTGCTTTTGAGGAGCTCGATATTGAAATTGGATTATATTTGTGATTGCAGCACTTCAATATTTGATTTTCGATACCAACGTAGCCCTCTTAATTATCTTTCTAATTCCACAGGTCTGGCCTGATTTGGATTCTCCAAGACAAAGTTGTGTCCAATCACCAACAATGACCTAATTATGGAATGGTTCAGTAGAGCAAACTTGTACGACTTGCCACGTGTCACTATTTCATCCTTTGTCTCTGAAATTGATAACCAAGAAACTAAAGTTCGTGTACTTGCGACCACTTTTTGCGACACTCCAATCCGATGCCCAGAGAGAGATTTATTGAACTTTTCCCACGATCACCTCTTTGAGATGAAATTCAGGAGCTTGAAAAATCACTACCTTCCACAGATCATATCTCCAAAAATATTGCAAACCAAGCTCTAAAATTGTTTGAAGAATTTCTTTAGGATTTTAAATTTGCACCATAAGAATTTCAGATTCTGAACCTACGTAGAAAAAAATTTATAGCGCAAATTCCACGATGACCTGTTTAGGAGCCTGAAAAAAGACTTAACTTCCACAGATCATATCTCCAAAAATGTTGTGAACCAAGCTCTGAAATTTTTAGACAATCTTCCTGAGGATTCCGGCTTCGCTCCTTAAGAATTTCAGCTTCTGAAACTTTGTAGAAAAAAAGTTATAGCGAAAATTCCACGATGACCTGTTTGGAGCAGCGAAACCCTAGAATCCAAAGCTCTGATACCAAATGTTGTGTAACTAGCTCCAAAAATAGAAAAAAAGAGATATCAATGCCTTAGAAATGAGCCACTTCGAGGGGGCAACCTCCAATACATTACATAAATGAACAATTCTTGGATGATACAATTTACAAAACCTCATTTCTATATATAGGAGTCCATGGGGCCATAATGTAATCCTAGTGGGCCACAATGTAATCCTAGCTGACCTAACAATAATAATTTAAGGGGGTTACAAGGGTACAATAATAACAATAAGGGGGTTACACTAACAACAATAAGGGACTATACTAGTCATATAGGGACCTAACATAATCGAAATAGAAGTGATAGTGAAAATATTAAATATATTTTGATTTTAACAAAAATGGTAGTTATGATATATATATATATATATATATATATATATAATTCGTGATAAAATATCGTCAAAACTAATAAAGATATGCATGAACATATAGTAAAAACCATTAGAAACACAATCCTTGACCCTTGCAATGTTGTTTGTAGGAGAGAAAATTTATCTTTATTTTAACAAATATGTAAAATGAATATATTCAAATTTCATAAATATATATTCTTACTAAGGATCTGTAAATTTTCGTGGATATTTTACTCGATAGTTCATCATAAAAGATGTAATAAAAATGTACTGAAATATATACTATGAGGGTTTATTTCTTTATATTCTAGATTTGTTAATTATTATTTTTCTACTTATGCATGTGATAGATAAAATTTCGAAATATGGAACAATAAAATTGCAATCATACACTTACCACAATAAAAAAATAGTATTCTTTGGGAAACACTTAGTTGAGAAAACCCAACTAGAAGGTGAGGTTTTTCTACTCTTTCTTTCTTTGTAATGGAAATGACGCTAGTACAAAGGAGAAGACACTTTACATGGAGTTACCTAAGACCTGTGGCCCAATAGACTACTACAGACACTCAACTGTCTTTGTTATGCTCTCTCACTCTTAATATTTATTGTTTCACTCTATTGTGGAACAAGATACAATAATAAATGAATGGAACCTCTTTTCCTCCTAGTGCCTTAGTTATAAAATATCCTATAGCTAAATAGGGATCAAGTTTGAGTTCTTCGACTCTCAAATAGAGTTACAACTTTGATCCTTCTAGAGTCATATTCATAGTATCATGTGACTAGCCCATTTTCCATGAGTAGTGGTGGTTGACATAGCATCATATCGAATTATGGTGGTCAATCATGGTTGGTCAACTTCTAATAGGCATCACTTTCATATACAAACTCCAATATATTTTTTCCATGGTTAGAAAGGTCTCTATAGAATAATTTCACAGGGCTTGGTGCTTACGAAGGAAAATTTTACCCCAAAAATTGTCATTTAATACTTTCAAATGACCCTAAAAGGTTTCATACCCTAATTCACCAAATTAGATACCATGGATAAAAATGTTCTTGTAAGTTAATTCCTTCAAATTTTCCTGTTTGAAAGCACCAAGATGGATGACAAATTATATAACAATAAAATCTAGATCATAACTCCATATTTTGGGAGGTTTTTGGTCCCCAAAAATTAGATAAAATTTCATCCTAAAAGTGCCCATGAAAATTTCATGTTATTTCCATGTCATATTATGTAAACCAATCAAAATACTTCAAATTTAAAAAGACATACATGTAAGAATTTTGGACTGAAAAGAAGAAAAACTACTTATTTTTAATTGTATTTTTGGCTTATCTCCTTATAGGTTTATTCAAATTTCAAGTGTAGACACTCGTTGGATGTAGAATTAAATTTCACATCCAACATGTATCCATTATGCATACTTTCAAGAAGACTCATAATGATAATTTGAAGATACATTAAAAAAAATTGTTGAACGTGTTTTTAATGTATCTTCAATTTTGATCATTGTGGGTCTTCTCAAAAATATGCATAACGGATACTCATTGGATGTGGAATTTAATTTTGCATCCAACGAGTGTCTACATTTGAAATTTGAGTAAACATATAAGGAGATAAGCCAAAAATACAATTAAAAAGATTGTTTTTGATCCAGGTGGATATTGGTGGCCACCTGCCCATTCCACTTTGGGTCCCACCATTATTTATTTTAGTTTTTCAGCTTCGTTAATTGTAGCACAATTTACTATTTTTAGCATTTTTTCAGGTCCTAAACTTCCGAAGCCATTTTGAGGCCCTAAATGACATTTTTTGGGTTCTTAGATAAATCTTTCTAAAGAGGTATTGTGCACATCAAACAAAGATCGTATGCCAAAGTTGCATCCCGAGGAATTTGATGTACCAATTTACCCAAACGGGGCCCATTTTTTTGGCGCATCATCTCCTAGGGTTACATTTTTGGATGTTTATGTCAAACCAAGAGGTAACTCCTCAAATCATAATGTGTATTAGCTGAAGAATGTACATGCATTTATACATGGAGGTGAGGCTATTGGGATTCATCTCCCAATGACTCTTGGCCTTCCTTATTTCCTACTATTATTTATTATACAAAATTACATATCCACACCCATCCCATAGGATTAGGTGTCAACATTCCCCCCTTTAATCCGAAGGGATGTTGGTGAGCCCAAGCATCGATCTGAACTTTTCAAACTTTTCTCTTCCAAGTGCTTTGGTGAATATGTCAGCAGTTTGCTCATTTGTGGAACAATGATGTAGATGGATGGTTTTGGCCTAAACATGATGTCGAATTAGATGGTACTTTGTATTGATGTGCTTTGTTCGATCATGGAACTTTGGGTTCTTTGCCAACTTTATTGTAGAAGTGTTGTCAATCATGAGTGGTGTGGAATACATTTGTTTCATCTGCAAATCTTCCAGGATTTTCCGGAGCCACACAATTTCCTTTGTTGCTTCAGCTGCTGCTACATATTCTGCCTCGGTCGTGGAATCTGCTGGAACTGATTGTTTGCGTGATCTCCATGAGACAACTCCTGATCCAAGACTCATGGTGTAACCTGTAGTAGACACCGCTATTTCCTTGTCTCCATCAAAGTTTGAATCAGAGTATCCGATCAAGATGAAGTCGCCTACCTGTGTATATTTGAGTCCAAAGTCTTGAGTCCCCTTCAAGTACCTTAACACTCTTTTTGCAGCAGACCAATGTCCTTCACAAGGTTTTTGCATGAACCTTGAGAGGATTCCAACAGCAAATGAAATGTCAGGTCTGGTGGTGGTCATGTAGATAAGACTTCCTATAAGCTGTCTATACTTAGTTGCATCCTCAAATTCTTTCCCTTCAATAGATGTGAGCTTCAAGTTTTGTTCCATTAGAGTGGTTAAGGGATTACATTCGTCCATGCCAAACTTGTTCAAGAGATCTCCAATGTACTTCTTTTGAGAAAGAAATATAAATTTAGGATGTTGAATTACTTCAATACCCAGATAGTAATGAACATGACCCAAATCAGTCATTTCAAAACCTTTCTTCAACTCTTTCTTCATGGATGCAATATAGCTCTCATTGTTTCCTGTTATCAAAAGATCATCTACATATACCACAAGATATACAATTTTTTTTCCAACTTTCTTAACAAACAAAGTTGCATCATCAAGATCAAAATGTTTGAAGTCAAGTTTCAGAAGATGCTCGGTCAATTTCTCATACCAGGCTCGTGGTGCTTGCTTGAGGCCATACAATGATTTTATAAGCTTGCAAACTTTGTTTTCTTGACCCTTTACAACAAATCCTTCTGGCTGGGACATATAAACTTTCTCCTTTAGATCTCCATTCAAAAATGCTATTTTTACATCCATCTGATGGACTTTCCATCCATTCTGAGCTGCTAGGGCAAAGAGATTCCGGATGGTGGTCCATTTTGTTGTGGGAGAAAAAGTTTCTTCATAATCGATTCCTTCTTTTTGTGAAAAACCTTTTGCCACAAGCCTGGCCTTGTGCTTGTCAAGTGAGCCATCTGCTTTATACTTTTTCTTGTAGACCCACTTACAGCCAATTGGTTTTGTTCCCAAAGGTGGATCAACCAGCTTCCAAGTGCCATTCTTTATCAAGGCATCATACTCCTTCTGCATCGCTTCTTTCCATTCATCATGAGAAGTGGCTTCTTTGAAGGAAGTTGGTTCATGATATGTAGACAAACTCAATTCACAGTTATAAGCAATATCCATATCAACAGGAGAATCAGAATTATCTACATCACCTTCGATTTGTTGAGTGGAACTTCTTGTTCTTGTTTTTCCAACCTCATCAGGATGAACATTCTCCAGTGTCTTTGTCAGCCATTTGGGAGGACCTTTCTGAGATGGCCCAGGCTGGTCATTTGAATGAGTTGGGATTGATTCAAGATTCAATCTCCCAATTATGTCAATCACATCATCCAATGTGTCATCCGTGGTTGTTTCTTCATGTGGGGGAGAGAGTGCTTCAGGACATGATTCCACAGTTTGATTCAATATCGAAATCCCCCCTTCAAGATGTGGAATCACATTATCAAATTCTTGGAAGGACTTTGCATGTGTGAATCTATCCAGGTGATCAAGTTGCCGCTCAACAACCTTGTCACTCTTGGAAGATTCAAGAAATATGACATCTCTTGCTATTACGAACTTCTTATTTGCTTCATCATAGAGACGATATCCTTTGGAGGTATTGGAGTACCCCAAGAAGATACATTTTCTACTTCTAGCACTAAGTTTGTTCCTTTGACCCTTGGGTATCAAGGCATAACAGGTGGACCCAAAGACCCTAAAATGCTTTACCGAAGGAATGTGGCCATGCCACATTTCAAAAGGAGTTTTGTTTCTAATTGAACTTGAAGGACACCTATTCTTTATGTAAACAGCACATAGAACTGCATCAGCCCAAAACATCAATTTCACATTCTTGAAAAATAACATGGAGCGAACCATATTTAAGATAGTTATGTTCATTCTTTCAGCTACACCGTTCTGTTGGGGATTATATGGCACAGTTGTTTGATGTTTGATTCCATGTTGACGAAGATAATTTTCAAATTCGTTTGAAGTGTATTCTTTTCCATTATCAGTACGTAGAGAGCCAATATGTGTTTGTGCATCATTTTAAATCCATGCATGAAAATTCTTGAAAGTTTGAAAAGCATCAGACTTATTCTTCAATAAGTAAATCCAACACATTCTGGTGTAGTCATCAATAAATGTCATCATGTATTTATTTCCATTTGCAGAAGCAATAGGCATAGGGCCACATAAATCTGAATGAACAAGCTCAAGTTTTCTATGTGCTCTAGAATGTGAATCATGAAATGGATGTTTGCTATGCTTTCCTAGAATACAAGCATCACATTCCTTAGGTTTTCTAGGAATTGTAGGTAGTCCATTAACACCATTTTTCTTCAACAAATAAAGACTTTCATATTTTAAGTGTCCAAATCTAGCATGCCATAAAAGACTTGATGGGAATGTACCTTCATCATGATGTGAACTGAATGCAAAGTTTTGAGCATGAGCAGATGAACCTTTCAACTTTAAGAGTCTCCCTTCTTCTGTTCCCTCCATGACAAGTGAGTGATCTGATGCTTTTCTGACCTCTGCCTTGCCATCAAACAAGTGAATGGAGTTTCCTTGTTGGCGGATTTGGACCAGGGACAGCAAGTTTCTCCTCAACTCATGGAGGTATAGAACCTCATGTAGAATATGATCTGGAAGACCAGGCAGTTTAAGCCTGACTGTGCCAAGCCCTGATGGCTTGAGTTTGGATTTATCTGCGAAATATATTGTTCCATCAACTTTGTTAGTGAATTCTTTAAAAAAATATTTTCTAAATGTCATGTGACATGTTGCTCCTGAATCTAGCAACCAATCATCTCTCCATGAAGTAAATGAAACATCAAACAAGTCTTCAGTTACTCCATTGTTACAATGTGCTAGAACATAGTGAGCGGATTAGTGCTTTACCTTTGTCTTTGTCATTAGTTTTACCTTTGTCTTGATTTCATTGCTGCTGAATTTTAGATTGTCTGCCCCCCTTTTCTCTAAATTTTCTTCTTCCTCTTCCTCTTCTGCCATCTCTTCCTCTGGATGAATCTGAAGCATGAATCTTTTCTCTATATTCCAAGTATGCAGCCTCTTCAGAAGATGAAGGGACTGTCATCTTCTTTTGAAGGAGGGAAAAAAAAAACTTTGCTGGAGAATCTCTTTTGAAGGAGAGAAAACAAAAACACTCTTTGCTGGAAAATATACTCAATTTAAAAGGACAGAAACTCTTTGCTAAAAAACACTGAATTCTGCACCAAAAATTTTTTTTTTTTTTTTTTGTTTGGCAAAAAAAATTATATGGGAATCTATATTGAAAGTGTGGAAGAAAGGCGGTTTTATGAATGTTAATGGTATTATAGAGAGTGGTAATATGGTGGGAGTGATATTAAAAGATGGGAAGGGCGTATTAAAAAAATGGGCAGTATTGAATATTATGAAGGGCTGTATTAATAATTGATGTATGGAAGGGCAGTAATATGTGGTGGGAGGGCGGTAATATATGGTGGGAGGGCGTATAGAAGATGGGAGAGAAGCGTTGCAATGGGTATGACCGTGCTGGAAGAGATGTATAGAAGGCGGTAATAATGGAGTTGAACCAGCGTTTGAGCGTATTGGAGTGAGGCATTCGAGCGTATTGTTGACTGTAATGCAAAGGAGGGAGCGTAGTGGAGCGGTGTTATATATGTGTTAAACACAGGTGGAGAGGGGCGGCATATGATAGCGCGGAGATGGGCGATATTATGGTGGGAGGGGCGGTGATATTAACAGTGGTATTGGAGGGCAGAGTGTATTGAATGCAGTGAGGGTAGAGTGTATTGAATGCATTGAGGGTAGAGTGTATTGATGGCGGAGTGTATTGAACGCAGTGAGGGCGGAGTGTATTGAGCGTAGGTGGAAGGTCTGTGGGACAAGCCACGGGGTATTAAAAGCGCTGTATTAAAACCGTTGAAAAAGCACAAATGGTGGGAGGGAGGTATTACGAACTGCGTGGAGGGCATGACAGCATGGAGGGCGTATTGTAATATTAAGAAGACAACGTATTGTATACCACGACATAGAGTGTTGTATCAATGAAGGGGATGGAGGGGATGGCGTGAGGGAAGTGTGAGGGGGAGTGGGGAGTGTGGAGAGAGGGAGGCCGAGAGGCCGTTACAAAAAAAAAATTGGAATGGCAGAGTTGCAGGACTACAGAATTGCAGAGTGGCAGGGACTGCAATTTGCAGAATTTCAGGGTCTGCAGAATTGCAGAATCTCCAGAAGCTGCAAAAATAGAACTGGGAAAAGATTTAAAAAAATGCAGAATTACAGCAATTTAATAGGAGCAGCAAAAAACTATTATTAAAAACTGACTGAGCAAAGGAACTAGGGAGTTACACCATAGGCAGAAATGCCAATAGTGGGACTGGCTCTAATACCATGTCAAACCAGGAGGTAACTCCTCAAATCAGAATGTGTATTAGCTGAAGAATGTACATGCATTTATACATGGAGGTGAGGCTATTGGGATTCATCTCCCAATGACTCTTGGCCTTCCTTATTTCCTAATATTATTTATTATACAAAATTACATATCCACACCCATCCCATAGGATTAGGTGTCAACAGTTTAGCATTTTCCATTGTTTCTCAATAATAAATAGGCCCTCAAGCCTCATTGTAACACAGTTCAGAGGCCTGTAGCTAACACATCTCTTCTCAGAGATAAGCTACCAACACCCTTGCTAGTTTATTTCCATTATGTCTATAAGAATATTTCAGTCATTTGATTTTAATGAAATGAATTTTTATTTGCACTGAATCTATGTATTTATGTTTATTTCTGTATAATATTGCATTCTTGCATAAATCAAAATCAGTGGTATTAGAGCGGTCTTCTCTTTCTCTATTTTTCTCTGCATGTCCCCAACGAGGTCAGGGTATAAGGAGTTAGGGCTTGATTTAGTTGAACCCTTGCAAGATCAACCTCACTAACCCTAACGACCTCCCATGGCGGAAGAAAAGAAAGACGAGGGAGTAGGAGATCCTATCAAAATATTTCTCAAGGAGGCCCTCGAGAAACAAAGGAACGTGATGATGAATAACTTTTCCCAGATCCTTCAACGGCTTCCCACCGGTGGCACATCTACATCTAGCAACCACTCTGGAGGCACCACTCCTTTCAAGGTACAAGTCAACTTTGACATTCCTGTATTTGAAGGCCAGATAGATATAGACGCCATAGATAGATGGTTGAATTTGCTGGAAGAGTATTTCTTGGTCCATTATTTCTCTGACCAAGAAAATATTATTTTTTTACTCCTCAATTTCACGCCCCTTGTCAAAGACTGGTGGGAAACCTACTTTGAGAAAAGGACGAGATGGAATCCTCTGTGTTCTCGGTCGCACCCACTTGGAATTCTTTCGGAGACGGCATCAAGGAACAATATTACCCCTTGGGGAGCTATGAGGGAAAGTACATCCAATGGACCATGCTACAGCAGCAATGGGATCAATAAGTGCACGAACTGACGAATTTGTTCCATAACCTGTGCACAAAGTTGGCTATTACATATTTAGAGAGACATTTGGTACTCAAGTACAACACTTGTTTGCACAGATACTTTCATGAGTAAAAGGAGTTCCTCGACATTACCTCACTTGGCACAGCATATCGCTATGCCACCAAGATCGAGCATAAATTTCAGCAGAAGAAGCGATACTTTAAATCCGTGAATCGAAAGCCAGGGAAAGTCGCCCATGAACCATAGAACAGGGGGAAAAGCCAAAGCGGGTCAACTCATAACAACACCACAAGATCCAAAGAAGGACACGAGTAAGTGGTGTGAATTTCATAACAACCCCACTCACAACACAAATGAGTGTCGTGACAAACGATCATTGGTGGTTGAACTGAAGGCACCCAAATAAGATGCATGTTATGGTCCTGAGTCAGAACTAGACAATGGCGATGAGAAAGAGAAGCATATCATTGATGCAGATCCCACTCCCATTGTTGCCACCACCATTAAGTCTAAAATGGGCCTCTTAAGGAAATTATAAAATAATAATGGAAATAATATTTAATAAGATTAGATTATTAGAGGGAAAAAAGAAAAAACTATTTTTTCAACTTATCTCCCTATGGTTTTACTCAAATTTCGAGCAGCAACACTCGTTGAATGCAAAATTTGATTCCTCATCCAAGGAGTACCCATGTTGCATAATTTTGATGGACATTGCTACATGAAAAATGAGAAATACATGAAAAATGTGATTGCAATCATGTTTTTTCATGTATTTCTCATTTTTCTTATAGCAAGGTCCATCAAAAGTATGAAACATGGGTACTCTTTGGATGAGGAATTAAATTTTGCATCCAACAAGTACTCCGGCTCAAAATTTGAATAAAACCTTAGGGAGATAAGTTGAAAATAGGAGTTGAAAAAGTAGTTTTATTATTTTATTATTTTTTAATATTTTTACTTTTTTACTCCAAAAATGTTGAATAATCCCCCATGGTTGACATTATCATATTGTATCCTATTAGTTCTTATAATGTTTATTTTGGTTGTACATTTTTCTTAGGAGGCCCATTTTAGACCTCAAAATTCCCCTAATGCAAGCTCCAAAAGGAGGATCCCGAGGATCTAGAGGAGGGGGAACGCCTCTTCCATTCGTAGATATGGGTGAAGGGTTCTCCACTACAATTCCTTGTCGAAATTGGAAGCCAAACGAGCCTCATTTCAGCAGATATCGTGAAGCGGCTCGACCTACCAACCATAGCACACCCGCATCCATATACTATTGGGTGGCTTCACCAAGGAAGAGATTTTCGCGTCTGCCAGAAGTGCCGCCTTCCATATAGCATCACACCATTCACGGATGATGTGCTATGTGATGTTGCTCCTCTCGACGTGTCTAATGTATTATTGGGCAACCATACTTGTGGAGGCGATATGTTGTGTATGAGTCTAGGCCTCGTTTTATTGTTATTACTTTGGGAAATAAATTGTACAGGATATCGGAGGTAGTAGGAACTCCTACCATATTTTTTACTACTGCAAAAAAACACAGTAAGAAGAGGATTATGACCATAGCCTCGAAACAGGGCTCCCCCGCACGGCAGCAACAAATGGACAAAATCCCTGGAGGATTATGAGGAAATTTTCTCGTCACCCACATAGGTTCCTCTACACTGTTAGGTCAAGCACTCCATTGATCTAGTCCCAGGCGCATCGCTACCTGATGTTGGCATACCTCATGCGAACACACAAACATAATCCACACATGTATTGTACGAGGTTGATAAAGCAACCAAATTTATTGAACGCATCTAACATGTCCGCGAGCAAGTCCACGACATCTTGGACAAATCGAATGCCAAGTACAAGTAGCGTCATGATCAGAATTGGGTGCCACACAACTTCCAGGTGGGCAACAAAGAGTGGCTACATTTTCAGAAAGAGAGCCTCGCTGGACCTGACTGTAAGCTTTTCTAGCTCCGATATGGGCCATACACCATCACTAAGGCAAGTGGCTCTCCGGGGACCAAGTTCAGCAGAATTTTCCCCATCTCATGGAGGAACTCAACGCAATGGGGACCATTGCTTCCTAAGGGGGGAGGAATGATCTAGGTGGATATTGGTGGCCACCCTCCTATTCCACTTGGGGCCCCATCATTGTTTCTTTAGGTTTTTCAGTTTCATTAATTGTAGCACAATTTACTATTTTTAGCAATTTTTTGGGTCATGAACTTTCGAAGTCATTTTAAGGCCCTAAACGACATTTTTTTGGAAAACCGAGAGAAAAAAGTAAGTTCCTTTGATGTTTCTCATATAAAAAGTTGCAGTCCATAGATAGATCATTCTAACGAGGCATTGTGCATGTCAAACGGAGATCGTATGCCAAAGTTGTGTCCCCGGGAAGTTGATGTACGAATTTACCCAAATGGTGCCCATAGTTTTTGTGCTTCATCTCCTAGGGTTAGGTTTTTGGATGTTTATAGTTTTCCATTATTTCTCAATAATGAATAGGCCCTTGAGCCTCATTGTAACACAGTTCAAAGGCCTATAGTTGCCACATCGCTTCTCAGAGATAAGCTTCCAACACCCTAGATAGTTTATTTCCATTATGTCTGTAAGCATATTTCAGTCATTCTATTTTAATGAAATGAAGTTTTATTTCCATTGCATCTTTGTATTTGTGTTTTTTTTTTATATTATTATGTTCCTGCATAAATCCGGATCAATTTTATTCTTTTCCCCTCAAAATTCATAAATATTATTTTATTATTTTAACTATTATTTTATTATTTTTCCTTAGTAGGCAAATTTTAGGCTGAAATTTCCTCTAATGGCTTTAATGAATGAGGTGAGAAAAAATTTTCTCTATATTATCCTTGAAGTACCATTTTTCTTTTCCTAGAAGTGATCTTTTCAACCTAGTCTACCAAAGAGCATGTTTCCCATAACTTATATTTTTGGACCTCTTCTACAAAAAATTTTCCTCTATCAACTTTGCTTGGACATCTAAAGCTAAGTCCTCTCTGGAAGGTAAGACCTACTCCTTTTTCTAATTCGACAAAGAAGGCTCATAAAATTTTAGATTTTCCACATTCATCACTAAGTAAATGCACATGTATGGTGACTACACTAATTCTGTAGGCATTATCTCCTACCTTTTCCAATATCTCAAAAGGGCCATATCAAAAAGCCTTGATTTTGTTTTTAGGACCTTATAGCCTCTATTTTTTGAACTGTAACCATACTTTATTTCCAAATTTGAATGAATTTTTTTTTCTTTGTTGATCATGCTTGGCCTTGTATTTTTCTTGTGACCTCTTTAAAATATCTTGTATTTGCAAATGAATTTGACTAATTTTCTCAACAAATATTTTTGCCCTTAAAACAACCCATGTGAGATATGAAATATCCATATATGATGGTGGAAAATCATCCAAAGAAAATTTCAAATGGGGACTTACCAATACAAATGTGGATTGCTCTATTATTATAATGTTGTATGTGTACCTTATTTTCTATCCAGTTCTTCAAATGCGTGTGACTGTAACCCCTCAAAAGTTGCATCAAAGCCATATTGACTAATTTTTTAACCATTTGACTGTAGATAAAATTTTGAAAAACTCTTTAACTTCATGTCCATCTTCTCCATATAAATTAATCTAAATCCTTAATTATACCATAATCAATAATAAGTATTTATAAATCTTATAAAGCTCATAAATCTTAGATGTTTATGCAAAACAAAATTAAAAAAATAGCTAAAAAGAGACAAAACACCCTCATATAAACACCCCTAATAAAACATTCCATTAGTTGAAACCACCGAAACATCATATTATAAAACATCCCCAATTATAATAGAACCCAATGAACTCTAAAAACCAAATATCATGCAACATTTTATTTCATGAATCCTTGACGAGTCCATTAAGTCTTAATCCACACACCCATCACTGTGTTCGTATGACCTAATAGTGCAACAACATAATCATTAACTTAACAATGGATTGATCAATTTTCCTTATAGTTAACTTAACGGTGAAATTGACCATTTTTCCTTAAACCATCATAGATACGAGAATTGAAATAGAAATAATGTGGACAATTAATGGCAAGGGATCTCCTTTCTATGGATATTTAAACTACAGTTCAGGAGTAAGTTAAACATTTTTTTATTTATTAATATAAAATTGTGATAAATTTTATAATTTTAAATTAACAAAATATTATTTAAAATAATTTAAATAATAATAATAATAAATATTTAAAATTAAATTTGATTTATCACATATTATTTAAATCTATTTAAAAGACATTCCAAAATGACTATAATTTTATTGAGTACATAAATAAAATATGAATATTCCAAGACAAAACACATTTTTACATCCCAGAAAAAATCTTTTACTAATTTTAAAAATAGGATATTTATGGATATTTGGCTAATAAATTAGAAGTAAGTTAGACATTTTATTTATTTATTAATATAATATTTTGATAATTTTTTAATTTTAAATTAATAAAATATTATTTAAATAATTTAAACACTGATAATATTAAATATTTAAAATTAAATTTGATTTATTATATATTATTTAGATCTATTTGTGGCACATTCCAAAAGGATCATACTTTTATAGTACATAAATAAAAGATGAATATTCCAAGCCATTAATAAAGAAAACACATATATTTACATCCCATCAAGTTTTTATTTATTAACAAGAAATTTTTTTAGAGTTTCTAAGTTCGGAATCTCCACGGTGAGCATTTTTGCGTCTACATTTCGGGTCTAGAACAAGACCCATCATCAGGACAATTCTTGTTGAAAAGAGAGGAGAATACCAACCATAAATATACAAAGAGTGCATGATGAAGGCCGACCAACCAAAATACATACGAAGGTTCTTACTAAATATCCCATTAAGTTCTTACTTATTAATAAGAAAAATCTTTTTACCAATTTTAAAAATAGGAACATCAATCAATACGTATTTAAATTAGCATTTGCACATGAGGGTGCGAAGAAAAGTCGAGGACAAGAGAGTTAATTAAACGGTTCATGAATTTTATATTGATTTATATCATGAATTTTATATTGAACTAAGAGAACACAAATTGCACATGAGAGTGCGAAGAAACGTCGAAGAGGACAACAAAGTTAATTAAATGGTGAATGAATTTTATACTGATTTATATCATAAATTTTATATTGAACTAAGAGAACATAAACCTGTTAAAAGAGAAAAAAAGCCGACGAGCCACATGGAAGAGATTTGTCGTACAAGCCAACAAATTTGTACAATATTACAACATGAAACCCCATAATTAAAATGCCTTCAACTTAACTAATAAATTAAGAATAAGTTAAACTTATTTTTATTTATTAATATAAGATTTTAATAAATTTTATAATTTTAAATACAAAATATTTATATAAAATAATTTAAATAATAAAAATTAATATTTAAAATTAAATTTGATTTATCACATATTATTTAAATCTATTTAAAAAACATTCCAAAATTACTATAATTTAATTTTTATAAAACACAAATAAAATATGAATATGTGAAACCATCAATCAATAAAGCAAACACATATATTTACATCTATCAATAAACCAAACACGCATATTTATATGCCACCAAGTTCTTACTAAATATCCCATTAAGTTCTTACTTATTAATAAGAAAAAATCCTTTTACCAATTTAAAAAATAAGTACCAATCTATAAAATTTAAACTAATTTAAAGTTAAATATTATTATTTTTTTATTTTTTTTATTTTATTTTTATTTTTATTTTTTATTTTTTATTTTCTAATATAAGATTTTGATAAATTTTACAATTTTATATTAATAAATCAAGATTGAGTTAAACATTTTTAAGATTTTGATAAATTTTATAATTTTAAATTAATAAAATATTATTTAAAATAATTTAAATAATAATAATAATAAATCTTTAAATTTGATTGATTACATATTATTTAGATCTTTTTGAAAGACATTCCAAAATGACTATAATTTTATTGAATGAATAAATAAATAAGATGAATGTTCGTACCTTACCCAACACGTTATGTAAACGTATAGGCTAAACTTTGATTTTTATTAATTGTATATTGTTGCGGTCACCCACTTTTCATACAACCTTTAATGATACAATGGTACCAAATAACTCGGGAGTTCGATGCCGACTAGAGTTTTGGTGTACTCCAAAGGGCTTCAGACTGCGATGTTACATCTCTCGTCGAATGGCACGAGCAACTCGGGATATGTGAAAACTCTGTCAGGTGCGTACCTAATTCGGAGGTTGATAGCTGCTGAAAACTCTATCGGTTGTATACCTAATGCACAACATGATGGCAACCAATATTTTCAAGGCTATAGACTCGTTAATAAGCCTTAAGTACTGTAACTCTGACATCTGTTCTAACTATCAACTTGTAACTCTGACATCTGTTTAACATTTTAATTGACAAAATTATATTATTTTTACATTTCATTTTTAATATTTTTTTTTTATTAAATAATTTAAAAATTTTAAAGAAAAAAAACATTTTAATTGACAAAATTATATTATATTACATTTCATCTTTAATGAAGTTTTTTATTAAATAACTTAAATTCCTAAAACTTTTATATATATATTTTTGTTTTTAGAGGTGTTTATTGTGGATTGTATGATTTTGTTAATATGACACTCAAAGTGAAGAAATAAATGGTAGTCTAGAAGCTTAGATGGCAAGGCTATGAAGAATACAATTAGAGCATAAGTAAAGACTATTTAAACTATTTAGAATTTGGTTTAAATTGAAGGAAATTTAAGATTTGGTTTAGGCTAAGAATGTTAGTGAAAAGAAAAACCATTTAAAAAAATAAATCTATTAAAGTAGTCCCATTAGACTCTCTTTTTCTTTTCTTCCATAATAATTATTCTATTTTTCATTTATAAAATAGACCACGGATTCTTTTGGAGATTCCAAAGTTGATTTAAGTGTAGAATAACTGAGAAATACTTTGAATGAAAATTCTTCACAATTAATTTAATTTGACAATATTTTTTTAACTATAGAGTCCAACATCTTCACTAGTCCTCTATGAGCCTTCCACACCTACACATAAATATGTGGGTTTATTGAATTGAAATAAATAAAGGTTTAGTTGAAAACGGAAAAATATTTAGTTGAAAATGGAAATAAACCCCTAAGTAGTTAAGCATATGTGATCCATCCACTTCAAATAATGTGGGATGCATATCAACCACTACTATAGGGTTTATTACTAAAATGAAACAATAGCCTTAAATGGTTTCCAATGTAGAGTTAAATATATTTTTATTATTATTTTTAGAAATATTAAAAGAAAAGATAAACATGAGCGAGATGAAGAAGAAAAAATGAACCTCCAATTCCACAAAAAATAGAGATAAAGATAACTTTGGACTAGTGATTAGCAAACACTCCACAAAAATATTTGATAACAAATTTGAAATAATTGTGAGCAACTAATAAGTTTCCTCCATAGTTGATGTTCTTTTACTATAAAAGAAATAGTAGAGCATGATTAAATGTCGTTGGAATGGAAAGAAAAACATAGAAAACAACAAACAAAAAAAACCCCTCAGAAGTATGATCTATTATTGTCTAAGAAATAACTAAATTAAATTTAAACACTTCACAATTTAAACATTTCACATAATATAACTCAGATAAAAGACTACTGCTTTCTCCAAAGTGAAATGCCAATACGAGTTGCACAAGGTTATTTGTTTTGAGCGTGCATGAATCCTATTTTTATTTTTATTGTTTTTCTTTTTTTTGGTTCTGAGAGTTGTTTTTTTAGTTTTGGAAGGTGTTCACTATTGTTTGTATGAGAAAAAATTAATTTCATCCATATTTTTTTCCAAATATTTTTTGTTTTTCAATGCTGGATTCCTCAAAAGTTTCTCATAAAAAAAAGAGTTCTT
The DNA here is from genome assembly GCA_034641835.2 of Pinus albicaulis. NCBI lineage: Eukaryota > Viridiplantae > Streptophyta > Pinopsida > Pinales > Pinaceae > Pinus > Pinus albicaulis. Next base: position 959,928,804 of record CM076584.1, read on the forward strand.
GCGATTCATATAGAACTTATTTGCCAAAGTAAAAATTCCCATTGTCTCCATGCTCTGTAGTGCATTCGTGATGCTCTGTGGTTTTAAATATATGCAATAGTGTGTCCAAAATACAATGGAGGCCTTGGAAAGTAAATATAAAATTTGGTTAAAAATGTGGGAAACCAATCTGGCAAAGTCAGCAACTGGAAAATCTATTAATAGGAAAATAGGAAAAAACAATGTGGTTGGACTTTGTTTTTCTCTTTTAATCTTTGGTAATAACTATTTTTTTTTTTATAAATATAGTACAGATTCTTTCAAGGTTCAGAAATAAGAACAAAGTGTGGAATATACAATGAATATGTGGAATGAGAATTGTACACAAAAAAATATTACACCCATAAAATCAAATAATACTTATAATTAAATATTAAAATAAATCGAAAAGCAATTATGCATACCTCTTTACCTAGTGAACATCGTCTATAATGTGCCTCGATCATGGCTACAGGGCTATAGGATTTAACAAAATCTATTGTAATCTTGATCTCAAAAGAAACCAAATCAAACTGGTTTAAAAAAAATATAAAATCCAAGAAAAAATACCCAATACTGAGAAACACATTTTAAAAAAAAAAACACATAAATAACCATTGAGGTAGATAAAACAACATTTAAGAAATATCTGCAGCAAAAAGAATGTAAACATGCAAAAGAGAAAAGAGAAATCACACACTGCAATGTAGTTCCACTCAAGCTAACAATAAATTACCCTCCCTGCCCTGCTCTTTTTCTCTCCTCAATTTGAATAAAGATAGTTTAGATATATAACTATATAACATAAATATTTTACAGAAATAAAATCTGAAATTCTCTCCAAAATCCCTTGTGTCCTGAATAACTTGAGGTGTCCTGAATAAGTTGAGGGATTGAAACCTCCACACCCCAACTCACAATGCTTCTTCTTCGACATGTCTTAATGACTTCCTGTTTCTTTCTGCTAAATATGGTTCATCTTTTTCCTCTTGAGAGTATGAATCATCGTGTTCAAAACTAGTTGGATAGCCTTGGGCGATTACGCGATTTCAGGACTATCTCTGTAAGTTGTTGTTTGCAAACACCGCCAAATGTAAATGCAGAATTAGTAATGAATTGGTGAGGAATGGGAGACTCTGTACTCTAGATTCTATTCACATCAATCTGTGGCAACGAGAGGAACGACTCCAACGAGATCTTGAGATCTGGGCTTCAGCGTCGAAAGATTAGATAATATACGGAATTTTCGAGAAGTAGCAGGCGGCCCTTCATAGGGAATTTTGTAATATTATTTAAATTTTTTTAATTTGGTAAAAATCAAAATATAGATTTTTTTTTATGTGCCTAGGGCCCCGGCTTAGCACTTCTGCGACGTCTTTCGAGGCCTTCGAAGGGCTGTGGCGTGTTCCAATTTTGAACACTTCTATGAACTCGTTCAGCAGCCTTAATCTTTGTCGCTACGCTTGTCTTATCTAACTATCAACTTGTGGACATAATTTCTCTAGCTAACAATTTCGAGGTAATGGGTTGATGTCTTGTGAGTATCAAGATTCACCATCCATCCATCACTTACGCCGATGCGAGATGCGTCATCCACCATGCGCATGATGGAACTCAAGAATTAATTTAAATCTATACCAAGATTTGAATTTTTCCATCAATTTTTCAAATTTGCTCGCCAACTCTATTTTGAATTTGGCCGTGTATACTCCTCGTACGGTAGTGGTGCGCATTGTCAAATTTACATCCTCCTAATCGATTTTCCAGTGCATTCAACAGACATTAGGGAAATTTTGAGGTCTAAAATAGGTCTTCTAAGGAAATTATTAAATAATAGAGGAAATAATAAAATAATATTTGAATACATCATCAAATTTTAGAGAGAAAAAAGAAAAAAACCACTATTCCAACTCGTATTTTCAACTTACCTCCTTATGGGTTTACTCAAATTTCAAGCGGGAACACTCGTTGGATGAAAAATTCGATTCCTCATCCAAGGAGTACCCATGTTGCATACTTTCGATGGACCCTGCTATACAAAAAATAAGAAATACATGAAAAAACATGATTGCAGTCACATTTTTCATGTATTTTTCCCTTTTTTCCTGTAGTAGGGCCCATCGAAAATATGCAACATGGGTACTCCTTGGATGAGGGATTAAATTTTACATTCAACGAGTACTCCTACTCAAAATTTGAGTAAAACCTTAGGAAGATAAGTTGAAAATACAAGTAGAAAAAGTAGTTTTATTATTTTATTATTTTTTAATCTTTTTACTTTTTAACCCCAAAAATGGTGAATCATCTCCCATGATTGATATCATCATCTTGATTCCTATTGGTTCTTATGAAGTTTAATTTGGTTATACATTTTTGTTAGGAGGCGCATTTTAGACCTCAAAATTTCTCTAATGAAGATCTCTGGAATGTGGCGTGTGTATGATTGGTGCACTGTTATGAATAGATTCCTGACAGCACCTGGTTTTCCTCTTACGAAAATCAAGCACCTGGTTTTCCCTATTGCTATGAGCTGGCACTGGTAAATGAGGTATGGACTCTATACTGACCATTCCGGCTTGATCCAATTTTCAACGACTATTGCCTCAAAGCTAAAAATAGTTTAAACACAGGTATTCAACACAACAAAACTCAATCAATTTTAGATAATGTATTTGTAACACACTAAAACCAGTGAAATATTTTTAAATAACACATATTATAAGATTTCTTATAACTGCTTTCTTTCTTGTAAACATGCTGTGATATTCTCTGCTCTACATCCCTGAACTAGGAAGGATGGGAAGCATGTTGCAGCTGCTGGTTCAGTGTGCATTTGGATTTCCATTTTACGTTTATTCAGGGCATTTTTATTATGTTACCATTTTATTTTTAATAGGAATCTGACGAGGGTTGCTCCAATATGGCCCGTGTTGTGTATGCTTCCCTTCGTTTATCTTCATATAAATGACATATATCAGTGGGCTACCCAGGTGGTTGCAGAGTGTGGTGGTATAAATACCCAATCTTTAATGCAAGACCCAAAACTTGCTTGGGTAAGGATTTTTCTTATATGCTTATGAAATTGGTGGTCGCTTCCTTTGTGTATCGATATCCTGTGAAAGTAGTTGAGGATGTGAAGGTTGAGCCAACATTGGGAATAACTGTAGCCATGAAGAATGGGTTGTTGCTCACCCTGCATCCGCGATTAGAGATATTCTAGATATTAGGGGTTGCAGAATATAGCATTGTTCAAAAGATAAAAACATGGTAGAATTGCAAGGCCGAGTATGAAACATTTTTTTGATGTGAACAGTTTAATGAAATTTCAATCTGATAACTCCAATTACGGTCTCTAATTTTTAGAAGAGTCTCTGATATAGGATGGTTTATGATTTTTCATCATTTGATTTTGTCAACTGCATCAGGTCTCAATTTTTGTTTCTTTGTAAAGTATTTAATTATTCATCAAGACACACAAAATGATGACACAAGTGCATCTATTCTCTTCTGAATTGAGATCCATTTTTTTAGTAGAGACCATGCTCTGTTTTATATTGAGATCCATTTCCAAGTGTATAACCTTGTTCTCCCTATGTGTATAAATGGGTTTTCGGTATTTTAGAGATGAAGCAGTTGGTCAGATTTTTTTTTCTGAAAATATGTGGTGTGGTGTGGCGTGATAATGCCTGAAACTCAGTGGATTGTAACTGATGGTAAATTATCGTTAAGAATTTTGAAACCCGATTATCAATGGAACTTTGTATTAGTGTTTCACTAAATTTAATTTTCTTGGGAGATCGTCTTAATCTTTGTCGAACTCCAACTATTTGCACATATATTATCTTGAGGTTGTTCGCTACCTATGCACTTGTTTGTTGTACTCATTGTTTACTAAGAACAAAATTCCCATTTGTGCTCTAGATTAAAATAATTTGATGTATGCGCATTCATTGGAGCTGTGATCTTTAGAATGAATTTTGAGAATATATATATATATATATATATATATATATATATATATATATATTTTATCTTAGCATGTGTAAAGAGGGTTTAAATTTTTTTACTTGCAAATTTTTTTTAGAGTGTAATTTTTTTTTTAATTGCATTTCTCTGGGTTTTTGATAAATCTTAATGAATCTGTAGGAGTTTGGTTCCCTCTCTATATAGTAATTTATCTCTTTATATATAGTGTAACTTTTCATTGTTCAAATTATATTTTTCAATTCTATACAAATTACATAACTTAAACTTGTGACTCCGCAAATTCTATGACAAAAAAATATATCTAAAATGTAAGATAGTGAGACTATTTGAAACAATATATATATATATATATATATATATATATATATATATATATATATATATATATATATATATATATATATATATATATATATATATATATATATAATTATATATATATAATTTACATACCATGTGCATCAAGACATTTTAACTATGGACTAACTTGTCCAAATTAAAACTTTCTTTTTTATTATTAATATATTTTTAGGTATATGCCAATATTACTTAATCTTACATATTAAAATATTTTATTGATATATCACATTGAAATTTATTATTATTTTGAATATTTTTAAATGTCACATGTTAATTTTCTATTAAGAATTGAATGAATTACACATCTCCCTTTTATTATTATTATCTCAGAGCATTTATATTTGTTATTCTATTTTTTAACTTTTAATTACCTTTTTGCTTTGAATACTAAATATTTTATTTTAGCATTTTTCTTCTATATATACATATATATGAAGTTGATATCTACATAAATAACTTATGGTAGATCATTAAATAGTTTATTTAAAAATATAAAAGGTTAAACATCTTCCTTACACTTTTTTTTTCATTTCTAATTAGTTTATTTTTTTAAAGTCTATATGAAATTATATTATGTTATGTTGACATAGAAAATTGTGAACTCTTAAACTCAAACATAATCACACATTACTCTTATACTAAGTTGTAGACGACACAATCAATTAAATATTTTAATAAAAAAGATTACCTTTATACTAAGTTGTATATGACAAATTCAAATTATCTATTTAAATAAATAAAATTATAACTTATCGATAAAATTGCAATTAAAAAAAATAATGAAAATTTACTTTCATTTTTCTTATTTAAATATTCATAGTTTTCAAATCTGCATGTCAATGATGCATTATTGTTATATGGTTTTGAGTGTTTACGTATGCGTACGAGTTGGAGGGTGGGGTTCGGGTTCTTTATCATGTGGATATATATAAAAATCTAATATCTTATACTTCCAAATAAGATAGCAAAAAAATAAAAATATGTGACTTTAAGATAAGCATCACTTTACGAGGTAGCCACAATACCAAAACTCCAAAGTGAGATTCTAAGCTAAGCATAGATTGGCCAAGTAGCGCTCAAACTCCAAGATAAACATAGACTCATGCATAATGGATCTTTGGAATTTTTAGAAAAAGTTCGTCTGGGTCTCCACTCACATGAGCACTATGCAAGCTTAAAGATTGAGACGTTTTAGCTTAAAGCTTAAACATTAAAGAATGATGCTTAAATATTTAGATTCACAAGGCATACCAACATTTATGAGCGAGTGATATGTTATATAAAATATTAATTTATTGGGACAAAGTAATTAAAATGAAGGGTTTTTTTTAGTTTTCCAATAGAAATAACAGAGCTGATTTTTGTTATTTTTTTGGGTAAATAATCATTTTCTATTTAATTTTGAGAGTTTTTATGTAATTTCTTTAGTGTTTATGTGTTGATTATAGATCTATTTTTTTTTATAAAAACATATTTATCAATTTTATTAGAAAATGAATCTATTTAGTAGTTGGATATGGGAATTTCAAATGTGTGGTTACCAAGGCTATGATGTATTAGGTACATTCATACTTAAATATAGAAACAAATAGACTTAGAGCTTTCAAGTGTTAAGGTGCTAGTGAGAGAGCTCTATCCTGTTAATTGTTGGAAGATTACAAATTTTTTCAAAATGCATATCCTATATATTATTACTACTTAAAATGTTAAAATCCTCCAAAATTATTATTTAAAATGGGTTCAAACTTGTTTTATGATTTATAAGGTCGTACAACTCATCAGGTTGAAAGTAAATCAATGTTCTTTTCTATAAAAAAAAATCAATTATTTAGAAAATTTTAATATTATTTCATGGGTTGAAACGATATGTAGAATAGTTATTTCCATCTTTATAAATGGTTATTAATATTGGTGAATTTAACTCTGTGTTTACACCTTGTTTTTATTATTGCTAATAATATCAAAGTTTATTTTGATTGATGTGCTAATTTTTTCGATATATCTAGCTCTATGTTATGGAACATTAGGGGAATTTTGAGGTTTAAAATAAGCCTTCTAAGGAAAACATGCAATCAAAATTCTCTTTATGAGACCCGATCACATTTTAGGGGATGACATCGTCCCTAATGGTTGAGGTGGCATTGCTTGAGTGAAATGTACATACTTGTCACATTTTCAATGGTGGATAAAAATTCATTATTAACCATGGTAGTGCTCTAATTACTTTTAAAGTCCTGATGTAAAATACTCACAATAAATGTCATTTCACACTTTTTGAAAAAAATATTATTATTTTCATTCCATATTTTTTGAAAGAAACAATGCATATCCCTACTCAATCTTCATGTCTTTACAACCTTTTCAATCAATATTATATTTTCATATTTTCATATATTTATTTTTAAATTATATAGTCATCTCATTTTATTTAATATTACAATTTCAAATTAATTATAAGTTAATATCTATACATATATATTATACCTATGAAATCAAAATAAATAAAAATGTAACCTTGTAATTTTAAAATAAATCAAATCTATAAATAATATTATTATAATATTAATAACAATACAAAAATATTTAAAATTAAAGAAAAAAAAAAGATATTAATTTTGTATGATGAAAAAAGATATATTAATTTTGTATGTTGAAAAACTTGATATTGAGTTCAACATAGTTTGGGAAAAAAAATATTAATTTCAATATATATAAATATTATATTATATTTATAAATATAAATTAAATCTATTTCAATACTTTTTTTCTTTAATTTTAAATACAACTCAATTCATTTTATTAAGATTATATCAATATTATATATTATAATAATATATTGTGAAAAATATTCTAAATATTATAGAATATATATTCATTTTTATATTATATATTATTTATTTTTATATTATAAATCCAATCAATTTAATAAGGAATATAAAATTCATACATAAAATAATATATTACATTTATTATATTATTTTTATATAGTATATTAATTACATGTTATTATACAATTTAAATAATATAAATTTTAATTAATAGCATATTATATAATTAAGAATTTATGAATTTATATTTATATTTTATATTTTTTTGAAAAACTAGTTATTATTTATAGTCACATCAATACAAAAAAATTTATTATTTATTTTGGTACAAATTTTAAATTGAATTTAACTATGGTTACATGGATTGTGGTGCAAAAAAGTGAATTGCAAAGTCATAAATATTATTTTATTGATTTAACTATTATTTTATTATTTCTTTAGGAAGCCTGTTTAGACCTCAAAATACCCTAATGAGTGACTTCTAAAGTCATCATCATAATTTTTTGCATTTTATTTAGTGTTTTTTGTGGTTTTCCTATAAGTAGCACAATCACATTAATAAATGTGGTTGACATACGTGGATAGGTGTATATCAAGCACACACACAACCACTTTAGTAAATATGAGGTATAAACGTTGATAGGCATATATCAACCACATTAATAATTATTAGGTGTATGATAGGGATGTAATATTAATATTAATACCAATTATTATATGATTATAATAATTATATAAGTAATAATTATTGGGTTTTAGTATTGGGTATTGATATTAGGGTTTTAGTATTGTTTTTTAATATTGGGTTTTAGTATTGGGTATTAATATTAGGGTTTTAGTATTGTGTTTTAATATTTGATTTTTAATACTAAGGTTTTAATATAAGTAAGCATAAGTTAAGTATTCAACTAAATGAGTAAGTTTCAATTAACATTGAAACCTTATTTTTTAACTCTAATCTTTTGTTTTTATAACCTTATAAATTTATTCTTGTAACCCTAATTATTCTTGTAACAAAAAGTAAGTGATCCATAGCTCACTGATATACCATCGTTGATCATTGATAGAGATAAGACCAAAGACCACTCTCTCAAGATGTTTGCATGTTATGTTAACATCATTAAAACCATAATCTTAATATTAATATTACTATTAATATTAATTATTATATAACTATAACAATAATATATGTAATAATTAGGTTTTATTAGGTTTAAAATATTGGGTTTCAATATAAGTTAAGTAATCAACTAAGTCAACAAGTTTCATTTAAAATTGAAACCTTAGTTTTTAACCATAATCTTTTGCTTTTATAAACCTATTATTTATTCTTGTAAGCCTAATTATTCTTATAACTAATAATACACCATAGTTGATCATTTCTCAAGAGAAGACCAAAGACCACTCTGTCGCATGTTTATGTTAATATCATTAATATTGTCATTACTATTATTAATCATATTGTTAGAGTGAATAGAATTTCTAATTTATAATTTTTTATTAATAATTATATTATTAATTATTTGAATGTATATATATATATATATATTAAAGAAAATGGTTAGGATATTTTATTAAAGCATCCATCTCAAAACTATTACATTAATTCAAAATTTCCAATATTCCTTGTTGGATTGAGATTGAGCACAAAGACTCAATCCAATCTCTCAGGCATTTACCCCATTGTACAAAAAATTCAATCTTATTTCAGATATAAATTTTTGAGAACACTCCCAAGATCCAAATGCATTTACATTCCATCACTAATATGATTTATCAACATGAAGGGATTACCTTGTGCAAATTCAAAGGCCTCATTGATTCGAGTTTGACTTCCAAGCTTTTTATTTGATTTTTCTTTTGCCTATTTAATTTCATTCTTAAAGTGTCTTTCGGGTACATTTTTGGAGCTTCCCGTTTCCTGACTGCTTTTTCAACTCCCCAATTCATATTTTTCTTTTTCTGTGTAGTGAATACTTTCCTGATGCTTACCTCTAGATCCTTTGGTATTATAGGCATGCTGCCCATTTTCTTCCCCTTATTTCCTATGGAGATGTCCACTTGTTATAAAACCAGAATGTTTTGATTTTTGATATGATCCCTCGATAGATATTTCTCTTTTTCCAACGAAGTCATTTTACTTGTTGTTTATTTTTCTAGAATTTCCTTTTTCTTTACATCTCTTATGGAGACTACATATTGGATTTCTTTTACTCCTTCCTTGGCCTTTTCTTCTTCACTACTCAATACTTCTTCCCATTACTTTGGGATCTCTTTTCCCAATTATTTTTGTAAATATAAGACCTCATAGGGATTAACATAATATGGGGCCTCATTTCTATTTTTTCCCTTAGGGTTTCGATTAAAGACTCATTTCCATTTGGTTTCTCCCCTTCTTCGAGTGTGTAAATGCTCATCCAGGGTTGTGACTTATTCATCCCCTTTGCAAAATTGATATTTCTTGCAATCCCATGAAAAATGTCCATATCGATGGCATATTCTTAATTTGAAATGAAACTACTCATAATTGAGAACTCGGTGATTGCTCCATTCCCCTTGTGTCAGGTTGATCTCCATGGGTAATCCTTTTTTTAAGTCAACCTCTAAACATATTTTTACACGAGATAATTGTTGACCTTTTGGTTCGGTACGATCGAAATAACAACCTAGCCCATTTCCAATTTCATTCAGACAATCATCACTCCAATATCCAAGAAAAATTCTCAAAAGGAGCTGCATTTGGGATGTTTTCACCTAGATCAAAATCTAAAACTCATGCATTCAAGTACATTCCTCTGGATCCGAAAAAATATTGGCCATTTCTTAAGATAATAACTTTATCCTCTTTACATTCAAAGAGAAAGGAAAAATAATCATTATCCACAACATAAATACCGAGATTTTATTTTATCTTTGGTTTCTAGGCATTTTCAAACCATTTCTCTATGGTCTTTGAAGACAACCACATTCCCATAAACTTACCCACAAGGGATCTGTCTGTGAATGGTAATGAAGGCCTGTGAAACCCTGTAGGTAGAGTGACCAAGGGGATATTTTCCAACCTCTTAACAAATCAATATTGTGAATTAGGGTGCAGTCTTTTTCTTAATGTGGCCACCAACGCATGTGTAACACCCTCCTCCCACATTTACCCAAGTTAACCAGTTTGTTGGGGTAAAAATGTCATGATAGGCTACTATGATTTGATTGAACTCCCCATTTACAGTTAAGGAAGTGGAACTAACACAACATAGACAATATAACCTTCTACACATGCTACAGGACCCTCCAGAGCCATCCATCCATTCTAGGTGATCAACCCCTGATACAACCTGACATTTTACTGCATTAAATCCTTGGTTTCTCCCATGAAATGGCCATGCATACAACTGGGATCTTCCAGTTGCTCCCACAACTAGGGTATTCCTGCGTTTGGGGACTTTTTTAGGTAGTTTTGTGCTTGCGCCCCAGATTTTGTGCCACTTTTTCAGGGCCAGGATTAAGGCCACTGACCTGAACTCCATGAAACTTCCAAAAATGAAAAGTAACATCGAAACAATGATATATATTCAAATACTTGAGCAAGGACTTGGCTGGACCCCTACTAGCCACGACAGACATTTCATCAAACATGTCACAAATATGTATTATACAAATCATAATAACAGATCTAAGAATAGGGGTCTTATAATTATTTGAGAATCACTAAGAAGCATTGATGCCTTATCACATTAGTTGAATTATCATCTACTACCGTCATATATTAATTTATCATTCATTTACAAATAAAAACATGACGAGAACCATACATTTTCACTGTCATAAAACATATTCATAACCAACATATAAAAAATAGAAATAATGAGGATACAACCAACATAAATTCCACGTATAAACTAGTCCATTTACACATAAAATACCAAGGAAAGGAACTCTTATTAATGAATGCAAAATCCAACCCTGTATGGGACTACCATGTTACACCTAATCATAGTCTTCTTGAGCCAAATATCTCTTTATCTAATCACTCCCGTTCCATATTCCAAGCCACCTCACCTTGGACTGGCCAAAATCTCCGAGGTAAACAACCTAAAATTCCACCAGTGAGGCATCCTTTCCATCTTATCAAACACCCTCGATGTAACTTCAAGACTCCACCCCTCTTTCATGCAACAAAAATTTCATAAAGACGCTTGTTAAATTGGGATGACACTAAAGAAAATATTTGAAATAAAAGATACAACTACCACCCAACCCATCTCGACATGTGAGAGCTAGTGGACTAGTGAAAACCCAAGGAGTATCATACTAAAATATACCAACATTTAACGAGGACACTCTCAAACCATAGCCAATGGCCTTGATTCTAGGTTATATTCACTATATCGACATGAAAACACCAACACTCAAAGATTAAAAGAACCCTAATAAACTTCATGATAGATATGCCAATGATCATCCCTAGACCAAACAACTCCCAAAGAACTAACATAGGGTCAAGGACTTCGCAACCTCCACAAGCCTGTCCAATTACAAACCACCAGAATATGAACAACAAATTTGAAAATACAAACCACCACCAAAGTCTAGGAAATAGGGAATGAGACATTTATATTAAATTCTAAATATAATAGACATAAGAAATAACCAGAATGAGGACTCCAATCACTAGGATAATTATTACATGAAGTGAAAATAGCAAGGAACCACCATAATTTCCTGAGTTGAAAAACAAAAATCAGAATTATTTCCAACTTTGAAATCTGGGAGCTTGGCAGTCTACTCTTCGGGAATTTAATGTGGCGATTCCCAAATTCAATCCATTGACTATGAATGGAACTTACCAAAACCAAAATCCAGAACTAGTAACACTCATCACATGTTTAGTGTCGTCTACCTCATTCCATTAACATCGTCTCATTTTTCTTCTCAAGGGGCGTATTAATACCCTCTACATATCAATTACACTTGTTGGGGGCATGTTGCAATTCCCACCATCCTAATAGCATAGTAGGGTGATAGAAACCCACACCCTCTTTTCCTCGATATTCACCCCAATAGGGGTATATTGTACCAAAATTAATACACTTAATTAAATTTTTTATGAAAAATTAAATAAAAACCAAGTAATTTCTGAATAATAATTATTAAATAACTACAAAATCAAATCCTTTCAACTAGGCTGAGCTCAAACCCTTTCGACCAGACCATTCATAACACCACCAAAAAAACTCGATGAAATTGACTAGAGCTTTATTATGACACCAATTCTAACAAAATTCACATAAATAAGCTAAGAATCCTTAGAGAGGTAATACCCACCTACATTTTTAACAATTGCAAAATAAAACCACTAATAGAAACAAGAAATCCTTACTGAGTTCTTGGTTAGAGGTCTACAATACAATTCCAACCAAGAATATACCAACCGAAGATCCCACAAGGTTTTTAAAGTGAAAATGTCAGTGTTATGCTAGACTACAACAAAATACCTTTGAATGAGCTCTTGGAGAATAATTTTTAATTTTGACTATTGATTGGTTAGGGCATATATTACTATTTTTGACTTGGAAAACTTTTTCAAATCCCTTCCCAACTCATCCACACCCTTCCAAACTCTTCAACTAACAAAGAGAACCAAACCCCCAATATCATATGTTGCGACTGCTAGAAACCTTATTCTACAACATATATTGGCAGGACAAGGTCCACCTCACAATAAGAAAAACATGTCAAATAATTCAGTATCCTGCGTAGTAGCTTGATATGCACCCATTTAATTACCTTATATCATACATGATATTCCAAAACACTAGTTGAATCTTCTACCCAAATTCAACGGGGAAAATAAAAGGACAAATGCGGAACATATCAATGCTTTTAATATATTACTAATAAATTCATGGTAGAGTAAGAGGATGTTTTTATGTGGAACTTTGTACAAAACCTGGAAAGAGATGTGCTAAAATGGTTATGCATTTTTTTTCCTCCCTCTATAGCCTCATGGGAAGAATTATAAATAACATTATGTACGTAGTGGGGTGATAAAGACCTCCAATATTACCTCATAGAAATTTCAAGAGTTAAGAAGAAACCCTAAGAGTATGTAGAGGAGTTTACTAAGAGGCTTAAGAAGGTGTATAACAAGACCCCAAATGAGATAAAACCTAAACCTACCACTACCTTTGTAAATTATGCCACAAATTTTAAACTTGATTTTTAGGTCATGCTAAGAGAAAGAGAATTCACAACCCTAACAAACATGCAATCTAACATAGTTGAAATAGAAGGAAACCTAAATTCTACTAAAAAAATTAAGGAGAAATAAGACATGGGACGAGAACTGTGGCTTAGAGAAAGAAAAAGGAAATGGGAAGGACAAAGACAAGAAGAAATTTAAGGATGATCCTAACCACTCCACATATAATAAAGACATAACAAAAGAAAGTATTGGAGAAATTACTAGGCTAATAAGGATCTTGTCCAATAAGGTGTCTAGGCTCGAGTCAGAAGATCCAAGTAGAAAAGAAGTTCCACCACCCCGAAATCCTAATTTCATTTGTAGGCCTTTTAACCCACAACCAATGTAGAGAGAAAAGAGGCATGGTGACCAGCCAATTCAACCCCAGTTAGAAAAAATTTGAACTTGCAAAGGGATGAACTCTCTGATGAGTTGAACTAAGATGGAGGCATAAATTGGGTAGAAGAACAATAACCCACATTATATAACACAAAAGTCAATTATGAAAAGTCCTTGGCATTAAAGGAATCCTACAAATCATAAAATGATTATGGAATTCCTATTTCTTAATATCAATGAATCACAGATACAATATTGACAGAACTTGGGAGGAAATATGACTTGTGTCCTAGACTAGGTGGATTTACTGAAGAAAGACATTAAAATAAATTCTTTACACCCACACATGATTCAGAACCATTCCCTTGTGCCAACCAAAATCCTCTTGATGTTCTGAAAGACTCACAAGGACCTTCATAATCCTGGAGTAAGCCTAGTCATAATTCCAATCCCTACACAAACTAGGTAGTAAGGAAACCACAAGATACCTTACCGCTTAAGTCACGACTTGGAATAGCTAGAGAAAGCGAAAAAACCACAGTCTCATTGTTCAACCTAAAACAAGACTTGAGCAGGATAAGGATCCCAATCCCTTTATCAGAACTAGCTCGGAATCCAACCTATTACTATCAAATAGAGAAGTTCATGAACCACATTGAACTATCATTTCACAAAAATACCTTGAACATTCAAGAAGATCACCCTACCATGGTATGTGGCTCAAATGTAGAGGAACAACATGAGGCTATCCCTCCTTTCAATATCACCCTTAATGTTTTGATAAACTTCTTCACAATTGTATGTTAGAATCAGGAGCACCTCAGAACCTCATGCCCTAATCATTCATGTTGGAATTGGTCTTAAAAATCACCAAAACTTACCATGACCTTTATTCATTTGATTCTAGAAGGCTCAAGTGCCTAGGTCTCATCAATCACTTAGTGATATTTGTTGAAAATGGAAATAAGAAATCTTAAAAATGGCATCAAGAAGGATTTTAATTTAATTTTCCCTTAATTAAATTAGAAGTAAATTGTAATTCCACATCACATGACACCTTGTACGAGTTAAATAAGTCAGGAAGACTCATTTAGTTTAGTTAATTCGAGTTGAGAGTTTAATGGGAGGCATGTAGAGTGTTTCCTTAATTTTGGGGGCCCAGGTAGAGTCTATTGTGAGTTGTAATTAATTAACTTAATTTAATTGAGTTAAAATTAGTTTAATTAGTTCCAACTGATGGAGGAACTAGTGAGAGGTCAATTTAATTCAATTAGATTTAAGTCACATGCAGTGATCAATCAGATAATTGATAATTCACTCATAAATAACTCATGCATGTCAGTTTTGAGAGAGACCCAGTTGAGATTGGAGTTAAATGGAAGTGTACTATCAGTTGTATAATCAAAAAATTGTACACGTGGTGCATGGAGTTAGAGGAAGAACCCTGATGTATTGCACAGTAATTATTTGGGAATTTCCTTATTAATAGGGCCTAATTCCCTAGGAACTGTGCAAGGAAATAGGGATTCCTGAGGACGAGAATTTAGTTAAGTATTGAACCAGGCTTGCTTACGAATCAATGAGACAGACATAGATTATGCAGAGAGCTCTCAAGCCTAAGAGAAGAATTGTATTCTTCTCATATTCTTTGACTTATGCCATATACAGATAACGAGGTTTTTAGTTGAGGCTTTCCCCAGATAAATATTTTTTATGTGTGATTGAAATTATTTCTCTTTCTTTTTCATGTGGTTTTGCGATCCTATTTGGTTTCCGCAATTTATAGAGTAGATTCAAGTACTTTGTTTTAGCATATTTAAAGATCAGTTGAATCTATGTGGATTTTCTACATGGTATCAGAGCAGGAATCACTATAGAAGAGAATAATACGATTTTGTTTGGAGTAGGCGAACCAAATTTGTAAATCTACTCTTCAGGACCAGTAGAAGGATCAGGATGTCTCTCTCTGGATTGAGACTCGAATATGCCCTTGAGGGTAGTTCAAATTACATAGCTTAGAAGGACATGATGGAAGCAGTTTTCAAAGACAACGGGCTAAAGGAGTTCATAGATAATGATATTCCTAAGCCCACAAGAACAGATGCTCAAGATCTGGAAGCATGGAAGAAGAACTTAGTGAAGGCAAGAAGGATTCTAATGGAAGGACTTCAAGATCATATTGTCTCAAACATCCATGGAAAGGAAACTCCATATGCTATGTGGAAGGTCTTAACATATTTGTGTCATGAAAAAAACAACCATAGGAAGCTGGCGCTGAAGGATGAACTCAGAAAAATCAGGATGGAGGAGGGAAATACAATACCAAAGTACTTGACCAAGTTCACCCAATATCGGTATGAGCTTGGAAGTCTTGGTTTTACCGTTGCCGAGGATGATTTTGTGATCCTATCACTTCTAGGCCTTCCCAAGAGATGGAAAAGCTACTAGGATTCAATAAATGGGAGGGATACGCTACTAGAGTGGGAGAGATTATGGTCTGATTTGGTGCAAGAAGAGATAAGGCGGAACACTAAAGACAAGACCTCTTCCAAAGAAATGGAAGAATACTTTGCATTAATTAGCAAAAGTAAGAAATCCAAGGGAAATAAAACCAAAGGCGAAGAGGGCAAGAAGAAACACTTGTCCAAAGGAATAGAGGATTTCTTGACAAACCTTGTAAGTCCTCTTCTACCAGGTAATTCTTCAATCCTGTTTTTTTCGGGGGGGATGGAAGACATTGTAGCAAACTGTGGCATTCAGTGTAATGTAGGTCTCAAGGGTTTCTTGGGAGAGAGACATAGATTTTAGAATCCAGACAGAGGAGCCTATTTGGACGCTCCTAGTGCCCACAAAAACCCCCATCAGTGGCAGGGAACAAATTTTCTCGAAAATCTCCTATTTTCGCAGGGGAGTGAAGCGACAGGATCTTGGCCGGAGGTAGGAAAAGGTTTACTCCAAAAACCTAGTGTTTTGTGTCTGCTTGTGTTGGGACATGCAGGAGTAAAACATCCTGAGCCTCAAGCTAAGGAGCAGGGAATGTCTAGAACCCACAGAGGTGAGGAGTTGCAGGAGGTAGTTAGGGTTGCCAAAGTCCAAGAAGAAGGGGGGCCCCTTTGGGAGGATTCAAATCAAACTTTGGAAGGGCAACCTAGGTCACCCAAACTTGAAGGATTAGATGCTAACGAAAGGTCATTGGAGGGTAAGGAAGGAGGAAGGAGTAGGGTTTAGGAAACAAGATAAATAAGACCAAGCTCACTAGAAAGAAGGAGGAGAGCCCATATTGTGTATTTGGCATAGATATTCGCATTGACGAAGTTATGGAAGTGGCAGAAACTATCCTAGTAGGCAGAGTAATACTCGGCCAATTACATCTCAGGCTGGGCATCTTCGACATGGGCGGATGCCCCAAGGAGCCGTACGGAAATGAAAACCCTAGCCCGAGGTTGGTTCATGATCAAGTTAGAAAAAAAGGAGCATCTAGAATGGATAATGGAACAAAACTAGAATTTCAAGAAAAGACCTATTCTATTCAGGAAATAGACACTGAAGTTTGATGCACAGAGGGAAAAAATTGAAGAAAATCCAGTATGGGTAAAACTTTCGGGGTTACCAATCCCATTCTGGATGAATTCGACTTTCAAATAGATAGGGAACACTCTGGGATAGTTCCTAGAAGCATATCAGTCCTTCCTACAGACTATGTACATGAGTGCAGCTACAATATTGGCCAATCTAAACCCAAAAGAAGGTCTAGCAAAAGAAATGCACCGAAAATATAAGGAAGTAGAGTTCACACAGACACTGGATTGCAAACACATGCCATTTCGGTGCCACTGATGTCACAAATAAACCGAGGGCCCATATTATCTGAGGAGGATTTGATGGAAGGGGTCGAAGGAGAAGGTGGCAACCAGAAAGAAGAAGCCCCTATAGAATTATTGGTCAAGCAAAACAGTCCTATAGCAATGAAGCAAGAACAGGAGAAGCCTCCAACATCCTCTCCCCTCCATGAAGCTAAGATTGTGACATATTTTCAGGAGGGTACGATCCTGGTCTCTTCCTACCCTCCTTAACCCTCTTTATGTACTTTTGTTTTTTCTATTTCAAGGCCTGGTCCTTCCAGGCCATCACAATTTGAATCTATGGGTGAAAATGTGAAGTTGGGTTACACTTTTGTGAGACTCAGGGGCGGAAAAACATTTTCCGCAATAGTTCGGCCAAACTATTAAGATAGTTCAGCCGAAATTTCTAAAAAGTTCAACCAAACTCGTTCTGCCGTTTAGATTGACGGCATATTGACAGCGTGGGCAAACATATTTTTGGCCGGAGATGGGAAAACCGGCAACAATAGTTCTACCAAATTTTTAGTTCAGACAAACTTTTAAAATAGTTAGGCCGAACTCATATTTTATAAATATATCAACAGCGAAATTTTCTCATTTTCGCGCGTCTTTGTTTGCATAATCTATTTTTCACGTGATTCTACTATTATTTTTGTTTCTGTTAATTTTTGTGGCACTGCTACTGCTCTGTTGCTGATTTGGCGCCCACGAATCATTTATGTGGCGTTGCTGCTGCTCTGTTGCTGATTTGGCGCCCACGAATTGCTGCTCAAGAGTTGCACCGAGCGAATTTCCGGGTAATCTAAAACCATGAAATGAATTAGCTGAGGTGTTTTCCAATACAGTTAAGAGAGATTGCTTTGATTGCTTTGATGAGATGTTCTTGATTCGTGATTGTGAATGTTGAGTTCAACAGATTTCTTGAATCGTGACTGAATATTTTCTCCTTGTTTAAGTAGGGTATCATCTTAATGGACACATTCCAGACAGTGTTCGTTTTATTCTGTTTGTTTATATTTTTTTAAACATCCACGCATAGCTATTAAGGCCGCTTATAAGAGCTCTATTATATCCCATATGTTCTTGTATTGATTACGGAGATACATGGAAAGCCATGTAATGGTAAGGCTACACGTATTGAAAGCCAGTAAGTAAGTCAATATTGAGGGAATAATAAAATAGGACACAAAAAACTTCCCCCTACACAGCTTACTCCTATGGAAACACAATTAGTTACTATAGTTTGTACTTACGCACAAGAACCTTTCAGAGACACCACAACAAGCTATTACAACCAACTATTAAGGCCGCTTATAAGAGCTCTGTTATATCCCATATGTTCTTGTATTGATTACGGAGATACATGGAAAGCCATGTAATGGTAAGGCTACACGTATTTAAAGCCAGTAAGTAGGTCAGTATTGAGGGAATAATAAAATAGTACATAAAAAACTCCCCCCTACACAGCTTACTCCTATGGAAACACAATTAGTTACTACAGTGAGTACTTACCCACAAGCACCTGCCAGAGACACCACAGCAAGCTATTAAGGCCAGAGTGTGATACCAAATCTTTTTGATGATTTTGGTTATTAGAAATCATATTAATACAATAATGTAATTCTTAGTTTAATATTCTAAAAGGTTTATTCATGTCTATTTTTTCACATTTCTTTATTTGGATTTAAAGGTGAGATTTAGGCTTGTTTCAGAACTAGGAGTGGGTTTAGCACAGAGAAAAAGTCTGTGGATTTAGGTGTTTTTTTATTTATGATGCACAATGATGAGATCCATTTAGAATGGCAGATATACAGGGAGAGACATGTATAAGTAAGAATGGACTGGTCACAATCACCTATTTACTCTAATTCTATTCGTTTTATATCTTTTATTATTTACAAATTATTCATTATTATTTCATATTTCTTTTATTATTTACAAGCTAACACAATGTGCATTCAATTTTTTTTTACTTATTTTAGTTCACTAGGAACTAGCTAGGTAGTAACACCAATATTTTCAAATATAAACAATATCCTTAATTCAAAAGCATCACACCAATCAATAACCTTTCTTGGCTTGTGCAAATCCTAACATCCCCTAATAAAATTTTGTGAGATAAACATGGGAAGGATCAACAAGAATGTTCCTTAGGGTTATTGCAATGTGGCCTATCAATCAGATGATTGAACACGATATAGTTGTTTAGTTGCTGCGTGAGAGGGTGCGAATGCCATGACGTGTGTAGCAGTTACTTACTTTAATTCATAGATTGATACCAGTGTTCCAATTTGTTCTGTTTTTAGATTGATACCAGTTTTCTAATCTGTTCTGTTTGTTTTTAGATTGATACCAGTTTTCGAATCTGTTATGTTTTCTATAAACACGACCCGAGCCCCAATCAATCATTAATGGATTGATTATTTGTCCTTTCCAACTAATTACAATTTAGAGGTAAAAATTACAATATAACTTGGTACACTTCAGTTTCGCCCAATTATGTGTACCCTCTCCCAATGCTTCTTTGAAACAATTTCTTTTCAACTTTCCTCCCAATATAAAACTCCTCTTACCCCAACTTAGTGTGTCTTGATCCCTTTTATTTTGTTTTGTTTATTAATGTGTTCTGCTCCCTTTTATTTTGTTTGTTTCTCAATCCTTCTATGTAGATACATGGATTTTTGCAGATATATACATATTTGTTGGTTCTTTCTTTCTCTTTAGAACATAAATTGTTTTTTATTGTTTCTGGATGTATGTGAAAACTTCATTGTAGGGCATTATTCTAAGTCTTAGAGGGTTCTGTCAAAAAAATAATTGTATGAAAGGCCATTTAGAGTCTATTGAAGTTTTTTTCTTCATTTCCATTTGTAGTAGTTCAATGTATGAATTTATTCAATATATCAGTACTAGTGGTGTCTCTTTCAATATCTGATTGTGAAATTTTTTGTTTCCCTCTTTTTCTGGTTTTTTTATTGCATGTATGAAATTCCCCTGCAATATTAGTATTTATTTGAGATTTGTTTCATTGTTTTCTTGAATTTATGCACTACCTTATTGACTGTCATATGCATTTAGATCTTTATTTTCCTTTTCCAAATGTCTTTTTTCTATTATCTTCATGATCTACTCAAAAAATTGTGATAAATATAGTCCTTTTGGAGAGATATGAAGAATGTGATGTTAATTCTTCTTCTGCAAATGAAGTTTATCTTTTATAAGACCTACAACCAATTTCTACTTTAATACTTTAACCATTCACCATTTGTATACATTTAAATCTAGCATTCAAATATAGCATAACATATATAGATTTTCTTTCATAATACAAAGCTAAAGGATTTAGAGAAATAGTAGTGATGGAATGAAATTTAACATTGTAGTTTGATCCCATGTTGGCCTTTATATCATAGAACCGTTTTCATATTTACACAATATCATAACTGATTAGTTATTAGACTACATATCTTCATATATAACTTGCAAATAGTATGGTGGAAATGTGGATCTCATGACTCTTCATAATGTACAATGATTCATTCCATATTATTCATAGATCAAATGTCATTTAAATACAAAATTTATCATAATGTACAATGATTCATTCCATATTCATTTTTAGATTCAGGAGGAGCTTTTGAGAAAGTAATGATAATGCCAATAAAGAATGAGCTAGACTCATCTTCAACATATATTAATTAGATATGAAAATTTATAATACTACTGTGTACATTTGAGAATATTTATTTACATGTTTATATAAATTATATATACATATGTACTTTTTTTTTCATAAATATTTTCATTAAAAAATGAACCTTTAAATGATGAACCTAGTTAATGTTGCTTCTTCATGAAGAATACTACTTGATCTTGCAATTTGATGATGGTCCTTTGTTATGCTTCTTGTCTACTTCAAATTATTGACACTATCATATGCTTCTTGACTACTTCAAATTATTGACACAATCATATGTTTCTTGTTACTCTTTTTAATCCTTCCTTATATTGTATTCTCCCCCTTAGATATTGTGTACTCTCCCACATAGATATTGCACTCAATTTCATATTCTTTGTAATATTCTAGGCTCTTCTTTTGAAGTCTCTTCTTTTGAAGTCAAATAAGTGACACTTCTTTTGAAGTAAAAAAAGTGACAATAATTTACAAGAACTATCCCTAATTTGTTTCTCACATATTCAAATGGTTCTCTAACAAGAGGCTTTGTGGGTATGTATTCCATCTTCACTATTTTCTCAAAGACTTGTTGTGTGAGGAAGTGGTACTTTATGATGATATGTTTAGTGATTGAAGGAAGTAGAATATTTTAATTTTGAAATTATTATTACACTTGTATTGAAACACTTAATAGATATAGGTTCACTGAAATTTACCTTAATATCTTGTAGAGCCCATTTCAACCAAAACACTTGTCTGCAAAAAGAAGTAACTACTATGTATTCCACTTCTACTCTAGATAGAGAAAGTAATGACTCTTTATTGTTTAACCTTGCAACCAAAGACTCTTCTAAGTAGAATTATACATTGTCCAAGTAATGACTCTTTCTTGCTTAAAAATGCAACCAAAGACTCTTCTAAGTAGAATTATACATTGTCCACTTGTACTTTTCATGTCATCCACACAAGCCTAGTTGAATCTCTCTATGTTGTCAATGTAAATTTCCCACCTTTTGGGTACTATAGTCCATTGTTTGTAGTCTCTTTCAAGTATCTTAATATCTATTTTTTGGTAATAGATGACTCTGTTATATTGAATTATTCCAACTAATATAAATTCCAAAATTATATCTAGTCTAAACCTTGTTATGTATATCAAGCTTCCTATCATATAGATGTAAAGGTTATGATCAACATCACCTCATTCATCATCCATCATCTGCACATAACTTGCATCCAATTGATTTGATAAAAACACATTAGCCAATAAACAAACCATTGAAACCAATAGTGATTTGATAGTTCTATAGGCAGAGTTTGTAACGGGCCAGGTAGCCTTTGGATCTCATCTTTTATGAAAGGTGACATATCCAGTAAATGCCCCTACATTCAATCTCTGGAATAGATCTAAATAGAAGTTTTTCATTTTCATATCCATGGTCTCAAACAATGAGAGAGAAAAAAACTTTATATTCAACATGTAAAACACAAATTAGCCATAAAAGTTTCCCATTGAAACCAAAAGTGATTTGATACAAAACATAGGTTTTAACCTAAGAGTAAATCCCCCTACATTCAATCTCTAGAAGAGATCTAAATAGAAGTTTTTTATTTTCATATCCATGTTCTCAAACAATGAAAGAGAAAAAACCTTTTATATTCAACATGTAAAACACAAATTAGCCATATCTCTGGAATAGATTTAAATAGAAGTTTTTCATTTTCATATCCATGGTCTCAAATAATGAGAGAGAAAAAACCTTTTATATTCAACATGTAATTTAAAACAAATTAGCCATAAAAGTTTCCCGTTGAAACCAAAAGTGTTTTGGTACAAAACATAGGTTTTAACCTTATATAGTTTAATTTTTTCAAACATATTTTTAATAAAATGAAAATTATTCAATGTAAAAAACATAGTATTTAGAGACAAAAAGTAATTTGATACAAAACATATAGGTTTTAACCAAGTATATAGTTAATTGTTTTGAAAATAGATTCTTAAGAAAATGAAAAATATTCAATGTAAAACACATGCATTCTTATAGACCCTTATGTCTATGTAAAGTAGTTTGTGTGATTCCACGGGTCTTCTACACCCTTGATAGGGTATATTTGGGACAGGTAGTGTTAACTTATACAAGTTCTATAGGCAGAGTCTGTAAAAGGCCAGGTAGCCTCTGGATCTCATCTTTTATGAAAGGTGACATATCCAGTAAATGCCCCTACAGTCAATCTCTGGAATAGATCTAAATAGAATTTTTTCATTTTCATATCCATGGTCTTAAACAATGAGAGAGAGAAAAAACCTTTTATATTCAACATGTAAAACACAAATTAGCCATACAGGTTTCCCATTGAAACCAAAAGTGATTTGATACAAAACATAGGTTTTAACCTTAGTAAATGCCCCTACATTCAATCTCTGGAATAGTTTTAAATAGAAGTTTTTCATTTTCATATCCATAGTCTCAAACAATGAGAGAAAAAACCTTTTATATTCAATGTATGTAAAACACAAATTAGCCACATCTCTAGAATAGATCTAAATAGAAGATTTTCATTTTCATATCCAAGGTCTCAAACAATGAGAGAGAAAAAACATTTTATATTCAACATGTAAAACAAAAATTAGCCATAAAAGTTTCCCATTGAAAAAAAAAAGTGATTTGATACAAAACATAGGTTTTAACCTAAGAGTAAATGCCCCTACAGTCGATCAATCTTTGGAATAGTTTTAAATATAGAAGTTTTTCATTTTCATATCCATGGTCTCAAACAATGAGAGAAAAAACCTTTTATATTCAATGTATGTAAAACACAAATTAACCACATCCCTACAATAAGTCTAAATAGAAGTTTTTCATTTTCATATCCATGGTCTCAAACAATGATAGAGAGAAAAAAACCTTTTATATTCAACATGTAAAACACAAATTAACCATAAAAGTTTCCCATTGAAACCATAAGTGATTTGATACAAAACATAGGTTTTAACCTAAGAGTAAATGCCCCTACAGTCAATCTCTGGAATAGTTTTTAATTGAAGTTTTTAATTTTCATATCCATGGTCTCAAACAATGAGAGAAAAAACCTTTTATATTCAATGTATGTAAAACACAAATTAGCCATATCTCTATAATATATCTAAATAGAAGTTTTTCATTTTCATGTCCATGGTCTCAAACAATAAGAGAGAAAAAAACCTTTTATATTCAACATGTAAAACACAAATTAGCGATAAAAGTTTCCCATTAAAACGAAAAGTGATTTCATACAAAACATAGGTTTTAACCTAAGAGTAAATGCCCCTACAATCAATCTCTGGAATAGTTTTAAATAGAAGTTTTTAATTTTCATATCCATGACCTCTCAAACAATGAGAGAGAAAAAATCTTTTATATTCAAGATTTAAAACACATAATAGCCATAAAGGTTTCCCATTGAAACCAAAAGTGATTTGATACAAAACATAGGTTTTAACCTAAGAGTAAATGCTTCTACATTCAATCTCTAGAATAGATCTAATTAGAAGTTTTTCATTTTCCTATCCATGGTAGTTCTATAGGCAGAGTCTGTAAAGGGCCAGGTAGCCTCTGGATCTCATCTTTTATGAAAGGTGACATATCTAGTAAATGCCCCTACAGTCAATCTCTGGAATATATCTAAATTCCCCTACAGTAAATGCCCCTACAGTCAACATGTATATAGTATTTAGAAACAAAAAGTAATTTGATACAAAACATAGGTTTTAACTGGAAGTATATAGTTTTTCTTTTTCATATCCATGGTCTCAAACAATGAGAGAGAAAAAACATTTTATATTCAACATGTAAAACACAAATTAGCCATAAAAGTTTCCCATTGAAACCAAAAGTGGTTAGATACAAAACATAGTTTTTAACCTAAGAGTAAATGCCCCTACAGTCAATATTTGGAATAGTTTTAAATAGAAGCTTTTCATTTTCATATCCCTGGCCTCTCAAACAATGAGAGAGAAAAAACCTTTTTATATTCAACATGTAAAACACAAATTGGCCATATCTCTAGAATAGATCTAAATAGAAGTTTTTCATTTTCATATCCATGGTCTCAAACAATGAGAGAGAGAGAGAAAAAACCTTTTATATTCAACATGTAAAACACAAATTAGCCATAGAAATTTCCCATTGAAACCAAAAGTGATTTGATACAAAACATAGGTTTTGACCTAAGAGTAAATACCCCTATAGTCAATCTCTAGAATAGATCTAATTAGAAGTTTTTCATTTTCATATCCATGGTCTCAAACAATGAGAGAGAAAAAAACTTGTATATTCAACATATATATAGTATTTAGAAACAAAAAGTAATTTGATACAAAACATAGGTTTTAACCAGGTATATATTTTTTCATTTTCATATCCATGGTCTCAAACAATGAGAGAGAAAAAACCTTTTATATTCAACATTTAAAACACAAATTAGCCATAAAAGTTTCCCATTGAAACCAAAATTGATTTGATACAAAACATATGTTTTAACCTAAGAGTAAATTCCCCTACATTCAATCTCTAGAATAGATCTAATTAGAAGTTTTTCATTTTCATATCCATGGTCTCATTTAAAAAACCTTTTATATTCAACATGTAAAGCACAAATTAGCCATAAAATTTTCCCATTGAAACCAAAAAAATACAAAATATAGGTTTTAACCTAAGAGTAAATGCCCCTACATTCAATCTCTAGAATAGACCTAATTAGAAGTTTTTCATTTTCATATCCATGGTCTCAAACAATGAGAGAGAAAAAAAAATTATATTCAACATGTATATAGTATTTAGAAACAAAAAGTAAGTTGATACAAAACATAGGTTTTAACCAAGTATATAGTTTTTCATTTTCATATCCATGGTCTCAAACAATGAGAGAGAAAAAACCTTTTATATTCAACACGTAAATCACAAATTAGCCATAAAATTTTCCCATTAAAACCAAAAGTGATTTGATACAAAACATAGGTTTTAACCTAAGAGTAAATGCCCCTACATTCAATCTCTAGAATAGATCTAATTAGAAGTTTTTGATTTTCATATCCTTGGTCTCAAACAATGAGAGAGAAAAAAACTTTTATATTCAACATGTATATAGTATTTAGAAACAAAAAGTAATTTGATACAAAACATAGGTTTTAACCAAGTATATAGTTTTTCATTTTCATATCCATGGTCTCAAACAATGAGAGAGAAAAAACATTTTATATTCAACATGTAAAACACAAATTAGCCATTAAAGTTTCCCATTGAAACCAAAAGTGATTTGATACAAAACATAGGTTTTAACCTAAGAGTAAATACCCCTACATTCAATCTCTAGAATAGATCTAATTAGATTTTTTTCATTTTCATATCCATGGTCTCAAACAATGATAGAGAAAAAAACTTTTATATTCAACATGTATATAGTATTTAGAAACAAAAAGTAATTCGATACAAAACATAGGCTTTAACCAAGTATATAGTTTTTCATTTTCATATCCATGGTCTCAAACAGTGAGAGAGAAAAAACTTTTTATATTCAACATGTAAAACAAAAATTAGCCATAAAAGTTTCCCACTGAAACCATAAGTGATTTGATACAAAACATAGGTTTTAACCTAAGAGTAAATGCCCCTACATTCAATCTCTAGAATAGATCTAATTAGAAGTTTTTCATATTCATATCCATGGTAGTTCTATAGGCAAAGTCTGTAAAGGGCCAGGTAGCCTCTGGATCTCATCTTTTATGAAAGGTGACATATCTAGTAAATGCCCCTACAGTCAATCTCTGGAATAGATCTAAATAGAAGTTTTTCATTTCTCCCATGCATTTGCAATAAATGTCAATTTAATATATACTTTTATTGAATTTTTTTTTTTAGGGATAAGAAAACCATTAAATATGGTTGAAAAATGGAAATTATGCATAGAATTTTCTTGTTATCCCAATCCAGGAAAAGCAATGATTACATATGTGCTTTCCAATATTGCGACTATCAAAGTCGTACAAAGGAAAATGAATATACCGGGAAGAACAACAAACAATGAGGCATATTATATTGGATTGATAGAAGGCTTAGGAACACGATGGAGTATGGATCAAATGGAATTGTAGTTTTCACCAATTCTGAAATTTTGTGCAACCAGATGAATGGCGTGTACCAAGTTAAGTAGGAGAGGCTAAAAGAACTGCATGGAATAGCAAACAATAGTGTTAGCCAATTTAAATTTTTTGGTATAAGGCATTGTACAAATGTGATTAAGATGTCTGCTGATCTATTGCGTGGGGAAATGCAAATTCAGGATTCATCTATCAAAGATGAATTAATAGATGAATTAAAATTATACGGGGCAATTCTAATGCAAGATTCATCTCTCAAAGATGAAATATTTTTGAGACACTCTTCTTCAAAAATTCAAGATTCATCTCTCAAATATGAATCAGTTTTGATACGCTCTTCCTCAAAAATTCAAGATACATCTCTCAAAGATGAATTAGTGTTGATATGCTCTCCTTCAAAATTTATTGATCGACATTGTAACATATCTTGGATATGTGTTTGTTGTGTACTTATAAATGCGTCTTTTTTAATGACCATGTGCTTTTTTCAATTATATACTAAGTATGCTCCCATCACACCATGTAAAGCGCAACTTGGTGAACTTCACATTTGCAACAAGTGGTGAACTTCACATTTTTATGAAATTAAAATGTGAGGACTTCAACAAATTTTTGTTTAAATGGAGTTTCACTTCTTTTTTAATGACAATGTGTTTTTTTCAATTTTATACCAAGTGTGCTCCCACCATGTAAAACACAATTTGGTGAACTTATCATTTTTATAACTTTTTTTTCTTAAATTGAGTTTCACGCATCAATTAGTGCTTTGAAAGTTTTGTTTTACATAATTTGTTTACACTAAATTACATTAATTTTCTGAAATTTATTTTGAATTTAATTTAAATTAGTTATTTAAAAAAATAATTGTAAATGTCCACCGTAGATATATATATCATGGAGGATGAACGAAGAAGATCAACAGAATCCCATATGTCTACGAGAGGGGGGGATTAGGGATCAAGAGTTGTTCATGGTAAACTTAAATATAATCTTAAATATCCATCTACATGTGTGTACGTATGTAATTGATTTTTTATCAACTTTGTGAGTTAAATTAGTTATTAATAAGTTTCATTTTTTATTTTTAGGAGCTAATAAAAAGAGAAGGGTCTCTACTCCATCCATGGATGGCCATGTTTCATCCAGTCGTGGTATGGTTTTAACACAATTTAATCAATGAATATGTACACGTGTATTTATATGTATGCATGTATTTTTCAATTGATTATAAATTCGTATTTGTTTATGGAGCTTCTCTCTCCTCTCGAGAGGTTGGTGGTGGTTCAAATCCCCTTAGAGGGCCATCAATAAGTGGTAGCAGGTTGCGTGAAGGTGGTGATATTTATTCCCCCAGAGGCCAATCAACAACTGGTGGTGCTGGTTCTCAGCAGGGTCGTTCTGGTTCTTAACAGTTTCAGGGTGGAGAAGATGCTAGCCAACCACATCGAGGTTGCCATCAATTTCAATATTTTTTTTCATTAAATTTGTACAAATTTGTTTACATGTGTTTTTTCTAATATACAAAATTATATATATATTGATGAAGAGGCTGAAAATGTTCCAAATGTTGGTCAAAATAAACGCAGGGCAGAATGCTACATTCAAGAAGAAGGTTGTCTACCCACCACAACTTATCCCGCTGACATTTATGATATACCATGGGAAAGAAACATGGTGCAATGCACCTTAGAAAAGTTTCAGCAACTTCATGCAAAATTGCAGAGAGATCTCATGGCTTTGACTCTACCTGCTGAGAGTCGACAAAGCCTCGAAATAGTTACACATTCATTGGGCGAACTAGTAAATGTGTACAAAAATCTTGGGCCAACGACTGATACATTTGTAGAAGTCATGAGAAAGAGAAAGGAAACAATAATGGGTCCTGATAAATGGGAGGAGGTAAAACAAAGAGCTACAAAAGAAATGGAAAATTCAATGTTTAATTTCAAGGAAGGGCCAAAAATAAAAATGCTAAGGTGCATTATTTCAAGCATTCCAATATAGCTCACTATTTGTATGATAGGTACCTTGCAGCCTATGGAATGCTCCCATGGAACGACGAGGTTCTTGTTTATTTTGCAAAATTGTTTTACGCAGATTTTTTTGGAAATGAAACCCAATTACAATGACCTTCCGTGTGAATTTTTTGGTCTGGGGAAAGGTTGATTGTGTGATCGTAGGGGCGCTAGGCGAGATGTGGAGTTGCCTCGCCCTGAGCTGCCATTGGTGAGTAAACCTTTTCGGGTCAAAACTCTGCGGTCAGAGATGGATGCGACTTCTCAAATAAGTCGAGAAGCAAGGGATGTCATCATCGACAATGTTCATAGCAAATTGGGTGGAGTCGATGTTTGTCTAAATCGACAAAGAGCACGTGAGAATGCACGTGCCAATTTTGTGTATTGTACAGATGAAGAGATTGACAACTTGAATGTTGAAGATCTCCGAATATATGCAAAGAATTGTCGCAATGGTTGGCAAGACCTAATTCTTCACGAGGAATAGGGAACGAGAACGGTATGTGTTAATGACCTTAGGGTTCAATTATTTTAACACATACATGTGTACAATTTGTAATAAATACATGTGTATGTACATGTATACATTTATTTGTATATACATTAATCTAACAAAAATGTATCATTATATGTTAAAACACCATTTTCAGATGTCACGCATGATGAATGACGAAAATGTTAATATCATGTTCGGGGCCTCTGGTTCAAACAATGAAGATGGGTCTCACCATCAAGATATGTTGACAAATGTTAGTGTTTTTTAAGTGATATTTTTAAAATAAATAATTGTGCACACATGTACATGTATATATATAATAATAAAATGTTTTAACAGATTCCGATTCTATCCGATGTTTTTGGAATGGCGGTACATTCTTCTTCCTTGGGAGATGTATCTTCTACTTCCTTAGGAGATGTGCCAGATCCACAACAAGTATGGACAATTTTTCACTTTTAAAATTTATGTTTAAGTTATATATATATATTCCACCTCAAAAAGTTCCATTAAAAATTGAGATATATATATCTATATCTTGAGTTATTTTAAATTTTTTGAATTTTAGGTTTTTGGAGATTTTCTTTTGGAGCCTCTCTTAGGAGATGTCCCATATTCACCTACATAAGTATTCAATTTTTCACTTTTAAATATATATATGTTTTTTTAAAAGTTATAATTTATAAATTGAAGTTTATTTAAGTTTTATTATAAATTGAGATCTTGATCTTGAGTTATTTTATACTTTTAAAATTTTGAATTTTAGGTTTCTATAGAAGATTTCTTTAATCCACGGACTCTAGCGACGGAGATAGGAACATCCACACCATTTCAACCATTTGAACAAGTTGTCTAACTTTTTTTTAATATTATTGAAAATAAGTTTATATATACACATGTGCATTTTCATCTGAAAATTTTTAATATATATATAATTGTACATGTATATTGTACAGTTTACTGTTGGAGATGTTCCCATGGGGGAAGTTGTAGCAGGTGAACAAATGCAGAGGGAACCTCATGAGGTATTGCATGATTTTTTTTATATTTTGTTTTTTACATGAAGTTCTATATATTCTCACTCGTTTTTAAAACATCAAATTTTAATGTTTGTACGTGCATTGTGTACAAGTTCCCCATGCTTTGCAAGATAGCTCACGGATTGAGACTCTACTAGGAAAGACAGTACATCCATCTGTATTTGATGGACATGATTTGTAGATTTGATTGATATTTCTAGTCTTAAATTTACTTTTTTATATATTATCTAGATGCACAGTCATATATATAACTTGATACTTGATACTTGTGAGATCTACAATTTTTGGACATATTTTATTGTGTTAATATAATTTTTTTTGTTTTTGAAAGTTAAGTTTTGGATGGTTGAAGTACTTTTGGCATGTGAATGTGAAGTAATGTTGTTATATAATTTGTTTGGTTTTTAAAACTTAAGTTTTGGATAGTTGAACTACTAGTAATGTTGTCATCTATAAATTAATGTTTTGCTTTTGAACTACATTTGGCATGTTTTTTCTTTTTTCTTTTTTCTTTTTTTTCTTTTTTTGCTAAATTATTCTAAATTCTATTACTGTAACAAAATAGTACATGGAGGCACCGGCCTCTCCAGTTCTAGCCTGATTCTATGGCATAATTCAACAGAAAAAACATGAAATTGACTGCCCATGTGAGGGAAACCAGTCCAGTCCAAAAATTAGTTGATGCCCTCGCAGGGGAAACTAGGCTATTATACCAGAGAGAATCAGTTTTTGAAATAACATCTAAACAAACAACATTACACAAAAACACAGAAGTAGACCCATAGGATTGGGAGTTGAGAACCAAAAATATGATTAGACTAGATATGTTAGGTGTCATGAGGAGAAGGTGGAGGTTCTTCGATTATTAGGCACCTGTAAGCTTCGATGTCATCCTCTGTATCCTACTTGTCATCGGTGTTGTCCTCCTCATTCTTGCCTATGTTGAGGCGACCGATTTTGGTGTTGTCCTGTTCATTGTTGCTTCCATTATTCGGAGTTTTGCCTCGAATAGCACCAGGACTGCCTTTATTGCGAGCCAAAACTTTCGTCTTCTTCACAATGTGGGTGAATTATTCAGCACTGGGAGGCTCCTCTGTAAAAGCCACAGTGATGGTCGTAGTAATACATGGACGGTTAAGGGAACAATGGAAGAGAAATTGGGCTGATTGACGGGGTTGCTGGGGAGAGGTTAAGTTAGCCTGCAACTGGGGGTTAACATCGTCGAACTGAGTCAGCCGAGCGCTCACTGTGCGAGCCCGCCCCCAACCACTGCACATAGCCGGGTAGTGACCAGGGCATTGAAAAGTCGAGGGGGAGGACAAGTCAGAGAGAGACGAGGGTGAAGACGTCCGAGTAGCAATTTTTCCTCTGCTACTACCTCTGCGGCAGCGCATCCTCTGACGTAAACGGGGCATATTCACCCTAGCTAAGATGGAATGACTAAGCGGTACAGACTCGGAGAAATGGTGCGCAATGGGGGTCGAGAACTCAGTAACCAGAGGCTCAAAGTGCAGAATCGAGGGGTGCTCAGTGTACATTTGGCATGTTATGTAATGATGTGTTATAATTTGTTTTGTTTTTAAAACTTAAGTTTTGTATGGTTGAAGTACATTTGGCATGTGAAGTAATGTTGTGATCTATAATTTTTTGTTAAATTAAAGGTTAATTTTTGGATGGTTTCAATCTACATTTGGCATGTGATATAATGTTAAATGTTTTTATTGGATAGTTGAGCTATAATTGGCATGGCATGCGAAGTAGTGTTGTGATATACTAAAAAAAAATTTAAAACTCAAGTTTTGGATGGTTTCAATCTACATTTGGCATGTGATATAATGTTAAATGTTTAATGTTTTTATTGGATAGTTGAACTACAATTGGCATGGCATGTGAAGTAATGTTGTGATATAATCAAAAAGTTTTTAAAACTCAATTTTTGGATGTTTGAAGTACATTTGGCATGTGAAGTAATGTTATGATATATAATTTTTTTGTTAAATTAAAGGTTAAGTTTTGGATGGTTTCAATCTACATTTGGCATGTGATATAATGTTAAATGTTTTTATTGGATAGTTGAACTATAATTGGCATGGCATGTGAAGTAATGTTGTGATATATAATCAAAAAGTTTTTAAAACTCAAGTTTTGGATGGTTTCAATCTACATTTGGCATGTGATATAATGTTAAATGTTTTTGATAGATGGTTAACTGAATTGCTTTACACTTTAGCATGTGAAGTAATGTTGTGATATAACAATAAAAAAAAAAATTAAAACTCAAGTTTTGGATGGTTGAAGTACATTGGGCGTATAGAAAGTAATGTTGTGATATAATCAAAAAAGTTTTTAAAACTAAGTTTTGGATGGGGTTGATCTACATTTAGCGTGTGATATAATGTTAAATGTTTTTATTGGATAATTGAACTACTGAATACAGCATAGATGTGAAGTAATACGATATATAATATAAAAAAAATTAAAGTAAATATTTTTGGATGGTTTCAATCTACATTTGGCATGTGTATAATGTTAAATGTTTTTATTGGATAGTTGAACTACAATTGGCATGGCATGTGAATTAATGTTGTGATATAATCAAAAAGTTTTTAAAACTCAAGTTTTGGATGGTTGAAGTACATTAGGCATGTGAAGTAATATTGTGATATAATCAAAAAGTTTTTAAAACTAAGTTTTGGATGGTTCCAATCTACATTTGGCATGTGATATAATGTTAAATGTTTAATGTTTTTATTGGATAGTTGAACTACAATTGGCATGACATGTGAAGTAATTTGTTTTGATATAATCAAAAAGTTTTTAAAATTCAAGTTTTGGATGGTTGAAGTACATTTGGCATCTTAAGATTGCTTTTGATCTCTACATACTCTTCTCTTGTTTGAGTGAAAAAATTTCCAATGGGAAGAACATAGCTTTTCAATGCAACTAACCATATCAATTGAGCTCTAATTGAAAAAAGAGTAAAGAAAAGTTAACATGCCACAAAACATGTCAGCAAAATAACATTCGTGGTTGTCATTTTTGTTGGAATAGCTAAATCATATTTTAAGGATTCTCCATCAAAAAACAATTTCAATGAAGAGAATCCTTCATATGATTTAGTTATTTCAATAAAAATAACAAACAAGGATGTTATTTTGTTGGCTTTTTGGTTTTTTTTACTTTTCTTTGAAATAGAGCTAAATTGATATGGTTAGTTGGATTGAAAAGCTATGTTCTTTTCATTGGAAATTTTTTTCACTCAAACAATAGTATGTAGTATGTAAAGATCAAAAACAATCTTAAGATTACTTTTAAGTACGATCAAGTGTTCTTGAAACATTTTCCCACATGATGATACCTTCATTGACCTATGAACTAATGTAGTTCATAGTCTACATTGTGGATACTTTTTACCAAAAAATCCCACAAGAAAAACTAGGCGTGCATTGAGTTCGTGTATATATCCAGTACATGCAATATTTTTCATCAACACACATAGAAAAACTACTTTCAGTTAATTGCATTCTAGAACATATATATTGAGTACGTGAAACATTTTTCATCAATGCACATAGTAAAACTACTTGAACAATTAATTTCATTCTAGAACACACACACACACACACACATATATATATCCAATACATGCAACATTTTTCATCAATGCATGTATAGAAAAGCTACTTTCAGTTGATACTAGAGTGTGCATGTACCAAAACAATTTGTACATGTGCAAACACTTGCACAGATAACATAACAAGGCAGCTCAATTTTTAATTGAGTATTGGAAGTTCTAGAACATATAATCCAAAGAGAATAAATTGTTGGGCAGTTCAATCAAAAAAATTCCAATGGAATGCCATCTTCAATAATCCGTTCATGATCAGATTTTGACATTTTCCATTTCTTAATTTTCGTTTTTTTCTTTGATTGAACCTCTATCAACTTTATGCGTGCTGCACACACCAAGTGACTATATTGAAAACTTATGAAATCAGGTTCATAGTCTTCAAAGTAAACAAAATCCCCACTTTGATTAGTTTGTCTGAAAAAATAACCTTTTAGTATCATATATCCTCTTTCATATGGAAATCCATGATCATTATAGTCTTCCAATAATTTCATTTTTCGTTCAGTGCAACACATCAAATAATACTTCACATTTTCATTGTTGTCAGTAGGTGCAATTACAACAAAAACATCTCTTGCACAATAAAAAAAACTTAACAAAATTATACATATTAAAATTTATTTCTAGATCTTTTATCATTAGAAAGCAATTCAAATGTTACCTTCTCTAACAAGATCAGAAACTCGATCACCATCGGATGATATTATAGTCTCCTCTAATTGAATTTCTTCAAACAGTGCAACGGACATTTTGTCCTTTGTATTTAGCTCTGTATGTTTCCAATATTTTACATACATTTTGTTTTAACAAACGTCATTGGATTTTGTGTTGTCTATGGAAACATGACAAAAACAAGAATATTTTTCTTTTATCCAATGCAAACACATTTATGGATGACTTTGTTTTAATTGAATGCAATTTTCGAGTCCCTTTTATTGTTTCAACGTCATTTCCAATTGATCTATCTACGTCTTCGATCCAAATATGCCAAAAAAACATTTATATGGAAAATTTAAAGAAGAATGTAAATATGATATTAAAATACAATCAAAGATAATCATTGTGATAAATGTACACTGTTTAAAATTAGATATCCAATAAAAATTAAATTGAATGTACCTTCGCACTTCCCTTGATCGGTTAGTCTCATGGCTTAGAGCAACGATGCACCATTGAACAACTTCTTTCGCATCCACAAGTCGACTTGCAAAGGGGTTCATTTGATATCTTCTAAGTGCTCGTTTTATGCATGCCCTTGCACCGTCATGTTCTCTTTTTCCATGGCCAGTCTCAAAAAAATTCCAACAATGTTTAATGCGGGTTTTCTTATGAAGACAACACAACCAAAATAATGATCGTGCAGATTTGAATTGACCTGCGCATCCGTCCGACCATATCCAATGTTCATTGAATGTTATTCCATGATTTTTCAAGGAATCATAATTTTTCCAAAACAATGTTGTACAAAATATGTACCATGTGTACGATCGTCAATGATATAAAATTGATATTATTTAATAATATGTCGATTTTCATTGGTGCTTTCTATATGATCGAAATTTTTTTCAGCATGTTTATATAGAATATGGACGAGCATGGAGACTTGGTCAGAATGATAGTATTCACTCTGAATTTTTTTTTTGTGGAACAAATGTGTAGTTTTCTACAAAATTAATTACTGACAAAATGGTCCTTGGTGGAAAAACTTCACGGGATTTTTTGAATTGCAAATCTTGCCATCAAACTCTATGGGAATGCTTGGTGTATTTGTAAATTTCTGCCTCAAACTTTCTCAAGAAGTCTATCACAAAAATTTCTTCTTCTCGTAATTCAATTCTTTTAACAGTATTTGCACATTGAATCGATGTATGGATATATTCATATCTCTTCCATTTCACTTTCATGTTGGACAATGATTGATCATTTATATCAGTACGATATTTGTTTTGAAATTTAGTCAAATTTCCATAATCAACGCATTTTTTACCACCAACACATTTATTTTCGTAAAATATTTCATCGCTTTCTCTTTCACATAAAATTTGAGATATGAAATCACAGATAGTGGAAGGAGGAGGTGAATCCTTCCAAAATGTTCTACCAAAATCAAGGAATGTGTCATAATATAACTCAAATTCCACATGATAACGACAACAACAAGTGTCGCGTATGATGATAGGTTTTACATACCATGGTTTTTGTTGAACAAAAGCACTAATTGAAACATGAATTTCACGATTATCTTCTTTGAACTTGTTGAACAAATCTATCTGATTGGTTTCCAAGAAATGTTTTTCATGTTCTTCGTACTAATTTCGTGCTATTCTTCTTCGCATCACATGCCTTGCAGTTGGCGAAACACGCGAATTATTCTTCCAATATTCATATATTATTTTTTTAACATTTTCTCGAAGTCTATCTTTGTATGGTTGCCTACAAATAGCTCTCCAACAAGCGAGTTCATCA
Organism: Pinus albicaulis; assembly: GCA_034641835.2. Classification (NCBI taxonomy): domain Eukaryota; kingdom Viridiplantae; phylum Streptophyta; class Pinopsida; order Pinales; family Pinaceae; genus Pinus; species Pinus albicaulis. The sequence continues at coordinate 959,965,882 of CM076584.1, forward strand.
TTTACATATGTTTGCAACAGAAATTTTCGATGTTTGTGCAAATTTTTTCGTGAGGTTCCTAATGCTCGTGCCATAGATTTTACCAAGCAAATCTCTTTAGTACTTGATGAAACCAGTGTCATATGTATTGCTCTACGTACAACTGAAACATTTTTCTGTCTAGATCTTCTAATTGAATTTATAGCACTATTTATATTTTGTATCACATTTTCCTTCATTTTTTTATCTTTGGTTGATTTTCGAATACCCAGTAAAGTCGTAGCTTCTTTTAATTTCCTTAATGATAGGAGACCTTTCAACATTTGGGCTTGAACTGTCACCTTTTCCTTTATGAAATACTTCTCAAAAATGCGGTTAACACGATATCATATATAATGGTCAGTTTTTTTATCTCCATATGTGTGAGTGCCAACATTTTCTAACATCTCATCATCGACATTGATTTCATCTGTACATATTTGAATGAATAGTACATAATAAGTTTACATATTCAATAAATAACTAAACTAATAAATATATGTATAATTTCAATAATACGTGCACGTGTTCAACATATATATATATAGATATGTACATACCTTGTGATTCAATTTCTTCACTTGAATTTCTTTCAACATTTTCACCATCTTCAATCATTGGTTCAATATCTCTTTCACTTTCTCTTTCAAAATTTTGTATCTCATCATCAATGTTTTGAGGAATATCTCTCTTTGTTTACATTGCAAAATATTTTTCAAATTAGTTCATCAAATAAAAATTAAGCTTCAAATTTTACACTAGGAAAATTTTAAATATATCAAAATCATAATATTTACATTTACATACCTGCTTCAACTTCTAGTTGAGGTTGATTTTCCCCTTCAATATTTGAGAGTGCTTCTATCTTTCTTTTGCGGGATTGTCTCATCTCTTCTCTACGTTTCGCAGGGTCTCTTTTTCGATCATATTTTCTCGTACAATTCCTTCGATTTCCCATGATAATAGAGTATGAAGTTCAAAAAAATTCCTTCAAAAATTTAGACAAAAAGTCAATTAAAAAAAAACATCACAAAAGATTTAATTTAAAAAAACTCATTTTAAAAATTTTGCAAAAAATACATACTCCAATCCAAAACACTTACTTTAAAAAATTCAAGAAAAAAATTTCTTATAAAAATGAAACGAAGTTCAAAATATTTCCTTCGAAGTCCTACAAAAAAAAATCATTTAAAAAGTTACACAAAAACTCATTTTAAAAAATAATTATAAAAGATTTACTTCAACCCAAAACCAAAAAATGTCCTTTCGAAATTAAGCCCAAGTCCATAGCTTCAAAAATAATGAAAATTAAGCCCAAATCGATACTTTAAAAAAAAATGAAGCCCAAAAAACATCCAAAAAACTGTATCACATACCTCCAAGAAATTTCCTTTGAATGTACCTCCAAGAAAAGTCTTCAAAAATGTTCTTTGAATGTACCTCCAAGAAAATTATTTAAACCCAAAACAATTCCTTGCAAAATGAGATCAAATGTACAAAAATAATATGCCTCAAGGAAAAGTCCTTAAACCCAAAACAATTCTTTGCAAAATCAAATCAAGACTTTTGTAAAATCAGACCAAACGTGCGAAAATATGCGAAAATAATGAATGATTTTGTGGCAATTTATATTGTCATGAAATGTTTTTTTGGATGGGCTCGGCAGTACTTTCCGGCCGACGGAAAGTTAGGTAAAAGTTCGGCCAAAATTTTAAAAAATAGTTTGGTCTAATTACTTTGTTGTTTGACTTAACAGGTCATCGGCATAAAAAACATTTCGACCAAACTTCGTTTAAGAGTTCGGCCGAACTAACGTGTCACCAGTTACGCAGAACCAAGCCCTGAATACGTTTCTGCAACTTTGGACTGATTAAACTCCATGAAATATTCTAAATTAACTGTCGGATCCAAGACAATCACTTTCAGAATTCAATCTACTTTCAGGAAATATAACTTTTATGGAATTTCATAAATATTTACTAATTTTAATTAATTTTGTAATAAAACGGATGCAAACAATTTCTGAAGGTCATTATGATTCAGTGAAATCAAAATTTTGTATCTTCCAAAATACATTGTAAAAAAATTGAAAAAATTATGGTACATTACATTGGTTCGTCGTATCTAATGGGTAGCTTTTAGATTTTTAGTTTATAACTTATACGTTAAGAAATTTCTTGTGTCGCGAAACATATTCAAAATATGCAGTTTTTTCATATTGGACCAGTTCAAAAAATTCTAGTAATTATAATATGCATCCATTGGCTTTGTAAATATGACGAAACCGAAGTAGGCTCTGTCTATATTGTTGTAACACATTTTGTTTCTCAAAAACACAAATTTTCAAAGAATACAACATTGCGTATTAACATGACTTCTTATGAATATGTTAATTGTTAAAAAACACACACTCAAATAAATGCTAAGTTGACATATCAAATGTGTATAAAAAAATTCCAAAAAATAAGTAATAGAAAGCTAACAAAATTTCTCACAACTTTTATTTTTATCGCAAAATGAAATTCTAAACAGAAAAATTGTTTTAGCTTGCAGAAATTTGAAGAACCGAAAAAAATGAAATTTTTTTCTCAAAAAAGGGAAAAAAGTGTAACCCAACTTCACATTTTCACCCTGAAAATTAAGCCCAAATCCATACCTTCAAAAAAAATGAAGCCCAAAAAACATCCAAAAAATGTATCTGATACCTCCAAGAAATGTCCTTTGAATGTAATGTCCTTTAAATGTACCTCCAAGAAAAGTCCTTAAACCCAAAACAATCATTTGCAAAAATTTCCTTTGAATGTAACTCCAAGAAAAGTCCTTAAACCAAAAACAATTCTTTGCAAAATCAGACCAAGATCTTTGTAAAATCAAACCAAATGTGCGAAAATATGCGAAAAGAATGAATTCTTTTGCGAAAATTTATATTGCCGCGAAATGTTTTTTTGTAGGGGCTTCATGGTATTTTCCGGCCGACAAAAAGTGGGGTAAAATTTCAGCCGAACTTTTATAAAAAATTCGGCCGAACTTTTATGTCGTTAGACTTGATGGGCCGTCTGCGCAAAAAACAATTCGGCCGAACTTTTTTTAAGAGTTTGACCGAACTAACACGTCAACAATTACGCATAGCCAAGCTCTGAATACATATCTTCAACTTTGGACTGATTAAACTCCATGTAACATTCTAAATTAACTATCGGAACCAAGACAAGCATTTTCAGAATTCAATCTACTTTCAGGAAATATCACTTTTATGGAATTTCATAAATATTTACTAATTTTAATTAATAAATATTCTAGACCTACATCTATCACTTTCCAGTACTTCAAAAAACATAAGCATATAATTCGATGTCAAAAAAAGAGTTTTAACTCTACTGACTTGTAGAGTCTATCTGAAAAAAGGTATGTGCATACAATAATATGTTATGATTTTTGTACTTCAGTTGGAATTTATTAGTATTATGGAATAATGTATTGCATGTATTTGGTTAGTATATAGACATTTGGGATAAAAGAAAATAACTTTTGATATTAGTCTAGTTTATAATATCTATTTTTTTTAACTTGAACTGAAAACATGCTTATATTTTATCAAATATCCACTGGGAGGTAGAGCTATACAACCATTACAAATCGACATTCATGCTCAGACTAACTGGAAACATTAAACTAGACAAAACTATAATAGGTTTAAATCAATGAATTCTGCTTATCAAACTTAGAAATCAATCACATAAGACATGGAAATGAAGACGTAAGGCACAATAATTTCAAACATATGATAACAAAAGAAGAAACACTGCTAAAAAAAATAACACATGAATCCCACCACAACAACTGCAAACTATGTCTATTAGTTCCTGCCGAAATCACTGAATACACTAGTGTTCCAAGCTAAATTCCACAGCATCCAACCTTTGAAACTGATTACAATGGGCCTCATATTGGAAAATACATCATAGGATAGCTCATCAGGTTAAAAATCCTATTCAAGTCTCATCATAAATGCCTTTGATGTGTCCTCACCTAAAGATTAGGATAGTTGAAACAATTTCTGCGATTTTAGACAAAGCTTATGAGAGCTTATCTCGTCATTAACTACAAATTTTCTCATATAGTGAGGAAAAAAATAAGTAAAAAACTTAAAATAAACTAAATGATTACAAGACATCGAATTTTATATCATTAAATGCATGAAAATGTCCCTAGACCAGATGGGTCACACCAGAATGCATCAAAACAAGAATTTAGCAGAAAGGTCGCGAAAAGGTCGCACTAGTTGAGAGCTACTTTTGGCTGACTTTTAGGAGTCCAAATTGCATTACGAAATCTATGTCAAGTAGCCACACGTGTCTTATTTCCAATTAGCCATAAAACTCCAAAAATTACCCACGGGAAGTCCTCCAAAACTTGATTTTTCCAACCTCACTCAGAAGCGTCGCGTCGGTCTAGATTTAGTGGCAAAGGCATGAAAAAGGTGAGGTTTTCTGCATTTTTTTTTTTATCGAAATTAGAAGTTGTTATGGAAAAAAAACTTCATATTCACCATGTATACATCATTGTCTATCCATACATGTAGAGAAGAACTCATTTGGATGCCCAGTCAAAAAGGGTCGCACCTCGGCGCGGCCATTTTGTGTGTCATTTTCTACAAAATTTAAAAAAAATCAAACTCCTCCAAAATTTTTAGAATTTGTTCCTTAACTGCTCTATATGATAGGATAAACATCCAAGGATGTTTTAGACATCAATTTGAGTCATTGACTTCTTTTTCTTGTCTCCCTTTGCTTGTCTTGGACCTCTTGAAGTTTTCTTTTCAATTGCTTAATTTTTACTTGTGCAATTTGATTTCTGGTTTGATATTGGGAAACCATGTTTTTTTTAATCTTATTATCCCTGTTTTCAGTCTCCAAGAGCTTTTCCAAGTGAATGTTCACCTTTTCAAGCCAAAATTCCTTGTCTTCATTGATTTCTTTAGCCATCCTCTCCTCAAAAGCTAGCTGCTCATCTGTAGGGTTTTGTTCTTTGTTTTTCTACACTACCTTCTTGAGACCCATAGTTCTTGGTTTCATCCTCTTCACTTGGTGTTCATGTTCATCAGGCTCAACCATTGTTTTACCATTTCCTGTTTATTTCCCTCAAACAACTTCTTCTCCAAAATCAATTGATTTGTCTTCAATTGATTGTTTTCTTGCTCAAGAAATGAGATGACAAATTGAGCCCTTGCTAGGTTATCTTGGAGCTATTTTATCTGAGTCTCCTTTTATTTGATTATTCTCTGCAAGTTTTCATGGTCATGATGGTCCTCTAGGTCAACCAAATCAAAATAATTTTCCTCCTTATCACGCATTTATGTCTCATGAAATGTTGATGGTGATCCCTGTGGTGAAATAGGATTGGCCCCTTCCTCTTTCCGAGGAGAAAACACAAGCCTCCTGCCTCTCTGATAGGCGAGAGTGACCTCGGACCTAGGCCTCTTTTAAATCTCATCCTATTTTCTTGGTGATCCAAGCTCCATTAACTATGTAGACATTAACCATAATGCTATTTTTCTGCTAGGAGAAAGAATGGGACTAATACCAGGAGTAGTGTTTAGTTTATCCATGAAGGTTTTCTAGGTGATTTTCTTGGCTAAAAGCTGATGCATAACTAAAATCTTGATTAGGATATGGTGAAATAGATTGGTGATATGAGGATGTCCCCTGGTCTTAACCTTTTCAGTGATATTCACCACACTTATAAACAGAAAGTTGGACAAATCAAGTGCCTTTATAGAGGTGAAGTGCAAAAGCAATCTAACATGATACCTGTATAATATGGAAAACCTCCCTTCACAAGTAAAATATTTCATAATTATTTTCATCAAAGGGGCATACTTTTCACGAAGAAATTTGAAAGGAAAAACATGCTCAGGAACATCTCTAAGGTTAGGTTTTAGGAGCATTTTATAATCATCAAGCTGTAATTCCATGCCCTTCAACCAATTTTCACCCTGGTTTGGAATACCTATGGTTGAAGAATTTATGTATGTTGAAACATTGAACTCTACACCTACTATAACAACTCTATCTATGTGAAAATTATGGGCAAAGAGACTGGTCAAAGGAACATGAGAGACAACCCTTGTGATCATCTCACAAAACTTCATACAACCAACATTTACAAAACATCTTTTAAAAAATGGAGAAGCATTGATTTCACTTAGACTCAATGGCTCAAATATTGAATGATGTTCTCCCTTTTTAACTTTCTATTTACTCTCTGTTTCACTCTCCATGAAATTTGTTGAGGGATAGTACCCTAGACAAGTTTAGGGTTTAGATAATAGGTCACAGTGGTTTTGAAAACAGAGGAAAGGTAGTGATGGTATGGAAATTTCCTCTAGGGTTTTGAGGAGACAAAGGGGACTATGAGATTGAATGGTATGGTGAAATTTATTTCTCGAGATGAAATGGTGTGGTAAGGAGTTTGTAAATTGTGCAGTGGAAACTTGGTAGAAGGCTAGGATTTAATGAAGTCAATGTTAAATAGGTAGTGAGTGATAGGAAGTGTGTAGGCTATGGTTTTTATGGAGGATACTAGTGAGAATGTATATGAGTGAAAGCTAGGATTTCCTTCACTAAAACAATGGAGAATAAAAACTACTGAAAGACTTTGCTGGAGAAAACCTTGAGAATAAACCACTTTATCCTTGATGACACTACTTGAAAAGAAGGTGTATATGATCACTTACATTTTGTAGAAGCTTTATGGGTCTTTTGAAAAATCTTTGGAGGCTAGAAAAACTCTAAATTTTTGCTCTGAAACTATGAAGAAACTCCACATTTCAAAACCCTCACAATTCTGAAAAAAGGTCATGAAAAGGTCGCAGAAGTGTCGCGAAAGGGTCACGCTCGCAGAAAGGTCATGAAAGGGTCACGGCTGACAAAAAAGGTCGCACTTGACCAGAAATATTGCAGATAGGTCGCGCCTCTCTAAAACTACAGAAGAAAAAAAAAAACCTCCTTTTCTAAAGTTTTGCCTTCTCTTGATTTTCACAGTGATTTCAAGGAGATCCAAAGACATATAGAGTAAAAATGAATTTAATTTAGCTCCTCCATAGGCCTTTATGAGTTAATTTTGATATCTTAGTAATTAATGAGGTAGGATGGCCCACCTCACCAATTTACCTTTGCCTTTTGAAATTTAGGACCTTTTTGAAATTTTGAAACCTTAGAACCATTATTACATATAAAAACATAAATTACATTTGAAATCAAAAAATTTATTGAAGATACTTGCCTATTACCACTCCTCCGATTGCTTGATTTTATGCATGAAATGGCAACTTGGTGACCTTGAAACCCTAATGACCTAATGGATACTCTTAGCTGGATGGAATCATGATAGAAATGAATGAAATTATGATGAAAATATTTTAATGATAATACACTCAACTTATTTGATGACATGAACCAACAATTTTAAAATTTGGAAAGAGTGGAAACAATCCTAGACCTAATGCCAAGTGACCAAATTTTTGCTTGAAGACTTAGTGAAATGACAAAAAATTGACTTAGGGACCCTATCAACTAATCTTGAAAGAGTACATTTGATCACTGGTGACAGGATGTAAAGACTGACACTAACAAATACCACAGATGGGATCTAGTCCAAGTTTGACTATTGAACCTTCTCCAATATCCCATAGAGGATTTCTAAAAAACCATTCTTTGATATTAATAAAACCCTGCCATATAATTCAGACTTTTTTTGTTACATGCACCATTTCTTATCCAATTAATGCAATTTAAATTATTTAAATATTTCTTCTTTATAATGGACTACCAAATGCCTGAACCTAATAAAGAGTGATAAAAACTCTTTGTCATTAAGGACCAACTAAAACTTTCCAAGTTCTTAAGACCCCATCAACTAGCTGCCTTGGATTGCGCAAGATCTTTTAGGCACACCAGATGAAATTTGTTATCACCTTTGTACCGGACCATAAAAAATTTTACATGATGACGTTAATTATCTTGATGACGAGTCTTGGAATCATGTATAAATGTAGCCAGTACACTGATATACTTTGTAAAACAACTTGTGTTAAGATCAACCTGCCTCCATTTGATAACCATTCCTATGACCCAAATTCCAGCATGTCATGAAATTTTGTGATGATCTAGTGCCAGTCTCTAATGAGGTATTTATCTGGTTTTATAAAGAAACCAATAGATTTAAAACCCAGGTTCAATGGAGAGAAATTATTAAGGAAATTCCTGTTATTTCCTCAATTTGTTTTAAATCTATAGACACATATATGATCAACGATTTTAACTTATTCATATAAAGTCCAAATGTGTCACCAAACTTCATTAAGATCTGGAAAATATCAGTCCATTGAACTGCCAAGACCTGACCAGATATTAGAATATCATCAACAAACAACAGATGTGATACTGAAACCATTTTGGTAATGGAAATTCCTGGGAATACTCCATCCACCTTAGCTACTGTTGGATGGAGAAATCGTTCTTGCGGACAAGACAGATCTCCCTAGTATCCTACGGATAACTAGCAACAAACAGACAAATGTAAACTACTTTCTCTAGATTATATTTGATCTAGAATTATCTATAATGAAGGATTTAGGACTTCCCTATAGTCCAGTGCTTATCGTAGTCTTCTTTCTTGTCGCTTTGAATACGTCTCCTTTCAGGATCTGTAATCAAAGACATGAAAGAATCAGAAGCACCTGCATAATATAGACTAATTCATAAACCATAAATCTATCTTGATGATCAAGGAATTCAAGAAATAAGTCATTTAAATAAACAACTCATTGATAAAATAGGATCCATTTGTATTATCTTTAATGAAAAAATGAGCCTTACAACCATGTTTTCCTTGATGTTGTACAGGTCCTTCTGGGTTCTGGAACAAGCATTTCCTCTACTTTGACAAGCCTTTGCACTCTCTTGACTAATATATACATGAGTGTGTAATCATTCCCATGTGATGATCAGTTAAGAGAGTCTGAGTTTCTCCAGCAATTCTCCTCAAAAAATCTCAAAGCCTAGCTCCCTTTTGAGGCTGAACTATGGCCTCAATTTATAGCAAAAGAGAAGAGGTTGCAGCTCCAAATAAGAGGGGATATAATCCTCTTTCAAAGGGATTAAGTTCCACATACCAAGGGGTAGGCTCCTTTAATGGAGGGATGAATGTACATGAAAGGAGCGAACTTTCCACCGGATAATTGCTTCCAGAAGCTTCCAGATTCAATCAACCGGGTTTCTAAATTTTACTTCCGCCTTCACTTTACCTTTTACAGGAATCTGCACCTTTAATGAAGAAAAAGTGCGGCCAGTTCCGCATGTTCTAGAACAAACAGATGCGGCACCACAGGTAATACTAGGAGAAAGTGAGGTACAAGTATTTTTATGAATTTTATAAGCTTTTCTCTCAATTTCAAGGCTTGGTTTTAGGAACTTGATGTTTTAGACTTCTATGGGAGTATTGTATGAGTAATGATGAACCCATACAGACAGTAAAATGTCATGGTGACAATTTTTAGTGTAACAAATACCGATATGATATGACTTAGGCCATCAATTACTAAGAGAAATAGTAAAGGTGATAATGATAAACACCGTCGAAGTCCCCAGGAGGCCTAAAAAAAGTCTAATGGGACTCCGTTAATAAGAAAAATATAGAAAACCAAGGTAACACAAGACATAATCCATTCAACAACCCCAACTGACAGACCGATCTTGTGAAGGATTATTTAGAGAAAAATATAGTACACATTGTCATATACCTTATGTAGATCTAATTTTAATGTGATAACCTCCATTTTCTTTGTTTTATTAGACTATAAACTCTCTTGGGCGATAGCAACAATGCCTTGTATCTGCCTATTCTGCAAAAAAATTAAATTTCTCAGGAGATATATGATCAGAGAGTTTACTTTTAATTCTTCTAGCAACAATTTTATAAATTAATTTATATGTGATCTTGCATAGGGATATAGTCCTATAGTTAGAGAAATCGGACATCTTCAAAATATTTGGAATAAAAGAAATTAAAGTCACATTTATAGCCCCAAATATTTTTGTCTGTCAATGTGACTCCTCAACCATCTGTAGCAGATCATTACCCATGATGTCAAAGAAATGGATAAAGATATCGAAAGTCCAAACATCAGGACTTGGACATTTTTATTTTGAAAAATAATTTACTATACAATCCACCTTTTGTAATGTGATAGATCCCCACGCCATGGAATCATTCTTAGCCAAGAGCATTTGAGGAAAATATTGGATGCATTTTTACTGGTTTTCAACGTCCACCTCCTATCCAACCCGATAAAATTCTCCAAAGAAGCGAATGGCCTCTCTATGTATCTCTTTCAATTTGTGGAAATTGTCCCGTATCATCAAAGATATCCCAAATATTTTTTTGACTCCTGCGTTGAGAAGCAAAGTGATGGAATAATTTTGTATTTTTATCTCTAACTTCGATCTAAATTGCGTGAATTTTGAGTTTTCATTCTTCCTCCTCCAATCTCGAAATATTTCTCTTGTGAGCCTTTAGATCCATGATCACAACATGCTTTTCCATAGAGAGAAAAGACAGATATGTGGGGTCATTTAAACGATACATTGTCTCATCAATCTCCAGCAACTCATTCCAGAGATTTTTATTCTTGTTTTTTCTTCCAAAGTCTCACCACTTTTTTTAATACACTTAGCTTTAAAACAACCTCCTCCATCTAGGATAAGACAAGTATTAGTAACTAGGGACTGAAAATATGGTTCTTGAATCTAAGAGTGGATGAATTTTAAAGGGTGGCCCCTCCAAATTTGATCAGCCAACCATTGGAGGATGATAAGGGTATGATCATATATAATTGTACATGATATCCATGATCACATGTAACCAATTTTTTCCAATATATTTTCATGGTCTAGGAAGAAATATATTTTTTTGGAAATTTTATTTGGACCAATTCTACTATTATGCCAAGTGAGTGAGAGTGGATCGAGAAGGACATACATTAATTTGTTTGTATCAAATATACCCTGAAAATAGGGCCCCATAGGATCTAATTGACACCTATCTCCCCAACATTCAGCTCTAGAGACCATGAGATTTAAATCACCTACGAGAATAACCGAGCCAATATTTAAAATTCCACGTGAATCCAAATTCTAACAAAAAATGTTTTTGCCTTTATGAGGGGTATATATACTAATAATATGGAAACGTTGAGATGATCTCCTTATAAAAATCATCAGGAGAATTCCTAGGAAAAAAATGGAATGCAGAGAAATCTACTAAGTCGAGATCCCACAATGCAACCAACCCACCATATAAACCTGATGCATTATCTGTGACAATGTTCTACCAAGGGCATAAATTCAAAAAGTATTGCAGATCTTGGACCTTAGAAACCACGGTTTCTTGAATAGAAACACAAAGATACAACAAAACTAAACTTTAATTGATAAATAACAAAATATAAAATTTGTTTACATGCAAAATGAAAGCAAACTAGCTCAGGCGATGTAGTTGTTGCATCTCTTCTCAAAGATAAGCTACCATTTCTTGTGGCTAGTTTCCTTATTGAAAAGTCAACAATAAATGTGTCTCTAATTTAATTTTCACTTAATTAAATTGGACAATAAAATGTATTCTTATCTCATAATCACTTGTAATAGTTAACTGAGTGTGATAAACTCAGTTAGCTCATGAATTTCGAGTTAAGGGTGGTTGGTGAGGCATGTAGAGTGATTCTATTAGTTATGGAATTCGAGTTGTAGTTAGTGCATCAGTTTAATGCATGAGATATCAGTTATCTCAATTTATTGAGTTAAAATCACTTCAACTAGTCGTAACTGTTTTTTGCACTACTGAGAGGTCAAGTTGAATTAAAACAGATTTAGTTCACAAGTAGTGATCTGTCATGCAACTGATGATTTACTATTAATAGCTTCATGCATGCCAGTTCCAGTGGAGACCCAGATGAGACAAAGGTTAAAGGGATGTTAACTATCAGTTGTATTATTAGTAGGCTGCTCACATGTAGTAAAACATCCATACGATTTCCCATGAGCATTGTGAATATTTGTAAGGATGAATTTCCTAAAGAATATGGATTGCATTCCACATGAATTGCACAAGGCAAGCAAGCTGATTAGAGGCGGGAAATTTGCTAAGTGTTGGTCGATTTTGTGAGACAGTTGTGAGAGTGCAGGAGAATCTTGTGAGAAGAGTTCATTGTAATTGTTTCATGATTCCTTGGTGAATATACAATAGAATATAGAGGGGTTTTGAGCAACAATATTTTCCTGGGAAAATATATTTGTTGTGGTTTTATTTGCTTCTTTCTTTACTTGTTGTGATTGGAGATTGTGTTTATTTTCCGCAATTTATTTTTAGAAGGATTCAATATCTTTCTTTAGTATATCGCATGATCAAATTGAATCCATTGATATACATATTTGTTGTATAATTTCTACATGGTATCAGAGTGCAGGAAATCACTATAGTGGAGAATAAATTGAGTTTGTGTTGAATAGCATTCGAATTTGCAAAAGTATTATTTGGTGCGACAGGCAGATCAAGATCAAGATGGATTTCAATGGCTTGATATTGGAGTATTCACTCGAGGGAATTTCCAATTATATTGCACGGAAAGATAGGATGGAGGCAGTTATGGAGGACAACAGGTCGAAATAATTCATTGAAAATGACATTCCCAAACCCGCAGCAGCAGATGCCACTCTTCTTGATGCTTGGAAAAATAAGTTTGCAAAGGAGAGGAGGACCTTATTGGATGGAGTAGGAGACCAAATTGTCTCAAGTCTCCATGGAAAAGCGACTCCATATGTAATGTGGAATTCTTTGACAGATCTGTTTCAGAATAACAGTGACCACATAAAATTGGCACTGAAGGACAATCTCAGGAAAATCAAAATGGAAAAAGGCAACACTATTCTGAACTATTTAACCAAGTTTGTCCAATGTCGAGAAGCATGCAAAGGCCACTTTTCACAAGAAGAAGAACTGAGCAACAAAAATCCTTGAGAGAGTTCACTAAGACGTGTGTGGAACATTCTCTATAGCTTCGACCGCAAAGCACGGGTATTATGTGATATTTGTTGATGATTTTTAAGAAAATTTTGGATCTACTTCATGCAGAATAAAGATCAGACGTTCTCAAAATTTTGTGAGTTCAAAGCACTGGTTGAGAAAGACACACAGAAGCATGTGAAGTCTCTTAGGAGAAAAAATGGTGGTGAGTACATCTCCAATAAATTCAAGAACTTTTGTAGAAAATAAGGAATTCTAAGAGACTTTATTGCGCCTCATAAGCCACAAAAGAATGGGGTCGCAGAAAGAAACAATAGAACAAGTGTGGGTGTGGCATCAGTGATGTTGCATGATCAGGGCCTACCATTGCATATGTCGATGGAAGCATGCAACCTGATAATTGGCGTGAGTACACCAGAGAAGGCTTTTTCTGGTAAGAAAAATGATGTTTCATATTTTAAAAATTTTGGCTCATCTTTCTATTGTCATGTGACCAAATAATCTAGGAAGAAGCTTGAACCAACAACCAAGATTGGGATATTTTTTGGGTACATTGATACTCCCCACAAATATTGGGTGTATTTGCCAAAAAACAGGATGACTGTTGTGACACAGGATATAAAATTTGATGAGGAGAAAGCCATGCGATTTTCCCTTGAGAGGGAACTTGATTTGTATGCAGACGAGGAAATGTTGGTTCCAAAGGATGAACCTCAATATGTGGAGCAACCACATGTGGAGGATCATGGGGTGGAAGAAAACACTCATGCAGAGCCATCCACCAGAAATGGTAGAAGGCGCACCACGAAAGCTGATAGATTGAGCCTTGATGTGGCAGAACATGTAGGAGAACCTACTTTAGTCCGCAGACAGAGAGAGACTCCACATAGGTTTACTAGATCCATGGCTCTTATGAGCGGGTGTATTGTGACAAAACCATCCTCCTTTTAGGAATCAGTGCAACAACTAATTTGGGTTGACACTATGCTTGAGGATTATGACTCCATCATTAAGAACAGTGTATGGAAAGTTGTCCCAAGACCAGTCAGAAAATCAATGGCTAGATCTAGATGGACACATGGGAGTGTGTAGAAGTACATGGCTAGACTTGTAGCTCGGGGGTTCTCACAAGTTGAGGGGATTGACTATGAGGATAATTTCACACCGATTGCAAGATACTCATCGATTAGATCTATCCTTGCACTCTCAGCGTAGATGGGGTGGCAGATACATCAGATGGATGTGAAGACTGTGTTTCTCAATGGAATTATTGAGGAATAAATGTACATAGAACAGCCAAAATGTTACAACAGGTTAAGGAGTATTTTCTGAGACATATTCATACATATGGTGATCATGATGCTAAATATGGGGAAAATCCTATTCACACAGAAGAAATATCGATACCAAGGAATATACATTTGGATGATTGGAAGGATTATAATATTATAAATTATGTCTATGGACAGTTTCCAAGGAAAGTCAAATACAAGATATTACTAAAAAAATCTCATATTCAACATCATCCAGTAGCTTGAAGACAAAATCTAGATTAGATAGTGATATACTCATAAGATTTTATGCATACAATCATTAAACAAAAAAATCCATATTTTAAAGGAGTAGGTTATGAATAAAATCTTCCATGCACATACATATTCCAACAAGTAGCATTCAAATGACAACTTTGGATAGACAAAGATACGTGCCAGGATTTCCTTTTTTAAAGGAATTTGACTTCATCCTCATCTATTCGAAAATAAAGTTGGAAATTAAAGAAAGTAATTTCACATGTGAAAAATAATCCAAGAGGAATCAAGCTGAGTATTTTTCTCAAACGACAGAAGGGAGATATATTTCTTGGTGGTTAATGAGAGGACATGTAGCCCAGTTTTTCCAGTAACATTATTAGTGTTTTAAACAAATAAATCAACACTTAAAATATTGAGGACAAATTATGTCAAGGTGGCAGAGTATCCCTATTCTTAAGGCTCAAAATCGACCATAAGTGTCATTCAAAAGGGAACTCATCAACAGATGGAAATTAAGGGGTTCATCTCCGTATTTGTAGGATACTTGGAATCCAAGAGTGATTCCAACAACTCCAACAACACCTACAACTCGATACAACTTGCAACTTGTCTATTTTAATTTATCTTTTATGATTGTATTTGATTTTATTTTCCAGCAAAATGAGGATGCAGTTTAAGATTATTTTTATTATAAAAACATGCATTTTGTAATAAAAAGGGATTGATTGTGGAGAAGGAGAATATATTTATTTGATTGTAAGTTGTTGAAATTATTTTCAGGTATTCAACTCATAAATATAGAGGCAGTATTGTTTTAGGATTCGTGTGTCCAATAAATGGTGATGGTTCTCTCTTTCTCAATTTTTTTTTCCTTCTAGTTTTCACATGGATTCTCTTTATTGATTGTTTACAAGAATATGTTGAACAAAATTTACTCCAAGTACTCTGCTAAAGATTTTTAAGAAAATCTAAATGTTTTCCCTTTGAGATTTATTATTATAATATTCCCAAATGGGAAAATCAGAAATACATGCATCAAAAACGCATTTTTCAGAAATATGTGTAATAAAAATCAATAACAACCCATGGATCCTTTAGATTATACATCATAGGACCCAAATCCAATAGGAGATCAGAAACAAATCATGATAGATGATTTAAACAAGTCTCCCACACCTAGAATAGCCCAAAAACAATGCAACCCCAAAACTACTGCAACAGAGAAATACTGCCACAAGTGACATTGCAATCTAATAAGGGTTTATACTCAAAAATTATAGAGACAAATATATCTGATATTATATTAATCAATAATGCTAAAAAACTGAAATCTAGTCTCTTTTACACCATTCCAAGAGAACCCGGGAAGGGTTACTAGAAATACACCCCAATACAAATGGTGATCTTGATCTAAAAATGGAACTATTTGTAATGCTATGCAAAGTATCCATTTCCATTAAAATTAATGTGCAAAGTATTCTCCATGTCTTGCAGGTTAAACAAAGTGTTTTTGATAATTTTTTTCTGAATTTTTGTGTGAGGAAATGTTAATTAAGTTTACTTTTTAACATATTATATTAGAAATACATAGCAAGAGAAATTCACCATAGCGCCACACAACAAACTGATGAGGGAGTTCACCCCTCGTGGGCTACATCTACTGGGTCCAAGGCTCCCAATTGGCATGTCCTTGCTCTATTAAGTTGCTCAAAATGGTTATATAGTGAGAAATATGCCTAAACAGGCAAAACCAGCCATGAAATTGACTTCAGAAGACAGAAATAAGCTAAAAATGGCTTTTATTTCACCTCAAACAGGGAAGTAAAACCCAA
Organism: Pinus albicaulis; assembly: GCA_034641835.2. Classification (NCBI taxonomy): domain Eukaryota; kingdom Viridiplantae; phylum Streptophyta; class Pinopsida; order Pinales; family Pinaceae; genus Pinus; species Pinus albicaulis. The sequence goes on from CM076584.1 coordinate 959,982,344, forward strand.
TATAGCTCCATATCCCTGATGGCCCTCGTGGCCCTTTCCTCTTCTCTGAAGCAAAAATGGCTGAATAACACCTCTGTTCGCTTTGAAACCTGTCCCAAAAACTCTAGAATGCTCCAGAAACCCAAAATTGACTAAAATTTCGTCCAATTTGGTTCAATATTGTAAAATTTATGATCAAAACAAATTTCTGCCCAATGTCACTTGAAAACCCCACTAAATGTGGGCTAACTCCAATTAGGAGCGCTAAATTGGTGGACAGGACCGAAAATGGAAGAACCGCACAATATTTGGGGGTAGCAATAAATTTAACTATCAAATAACTACGCGTTCACATGCAGAAAAGGCGGACATGGTTAGTGCTGGCGATTAGCGTTAACTCTGCACCCACGGTCATGGCGTGTAGGTCGTATGAAGAAAAGGGCTAGCACCCTAGGGCTTAACCCAACTCTCCGTCGTTTGAAATGGGCTTAGCCCTTGATCACCACTCGTGGTCGCGGGCCTTAGCCCTTAGCCCTGGGGCTTAAACCTGATTCTCCACCTGTTCAACAAAGCCTGACCCAAGTAGTCATTCAACCTTTTGCACGAGTGCCCGCATGACGACCCAACTCAAGCATTCATGCCGACCCGAATGGTCGTTTACTTCCTGCACTAGGCGACCTGAATAGTCATTCAATGTCACCTGACTCACCCTCATTTACATGCCGCCCAACCTTTCGTTCAACAATAGCTCTTTTGTCGTGTTGGTCGGGTCGACCCTGCTCGAGGTGTCAGGTCGAGGTTTCTACCCACCTTTCCCACAAAATTTTAACATGACCTTTGAACATTTGGCCTGGGGCCACATGGAAGCCTCCGGGCAGGCCACGTGGCACCCTTTAGTAGGCCTATAATAAAACATATAAAAATTAAATATTTTCCATAAAAAACTTTGGAAAATGACAAAAAAAATTGTTCAAAAGTCCTATTTTGAAGGTTATTGGGCAACTTCAAACTTTAATATCTTTCACATACGACATCGTATTTGAGTCCCGTTCATGGTGCCAGAATCATAGAGACGAGGCCTATCCGGTCGTTTAGATTACAACCAATTCTTAGCAGTTCCATTTTTGAGCATTTTTTCAACTTGGACATGATCACCTGATCACACCTCCCAAATGGGAAGCTTTTGGACCCCAAAAGCTCTCTGAATTATAGAAATTGAAGATGAGGAGACTGATTCTCCACTCTTTCAACCTTGAACCACTGAAATATTCCTAACTTCATCAAATTGAGCTTCTCATAAAAAGATAAATTCTTCCTTGAATCCGCTGACTGACTGTTGCTAACCTTGACTGAGTCATAATGCAAATTTTTGAAATTTGCAGAACAACAACTATAATTTGCAGAAATCATACTATTCCTATAATGGTCTACCTTCAAAGGAAATTGAAATTGAGATTCACCTTGCCAAGTGTCCTTATGGCGAATTTTTTCCGAATGAGCCATGTACTTGTGTCGATTCCCAACCAAGTTTTCTCGCCATACCAATCTTCCATTCTAAAACCAGCAATGACCCATGCTGAACTTTGTGCCCTCTTTGCTTGCATGCTTTTCCCTCTCTTGGATTCTTGCACCACTTTGCACCGACACTTTGTCCTCTGCACCGATTGACACCAAAGACACTTTCTGCAACATCTTGTCATCTTCTTCCAAAGACGACCTGCTTTCAGACTGAAACATTTCATCATTACATCAGCAATAACATGAAAAGGATTATGTACAAAATATTTTTTCTTAATCATCAACAAAGTCAAATTTTGACTTACATTGACAAGCCTTTTCAACTGCCCTACATTCACTAAAGAAGATTCTAGCTTCTTCCGATGTGCTCTCACAATAAACTCCTTGCCATCCTTAAACAAATGGTAATTGTTCTCATGGTGATGGAAGATCGCTTTTTTGTCAAATAAATATGGACTACCCAACATCACACCTATAATGTCAAGCGGTACCACATCTAGTTCAACCAAGCCAACATAATGAGATGTTATGGCGAAGCGCAACATGCACTTCCTTGAGACTTGTAAATTAGTATCCTTGCAAATCCAACCAAGTGGATATGGCTTAGGATGTGGAATGGTTTCAAGTTTTAGCTTCAAATAGTGTGTCTATCTTTGTATGTTTTGAGATTATCCTCACATGAAATAGCTCTATCCTCCTCTGTTCATTTGGAGCTTCTATGTGACAGTTTAAAGTGCTAGAACTGGGATTTGTTTCCTTTACAATCTCTTTCCCATTTATGTTCTTTAGTACCATGGCTATGCTTTTAGTTTCATCTCTTGATTCAGACCCTAAGTCTTGCTCATCAGTTGCAACCGTTTTTCCTTTTTCTTTGGCCTTACCTTTGGTTTTAAATATTTCTGGTTTCAGCTTCGGATGAAGTTTCCAGCAATGGTCTTCATCGTGGCTTGTTTTGGAACAATTTTTACAAAATAATTCCCCTTTTTCTTTCCTAGAGTTTGCATTTTTTTTCTCCCTTTGCCTTTAAATTCACTACCCTCATTCCCATCAAAAGATTGTTTACCTCTAGCCACTAAATGTGTGGCTTGTACACAAACCTCGTCTAGACTAGTAGGATTCAACATAAGGATAGTATGTATAAGATAATTGTGTAAACCACCTATATATTTCAGTAAATTATCTTGACTATGCAAATCAATTCCAAGTAATAAAGCCCTTCTTTTGAACTCTTGAGTGTAATCTTGAACACTTTTTCCCTTCAGTTGTCTAAAACTTTTCCAATTCAAGATAGCCTTTTGTAAATGAGCTAATGGACAAAATTGTTGCTTAATTACGGAAATAAATTCAGCCCATGATAAAGTGATCTTACCATGTTTTTTAATTTCATCCTTGGTCTTGGCTTCCCACCATACCAATGCTGCTCCTTCCATTCTCAAAGAGGCTAACTGAATCTTAGTGTAGTCTTCATGAAGGTTTTTTATCCTCAAATAAACTTCCAACTGTCTTATCCAATTTTCAAGTTTCTCTACATTGACCTCACCATTAAACATAAGCAACTCAAATTTAACATCAAGCTTTAAAAATGGACTTTTACCAGAGGTTTTAGACTTGTGATATTGATTCACCGAAGTTGAGGATGACGATGTAGAGGAAGAGGATGAAGATGGGGATGGTGGATCACCATTTCCTCCGTGTACTTTCTTTGACTTGTCATCACTTTTATTTCCTCTTGAAGAACCCTCTCCTTCTTTTTAGTGTCTAGACCCTTATTCTACAAGCCTATCATTCCTTTCTTGGTAGAGTATCCTCACCATCTCTGTCATGTCTAGGAAATCCTTTCGGAATACATGTTATTCTTCTTTGGGATCCATGTCTTCAGGAGCTTCTCCTTCTCTTGAATACATGCTTGAGGCTTCTTCAATGGCTCTTGGAGGTGGCTCTCTGGCCCTTCTTGGTTGTGGACTACTTTGTGCACTAACCAAGTGTCCTTCACCTCTCTTGAGTTTAAGCCTAGTAAGCATCAAAACTTGCAAACAATCAACTATATCTTTGCACAAGAACAAATGCATAGTAAAAATATAGCTTCTAAGGCTCAAATCCTGAGCTCTGATACCATCTGATCTGAAAATGGAACTATTTTTAATGCTATGAAAAGTATCCATTTCCATTAAAATTAATGTGCAAAGTATTCTCCATGTCTTGCAGGTTAAACAAAGTGTTTTTTATAATTGTTTTCTGAGTTTTTTTGTGAGGAAATGTTAATTAAGTTTATTGTTTAACATATTATATCAAAAATACACAGCAAGAGAAATTCACCATAGCATAACACAGCAAACTGATGAGGCAGTTCACCCCTCCTGGGCTACATCTACCGGGTCGAAGGCTCCCAATGGGCATGTCCTTGCTCTATTAAGTTGCTCAAAACGGTTATAAAGTGATAAATATGCCTAAATAGGCAAAACCAGCTGTGAAAATGACTTCAGAAGATAGAAATAAGCTAAAAATTACTGTTGTTTCACCTCAAACAGTGAAGTACAACCCAATACAGCTCCATCTCCCTGATGGCCCTCATGGCCATTTCCTCTTATATGAAGCAAAAATGGATTAAGAACACCTCTGTTCGCTCTACAACCTATCCCAAACACTCTAGAATTCTCCATAAACCCAAAATTGACTAAAATTTCGTCCAATTTGGTTCAATATTTTGAAAGTTATGATCAAAACAAATTTCTGCCCAATGTCACTTAAAAACCCCACTAAATGTGAGCTAACTCCAGTTAGGAGCGCTAAACTAGTGGACAGGACCGAAAATGGTGGAACCACGCTATATTTGGGGGCAGAAATAAATTTAACTGTCAGATAACTATGCATTCACATGAAGAAAAGGCGGACATGGTTAGTGCTGGTGGTTAGCGTTAACTCCACGCCCACGGTCATGGCCTATAGGTCGTATGAAGAAAAGGGCTAGCACCCTAGGGCTTAACCCAACTCTCTGTCGTTTGAAATGGGCTTAGCCCTTGATCACCGCTCATGGTCACGAGCCTTAGCCCTTAGCCCTGGGGCTTAAACCTGATTCTCCGCCCGTTCAACAAAACCCGACCTGAGTAGTCATTCAACCTTTTGCACGAGTGCCCGCACGACGACCCGACTCAAACGTTCATGCCGACCCGAATGGTCATTTACTTCCTGCACGAGGTGACCTGAATAGTCATCCAATGCCACCTGAATCGCCCTTGTTTACATGACGCCCAACCTTTCATTCAACAATATCCCTTTAGCCGTGTTGGTTAGGTCGACCCTGCCCGAGGTGTCGGGTCGAGGGTTCAACCCACGTTGCCCACAAAATTTTAACATGACCTTTGAACATTTGGCCTGGGGCCATGTGGTAGCCTCCGGGAAGGCCACGTGGCACCCTCTAGCAAGCCTATAATAAAACATATAAAAATTAAATTTTTTCCATAAAAAACTTTGGAAAATGACAAATGTTTTTGTTCAAAAGTCTTATTTTGAAGGTTATAGGGCAACTTCAAACTTTAATATCTTTCACATATGAAATCATATTTGAATCCCATTCATGGCGCCAGAATCGCAGCGACGAGGCCTATCCAGTTGTTCAGATTGCAACCAATTCCGAGCAGTTCCATTTTTTTAGCATTTTTTCAACTTGGACATGATCACCTGATCAGATCTACAGCCCAAGGACTGAAGAGTCACTGAAAACTAAAGCACATGAAGATAGGAGGCTGAAATAATATATTTCTGATGCAGATCTACTCAAAGGTCTCCTCCAATGAAAGATCTAACCCTTGAATCACAGGAAAACACTCTAAATGAGCCACAAGATCCCTCATTGAAGATGCCCTCCAAAATAATGCAATTCCCAGCTTAAAATACCATGTAAATGATGGTAATAAGTTTCCCTACTACCAAATATCTAAAATTTGCCCAAGAACTCCCCAAACTGGTCTCCCAAGAGAAGGTATCCTTCCTCCTATGAAAAACTGGCTCAGAAAGTGGGTTTCTCAACCCTCCACTACAACACCCTGCAACACAACACAATATTTTGAAAAAAATAAGCTGTAGCTGAAGACTGAAGGTTGGCCAGAATGCTGGATATGTGGAATGATATATCAAGACTCTCCCAAGAGGCCTCTGGAGGAAAGAGATGGAATTCTTAAATAGGAAAAGCTTGTGCTAAACAGCATCAGCAATCTTAGTTAAACAGCTGAAGAGAGAAAAAGTCTAAACAAAAATATGAAAATAAAATTCATAAGCTAACCCCATATGGCTGCCATCCTCTTCCTTATAAAAAATGTGAGCCTTCTCACCTTGGGTCCCACTCGTTAGGGTTTCCACCATCACACCGTCAATCTCCCTCCAAAACTGCGTTGTCCCATCATTAGTGCCACTCCTCCATAACAACATTGTTTGATTTGGTCAAGTTGACCTCTTCAACCTGCTTCAACCCCTTTTCACACCTAAGGGTCTTCAATCTAGCTTTTATATAGCTATCTAAACTAATCCACATTCATATTGAGTTGTCTTTATTGATGATCTACTCCTCCCATATTAGTGTTGTTGACTTGGTCAAACTTGAATTTGTCCACATGCATTAGCCCTTGTTCACTTATGAGGGTGCTAGATCTAGTTATTATCATGATCCCTTTTCACATCAATATGGATTTATGCTTATTAAAGATATGTATGGGCCTCCCTACCCATTTATTCATCTAACTTAGGTTAAGAGAAAAATTAATATTCCAATTAGTGGCATGCTAATTTAGGAATATTACAGTCCTCCCCTCCCAAATATTGCTTGTCCTCAAGCAACTGCAAGGATAGAACTAAAGAGCCTCCTCTCCTCCTCTTGTAGCATCCTCATATGATAAATTCCTCCAAGGAACAAGATGTTGTCTCATCAATACATCTCCAAGTTGCCCCTCCCAAGTACGCAAGTTAGCTTCTGGTGACCATACCAAATAGCTATCATCATGTAGAAGTAAAACACCCATGGAGGAAACAATGTGTTTTCTATAGGCCTTCTTGAGGCATGAGATCTGATATATGTTGGGATCTATCATCCCCATGTGAATCTCCCATCCCCAAGCTATCATCCATACAAAATGAGCCACCCTCCAAAATGGTAACTCATGAAAAATCTCCTCCACCTTTAGCTCCTGCAATGTAGGTGGGCTGAATAATTGAACATGGTAGACAAAATAACCTACCCAACGCTGTCTCTCTCTCCACTTATGATAAGTGTAGAGTAGATGTTTATTTTGGGCTGCAATAATGTTTCCATCAAGAAGCAAGAAGAAGACTGAACCTTCAAAGATCCTCTCTCTAGAGTCATGAATCATGCTGGCCCAAACCATCCCATACAAAATGAATGGCACATCATCACCATATGGCATCTAAATCAGAAAAATTTTGAAGATTATGTGCAATTTTGGATGATACCAATGGTTTCTCAAGTGGATACAGTGCGGTATTTCCAAATGTTGCTTTAGATCATCATGTGGCAAGTTGTCCTCCAACAAGTTACTAGTTGTGCATGTTTTCTCATCCAATATGAGGTAGTAAATGGAATTATATATCAGCTGAGAAGAATGAGAATAATACCACACTTGCCCAAAGTCATGCAGATATGGGTTATCTCCATCATAAATTTTGGTCCTAGAATGACCATGAAACCCAAAAATAATCTTTTCCTCTTGTGGAGCAGTGCATTGTACATAGATGGTGAGATAATGCAAATACTCAATGAAATGATCAATAAGTACATAAATAATTTTCTTACCATACTTAGTGAGTAGGTTGAAAGTGAGTTCCATGGATGAGTCCTCCCATGAGAATCTCCTCATAGGATTTTGCAAGGTGAGGGGATGCATACTCCCCTTGGAACACTCCATCAATAGAAACATACTCCCAAGTGACAGCGTTGTTGGCCTTAGTGATAAGGATCTTGTCACTCCATGACTTCCTCCTTTGACATACCATATGCCAAAGTAATCCACCATCATGCTGCTATGTGTGGCAATATCCTTCCTATGTGGAAGTACCTCCTTGTCCTCTAATGTTGAAGTGTAGCCTATTTGCACTTTGATTGTGCCATCCCTTTCTCCGGAAATATCATGCCAAGTATGGGAAAAATTCTGCCCATACTCTCCCAAGAGTAGCCAAAGCAACAATAACTCTTACTGCCCCGTCACACCTCCATCATACAAATCATGAGGTGAAGATATGATGATTGACATGAAGAATTTCATATCAACACAATGCACCCAAACTCCTTGCTGCCATATGATGCAAGTGTCCTGCCAAGTTTCCTCCACCAACATAGCCCTTGAAGAAGGATATGTCACATGATGACCAAACTCTTTCAAGAGTAGCCAACGCAACCATGCCTCCTGTTGCCCTGTGTCATAGATATGCAAGTGGCTCACCAACCTCTTGCTCACCATCCACACCCATTCATCCAAATGTGGGTGTCTCTGACCATGCTACGACTTGGTACTCCTCCAATGGAGAATACCATCCTCCCAAATTAGATTTCTACCTTTGCATTTCATGGGATGTTGAAATGAAACCTCTTGGAGATCTCCCAGTGAAGACCCCACACCAATGACCATATTGAATCCATAAGGATCCAAGTATGCTAAAGGAAAAACCTCCTCATAGGGCTGTATAATGCTCATCCAAAAATATCCATCACAATGATGAAAGACAAAATGTATCTCAATGATCATATGCTCATCCAATGTCACAAAAGTGTAATGGTCATCAGAATGCTCTAATAATAATTGGGACCCCAACTCAGCACTGTTTCTCAATGACAGTGTTGTTGATCTCCCCAATGGTGTATTTTTTGTCTCATGCTCAAGCTCAATGTTGAACATATAGTTCTGCATTGGATTGTTTAGGACAAAGCTCATCCTATCCTCCAAAAATCCACACCCCAACCCCAAGTGTTGTGTGCAGCTCAATAATGACACACTAGGATGATTGTTTATCCCCTCCTTGAAAAAATCAAGGCTGCATAGTGCAGTTAAATTCTGCTGCTCCAAATCAACAATATTTTTTGACCCTTGGTCATGCATTGACGTGTTTCCACAACCCTCCATAATATGTGTTAAAATAACAGAAATTGGAAACTTAGGCATACCTTGGTGAAGCTTGGGAACATCTTGTATGCCTACAAGGGTTCCTTCCTCCAATGTGTTGGCTCCCCCAACTACTGATAATGATGGCTTCTCCTCCATAGTTGTATCAGTGCTGATACAAGTCTCCTCAAGTGGTGGTGAAGGATTCTCCTCCTCTAATTTCTTCTTGTCAAATATTTTGATCACCCTTTGAGTAAAATCTGCAAAAGCAGTCACTCTTGCATGAATCAAATGGCTGAACCACCAAATGTTTGCTTTACCCTCAAGGTGCAACGCTGCAATCTCAACAACCTCTCTTTCTACGACTGGATGTAGTAGGAAGAATGCATCTAGCTTCATTACCCAAACCCTTGTTGTACATGTGGATGACCCATCAAAAGTAGACAATAGAAATCTATTGCCCTTCATCTCCATGCTTCTTGTCTTTTTCCTCAAGAGGAAAGGGCATAATGTATTGCTTTGGAGCTCTTTTCAACACTGGTTCTTTCTTTTGATAATAGGAAGTACATGGACCTTCATCTTCTTGAAACCCTCTAGAGTTCTCATTGTGTCTTTCCTCTTTCATCTGCTTAACCTCCTTGGAGAGGTTCTTCATAGATCTAAAAAGTGATCAGACAAAGCTCATTCCTTCCACCATTTTAGATCTCTTCTCCTTCTCTTCTTCTTCATATATCATATTGGCTAAAAACTCACAGGTTGAGCCAAGATTATGCTCTGATACCACTGTAATATTCCCAAACGGGGAAATCAGAAATACATGCATTAAAAATGCATTTTTCAGAAAAATTTTTAATAACAATAAATAATAGCCCATGTATCCTTTATATTATATATTATAGGACCCAAATCCAAAAGGAGATAAAAAACAAATCATGATAGATGAGTTAAACAAGTCTCCCACACCCAGAATAGTCCAAAAATAATGCAACCCCAAAACTACTACAACATAGAAATACTTCCACAAGTGACAACGTAGTCTAGTAAGGCTTTATACTCAGAAATTATAGATACAAATAGATCTGATATTATATTAATCAATAATGCTCAAAAATTGAGATCTAGTCTCTTTTACACCATTCCAAGAGAACCCGGGAAGGGTTACTGGAAATACACCCAAATACAAATGGTGATCTATAGCCCAAGGACTGAAGAGTCACTGCAAACTGAAGCACATGAAGATAGGAGGCTGAAATAATATAGATCTGATGCCGATCTACTCAAAGGTCTCCTCTAATGAAAGGTTGAACCCTTCAATCATAGGAAAACACTCTAAATGAGCCAAAAGATCCCTCACTAAAGCTGCCCTCCAAAATAATGCATTTCCCAGCTTAAATTGTGTTGTAAATGATGGGAATAAGCTGGCCTGCTACCAAAGATCTGAAGTGTGCCCAAGAACTCTCCAAACTGATCTCCCAAGAGAAGTAATCCTTCCTCCTATGAAAAACTAGCTCAGAAAGTGGGTTTCTCAACCCTCCATTGCAACACCCTGCAACACAACACAATATTCTGCAGAAACTCCGTTGTATATGAAGACTAAAGCTTGGCTAGAATGTTGGATATGTGGAATGATAGATCAGGACTCTCCCAAGAGGCCTCTGAAGGAAAGATATGGAATTCATAAATAGGAAAACCTTGTGCTAAACAACACCAGTAATCTTAGCTAAACAGCTGAAGAGAGCAAAAGTCTAAATAGACATATCAAAGTAAAATTCATAAGCTAACCCCATATGGCTGCCATCCTCTTCCTTATAAAAAATATGAGCCTTCTCACCTTGGGTCCCACTTGTTAGGGTTTCCACCATCACACCATCAATCTCCCTCCAAAACTGCGTTGTCCCATCATTAGTGCCACTCCTCCATAAGAACGTTGTTTGACTTGGTCAAGTTGACCTCTTCAACCTACTCCAGACCCTTTTCACACCTAAAGGTCTTCAATCCAGCTTTTATATAGCTATCTAAACTAATCCACATTCATATTGAGTTGTCTTTATTGATGATCCACTCCTCCCATATTAGTGATGTTGATTTGGTCAAACTTGGCTTTGTCCACATGAATTAGCCTTTGTTCACACATGAGGATGCTAGATCCAGTTATTATCATGATCCCTTTTCACATCAAGAGGGATTTATGCTTATTTAAGATACGTATGGGCCTCCCTACCCATTTATTCATCTAACTATAGGTTAAGAGAAAAATTAATATTCCAATTAGCTGCATGCTAATTTATGAATATTACAAATATATAATTCATCTTTATATGCTCTATATTTAATTGATGTTCACTCTTATTCATCTCATCCATACCACAATAATTTTGTAAGATCTAGGAGTTTGGCTACCTCATCCTCTTCCAGCTACTCTATTTATTTTTAATTGATTTTCAAAATACTTATGACTCCATGGCCAATGGATCTCTCTTTCACCCTGCAACCACAAATTTAAAACCTATATTCTTAGCTGCATAACTAGCTTAAAACCTACAACTGTGATTGATTGTAATCCATATAGAGAGAGGAATCTCAGGGATTGGAAGGGCTAGTTTCCAATTTCGAAAGCGGTTTATGGTTACATTTTTTATTTTCGTCCTCAGCCTAGAAAAATTACAGAGTGCTAAAATCTCTAAAGACGTGACCTCATCAGGATGGAACTCTGCATTTCTTTTTACTTCTACCTACTCTTGTTACTCTTCAATTTGTTCATTTCTTTCTTGTAGCCTTAGTAATAAAGGATGGATGAAATTGAGCCCAATCGAGTTGGCGTTCAGTCTTTGGACTACCCTCTTGAATAAGGGTGTCTTCTCCAAGGCATTTCTCAATCTCTTTGGAGAGTGATATTCCCTAATTTGAAAGTTATGGGGTAATGAATTCCATCTCCTCTGAAATGCATGCAAGCCTTCAGTCAATGGTAGCCTAAAATTTTTCTTTAAAGTGATGAATGGCTTGCTCCTTATTCTATATGTAAAGTGGTTCCAGTTTGGGATCCTCAAAGATGACCTTGTGGTTCCTAATGACAAGGTGGGCAGTCCTCAACTCTACTCTATCCCATAGTAGCTCATTAGTCTCCTTGAATATGACTATTTTTGCTTCTTCAGCACTTGTCTCCTCATGGGTGAACCAAGAGGATAATGTCATGAGCTACACATCCCCCATCCTATATCCCAAAAATATAAGTCAATTAATGTGAGTTTGTGCATGTAAAAATCTTCCATCTTAGCTTTGTCCTCCACACTAGACTTATGAAAAAAATCAATAAATTTTTCGTAGCTTTGGAAGGGTAGTGAAACATTTTGTGTTAGAGTTTTGATTTTAAATTGAATCCACTTCTCTTTGAGGAACAGGGCATATGTTTTTGAGGGATGTATGCATTGGGTGGACTCCATGTCTAGGATTTCCATGGTTGCAAGTTGCACTTCTTTCTCCTGCAACTACTCTTTTAATCTCTAGTTTTCCATTTTCAGTTTCTCCCTCATGGTTGATTCTCTCAATTTCAAGTCAACCATTTCTTCACCCGTCTTCTTCATTTTCTCTTTCATGAGGCCCACATCCTCAACTCCATTAGACTTAGAAATATTCATCCATCAATGGGTTCAAATTCTTTCTTTTTCTAGCTCAAGTAGGATGGGGATTACAAATTTAGTGGGGATGATTTGTCTGTGTTCATAAAATTTAGAGCAATACCTAAGATCTAGTTGTGGATCAGGATCCTCTTGCTCTTTTGGTGGTTCTCCTCCCTCCTAAGGTTTTTTTTTACTTTCCTGTAGCATTGTCTTCCTATCATACATAAACCTTCCCTCTTATTTTAACACTTCCCTTCTTTCCTGTTGTAGGGTAAATTCTTCGTGTAGTTGCCTCATTTTATCTCCCCTGGTGTTTCACCTTCCTAGTGAGGTTTGGGGTTGTTTCCCTATAGATGCGAGGAATTTCACTTCCTAATACTCCTCCTCCTTTTGAAGTACAAGGGATCTTGCCTAGGTTGTCCCTTTTTTATTTTTATAGGTGTGCTAAGGGATTCCAAGGTGGAAACTACCTCTTTTTTAATGTTTCCTTCGAAAAGTATTACTTGTTTTTCTTGTTTCCTCTTCTTTTGAGGCATAGAAGGCTCCCCAAGGGTATATTTTTTTGCCTCTAGTTTCTCTTCTTCCTTTTCTTCTTCACCTCCTTCTACTTTTTCTTACTTCCTCTCTTCTCTAACATCTTCTTCAATAAAGCTATGTTTTATGGCCTCTTCATGTTCTAGCAGAACATGGGATTGAGTTTCAATGAAGGCCTCGATGTCCATGTTTACAAATTATACCCATGACACAGGGGTCTTGAAATGAATCAAAGAATCCATAACAATGAGCCTTATGAGCCCATGATGAGCAATGAATTGATGCTTCTCTTCTGTCACTCTTTGGCTCCTTTCCACTATTGAGTGAAGAAGGAAATGGGGGATACAAAGTCTGCTTTTGATAGGAAATTCGACTCTGAACCTTAGCTCATAAAGTATACTAAAATGATAGGCATAAACAACACTATTACTTTCATCAGAATATATGTATTTTAATATGTTGTAGGCTACTTCATCCCATGGGTAATACAAGCTTTCCCTTCTAACTCAATTTTTATCCTCAATTGGATTTTCTTTTAGGAGGAATACAATATTTTTAGTTGTGATTTATTTTTTTATGTCATCCTTGCCCCACCTAACTCCCAAAGCCAATGTGGTCACCCTATTAATGAGTTCTTAATTGAAATGGATCACAAGCCCTCTCATAATGATGGTGGCACTATCTTCCCCTTGAGGTTGAAGGGTCATGGAAAATTCATGGGTAATTTCATCATCATATCCTTTAATTATCTCAAAGAAATCCATCCATTGGTAGTTTTTGAATATTTCCTAGATAGTAGGGTGTTGATGGACTCTTTTTTAGTCTGTGGGTTCCCTTCGATTAAATCCTCTTCCCGTGTTTTATTCTACGGATTTCTCAATATTTTTCAAAGAATTTTTTTTGTTAGTTGTCAATTTATGACCATCATAGGCTTTCAAAATAGAGATGAGAGGGATGGTTCTCTTTTTCAAGCTCTATAATTGTCTTATATATCACCCACAAAACCTGACCTTATCCTTTATTTTACAACCTAAAACTCAACCTTCATGAATGCATTTTCTTGTTCTCACTGTTGCATCTATGTGAATTTAGGAAGGAAGTCTGGTTATCTTTATAAAGGATTAAATAGACTAACATTTTGATGATTAATGCTTATTTTAATGTTATACCAAGTATTTTATTCTTGTATTCATCATTAATATTGTTATGTAGTGCATATTGTTCAATAGAGGACAATTATTCAATTATGGGATTCCTGCACTGGTCAAAAGGATTCTCGCACTGTTATTAGGACCATTGGTTATGATATGAGATTTTAAATCATTTTGTGGATTTTGAGGAGGATATGGAGCACTTCATACTCCTAGTCTTCAGCGAGAAACTCTCAAATCATAACTTCCTTTCAAATAAGTCAATTAAGTATTTTTTTTGAAGTAGCAGATCTTAACACTTAGAGGAAGTCGACCTCAATATTTATTGATAGAATTTTGTTGTCAACTATTTCTATTTAGTTTTTGTAAATAATGACTCTTCATGGCCACATATTCTTTGTAATAAGTATATATAAGTTAATTCATAGGAATTATCACGTTAGTGATACTGTTTTCAGCCTTATATTGTTGAAGCTAAGTTGAGTATCACAATATCTCTTTGGAACTAGACCAATATGTATCATATGTACTCAAATAAGATCCATTTCTATTAATACAAAGCTCTAATGTCAGGGTAAAATATCATGTGTGTTGGGTACTAGATTTGTATACTTTTCTCTCCCATTTCCACCCACCTTTCTATCTCTTTGTATCATTATTTTTCTTAAACACATGAGGTAAGCCCCTTTCTTTTATCTTACATGGAATATTTTATTAATGAAGTGATAGTCATGGAGGTTCTACCTTTGCAAACATTAAATCTGATATTTCTACATATTTGGCAAAAGCAAGAAGATTACAGTTGTGAGTCATGGAGCAGCTCCTAATTTCAAGCGCTATCTTTACTTGCTGCTACAACGCAACCGACTCCGTTTCACCCCAATGATATTTCAGGTTTTTTCATGGTTTCCTTTTGGAAACTAGGTTGCTGTTGTAACGAATTGTATAATTGTAGATATGTAGTTGTTCAAAGAAATCTGCGATTTCTTGAACAGTGGTATAAAGAGGGCCTGCGGGCTGTGAATTGGGGTTAAGAAAGCATATACAAATTTTGTAACAGAAGTATTTTCCAATTAATTGATTGCTCAACACTCTGTTGTTTTACCTGTAACATTGTGAGTTTTCCGCAGCCGTGATCAGAGATTGGGGCCCACTCTTCTGATCAGGTGTTGTGCTATATTTATTTTTGTTGATTTCATATGTTAGTTTGGTTTTATAACTGTTGTTCAGTATAACTCTACAATTGCAGTGAATACCTTTTTAATTCTGAAATTCATTTTAATTCTTGTTACAGTAGTTTGTTTGTTCATTGATTTGAGTCTGCGATCCAATAGCAGGTTGTGTGATTTCTCTTTCATATATTGTGCGCATTAGTCTTGAAATAACTAACGCCCTCATATTGATAATTAATGTGGGAAAGAGTTTGAATATTCATTCACACTTGGAAACCAACATTTTTGGCACCATTGTCGGGGAAGGCTAAAAAGGTGCAAGAACATGATCTGCAATTGATCTAAGGTTCGATCTCTCGTCTTGGGGAGGGAATTTATTGCCCTACTTCAAGTCCTGAGCGTAGTGTTCTGTGTTTTTCTGCTTTTTATTTTTTTCTTTAGAATTGATCTCTCATCTTGGGGAGGGGATCCATTACCCTGCTCCAAGTCTCGAGCGTAGTGTGTTGCTTTTCCTTGTTTTTCTTTTTCATTAAGAATGATCTCTCGTCTTAGGGAAGGTATTTGTTACCGTGCTCTAAGTCCTGAGCGTATTTTTCAGATTTTCTGCTTTTGATTATTTTTTCTAAAAAGGGAAAAGTTCTCGTCCTGGGGAGGGTATTTGATTACCCTACTTCAAGTTCTAAACTTTGATTGTATTTTTAGTTTATTCAATTTTCTGTTTTGAAGCTACTCTCTCACCCTGGGGAGGAAGCTATCTGTCCTGCTCCAGGTCCTGAGCGCTTTTTCTATTTTGATGAATTATTCTCACCAATTGTATGAACAAATATCTGAATAAGAGGGGCAGAGGAAGACCCCCAAAGAAAGGAAAGGATCTGGGAAGGAAGACCTACATCCAAGAGATCATTGAAAGGGCTAAATTTGAAGCATCCTCTCGCGCTGCTGTCAAGGTAAGGGTTCAAACAAAGTCTAAAGGGCAATCAGTTGAATAGCTAGTGCCATCCATGGTACCTGCGGAAATTATTTCGATGATGGAAGAAGCAATAAATAAGGTATCAATGGAGGAGACATCCCTGCTGTCATCAAAAGGGGAAGAAATAGCAAGTAGAAGAACTTGTTATATAATGTTTATAATGTTTCCTTTGAAAGAATTCCCATTAAACACAGTGGAAGCCTGCGCAATCTGTGAACAGACTCATGCAACGAGCTCGTGTCCTTCCTTGCCTGGACTGAAGGAAGTTATTCAAGGGGAAATTGAAGAAAATGTGGTATACCTACTGTACTTTATGGGGCTGAAGAAGCCATGGCAACCTCGACCACTAGCTATGAATCCAGGTATGTTTCAGGACCCATCCTAGTATTTTAATAATTTTAATATGGGCCCCCAGTCTGCAACTTTCTCATCTATGTGGTCTCAATATAAATACCCCCCTTGGCAACAATGGTTCTCGAGACCAGTTCGAATCCTTCATTGAATCAGAATTGGCATGGACCCTCTCCTACTGTGCAATTTCCCCAATCTATGCCTCAATAACAACTTCAGTTGCCCTCTAATGTTCCTCCTAGAAATCCATACCTTCGACCCCAGCTTCCTATCTAGCCCAATTTGAATCCTAATAATAAAGGGGTCCAACAAACAGATACTATTAGCCTTCCATATTATAGCATTTATACCGGAGGACTTAACGAAATAAACTTATGATCTGAGCAGGTAGTAAATTCTCCCACTTCACCTATTATTATAGAAAAGATTGATAGTGAAGTTACAGAACCATAAAAGAGGACAGTTGGGGATAAACTAGACCAAAACATAACAAATCAGACACCTCCCCAATTTGTTCTTAATCAGGGTCATCCAACTTCTCCACCATATCCTGAAAGACTGACCTTAAATAAACCAAACCCTCAAGCAGAGTTTGATTTCCTGGGGGAATTGCAAAATTTATTTGTCAAAATACCCCTGCTACAGGCTATGAGGGATGTACCTATATATGCAAAATCTCTCAAAGATTATTGCTCTAAGAAACTTGGGAAGAAACCAAGGGATCCGTTAACTATTCATGTGATGGGTAGACTATCCGACATTATGCTAGGAAATACTATGCCTATGAAATATGGAGACCCGGGAAACCCAATTCTAACAGTACAAATAAATGGGGTTGAAATCCCAAATGTACTGGTGGATTTGGGCACTATCATAAATATCATTACCTCTGAAACAATGAACACATTAGGTCTCGGAAATGTTAAGCAACCCCTACTATCTTGGAACTAGCAGATAGGTCTACAATTAAACCAATAGGGAAACTAGAAGATGTGACTATTTTAGTGGATTCATGGCACTACCCTGTGGATATCCTTGTATTACAGACAAGATCCTCAGTTAGTGGCCAACCACTGATTTTGGGAGGACCTTGGCTCACAACTGCAGATGCTTACATAGGGTGTCGATCTGGGCATATGATCATATCAAATGGGATGGTTACAAAGAATCTTACTCTCTACCCTCTTGTGGAACGTAGTCCATCTGAAAAACTATTAACCAGTCAGAAACCTCTACCAATAGAAGAGCCTGAACCTGAAATTGACAAATTTAGACCACTTCTCACTATTGGGTAGGCCCTGCAATTCAAAACAAAAACTGAAGATGATACTATTAACACTTTTATTAACGATCCTGGTTCTGTTTCCAGTTCTATTCGCTAGATTCTATAATCTTCTATGATCTATGAGATGCAGGAAAATATTGAACCAGAGGATGAAATTGAAGACAATCCTGTAACTTTATCCCATGATAGTATTCCAATTGAAATTGAACCAGGGAAAACACTCAATATCAACCCCAATCTGTCTGAATCTCAGACAAAATAGGTTTTAAAAGTCCTTCAAAATCATCAGGAAGATTTTTCCTGGGATTATACTGACATCAATGAAATCCCTACTAACTTATGTACTCATCATATTTATATTAAGGAAGATTGCCACCCTGTGAGACAGCCCCATTGGAGAATGAATCATGCTTTAAAGAACATTGTCAAAGAAGAATTACAAAAATTATTGGATGTAGGTTTCATTTACCCCATTTCAGATAGCCAATGGGTATCTCTGCTAGTTATTGTTCCTAAAAAGAATGGTAAGTGGCGGATTTGTGTAGATTACAGGGAGTTAAACAAGGCAACCCAAAAAGACAATTTCCCTTTGCCATTCATTGACCAAGTCTTGGACACCTTGGCTGGGAATAAGTTCTTTTCCTTCCTAGATAGATTCAGTGGATATAACCATATCCAGATAGCCCTGGAAGTCCAGGATAAAAAAAAATTCACGTGCCCATGGGGGACCTTTGCATACAGGGTCCTCCCATTTTTCCTGTGTAATTATCCTGCTACCTTCTATAGGACAATTCTAGGAATATTTTCTGATTGGTCGATGATAGTGTTGAAATATATATGGATGATTTTACTCCTTATGGAAACTCATTTGAAGAGGGATTGGAAAATCTGGAGAAAGTACTCAAAATATGTAAGTAGACCCATGTAACTCTGAGTACAGTCAAATGCCATATGATGAGGGAAGAAGGGATAGTATTGGGACATTTGCTCTGAGCTGTCAGAATTCGAGTTGATCCAGCCAAAGTAGAGGTAATATTACACTTCCCGGTACCAAAGACACCCACACAGGTACGTAGCTTTATTGGTTGTGCTGGTTATTACAGACGCTTTATAGAAAATTTTGCTAAAATAGCACATCCACTTTTTCAATTGCTAACAAAAGATGTTGAATTCTTATGGACTGAAGACTGTGAAGAAGCTTTCACGAAAATTAAGGGACTGATTTGCAAGGCTCCAATCCTTCGAGGACCTGATTAGGCATTACCATTTCAGATACATGTTGATACTTCTCAAACAACAGTAGTAGTTGTTTTAGGACAACAGGTAGAAAAAACACCATATGCAATTTATTATGTCAGCAGGAATTTAATTCCTGCTGAACTGAATTAAACGGTGATGGAGAAAGAATTCCTGGATGTCATTTATGCTATCAACAAGTTCCGACACTACATCACTGGGTATCCTACTTTTGTACATACTGATCATGCAGCAACCAGATATTTGATGAATAAAGCTATCACTCCTGGTCGTATTACAAGATGGTTGCTATTGCTTCAAGAATTTGATATTGCAATAATGGAAAAACCAGGAAAAGATAATGTAGTTGTTAATTTCTTGTTTAGAATGGATAGCAATGATGAATGCACACCTATAGAAGATAGTTAAACTGATGAGCATCTTTTTGCAGTTTCTACTAAACCTCTATGGTATGCAGATATTTCTAACTATCTTGCTATAGGGAAAGTGCCTGATCATTTTTCATACAGGAAACAGCGAAAAATTATACATCACAGTGCCTGATATTCTTGGATGGAAGGGTACCTTTTTCATGCAAGAGCTGATAAGAAGATTCGGCGCTGTGTATCTAAGGATGATATTTATGAAGTATCGAAGGTTGCCTATGATGGCCATTGTGGAGGGTATTTTTCACACAAAAGAATAGGTCATAAGGTGCTACAAATGGAATATTACTGGCCTTCTATCTTTTGGGATGCACAGAACTATGTCAGGAGGTGTGATAGTTGCCAGCGTATGGGGCAGCCCAGTCGAGCTGATGAAATGCCTTTGCAGGCACAGGTAGTCCTAGAACCTTTTGAGAAATGGGCTATCGAATCGTTGGGCCCTTTAACCCACCCTCCCAGTAAAAGTTCCACATTTTGGTCTGCACAGATTACGTGACTAAGTGGGTAGAAGCCAAAGTTGTTGTGAAAGCAACAGAGCAGGTGGTCTCGAATTTTCTATTTGAAGCAATTTTTGCTCGTTACGGTACCCCAAGAGAGATTGTTTCAGATGGAGGAGAAAAATTTACATCACACATGATAGAAAAACTTAAGTAGAAATATGGGGTCAAACACAAGGTGACATCTTCATACCATCCTTAGGTGAATGGAAAAGTAGAAAGAACAAACAAGACATTGGAAAATATCTTGACAAAAACTGATCCCATCGTCGGGATTAAGCTTAGAAGCTGCCTGAAGCTCTCTGGGCGTATAGAAAAACATGACGGAATACAACTGGGTTTTCACCATTTGAGTTGGTTTATGGGAAATCCCCGTTGTTTCCAATATAATTTGAAATCAGTATGCTCAGAACAGCTCTTGAAGTTGGTTTGGATCTGTCAGATGCCCAGAAACACCGATTGGCCCAGCTCAATGAACTATATGAAATCCGTTCAATGGTTGTCCAGAGAAATACTTCTATTCAGCAGCAGAGAATGAAATGGAACGATAATTTTATCAAGAACAAGGTGTTTCAGAGGGGAGATTGGGCATTACTTTATGACTCCTGCTTTAAGGATTTTAAGGGAAAGCTTTGCACTCACTGGACGGGACCTTACGAGGTGGATGTTGTGTTTGATAATGGAACAGTCAGGCTAGTCACAATTGTTGATACACGTGATGCATTCATAGAAAATGGACATCACCTGAGATTAAACCACCACCCAGCCTCTAAGGATGCTTTCATCAAACATCTCTCTCAGAAATATGGTTTGAAGGTTATCAACACAGAGAAATATTCCTCTGCATCCTTGTTTAAAAAAAAAAAAAAAGAATAAACATTGTTACTATTTATTTTGTTGTCTTTTTGCAGGAGTTACTACTAAGGAGTAATGTTTTAAAGATAAAAAAATTCTTCTAAGTATCGGTTGCTGCTACTGATGATGTTGTTACTTGGTTGCTGCTACTCATGATGATGTTACTCGGTTGTTTCTACTCATGATGTTGTTACTCGATTGCTGCTACTCATGATGTTGTTACTCAGTTGCTGATACTCATGATGTTGTTACTTGGTTGCTGCTACTCATGATGTTGTTACTCGGTTGCTACTTCTCATGATGTTGTTACTCGGTTGCTGCTACTCAATGTTGTTACTCCTTGGTTGCTGCTAGCCAGATGATGTCACTCCGGATGTTGTTACTCGTACTGTTGTTACTCCATATACTATTAGTCCGGATGCTGCTACTCGCACTCCTGTTACTCCAATATGTTGTTACTCAGGATGTTGTTACTCGCACTGTTGTTACTCTAGATGCTGCTACTCATACTGTTGTTAATCCACACACATCATTATTGCGCTGCCATCCTACCAACCATCATTTCATCTATGTAGGCCGCCAGGTACGCCTCAACTTGAATTTTACCGATTTAATTAAATATCCCATGTGAAGAAATTAATGCCGCGGACGACAACTTTTAAGTTGGGGGGGGGGGTGTCGTCATAATTTAATGATGGCGTGATAATGATTTCATAAGTCATTATTACAATTTTGTGCCTGTTACACCCTACGATCCTTATCAATACTCCATATAATCATTAAATATGTATTTGGATCCGCAACATGTCCTTTCCACTTTATATCAAATAATTACTATTCTATTCATTACACTTACCATACTTTTTCATGATTTTCCTTGGTTTCTGAGAATTACCATCCGTATTTGTTGTTACCACCCTTCATTTTCACCATGTTGTTTTTCCAAATTTGGTATCCACCATTTTGTCCAACGGTATACTGTTCCAGAGTGCTGTTACAGTCCCCACAGTATGGGTGGACTAGCTGTGCTACATGAACCTGAAAATACAGTTTCGGTCCGCAGTAATCTAGAGGTATGGCAAATCTTTGTCAATGCAGAATGGGATACCTACTTCGATAGATTGTAGGGGTTTGACAGAGGATTCACAATGGAGTTTGCGCTTAATTTGGATGAGAATTTCTTGCGGGTCAAAGGATTGGAAATTCCCGTCACAGAAGAAGTAATTGCAGAAGTTAGAGGGCTGAGACAGCAAGGGAAGCAATGGTTTTCTTGGAGAGTTCCTCTCCCAGAGTTTCTTGAATTATTCTTGCAGGCAGGATAAATTGTCATCGAATTGGGCAGAGGATATGAGCGCAAGTCTGTGTCGTGTCCATGGAACGAATTCACAGGTTTTGTAGTGAAATACATAACTTGCGAGGGTTGGGCCACAACTCTGTTTAAATATCATTTTAAAATTTTAACTCACCTTTGATTTCCACAGGCTTAGGTGTATTCCTTAAACATCCCTTCTTTTTATTAAAACAGTTGCTGCACATGGGAGAGTCCACTCGGCGTTCGTGGCGAATGCCGGCAGTGCTCTCCAATCATGGATTGGTGCATTTACTGGTGATAAATGCAACAACCAGATTTTGATTCTCTTGGGTGGAACTCTGTGGATCCTCAAAAGAAGAGATAGTAGCCGTTATTGTTGCTAGAGAAGAGGAACCAGCCTCTCCGGTTGGTTTGGCAAAGGAATAACATTTAGAGGAAATTGATCAATAAGAACCTGAAGAAATGGAAATGGAGGTTGATCAGGAGGAACCCGAAGAAGTGGAAATGGAAGTTGATCAGGAAGAACCTGAAGAAATGGGAATAAAGGAGACAGTTGGCAACACAGCTGAGGCTGCCACACAAGAAGCAGCCTCGCATGAGGAACCCACAGATGAAGGAATTATGGATATAGTACATGAAGTTGAGACTGTCATATAGTCGTCAACTTTTGTTAATGAAGAACGAGAAAATGGAACATCAGACAAAGGGGTGGCAAGTGATGCTGTTTTGCAAGAAACAGCATCACCTGCCCAAGCAGATATGGATATTGAAACAAGTGGGGGTGCTACACAAGAACAACCCCCAATTTAGCTAGAACAGGGAAATAGGGAAGAGTCGGCCTGTGAAGTCGATACTATCCCACAAAGACCAGTATCGACCACAGAAGAGGAAGCAATCCATGAAGAATAGGAAGATAGAGGAGGAATAACCTGCGAGGTTGATACTGTCCCACAAAGACCAGTATCGACCGTAGAGGAGGAAATTATGTACAAAGGGTAGGAGGACAGAAGGGAAACAATCCTCAGAATCGATGTTGTTCCACAAGAACCAGCATCAACCCCGATTGAGGTAGTAGTGCATGAAACTCTGGCCCAAGCTGGAAATGAGGATGATGAAGCTATTCCTCGTTCTCTATTCCAGTCTATGATGCCTAGAGGTGCGAGGGGATTCTGCTCGTCCCAACAATTAATGGAGGAAATAGTTGTCCCACCAGTGCTGAAGTTCGTCAACCCAGGAAAGGACATGGCCAATATCGGCCCAGTGATTGTTGAATCCCAGCTAGAACACCCAGAGGCTCACAAGGGAGACAAAACTCTTATGGAAACACTGGAACATAGGATGGTTGACGAAAATGTTGACCAAACGGCAGGATTCCCTGAGGGAAATATAGAGGAGGATGTCCCTGAAAATAGGGACCCCGCCATAAAGACCTAACAGAAGAACCAGCTGATAATACCGACAACATTCCACCGCCTCCTGAGCTAGTTATAGGCCCAGAAAATGAATTTATTGTCAAACAAGAATGGATTGAACAGTGTGAGAAAAGAAGATTACCTCTCAAGAAAAGGTATCAGTCGCAGTTCAATGAAACCAGGAGATTGAAGAGGGAGGTTCGGGAGTTGAAGAGGCAAGTTTCCCAGTTGAAAAAGAAGGTAAAATTCTACAAATGGATGGCAGTAAAGCCAAAAATTGAGGTCTCCTCTGCAGCTACACAGACTGGTCCAATTGAACAATTGTTTGAAGGCTGAGAATTTTTCTTGGTCGCTGACATCCAGAGCTGGTAGTCTGCTATGAATGGACATAAAGAGATAATGCGGGTTCAAGAACAGGCTGTCGGGATTGTTACAGGATACATAGACCACTTAGATAAGTCGCGGCTGAGGAAAGCTAAACAAAAGGCCAGAATAGAATAATTGGAAGAACAAGTGCAGCTACTGCAATCAGATAAGGAGAAGAGGTTCTCCCTGGTACAACAGGTAATGGCCTGCAGACCTGCTGCAAATAGCTATGCCTTATTCCTTCATGAACAATTTCTTTTCTTTTGTATTGAGAGTATATATAAGGAAATTTTGCACGAGATTGAGGACCCCATTCTATTTCTCTGTATCTTAAAAATTCATGATATCATCGGACAACACTTAATGTGCGAGCTCTACATGCACGGGTACATCTTGAGGCATGATCAGGCTTTTAACCCTGTTCCATTCGTGGAGGATATTCATTTAAGAGCTTTGCCTCCTACACCATCAATCAGATTAAATGGAGAAAGGCCTATGATACATTTGAGGAAAACCAAGTCACAAGGCCGCCAATGATGAGGAAGGAGCATGGCCAGTCAGCAAATATTTATAACAAGCATTTTACCTTTCTATAGATTGAGGGGCATAGAGAGCACATGCTGACAACCTAGAAATGGTGTTCTGACCTCTGTGTCAGACATATTACAATGTTCCGTAAGAAAGCGCTGGACAGTTGTCAGAGGAGGTGGATGTCTCCATCTTTAGCCGTCAGAGGACGAGAACCATTTGGAGCACCTAACTTTGCACAGGCTCTAGAGAGGATGCCACGTTTTGTAGCATGCATTCATACCTGTGGGGTCATATGGATGGGGCTGAGGTTTCAGTTTCCCCTTATTTGGTTGCCGGCTGAGCAATATACTCTTGCATACAACGTTGACCCAAACTGGTGGAAGGATGTTATTCTGACGGAAGGTTATAAACCCCCTGGGACAGAAATGGCCAAAGAATATGATCTCACACAGCTTCATGCCAGTCACAGTTAGTCCAACCCAAATCTGAGGAGACGAAGAGCTGCATGAGGACATGCAGAGAGACCAGTTGGGGGAGATGTTCGATACCGGATTTGTATACTTTTCTCTCCCATTTTTTCCCACCTTTCTATCTCTTTGTATCATTATTTTTCTTAAACACATGAGATAAACCCCTTTCTTTTATCTTACATGGAATATTTTATTAATGAAGTAATAGTCATGGAGGTTCTACCTTTGCAAACATTAACTCTGATATTTTTACAGATTTGGAAAAAGCAGGAAGATTACAGCTATGAGTCATGGAGTAGCTCCTAATTTCTAGTGCTATCTTTAATTGCTTCTATAGCGCAACCGACTCCGTTTCACCCCAGTGATATTTCAGGCTTTTTCATGGTTTCCTTTTGGAAACTAGGTTGATGTTGTATCGAATTGTATAATTGTAGATATGTAGTTGTTAAAAGAAATTTGTGATTTCCTGAATAGTGGTATAAAGAGGGTCTGCGGGCTGTGAATCGGAGTTAAGAAAGTATATACAGATTTTGTAACAGAATTATTTTCCAATTAATTGAATGCACAACACTCTATTTTTTTACCTGTAACATTGTGAGTTTGCCGCAGCCGTGATCAGAGAGTTGGGCCACTCTTCTGATCAGGTGTTGCACTATCTTTATTTCTGTAGATTTCATATGTTAGTTTTGTTGTATAACTACTGTTCTGTATAACTCTACAATTGTTGTGAATACCTTTTTAATTCTGCAATCCATTTTAATTGTTGTTACAGTAGTTTGTATGTTCATTGATTTGAGCCTGTGATCCAATAGGAGGTTGTGTGATTGCTATTGCATACACTGTGCGTGTTAGTCTTGAAATAACTAACGCCCTCAGATTAATAATTAATGTGTGAAAGGGTTTGAATATTCATTCACACTTGGACACCAACAATGTGTATCTCATTTTGTTCATTTATATTAATATCCTATAGTCTTCTCTCTTTTCTTACAAGGAAATGAGCTGGTTGGTCAGGGCTCGACCAACCTAGCTTGTTATCCTTTGATGTAATAGTAATGTGTGTATTGGAATAGATAAATGATTGTGGTTTTTATTATTTACATATACTTGTAATGGTAATTTAAAAATCTCTGTTATGGTGTGATAAACTAGATCTAGGAATATACGTGCGTGTCTCTGAATATTCATACGATATCGTTGCTTTCCTTTTGAGTTTAAAGAGTTTATGATTCTTTGAAATCGAAAAAAGTTGGTTCGATACCAGATCCAGGTTTCCTCTTTTTGATGATCTTATTTACATATGAAGGGTTGTGACAACTACTTTTGATATTTAGTACTCATTCATAAATCTCATCCTACTTCTGTGTACATTATTCAAAGAAATAAACTCTGGAATGGTCTTTTGAAACTCTATGAGTCTTAATGTAATATTTGAAATAGTGGGATTTGACCTTGAAGATGGTTTATACTAGGTTTCTATTATGAAATGAGTGCTAGAAACTGGCCTTGTGAGACCCTTGTATTGTGAGTAAAATCCAACAATCTCAAAAGGTTGTAAACTGAAGGGTTAGTGTTTGGTGCAGGAAATCAAGACTCGATACGTATATTGATTGGAAATAGTACAGGTCCATTGATTTAATCCTTTCTTATTTCACATGGGGTAAAATAAAACCAAGGGAGGACAATTTCAGAGAATCGATCCATAATAATCAAACTGAATGAGATTTTCCTATCTCATCACTATAAATAGATAAGTGAAGAACGAAAACAGAGTATTCTCACTGTTGTATGAGTAAGATAGAACGTTTTAGTACCTTTATCGAGAAGAATTTGATTTAAACGGTTTTTTATTTCTCTATGTTATTTTTCTCTTTTGAAATTGGTTTCTTTTAATGCATGCAAGTGGAAATATCTTATGTTGATTCTCATTTGAAGCAAAGATTAGATATAGGATCTGAAATGAATCCTGAGTGGTTTGACCAGAGTGAGCTCTCTTGATTACACATGTATTATGTTTGATTTAACATACCAAGGAAAGTTTAAGCCAAGCGCATAGTGTGAAGAAAAAATGAGGATTTATTTATCAAGAATTTGTATGTAGTACATAAACATAATTAAATAATCATTTCTTACAGTGCATGAATAGTTGGACAACCTGAGTGATTTTACTATATTTTCTTTGATTTATTAATTAGATCTTTTGTTTAACTAGATGATTCTTATTTTATATTTAATATGAGTCAGTTTGAGGAGTTTGTGACTCGAGTGGCCAATAAAAAAAGTGATCTATGAGTTTCCAAATTAGTTAGTGTGAGAACAGAAGATAGGGTTCTCTTTTCTTCTTTCAGAATATATAAGAATTAATATTTTGTTGCAAATAGATTTTAATCTTGCAAAATTTGCTAGCCCTTATTGGAATTTATTTTTCTACGCCTAAAAGTATACAACCCCCTGGTTTGACAGGTAAGTGTGGAGGATAATCTTAACAACCAATATTTTGGTGCCGTTCTCGGGGAGGTGTTTGGAGAAGTTATGGTAAATTCTCAATTTGTTTTTTCTCTGTGATAGAGGTAAGCTTTGTATGTTTTTTTTAAGCATGTATGTGCTTCTGTTGTTGAGTTTTTAATAAGAGGTATTTTTTTTATTTCTATAGGTACATTTTTTGAGATAGCTGCAACATTTTGGTTTGAAATGATTTGTTTCTAGTAAGTGTTTTTTTACATTTTATTATTATTTTCTAATTTGAATTTATTTTTAAAATGCATGAATAGTAGAGGTAGGGGTCCAAATCCCAAGAAGTGAAGAGGAAATATTGATAAATCATAGATCTTTTCTTAAGGTAGAGCTTCTATTGTAGCTAAAAAATCTAAGCAAAACAATCTAACCAGGACAATACGTTGCACTTGGATTCTGGAGACAATAGTTCAAGAGTGTCACAACCATTTATAGGGAAGAAGGAGAATATTGAGACTAAAATATTAAACCTGAAACATAGGCATCATTAAAATTTTGGAGGAAAAAAGGATGGAAGCTCATGAAGAATTCCATGGTGAAGGTGCCCGTGAGAATCAACTGCTAGAAGAACAGTCCACCTTTGGTTTTCCAATTATGGACCCTGATGCAGTCATTCAAATGAAAAACATCCCACCTTCAGTTCTTCAACATTTCCATGGTAAGGTACATGAGGATCCTAATTATTTTCTATTCGAATTTGACATACTTTGTGGAGCTATGATTATTCTAAGGATGCCTAAAAGTTAACACTTTTCCCTGCAACACTTAAAGACTCAAATTTACACTGGTATATGGGGTTGGGGGGAATTACTATTATTTATTGGGAGAAAATGAAGAGGAAGTTTATACGTAAATATCAAGAATATTATTATACACGATAAATGCAGGACAAAATTTTCACTATCACACAATATGATGATGAGAGTTCAGAGGATTATTTGGAAAGATTTCTATATATCATTAAAATATCAAAGCATAAATATGACAAAAGAACCATTAGAACCCTATTTTTACGAGGACTTTTGGATGAGTCTAGGAATAATTTGAATGAGGCATTGCTAAGCTTTCTTTAACAAAATTTGTAACTTGTGCAAGAAGTTTTCCCAAAATCAATCCAGATCTCGTAAGGGAATTAGATGAAATTCTAGAAACAATAGATTTGGATCAACGGATTTTATGATTATTTGTTTGGAAAATAAGATGGATAATGTGAAAAATAAAATTATTAATACTCTTATCAAGCAAATATATTCTTTAAAATTTCATCAAGAATGAGTAGAAGAACAAGAAACATTGTCCATTTATTGTCCAAAATGTAGAAAGAATCATATTTTACATGAATGTCCTATGAATGGAAATATTGTTAATAATTGTGTGATATGTGCAGGTAAGAATCCTACCTAGGAATTCCCATCTATAACGAGGTTGAAATCAACATTTGAAGGGGATAATTTACTACCTCAGCCATTGCACACTATGGGAGCACGAAAAGCATGGCCACAAGTAAGTACATGTATTATTTTTGAGCCTGCACCATATTATCCTAGTTATAATGCACCGCAATATTCCTTTCAAAACATGAACTATCCTTAGTCTTATCATCTTGGGTATCATTATCAATTTTTTACAGTCTCCTCCTCCTCCTTGGCAACAGGGATGGAGAGGACCACCACACTCTCACTTTTCCTATCCCATGCCTACCCATCCATATCCTACATTATATGCACCTTATCCTATGTCACAACCCACATTGTCAGTTTCTCTTCCTTAACATACACATCCTATGCCACGACCATTTCCATTTCACTACCATTGTGACCACCTCAGTTGCCAACACATCATGTGCCTAACCCAAATAATAAAATGGTACAAATGATTCATTATATTGGAATGCTTCCTTTCCCTACTTATCGTACCGTGCCAGTTGGGGTCAATGACCTCCATTTGAGATCAGGAAGGGTAATAAATTAACAAAAACAAAAATAACCTCCAATGATCATTGAGGAGAAAACTGAGGAAAATCCTAATCTTTCAAGTAATGATTCTTATTCACATCTTGTTCCCATACACTCATAGTCCTTACCCTATTCTTCAAACCAGCCTCCCTTTCTAGAGAGGTTTTCTTTGGAGAAATTTTACCCCATCCCTGAGATTGACATGAATTCCGAGTTTAGAAACCTTTGTATAAAGTTTCCTCTGCTGCATGCTATAAAATAGATTCATGTATGCACTAAGATCATCTGGGAACTTTGTCTTAAAAATCCTGGAAGGAAGAGAGTTGAACCCCGCACTATCCAGTTTGTTGGGAGAGCGGCTGAGTTCATGACAGGATGTGCTCAGGTTGAAAAATATACTGATCCTAGAAATCCAAATGTCTTTTTTCATATATGTGATATCCTTGTTCTTAATTTGTTGATATATCTTGGGCGGCTATCAATGTTATGAATAGGGAAACCATGGAGAAACTTCGATTGAATCACATACGTGCTACCCCCATCGTGCTTGAACTTGCTGACAGATCTAAAATCAAGGCAGAGGGTGTGTTATATGATGTGACTGTCTCAATTGACTCATGGGAATACCCTGAATATTTTATGGTTTTACAACCTAATAATCCTATTGGGGGACATCCTTTGAATTTGGGATGACCATGGCTTGATATAGTCAATGCTATATAGGTTTTCTCTCTAGTGACACGTATATTTCTCATGGGGATGCTAGGAAGAAGGTCACCTCGTACCTACCTCCCAGATATATCCAGGAGATTTGTGACACCCTATGGTTAGATTATGATAGTAGTGATGAGGAGACTTAATCTATTTCCATGATTCATCTATATACTGAGTATACTGAGGAGAGTGTGATCAAGGATTTTCTTGGTAACCTCGATACCATGCAGGACTTTGGACTGCTTAATAATTTTTTTAGCCCAATTTTCTAGGATAATTGTGATCCACAATCCTCATCATCATTACAAATTCCGGTAGCCACCACATATATTCACAAGTCAAACAATACTCTTGTTGAGGTAAGTCCAGGAAAATATTTATACATTAGCACAGACTTGTA
Source organism: Pinus albicaulis (assembly GCA_034641835.2). NCBI lineage: Eukaryota > Viridiplantae > Streptophyta > Pinopsida > Pinales > Pinaceae > Pinus > Pinus albicaulis. Next base: position 960,012,732 of record CM076584.1, read on the forward strand.
TCCATCCCTGCAAGAGAAGATTGTGATTTTTGCGAGAACATCTTGATGCCTTTGCATGGAGTAATTAAGAGGACATGAGAGGCATCCCTCTTTAAACTTGTACCATCATATTTATATTCAGGAAATTTCTTGAACTGTCTGAAACCCCAAAGGAAAACTAACCCTGCACTAAGATATGTGTTAAAGAAGAACTCCAAAAACTCTTATATGTCGGTGTTATCTATCCTATATCTGATAGCCAGTGGGTCTCTCCATTGGTTTTAGTCCCGAAGAAATATGGGAGATGGCGAATTTGTATGGACTATAGAGAATTAAATAAAGACACTCTCAAGGATTACTTTACCCTTCCCTTGATCGATCAGGTACTAGATACTCTTGCAGGTAAAAACTAATTCTCATTTTTGGATGGTTTCAGTGCTTACAACCAGATATAGATCGTACGCAAGGATTAGGACAAGACTACATGAACTTGTCCCTGGGGAACATTCACCTACCGAGTGATTCCCTTCGGACTTTCTAATGCTCCTGCTGCTTTTCATAGGCCAGTGTTGGCTGTATTTGATGAACTCAAACGTGCATATGTTTATATGGATGGGTTTTTAGTTTTTGGTGATTCATTTCAGGAAGCCATCCAAAATTTGAAGAAAGTTCTAGTTAGATGCCAAGAGGCCCACCTTGCTTTGAGTGAGAAAAACTGTAGAATTGTGTGCAAATCAGGGGTGGTCCTTGGACATATTATCTCTGATAAAGGTATCTATGTATATCCAACCAAGCTAGACGTCATCATACACCCACCTGTACGAAAAACAAAAAGGGAAGTGAGAGGGTTCCTGGGTCATATCACTGTTTTCTTTGAGAGGAAACGTTTATGTATGCTTATGTGTACAAAAAAAAGGTCATATCTATAGAAAATTAGGAAAAAATAAGAAATAAATTCTTGATCCAAAAGATCAGAGTGATTTCCCATACTACAAACAAGCCATCAATACTGGAAAAGTTAAGAAACAGGACAAACAAACCCAAATGAAGAGAAAAAAACCATTATAGGAAACATGTGACTATATTCCCCAGTGGAGTCATCAGTTCTGTTGGCGAGAAAAACTTCCCTACGGTAAGGGTTGACAACCTTCACAGATCAAAGGCATACAATCAACAATAAGCATACATTGAGGCAAGAAAACTATACAAACTACTAAGGCTGGGTTTGAGAAGAATAGTTGTAGGTCCTACGTTCGATGTCGATCCCATAGGATCCAAACACTCTGCTTCCTCCAAACCGATCAAACCTGCAACAAAGTTCACAGAAGCATATACATAGCAAGTAGTTCAAAGTATGTGGATAGTAACCATGTGACATCATTAAGCATAAACATATAAATCATGAAATATTCAACATGAATCATAAGAAATGAGATCATAACATTTCAGGAACAAGACAGAGCTTCTTTATTGATATCAAAAAAGAGTAGTGGAGAGATACAACCTGATCTGATCACGACACCAACGAAACCTTCCACCGGATCTTTCCAGTCCAAGCCTCAAATATCACCTCTCGATCATATGCAAAAAGATGTCCTATAATGAAGGATAAGCATCTATACAAGGACACAATGGTTTCCTATTATTGGGAGTGACTATAATGTTGATATCCTATCTCCTTGGTGTAATTAAGCCTTCCCATGAGGTGTATAAATACCACCAGAAATCAGTTGATTCAATTAGGCCACTCCTGTAGGTGGGATTTTGGTGAAACCCGTAAACCCCACCTAAAAAAATTGGATATTTTACATTTTTTTCATATTTTAAATAATATGTGTGGGTTATGTATTGTGGTACCCGCATGTGTATGTGTTTTTTGAAGGGCATAGTCACGTATGGAATTCAAAATATTGTATTTTAATAAATGATCAAGTCTGAATGGGGAAGGGTTTCCCAAGGCCATAAAAGAGAATCAGAATTACAAAAGTGTTGAATGATGTTATAACAACTCTATAGAATTTCCTAATGAGAAGGTCCACCATAAACATAAGTGTCACTATGTCTACTATATTCAAAAGAACCACCAAGTAAAGTGTACCCAACAAAGATGGGAGATGTTGAAGGTTGTGAAGATACACCCACAATAGCAAATGAGGTTACCATTAATATACTTTCAAGTGTAGACTCGGTGGTCATGGTTCGAGTTTTAAATAAAGGAAACAAAGGAGTGTGTATACTTGGACTTATTGTTCTAGGTGTAGCATCAATGATAGTTTGGTACTTAGGGTTATCTCACGAAGGACATTCTCTAGCTTTAGGTAATTCAATAAGAAGAGGATACTGTAAATATGTTATGGCAGGACTTGTTAGAGAATGATACTCTTGAGAAATTTCCTCTATACCTAACAAAACATGTGGAAGAAAATATTCTCCTGAAGAAACAAAATCCTAATAAATAGTTGTTAAGCGTGTAAATACTAAATCTTTCGAAGAAGGAAATGAAGTTTTTGAAGTTACTGGTTCATTAATTTCTGGTTCCAAAGTTTCAAGTTCGCTTACTTCTAGTTATAAAGTTTCATATTTAGTCAACTTAATTTCTAAAGTTTTGAGATTCAACTGCTTCCAATTCCAAATTTTCAACAATTTTAGGTACTATTACTTTACGTTCCAATGTCTTAGGTTATATAATTTCATATTTAACTTCTAGTTTTGTAACTTCTAATGATTCATGTGTAATATCACAGGGTAAACCATAAATTATACATGAACGGTGAAACTTGCCACTGTGAATATATCTCAAAAATTTAAAATATACACACTAAGGTCTACTAAAGAAAAAAATAACAAAACACATGCTAATCAAATCTAAGGAAGCAAACCACACAAACATTTTCATGGTGACCATACTAGTTGGTGATGAATTCCAACATTGCGGGATCAATATGAAAAGTAGCTAAAGATAAAGCGTGTGGAACTAGTTATGCTAACAACCTGCTTAACAGTCCAAGCTTGGTGCAAGTACCCTCCCTAAAAGTAGAGTGTCGTCCAGGAAGGATCGAGTGAGTTTGACAAATGTTTCTTCCAAGTACAAAAAATGTTTTCCCTTTATCATCATCTTGTTATTATCCCTAGGATTATGGTCACTAAGGTCACCACCTAAAACAATCCAACCGAGGGGGACAGTTGACAGTTTGAAGTACACACAAGTGCATGGTAATAAAGCTAAAGCACCCTTAAAAGGTTCCTTAAAATGAGGGTATTCCTCCCTAGTGATCCCCAAGTGTTTTTCAACATTGTTTGTAATATGTGCAAATAAACACCACTGAAACAAACGAAGAGGGATAGATTACTTCGTTGGGTCCAATGTGACCTCGTGATTAACTACTTTGAAAGAGGAGCTTCCCATAAACATGATGCAATAAATGGATTTCACTCCCTAACTCAATATTCTAGGTTTATTTTTTATCTTTTGGAGATTTTACACTCACCATCTACTCCAAGGCCCTAAACCTAAGCGAATGTGTGTATTCTACCAGAGAATTGTAAAATCATGAATTGATTGTATTAAGTGTTTATTTAGTTTGTTATTTACTTAATAAGAATATAAAGTGAACAAAAGTGATATTATGGCACGACCAAAATCTCTAATGTAAGGAAATGATATGAAAATTTTCAATTCAATAAATTCTCACTACAATAAAGAAATATTTTTCCAATTTTCCCAAACACATGAAGTCCCAAATTCAATCAAATATTTAATTTTTTAAAGTAATGCCTAGCTTTCTTCTTTTAAAAACACAAAATTCCCTCCTAATATATGCAAGAATTTATCAATTTTTCATTTTAAAGAAAGCAACAAACACACAAATATGCAGTAAACTTGATAAAAAACAAAACACAATTCAAAGCATATGCAATTTTTTGTATTTTTGAAAAACAACTATTTTGAGATAAGGATAAAAACCCTTCTTAACAAAACAATACAAAAAAAACCTACGAATTAATCACTAAATTTTAGAATGAACGATAGTAAGGTATGAATATTCAAATCTATAAAGCTTTCAACCTTTCAATAAACAAATCAAAGTAACTAGGTCAAAATAAAAAGTGAAGATTTCACACAAACTCAAAAATGTGAAAAACACAATAAAAAATGCCTTATATAAAAAGTATATATTTTATACTGAAAACAAACAAAACTCACAAGATTTATCACAAAAATATCCAAGGTCGATTCAAGAAAACCCTAGAAAATTCTTAACTTTTCTAACAGTGTCATAAGTTGTAAATTATCTTACAATGTGATAGTTACACAGTGTCACAGGTATAACATTTCCTAGATGTGACAATGTCACTATGGTTTTTAAAGGTAAAGTGTGTCAGTACAGAAAAATAAAGATACAATTAAAATATTTTCAAGATCTAAAAAGGATTCAAGGTCTGGAAGTTAGATCTGGAAATCTAGTGACTTAGAAAGCATGGAAACTTAAGAAAACAAGGATTCAAACAACTATAATGAACGTGAAGAATAAGATCCTTCCCCAGTATGGTCATCAATTCAGTTTGATGGATAAATCCCCCTTGCGGATAAGGGTGATCTCCCTAGATTTAACACCCAGATCTAGAACAAAACAAACAGTGACAATAAAATTTCCCTAGGTTTATCAACCATCAAATCGACAATGAACATAGAAGTAGGATGGATCCATACCTTTTTCCATATTTTTATCCTCATTGGTTGTTTGTAACTCTCAGTCCCATCCTTTATTCTTACATGTTAAAGCCTGCATGTGACAGAGATAAACATACCATAAAAGATACAATGATTCAAAGATAAATTGGTGTAACCTATATAACGATCAAGGAAGCATATAATAAACTTTTCCAATTCTTAAACAATTATTTATGGGAAATAATAGTGTAACTATATTAAGAATGAAAAAAAAGTTACAATTTGTCCTTGATTTTGTGAATCTCTTTCTGATTGTCCTTCATTCCAATGCCTTTCTTTCAAAAGGAAGGCGGTCAAAAGATGTGAACTTGAGCATAGTTCACCAAACCTCTTAAAATTTTCTAACTAACCATCTCAGTCAAAGATGGTTCTATTTGTAGGCTTGTGAGGAGATAGGAGGAGATAATGAATGGAGGTTAAGATCCAACAAGGTAGGCAGGTCGAGCCATATCCAAGTCGATCAAAGAGCATGTCGTCCATGATGCTTCTAGAAAATAATCTTCTCATATTCTTTTTATTTTTACCTTTGCTAAAATAATATCACAACCCGTGAATAGGAAAAGTGTGACAATGTCATAGGTTAAGAGTTATAGATAGTGTGAAAACCTATTAGAATCACAAATAATTACAGTCCCACTTGTGAAACCCTTTAAAGTTAGGGATTTTAAAGATATTTTGAAAAGATTCTTATCTTCTTGAGTGAGCTTCTCTTCCAAATTATTTCATGGATTGATGTAAATTATGCTTCAAATGACGATGGATAGGGGTATGACATCATTTTTTATTAGTGTGAAAAAATAATGTGTAACAACTAGATTTAAAAATCACGGGTGCTGGTATATTTACATAGCATAATACCATTTTATTCCCTATCCGTGCGCACTTTTGTACATACTACCACTCCACCAATTTATCAACCCTAGTGACATCATTGAGTTAACCTCGATAGAGTTAATCGACGATTTAGCTAAGCCTTGGTGTCTTGATGCCATCCTCTCTTGAGCCACTAGTGGTTATAGCTAGGGTTGGAAGAAAATTTGGGGAGCCTATTCATGTTTTTAACATTATACTTATATATTAAGTACCTAACTAGGGTTGTGCAATTAATAGGGGAGAAGATCAATTCTATGAGGATAGGATACGGTGTATTTTTTTTTTTTAATTTAAAGATTATAGTTATAAAATTGTTTTTGATTTGTTCTATCCTTCTCCAAGATTCTTTAGAGGTATTATGTCCCCAGACTTTACTTTCATATAAGATAAAAATAGTGACAAGATTATCAAATAGGATTTTTTTCTTATCACACAATAAAAGGTTTGCTAATTTACACTTTTTTCAAGTCCATAATAAGTTTCCCACCCTCCATTTATCCTTTCTCAATAATATATTTCCAACTCAGCTTATGATAAATATCAATTCGGATATATTTGTATGAATGCAATTCCTCCAAACTAGTATCTTCATATATGAAAGTGTCTTAGGTGATCTTATGGGACTTGATTATCATAACCTCTTTTTCTTCCATGTTCACCATCATATATCTATACTTGGGAAAATTTTCTTCAGGATTCTTAGATGATTATTGATGTCATAGGGATTTTGTGCCGTAAGAATAATATATTTAGCATAAGGAAGAAGGATGATGATTGTACCTATGAGAGTTGAGCTAGTATAACTAGCTTCTTCCAACCAAAATTCTAATTTACCAATGTAAATGCCCAAGAGAGTAAGGGATAGAGGATAACCTTGCTTGATTTCTACATTACAATTAATTTCTTTCAACCATGCCTAAGTGTTTCTAAAACTTTCAATGATAATTTCATATATCCTTACAACAACAACTCTCATTTCATAAGGAACTTTTACCTCTTTTAACCTATTTCAAAAGTTCCACTTAGGAAAAATGTCGAAAAAAATTCTAAAATCAAAAAAATAAGAAAGGGGATTGATTTAATTTTTGAAACACTCTTTCACAATGATCCTTAATTTAATAATAAGATGCACATTCAATTGATATCCCCTAAATATAGATTGTCGTTTAGCTCATTTTCCATAGTTTCCAAATCATGTGCTTATTTTTTTTTCAATGTACTTTTGTAAAGCTTGGCTGAGATGGGGATGGTCATAAGGGTTATATAAGTAGATGACTTAATTTTATCCCCAGTTTTAATGATGAGAACAATTATACTTGGCATCCATGGTTTATAAAATCTCTGCTTGACTATTAAATTGAAGAGATTGTATATATGAGGGATGAGGATATCCCCTCCAATTTTCAAGATTTTAGCTTATTAACCTTCAATGTCCTTAGATTTACCTTTTGTGAGTGTCTTAACCCCAAACTTTATTTCTTCCATAGAAAACGCTCTATCCTCTATATGAAGCTTTGGAATGTTATTTCGCAAAAATATGGGATTTGTAATCATTTTTCAGGTAGGAGTTCCATTCCTTTAGGGGAATTATTAAATTTCTTTACTTTTGCAATTCAAAATTTTCCTTCAAAATCTCATATGATTTATTTTCAATAGATGGAGAAGCTTCTCTTGTTTTCTATTAATGTAATGTCCTTTTTCTTCCTTTTAATTAGGGAATTGTATATTTTTATATTATCCAATGTTAAGAACACATTAAAATCATATATAATGGTATTTCTAGCAATTTTGCACTCAAGTGGCATATCAAGGGTCGGGTGTCTTATTTTTATTCTTTCATAACACCTCAATAGAGAATTTTTTAATATAAGTAGAGAGGGTTTTCATTAAATTATAATAAAGGTCATCATACATTGTTCCTATATGATAGGAGATTTAATTCCCTATTTAATTCCTTTAAGAAAAAACTTTATTTTTGTAAAAAAAATAAACATCTTTCATTAAAAGAAATTTTCTCAATGGAGTTTTGTGCATGATAAATTTTAGTGTTAGGAATAAAGTTTTATGAGCTGATTGAGGCTTAAGGTTGTTTAAAATGTCAAGATTTAATATCTGGTTGTATATGGGATATCTAAAATCACATAATCTATGAAACTGTTACCCAACACACGAAAACAAGTCACATGGAAAGAATTTGACCATTTCATTAAACAATTGCAAATTATTCAATCCTCGGAGTTACAGAGCTTAATAAGCTCAATACTAAATAAATTATTGGTAAGGTCTTATGTTTTTTATTTTGTACCCTTTAGTCGAAACAAGGTCCTCATTTAGCAAAAAAATGATTAGGGTTGGAATAATTACTTAAAAGAATAGCTTGATTCACTGAAGTTATAACATTAAAGTCTCCTAGGAATAACATATTATCCTCATTTGTTAGAGTGTAAATATGTTTTTCTCTATTTTTGTAAAGGTGATTCTTATCTAGGTTATTTTTCTTATAAAAGGTATAATTGATCAGTGAAAAGTAGCATATTACTATATACATCTTCTTACATTAATATAAAAAATATCCATTCATATGTAGATATTAACATATCCTATCTTATGAAACCAAATGCAAGGAGAAGTGATTGGTTTATTGTAAGAAATGATGCCTCCAATCCCATTGGGGGATGATTTCTTGTTCATGCCAACAACAATATAAATTTGTGAATGCAAATGACCTTATTCTTCCTACTTCTGAGTTTCAACCATAAATATAATACCGATGTTACTAGGGATCCAACTTAATATAGCCACTTTTCTCCATGGAAAACCACGATAGTTTCATTTGAGGAATTGGAATATACAAAATTCCCATTTATAATTACATTTTTGGTCTCTAACCCCTATAATTTTTTTTAATTATTAATTATTGCAACTTTTTTAACTTTTTAAGCTTCCTTAATTATGCTTGGTTTTTTAAAATGAAGCCTTTTTTAATAAATATTCCTCGCCCTTTTATGTTATGTTTATGGTGATTAGAGTTTACCTTAATGTGAATCAACCGATTTGTATGTTTAATTATTTTTCCCAACCCCTTTTCTTTTATGAAGTAAGTTGTTTCAGTATTTATTTATTTATTGATTGATTAGTTCTTCATTCATTATTACTAGTGTATCTTCAGATTTATGCTCTTAGATACAAAAAATTATGAGGTTCAAGCCTTGTTTTATCATAACATGGTCTAACTCTATGAGTTTATTTATTTCCTCTTTGATGTATTTGATATCAGAATTACACTTCAAAATATTGAGGGTTAGATTGTTCCATAGTTTTTCTTCTAGCTATTTAATTTTGTGCCTAAAATTTATATTTTCTTTGACCTCTTTTCTTTGTTTTCTCCACTTTGTTTTTTTACTTCTAGTAATGTAGTTTTATTTCCTTGAATTGGATATAGACTCTTAATATTCTATTGCTTATTTGTGTAGAATATTATTTCTTAAGGAGTTAATTTTAATATTAAGCGTTACTTTTAACTCTAATAGAGGTTTGGCTTCTCTCTAGATTTTATAAAGAATTTATATTTTCATACAAATTATGTGGTGTTATTTTGTTGGGACTCCCCTTGGAAGATTTTGATATTTGTGGTGAATTAATAATATTAAAACTCATATTGTAAAGAATAAATAAATAAACAAGACTAAAAAAGAGATTTTATTTATCATATCTTTTGACCTTATCCTACCTAGATCCTTTCCTATCATGTAGAGTTCTTAATGTTAATCAATAGTCATAATTTTGAATATATTCAGCACAAAAGATTATAAGCCCGGAAATATAAAGTATTTGGAAGTAGATATATGCTTGCCAAGGAATATATGTTCACATTAGAGATAGGCACAACTAAATATATATTTACCCCAAAAATGTATATCTACAAAAAAAAATCACTAAAAAAAAGAATTTATTTACTATAAAACAAATGCATATCACAAAATATATATATATATCTACTATATATATATATATATATATATATATATATATATATATATATATATATATATATATATATATATATATATATATATATATATATATATATATATATATATATATATATCTACTATAAAACAAGTGTGTGCTCCACATATAGCAAGTTTCTATCCATATATAAAATAGTTAACTTGCAACACAACTTTTGAAGTGTTGTTTTATAAGATTGCTGGTCTTCCAATCTTGAGTGTTGATTTGCAAGCAAACATATATCAACAAAGTTGCAGACATATTTAAACAAAGCTCCTTTCTAAAACTTATAGATGTACATTTTTGTATGAAATTTTAAGATATTTGACCATTTTAACCTACGTATATAGTGTAACATTCATTCAAAAATAGTATTATTAATATTGATATACTGTTTAAACAATTTCTCTTGTCTTTTGCCAAAAAAAAAAATTATGCATATTGTTGTTAGAAGTTGACATATTTTACCAATTTTCGTTGCATAGAATCATATTCAAAAGCACCACGTATTTTTTGAAATTTACAGCACTACCTACCATAATCACTTTTGTTTGATGCCATCACAATGATGCACAAGTGGCAACAACTTTCTTAGGCTGTGCGCTTAAAGTAGAATTCAGAAGCACTCTCATATCCTTTATTCACAAAGTAATCATTTTCATGTTTGATGGGGTGAAATTCATGCACTGCACAACATAATTACTTATGTTTGATGTGATCACATTCGTGCAAGTGTCACAAGTTCGTCTGATAGATGTACTGTTAAGGGAGACGAGACGGTTTGAATCCCTCCCCTTCTTTATACTTGCAGGCATCTTGGAGTGTGCAGGTTTCTGCATGCATCGCTATTCTGATCTTTCCCCGTTTTAAACTCTGCTGTGTAGCGCAGTGAAAGAATGATTTTACAGGAGCGCTATCGTAACTTTTCGTTGAGGCATAGCATTTCCCCTCAATACAAAATCTGCACTGATTAATATTGTTTATAATGTGTTGACCATCACTTTTACGTATTATTAACTAAAAAGTTTCATATAGTATTATGAAAAATTAATTCTATAAAATTATTTGTTGAAATAGTACTATGAAGGGGCTTTGCCCATCATGTCACGGGAGATTACTAAGGCTCTAGTGTAATTAGATTGTTTTTTCGCTCTAAAAATTATGGAAATTTTGATAAGATTTTAAGAAAATTTGGCATGGATTTTTGTAAATTCACTTTATAACTATCGAACTTTAATATTTTCAGTGCCCTAAAAGTTTTTGATGGTGCTGAATCTATTTCTACTATCAAAATCATGATTCAAACACTATTACTATAAGATTTCTTAAATATTTTTTGACCCGAATTCCAACCAATTTTAACAGTAACTACTTACTAAGTTACAACAGTCACGTTAAACCTTGAAACCTTCTCCCAAACAAAAAATAAGGAAATTTGATCATGTAATGAAATCTTCTCCCAAGCAGAAAAGCCTGATCCTCTATATTTTAAAATGCAAAGTTGGGTTTTGTCCATAATGTCACTGGAGCTTACTAACTTCACGAGAAACTTATACAAACTTATAATCTGAGAAACTTTTACTCAAAACCATCACTCGTCAAAATCACTAGGATTGCAACTCGTCTAAGTCACACTAGTGCTTATTATGGCTAGATGTTTTTTTGTTTTCAGAAAGATTGAAATAAATGAACTTTTCATCATAAGTGTCTTAACAACACACTCTTCTCTGTCAAACCAAACCTCATTGACACAAAAACTTACTAAATTACAACGTCTCACCCAATCTTGAAACCTTCTCCCAAACAGAAAAGTAGGAAATTGAATCCCAAACAGAAACAGAAAAGTGGTATATTTGACCCTACTTTACAGTGTAAACTTCCCACTATGCTAGGTATGTTGGAAAAACTTGGACGAAATTGGATCCCAAACAGAAACAGAAAAGTGGTATATTTGACCATATATACTTTACAGTGTAAACTTCCCACTATGCTAGGTATGTTGTTGGAAAAGACTGGACGATATCTTGCATCTAAAAAGCCAAAACTGTTCCAAATATTAAGTTAGAAGGTCTTGTTGAACCTTGGAACCCTCTTCCAGACAGACACGTTGGATCGTGGAGATGTTACCATGTAAACATGCCAGTGGGAAAAACCTGAACCATATTGCATATAAAAAATCAAAACTATGCCAAAGCTTATTAACATAAAATAACATTAATATATTACTGTTATGATAAAATAGCAAAAACATTACTAATCACTAGGAGTAATTTTGTTATGAACTCACCCTGACTTTACCAATTTATCCGATGATTGAAAATGTCATGGGCGTAGACCGACAGGAGCAGACCAAACGTTATTTATTCCTCTGCGTACGTGGTATAATTATGATTTAAGTTGTGACCCCAACTTTCTTGCAACAACACGGGCTCTGTTTTTTCTCTATTTCCAAACCTGCCTTTTCTTCAGTCTCCCATTGTGTATTATTGCTTCTCTTTCTTTCAATTTTCCCTAAGCTCCCTCATACCACGATATCGGCAACCTCTATTGGCTTTTAAAACCCTCACCGCCACTGAACCTTTCAAGTCCATCGCTGATTATAGCGTGGTTGTGTATTTGTATAACTGGGGCAAGGCTTATTTCCCAGTTCATCAGCCCATAAATGGGCCAAGGCAAGAAATGTCCGTCGTAAAATTAAAGCAGTACATCGTAAAAAATTAAAGCAGTACATCATTTCACTGTGAGCATTTCCTGCCTGAACGTATTTATGAACTGATGAACTGAGAAATAAGACTCTCCATATAACATTAACCACAGTAATCCTCATTCACAGTAATCCTCATTGAATGGACAGTAAAATAACTACTCTAAAACCAGCATCTATAAATCTGGAACCCATTTCTCCCCTCAACAATTTTTCATTTCTCCTATAACTTGACCTTTTCCAGAAGGGCGCTTTTGTTCAAAACAACTTTGAAAACTCAAGTCACTCTGAACGCTACCGCATATCCCGAAAGATGAAGCAAGAACAACAACTACAAATTGCCAAGAGAAATAGACAAGCGGGGGAGCAGATCCATAGATGTGAATTGGAGCCCAACCACTATGTCCATTGAATAACACGCACTGTGGATAACGCCACTGAAGTTACATTAGGACACAGTCATGGTCGGAGTTTTGAATAAAGGAAACAAAGGAGTGTGTATACTAGGACTTATTGTTCTAGGTGTAGCATCAATGATAGTTTGGTACTTCGGGTTATCACGCGAAGGAGATCCTCTAGCTTTAGGTAATTCAATAAGAAGAGGATATTCTAAATACGTTATGGGAGGACTTAGTTAGAGAATGATACTCCTGAGAAATTTCCTCTATACCTAACAAACCATGTGGAAGCAAATATTTTCCTGAAGAAACAAAATCCTTAGAAATAGTTGTTAAGGGTGTAGATACTAAAGTTTTCGAAGAAGGAAATGAAGTTTTTGAAGTTAGTGGTTCATTAATTTATGGTTCCAAAGTTTCAAGTTCGCTTACTTCTAGTTATAAAGTTTCATATTTAGTCAACTTAGTTTCTAAAGTTTTGAGATTCAACTGCCTCCAATTCCAAAGTTTCAACAATTCTAGGTAGTTTATTCTAGGTAGTTTAACTTTAGGTTCCAATGTTTTAGGTTCTATAATTTCATATTTAACTTCTAGTTTTGTAACTTCTAATGATTCATGTGTAATATCACAGGGTAAACCATAAATTATATATGAATGGTGAAACTTGTCACTCTGAATATATCTCAACAATTTAAAATATACACACTAAGGCCCACTAAAGAAAAAAATAACAAAACACGTGCTAATCAAATCTAAGGAAGCAAACCACACAAACATTTTCATGGTGACTATGCTAGTTGGTGATGAAGTCCAACATTGCGGGATCAATATGAAAAGTAGCTAAAGATAAAGCGTGTGGAACTAGTTATGCTAACGACCTGCTTAACGGTCGAAGATTGGTGCAAGTACCCTCCTTAAAAGTAGAGTGTCATCTAGGAAGGATCGAGTGAGTTTGACAAATGTCTGTTCCAAGTACAAAAAAAAAATTCCCTTTATCGTCATCTTGTTATTATCCCTAGGATTATGGTCACTAAGGTCACCACCTACAACAATCCAACTGAGGGGGACAGTTGACAATTGGACGTACACACAAGTGCATGGTAATAAACCTAAAGCACCCTTAAAAGGTTCCTTAAAATGAGGGTATTCCTCCCTAGTAATCCCCAAATGTTTTTCAACATTGTTTGTAATATGTGCAAATCAACACCACTGAAACAAACGAAGAAGGATAGATTACTTTGTTGGGTCCAATGTGACCTTGTGATTAACTACTTTGAAAGAGGAGCTTCCAAGAAACATTATGCAATAAATGGATTTCACTCCCTAACTCAATATTCTAGGTTTATTTTTTAGCTTTTGGAGATTTTACTCTCACCACCTACTCCAATGCCCGAAACCTAAGCTAATGTATGTATTCTACCAGAGAATTGTAAAACTCTGAATTGATTGTATTAAGTGTTTATTTAGTTTGTTATTTACTTAATAAGAATATAAAGTGAACAAAAGTGATATTATGGCACCACCAAAATCTCTAATGTAAGGAAATGATATGAAATTTTTCAATTAGATGAATGTTCACTACAATAAAGAGAAATATTTTTTCAATTTTCCCAAACACATGAAGTCCCAAATTCAATCAAATATTTAATTTTTTAAAGTAATACCTAGCTTTCTTCTTTTCAAAACACAAAATTCCCTCCTAATATATGCAAGAATTTATCAACTTTTCATTTTTAAAGAAAGCAACAAACACACAAATATGCAGTAAACTTGATAAAAAAGAAAAAACAATTCAAAGCATATGCAATTTTTTGTATTTTTGAAAAACAACTATTTTGAGAGAAGGAGAAAAACCCTTCTTAACAAAACAATACAAAAAAAAACCTGCTAATTAATCACTAAATTTTAGAATGAACGATATTAAGGTATGAATATTCAAATCTATAAAGCTTTCAACCTTTCAATAATTAAATCAAAGTAACTAGGTCAAAATAAAAAGTGAAGATTTCACACAAACTCAAAAATATGAAAAACACAATAAAAATTGCCTTATATAAAAAGTAAATATTTTATACTGACAACAAACAAAACTCACAAGATTTATCACAAAAATATCCAAGAGCGATTTAAGAAAACCCTAGAAAATTCTGGACTTTTATAACAGTGTCATAAGCTGTAAATTATCTTACAATGTGATAGTTACACAATGTCGCAGGTATAAAGGTAAAGTGTGTCAGTACAGAAAAATTAACATACAATCAAAATATTTTCAAGATCTAAAAAGGATTCAAGGTCTGGAAGTTAGATCTGGAAATCTAGTGAGTTAGAAAGCATGGAGATTCAAACGACTATAATGAACGTGAAGAATAAGATCCTTCCCTAGTATGGACATCAATTCAATTTGATGGATAAATCCCCCTTGCGGATAAGGGTGATCTCCCTAGATTTAACACCCAGATCTAGAACAAAACAAACGGTGACAATAAACTTTCCCTAGGTTTATCAAACATCAAATCCACAACGAACATAGAAGTAGGATGGATCCATACCTTTCTCCATATTTCTATCCTCGTTGGTTGTTTGTAACTCTCCATCCCATCCTTTATGCTTACATGTTAAAGCCTGCATGTGATAGAGATAAACATACTGGATCAAAGATACAATGATTCAAAAATAAATTGGTGTAACCTATATAATGATCAAGGAAGCATATAATAAACTTTTCCAATGCTTAAACAATGATTTATGGGAAAGAATAGTGAAACTATATTAATAATGCAAAAAAAGTTACAATTTGGCCTTCATTTTGTGAATCTCTTTCTGATTGTCCTTCATTCCAATGCCTTGCTTTCAAAAGGAAGGTGGTTAAAAGATGTGAACCTGAGCATAGTTCACCAAACCTCTTAAATTTTTCTAGCTAACCATCTTAGTCGAAGATGGTTCTATTTCTAGGCTTGTGAGGAGATAAAAGGTGATAATGAATGGAGGTTAAGATCCAACAAGGTAGGGATGTCGAGCCATATCCAAATCTATCAAAGAGAATGTCGTCCATGATGCTTCTAGAATATAATCTTCTCATATTCTTTTTATTTTTACCTTTGCTAAAATAATATCACAACCTATGAATAGGAAAAGTGTGACAATGTCACAGGTTAAGAGTTAGAAATAGTGTGAAAACCTATTAGAATCACAAATAATTACGGTCCCACTTGTGAAACCCTTTAAATTTATGGATTTTAAAGATATTTTGAAAAGATTTTTATCTTCTTGAGTGAGCTTCTCTTCCAAATTATTTCATGGATTGATGTAAATTATGCTTCAAATGACGATGGATAGGGGTATGACATCATTTGTTATTAGTGTGACAAAATAATGTGTAACAACTAGATTTAAAATCACGGGTGCTGGTATATTTACATAGCATAATACCATTTTATTCCCTATCCATGCACACTTTTGTACATACTACCACTCCACCAATTTATCAACCCTAGTGACACCATTGAGTTAACCTTGATAGAGTTAATAAAATTTCAATGACTTAACCTTTTTTATCATTGTGATGAATAATGGGTTAACTCATCTCCCTATATTCCCCGACGATTTAGCTAAGCCTTGGTGTCTTGATGTCATCCTCGCTTGAGCCACTAGTGGTTATAGCTAGAGTTGCAAGAAAATTTGGGGAGCCTATTCATGTTGTTAACATTATACTTATATATTAAGTACCTAACTAGGGTTGTGCAATTAATGGGGGAGAAGATCAATTCTATGAGGATAGGATAGGGTGTATTTTTTTTTTTAATTTAAAGATTATAGTTATAAAATTGTTTTTGATTTGTTCTATCCTTCTGCAAGATTTTTTAGAGGTATTATGTTGCAAGACTTTACTTTCATATAAGATAAAAATAGTGACAAGATTATCAAATAGGATTTTTTCCTTATCACACAATAAAAGGTTTTCTAATTTACACTTTCTTCAAGTCCATATTAAGTTTCCCACCCTCCATTTATCCTTTCTCAATAATATAGTTCCAACTCAGCTTATGATAAATATCAATTCGGATATATTTGTATGAATGCAATTCCTCCAAACTAGTATCTTCATATGTGAAAGTGTCGTAGGTGATCTTATGGGATTTGATTATCATAACCTCTTTTTCTTCCATGTTCATAATCATATATCTATACTTGGGAAAATTTTATTCAGAATTCTTAGATGATTATTGAGGTCATAGGGATTTTGTGCCGTAAGAACAATATATTTAGCCTAAGGAAGAAGGATAATGATTGTACCTATGAGATTTGAGCCAGTATAACTAGCTTCTTCCAACCAAAATTCTAATTTACCAATGTAAATGCCCAAGAGAGTAAGGGACCGAGGATAACCTTGCTTGATTTCTACACTACAATTAATTTCTTTCAACCATGCTCAAGTGTTTCTAAAAATTTCAATGATAATTTCATATATCCTTACAACAACAACTCTCATTTCATAAGGAACTTTTACCTCTTTTAACCTATTTCAAAAGTTCCACTTAGGAAAAATGTCGAAAAAAATTCTAAAATCAAAAAATAAGAAAGGGGATTGATTTTATTATTGAAACACTCTTTCACAATGATCCTTAATTTAATAATAAGATCCACATTCAATTTATATCCCCTAAATCTAGATTGTCGTTTAGCTCCTTTTCCATAGTTTCCAAATCATGTGCTTATTTTTTTTTCAATTTACTTTTGTAAAGCTTGCATGAGATTGGGATAATCATAATGGTTATATAAGTAGATGACTTAATTTTATCCCCACTTTTAATGATGGGAAAAATTAGACTTTGAATCCATGGTTTACAAAATCTCTGCTTGACTATTAAATTGAAGAGCTTGTATATATGAGGGATGAGGATATCCCCTCCAATTTTCAAGATTTTGGCTTATTAGCCTTCAATGTCCTTAGATTTATCTTTTGTGAGTGTCTTAACCCCAAACTTTATTTCTTCCATAGAAAACACTCTATCCTCTATAAGAAGCTTTGTAATGTTATTTCACAAAAATATGGGATTCATAATCATTTTTCAGGTAGGATTTCCATTCCTTTAGGGGAATTATTAAATTTCTTTACTTTTACAATTTAAAATTTTCCTTCAAAATCTCATATGATTTATTTTTAATAGATGGAGAAGCTTCTCTTGTTTTCTATTAATGTAATGTCCTTTTTCTTCCTTTTAATTAGGGATTTGTATCTTTTTATATTATCCAATTTTAAGAACACATTTAAAGCAAATATAATAGTATTTCTAGCAATTTTGCACTCAAGTGGCATATCAAGGGTCGGTTGTCTTATTTTTATTCTTTCATAACACCTCAATAGAGAATTCTCTAATATAATTAGAGAGAGTTTTCGTTAAATTATAATAAAGGTCATCATATATTGTTCTTATATGATAGGAGATTTAATTCCTTTAAGAAAAAACTTTATTTTTGGGTTTTCGTTAAATTATAATAAAGGTCATCATATATTGTTCTTATATGATAGGAGATTTAATTCATTTAAGAAAAAACTTTATTTTTGTCAAAAAAATAAGCGTCTTTGATTAAAAGAAATTTTCTCAATGGAGTTTTGTGCATGATAAATTTTAGTGTTATGAATAAAGCTTTATGAGCTGATTGAGGTTTAAGGTTGTTTAAAATGTCAAGATTTACTATTT
Organism: Pinus albicaulis; assembly: GCA_034641835.2. Classification (NCBI taxonomy): domain Eukaryota; kingdom Viridiplantae; phylum Streptophyta; class Pinopsida; order Pinales; family Pinaceae; genus Pinus; species Pinus albicaulis. The sequence goes on from CM076584.1 coordinate 960,031,128, forward strand.
GGTTTTATATGGGATATCTAAACTCACATAATCTATGAAACTATTACCCAACACACGAACACAAGTCACATGGAAAGAATTTGACCATTTCATTAAACAATTGCAAATTATTCGATCCTCGGAGTTACAAAGCTTAATAAGCTCAATACCAAATAAATTATTGGTAAGGTCTTATGTTTTTTATTTTGTACCCTTTAGTCGAAAGAAGGTCCTCATTTAGCAAAAAAAATGATTAGGGTTGGAATAATTACTTAAAAGAATAGCTTTATTAACTGAAGTTATAACATTAAAATCTCCTAGGAATAACATATTATCCTCATTTTTTAAGGTGTGAATATGTTTTTTCTCTATTTTTGTAAAGGTGATTCTTATCTAGATTATTTTTCTTATAAAAGGTATAATTGATCAGTGAAAAGTAGCATATTAGTATATACATCTTCTTACATTAATATAAGAAATATCCATTCATATGTAGATATTAATATATCCTATCTTATGAAACCAAATGCAAAGAGAAGTGATTGGTTTATTGTAAGAAATTATGCCTCCAATCCCATTGGGGGATGATTTCTTGTTCATGCCAACAACAATATAAATCTGTGAATGCAAATGACCTTATTATTCCTGTTGCCGAGTTTCAACCATAAATATAATATCAATTTTACTAGGCATCCAACATAATATAGCCACTTTTCTCCATGGAAAACCACGATAGTTCCATTTTAGGAATTGGAATATACAAAATTCCTATTTATAATTATATTTTTGGTCTCTAACCCCTATAATTTTTTTTTAATTATTAATTATTGCAACTTTTTTAGCTTTTTAAGCTTCCTTAATTATGCTTGGTTTTTTAAAATGAAGCCTTTTTTTATAAATATTCCTCGCCCTTTTATGTTAGGATTTTTGTTGAATATGTTATGTTTATGGTCATTAGAGTTTACCTTAATGTGAATCAACCTATTTGTATGTTTAATAATTTTCCCAACCCCTTTTCTTTTATGAAGTAAGTTGTTTCAGTATTTATTTATTGGTTGATTGATTAGTTCTTCATTCATTATTTCTAGTGTATCTTCATATTTATGCTCTTAGATACAAAAAATTATGAGGTTCAAGCCTTGTTTTATCATAACATGGTCTAACTCTATGAGTTTATTTATTTCCTCTTTGATGGTTATTTCCTCTTTGATGTATTTGATATCAGAATTACACTTCAAAATATTCAGGGTTAGATTGTTCCATAGTTTTTCTTCTAGCTATTTAATTTTGTACCTAAAATTAATATTTTCTTTGACCTCTTTTCTTTGTTTTCTCCACTTTGTTTTTTTAACTTCTGGTAATGTAGCTTTATTTCCTTGAATTGGATATAGACTCTTAATATTCTGTTGCTTATGTGTACAATATTATTTCTTAAGGAATTAATTTTAATATTAAGCGTTACTTTTAACTCTAATAGAGGTTTGGCTTCTCTCTAGATTTTATAAAGAATTTATATTTTCATACAAATTATGTGGTGTTATTTTGTTGGGACTCCCCTTGGAAGATTTTGATATTTGTGGTGAATTAATAATATTAAAACTCATATTGTAAATAAAAAATAAATAAATAAGACTAAAAAAGAAATTTTATTTATCATAACTTTTGACCTTATCCTACCTAGATCCTTTCCTATTATGTAGAGTTCTTAATGTTCATCAATGGTCATAATTTTGAATATATTCACCACAAAGGTTGTAAGTCCAGAAATATAAAGTATTTGGAAGTAGATATATGCTTGCCAAGAAATATATGTTCACATTAGAGACACGCACAACTAAATATATATTTACCCCAAAAATGTATGTCTAAAAAAAAATCACCACGAAAGAAAAAATTATTTACTATAAAATAAATGCATATATATTTATATTTAGTACCTCAAAAATGTTTTCTCATAAAAAAAATATTCATCACAAAAAAAAATATATATCTACTATAAAAACAAGTGTGTGCTCCACATATAGCAAGTTTCTATCCATATAAAATAGTTTACTTGCAACACAACTTTTGAAGTGTTGTTTTATAAGATTGTTAGTCTTCCAATCTTGAATGTTGATTTGCAAGAAAACATATTTAAACAAAGTTGCAGACATATTTAAACAAAGTTCCTTTCCAAAACTTATAGACATACATTTTTTATGAAATTTTAAGATATTTGACAATTTTAACCTATGTATATAGTGTAACATTCATTAAAAATACTATTATTAATATTGATATACTGTTTAAACAATTTCTCGTCTTTTGGCAAAAAAAATTATGCATATGATTGTTAGAAGTTGACATATTTGACCAATTTTCTTTGCATAGAATCATATTCAAAAGCACCGCGTATTTTTTGAAATTTACAGCACTACCTACCATAATCACTTTTGTTTGATGCCGTCACAATGATGCACAAGTGGCAGCAACTTTCTTAGGCTGTGCGCTTAAAGTAGCATTCAGAAGCACTCTTATATCCTTTATTCACAAAGTAAATCATTTTCATGTTCGATGGGCACAGCACAACATGATTACTTATGTTTGATGTGATCACATTCATGCAAGTGTCACAAGTTCGTCAAATAGATGTATTGTTAAGGGAGACGAGACGGTTTGAATCCCTCCCCTTCTTTATACTTGCAGGCATCTTGGAGTGTGCAGGTATCTGCATGCATCACTATTCTCATCTTTCCCCGTTTTAAACTCTGCTGTGTAGCGCAGTGAAAGAATGATTTTACAGGAGCGCTATCGTGACTTTTGGTTGAGGCATAACATTTCCCCTCAATACAAAATCTGCACTGATTAATATTGTTTATAATGTATTAACCATCACTTTTACATATTATTAACTAAAAAATTTCATATAGTATTATGAAAAATAATTCTATAAAATTATTCATTTAAATAGTACTATGAGGGGGCTTTGCCCATCATGTCACGGGAGATTACTAAGGCTCTAGTTTAATTCGATTGTTTTTTTGTTCTTTAAATTATGGAAATTTAGATAAGATTTTAAGAAAATTTGGGAGGGATTTTTGTAAATCTCCGTTATAACTATCAAACTTTAATATTTTGAGAGCCATAAAAGTTTTTGATGGTGCTGAATCCATTTCCACGGTCAAAATCATGATTCAAACACTATTACTATAAGATTTCTTAAAAAAATTTGACCCGAATTCCAGCCAATTTTAGCAGCAACTGCTTACTAAATTACAACAGTCACGTTAAACCTTGAAACCTTCTCCCAAACAAGAAAGTACGAAATTTGATCCTGTAATGAAATCTTCTCCCAAGCAGAAAAGCCAGATACTCTATATTTTAGAGGGCGAGCCTTATTTCCACTGCCATAGGCCCATAAATGCGCCCAGGCAGGGAATGCTCACCGCAGGATGATCTACAGTTTTCATCTGAGGGCGGGCATTCCCTGCCTGGGAGCATTTATGGGCCTATGGCAGTGGAAATAAGGCTAGCCTATTTTAGAGTGCAAAGTTGGGTTTTGTCCATAATGTCACTCGAGCTTACTAACTTCACGAGAAATTTATACAAACTTATAATCTGAGAAACTTTTACTCAAAACCATCACTCTCAAAATTACGAGGATTGCAACTGGTTTAAGTCACACTAATGTTTATTATGGCTAGATTTTTTTTGCTATAGGAGAAATTGAAATAAATGAACTTTTCATCATAAATGTCTTAACAACACACTCTTCTCTGTCAAACCAAACCTCATTGACACAAAAACTTACTAAATTACAACGTCTCTCGCCGAATCTGGAAACCTTCTCCCAAACAGAAAAGTAGGAAATTGAATCCCAAACAGAAACAGAAAAGTGGTATATTTGACCCTATATACTATACAGTTTAAACTTCCCACTATGCTAGGTATGTTGGAAAAAACTGGACGAAATTGGATCCCAAACAGAAACAGAAAAGTGGTATATTTGACCCTATATACTCTACAGTGTAAACTTCCCACTATGCTAGATATGTTGGAAAAGACTGGACGATATCTTGCATCTAAAAAGCCAAAACTGTTCCAAATATTAAGTTAGAAGGTCTTGTTGAACCTTGGAACCCTCTTCGAGACAGACATGTTGGATCCTGGAGATGTTACCATGTAAACACGCCAGTGGGAAAAACCTGAACCATCTTGCATATAAAAAATCAAATCTATGCCAAAGCTTATTAACATAAATAGGATTAATATATTACTGTTATGATAAAATAGCAAAAACATTACTAATCACTAGGAGTAATTTTGTTATGAACTCACCCTGACTTCACCAATTTAACCGATGATTGAAAATGTCATGGGCGTAGACCGACAGGAGCATACCAAACGTTATTTATTCCTCTGCATACGTGGTATAGTTATGATTTAAGTTGTGACCCCAACTTTCTTGCAACAACACGGGCTCTGTTTTTTCTCTATTTCCAAACCTGCCTTTTCTTCAGTCTCCCATTGTGTATTATTCCTTCTCTTTCTTTCAAATTTCCCTCAGCTCTCTCATACCACGATATCGGCAACCTTTATTGGCTTTCAAAACCCTCACCGCCACTGAACCTTTCAAGTCCATCGCTGATTTTAGCGTGGTTGTGTATTTGTATAACTGGGGCCAGGCTTATTTCCTAGTCCATGGATCCATAAATGTGCCGAGGGATGAAATGCTCATCGTAAGATTAAAGCAATATGAGCATTTTCTGCTTCAACACATTTATGAGCAGATACACTGAGAAATAAGGCTCCCCATATAACTAATGACATTAACCACAGTAATCCTCATTCAATGGACGGTAAAATAACTGCTCTAAAACCAGCATCTATAAATCTGGAACCCATTTCTCCCCTCCCAACAATTTTTCATTTCTCCTCTAACTTGACCTTTTCAGGAAGGGCGCTTTTGTTCAAAACAACTTGAAAAACTCAAGTCACTCAGAACGCAACCGCATATCCCGAAAGATGAAGCAAGAGCAGGAACTGCAAATTGCCAAGAGAAATAGACAAGCGGGGGAGTAGATCCATAGATGTGAATTTGAGCCCAACCACTATGTCCATTGAATAACAGGCACTGTGGATAACGCCACTGGAGTTACATTAGGGCACAGCCTCGGTCCATCTGCATGGACTCTCAAAAAAAAAAAACAATGGTGTCGAGGGAACTGAAATCCAACAGCGATTGACGAACATAGTAATACGAAAGAACTAGAGACGCGGCAGAGAATAGATGAAAAAGAAGAGAATCAACCTGCAGAGAGAGAGGAAGACATGGAAATCTATATAAATAAGACGGCGTGGTTAAGTAATAAAGAAACACTTACGTCAACCTTGTAGCTTTTTTCACCTTTTTCGAATCAAGCGGGTGGCTTTTCCTGCCAGTTTTACTTTTCCGGTTGTTTGCCAGTTCTACTTTTCCGGTTGTTTTTTCTTGTGATGACCTTTTTCGAATCAATCTGGTGGCTTTCCCAGCCCGTTATACCTTTTCCGATTGTCTTTACTGATTATTTTTTTCGTAGGTAGCGGGTCGCTTTCCAAAGCAAGTTTCATCTTTTCGATTGCTTTTTCCGATGTTAAAGGTCGTTTTAAATTGGCGAGCCTTATTTCAGCGGCCATAGGCCCATTAATGCGGCCAGGCAGCTGATACCCGCCGTCCGATGATCTACACGTTTAATCTGACGGCGGGCATCAGCTGCCTGGCCGCATTAATGGGCCTATGGCAGCTGAAATAAGGCTCGCCTTTTAAATTTGGCATAAAAGTTTTGGAGTTGTCTTTAGTGTTATTTTTTAAGGTTTTTATGGTTGATTTTTTCGGTCTAATTTCTCTAAAATTGTTTGGAATTGATTGAAAACAAAAGTTTGATAGGTAACTTTGCACAATCGAAGTGTCCTAAAAGCTTTTTAGGGTGTTTAATCCATATTTATAGTGAAAAAACCAATTTAGATATCTCGTTATTTGTGTTAGTATCTTCAATTTTATTTTAATTTAGATAATTAATTTACCTACATAAATATGTGGTATATGTTTATTTAGAAAAACTATTTTTTTGTATATTTTTCAAGCAAATAATAATTAATATATTAAAGTTATATATAATAAGAAATTAATATTAATTGCTGATAAAAACAGAGTTGAGGGTGGTTCAACTTCATCAACAGTGGATGATGAAACCCAAACCACTAATTCTTTCTTCCTTTGTTTCATTAGCTCTTGTTTTTGTTCATGGATCTCTTTTTTTTTTGGCCTTCAAGAAATGCTCACACCACAATGATGTAAAAGCTATTGAATATTTTATCATGGTCAATATATATGTCTGGACCAATGTTATGAGTCATTTGAAGACCATTCATCTAAACAAAAACATCAAATATATATTAAATTCATCATCCCTTAAGAGTGCAAGTGTACCTAAAGGGATTTGATCCCTTGTGTATGATAGATTTGGAGTTAACATGTATTTAGGCATATATGTGTTTGTCATTTGTCAAATTGACAATTTTATGTTGAAGGCTAGGCAATTTTCATGTTGAAAGTTAGACATACAAATATTGAAATATTTATTTGAAATAATTTCTCCATAGTATCAACTTCATATTCAATACTGAAAAAATTACAAAACTATATAAAAAAATTGTCACTCACTGACATTATAATTTCCCTTCACTCTTAGTTGCCTTTTTTCCTCCTCTTATGTGCTCCCTCTTGTTGTTTCCTCCCCTCTAGCTCTCGTTTTCTTTCTCCTTCTATGTTCCTTTTGGTTTATTTTTACGATTTTTAGAACTTTTATCATTATGATTTTTTAAAGTATCTTCCTTACTATATTATGATTTAATTTAGCTATTAAGTAAATTAAATAAAAATGTATTTATTTATTTATTTTTATATTCATTATTATTATTGTTTTTATTTAGTTATTTATTTATTTATATTATTATTATTATTATTGTATCTATTTATTTATTTATTTATTTTTATTTTATTTATTTTATTTTATTATTATTAAAAAATTTTAATTAATTAATTTATTTTTTTATTTTTTTAACATATAATTCAAAGTATTAAAATAATAAAAATATAAAATTATTTTAATATAAAATTTATTAGAAAACATTAATATTAAATTAGATTTAAATTAAAACTTTAATATTAAATTATATTTAAATTAAAATTAAAATTAAAATATAATATAATATGATGAAATTTAATTTAATTTATTATTTTAGTTAAACTAGTCCTTATGTTACAACGGCTAGTTGGAGCTTTCTTTCTCTATTTAATTAGGTTTCTTGATCAGATTTCTCATCTTGTCTTGATGATGAACCACACTAGCTAGTTCGAAACGCGTTGGCAAAAAAATTCTTACATGTAATTTTCACCGAAAAAATTTCTTACACAATTTATGAATCACAGAAGCCAAATTCCTAATAAATATATACAACTTTTAATAACAAAAATTTCAACGAGTACCTTCAACCCTTTTAATAAATGATTTATGTTTTCTCCAAACGTTGTGCCATTCTTTCCACTACATACACAATAAATGTTTCTGTCATTAAATATGGTTTATGATCAGGCATTGTATTATTGTTTTTTCCAGAAAGAAAAAAACGTTGTTATTATTAACAGTGCATATATCGTATCATTACATTCCCATCATGAGTAGATAAGAAAAACAAGATCCAAAACAAAATATCCACTATGACAATTTCTAAGGAAGAAGGAGTCAAGACGAAAATATGTGGGGATTATACATTTTGGAACAATAACATCCCAACCAAATTTCGAGTCCAGGTTGAGAAAAAACCAACAAAGCTGCCCTTAAAAAGGGGAGATATTGCCATCTATAACTGAACTCATCAGAATTTATGAAAAAAGCATAAAGACCACTGGCATTGTATTATTGTTGTTGGTGCGAAGTAATTGCAACCATAAACGCTATTACCACCGGGTGGCTCCACTCCCACAATTAATCAATTTGTAAGTTGCTTACGAGTATGCTAAAGTTTTGTTAGGAAATAAATATAGACCACTAGTGGTTTTCCTTTTAATATAAATGTATTTGTTATTTTCACTATTTCTTCTGAAAAATATGAAAGTATTCATTTGATTTGTGTGTTGATGGAATATTGAGCGATGTTACTATGACGTTACTATTGATACGACGCCATACGACGCCAAACATAAAGAAGAAACACAAACTATATGTTGGTAAGATAACATGATTACGGTTCTCGGTTCAGTAAAGATTTGGAAAACTTTTATGATTATGCACAATATGAAATTGTATGAAAGCTTCCAATTTATTGTTTGTAATAAGGAGGATAGGAGAATGTGATATGCAAACCCTTGTCTTGTTTTTCTTTATATATTTATAATGTTTTGCTTCGTAAATGCTAAATATGTTGGTCATTCCTTTTAGGTTTATGTTAGCCAATTTAAAGTTATAAGAATCTTTTGTTTAAAAAATGAATGCGATTGAGAAAACAAATCCAACAGTGAAGTGTTTGCTTCTCTGAAGACCTGACTCTTTTGGTGATAAGGTATTTAGGCAGTAGTTTGATGAGTTGAGATCATTGCAAAAAATCTACAAGTGTGAGAAGAGTGCAAACATTGTTTCTCTTTCTAGACCAATTCTTGAGCCTTGTTGAGTGAGCATTGCATCACCAGTTTAAGAATCTTCTCTCAGGAGAATGCTTGTATGTATAAGCATCTTCCTTATTATTTTTCATTTAATTTTCTCTTCCTAAATTTTCCAACACAAAGAAGATATTTTCTAGGGGATGTTCCTTTAGTGATTTGGAGAAAGAAAATGATTGAACTTTAGATGGATCCTTTGGATGAGTTTGATCGCTTTCTATAACCCCTTGCCTTGCTAGATCCTTTTCCTCAATTGCTTGCCTCTTTTCCCCTCTACATCATTTTGATTGTTGCCATTGTTCCCCTTCGCCACCTTGCTTTTTATGAGTCTTTTCACAAAGTGGTCATACCCATGGCACATTTAGCTCTTGAATGGAAACTAATTGTAGTCTACTTTTTGCAAGATGGTCCAAGAATAAAGATTAAGTTGAACTACTTCTGAAAGACCCTTTTCCAAATAAAGCTCTACACAAATCCTGGTATAGGCATGGCTCAACCCAATCAATGTACTTTCCCAACACATTCCCAATGCTTCAAAATGTTGCATTGTTCAAGCAAATGAGAGGGAAATAGAGCAACTTCACCCAAACCAAAACAATTGATGGTGTGTTTTTTTCCGGATTAAAATCAGGCTTCCATCTATTAAGATATAGCCCTTAGGCTTCCATGAACTATGGCCATTTTGAAAAATTAGATCTCTATGTTCTTTCTTTTCAAACAAAAAAACAAAAACCAATTTCCACATAACGAGGAAGAAATGATTTCATTTGTCTTGGGGTGCTAGTTTTTTTCCACCCAAGTAGTGACTGAGCATAGAGAGAACTAGAAGCCAAATTAATTTTCCCACCAACTCCCATTCCATTAAACACAAGGCCATGCCTCACGATGGGCTAGCACTTACATTAATTTGTAGGACATCGTCCAATTTCTTCACAAATTTGTTGGGATGAAAACAACAACCTTGATGATTATTCCCAACTAGAGTGTTGAAGGATAAGGCACGAGGAGACGGCTATGGAGAGGTCAATCCCGCGCACTGGAGGTCATCTTTCCCTATGGGAAATCACAAAAGGAGCCCACTACTACATGAACACATTTCAAAATATCACAGAACGTTTCCCACAAAAAGAGCCCACAACTACGAGAACACTTATCAAAATATCACAAAACAATCAAGACTATTCAAGACTATTGAGAAAAAACCAATACTAAACTCATAATACTTTTACCTTAACCTTAATAATACTTTTATATTTTTTATAAAAATTAATCATAAATCTTAAATCTTTAAATTTAATCATATAAATTCCAACCATCCAAATCTTAAAATCCTTAATCCAACTATTTATAATGTAAAACTATTTTATTTTATTTTGGTAAATGAGGCTAATCTATATTAATTTGAAAATAGAAATAGTACATATGCTACAGGCTGAGTTAGTAAGCTGCGCTTAACCAATCCCAGCCTTTGTTGCGCAGATAAGGGGCTGCCTCCGTGGAGGAAACTAGCCCAGAATGTACATTAAACAAAAAATTAGAAAATGTGTTGTAGCACTAGTGAAAATAGAAATTATGTGATAATAGCAAGCATGACAAAAACTAGGAAGAGCTAAGTTGTTGCGCAGTCATTAGTCTTCGGCTTCATCATCGCTATCTGGATCTTCCTCCACTATGGGACAGAGGTACGCTTGCGTGACAGCTTCCTCTTCAGCGGTGGGTATACAAGGAAGCTTGGAGACCGGTGCACAGATGATGGGAGCCACCGGGTACTCGGCATCCGGGACGCGCGTCCAGGTACCTTCTGAGTCCATTATCCAAACATCTGTGTTATCCCCATCATCTTCCTGAGTCGAAAGAGGCTCAGTTTTGCGCGACAAGGGGTGATCATGGTGCGCAGTGGTGGACTTCCTTGGTCCATTTCTGCCTCTCTACGAAACATGCTTGGGGGTGCCTCCTCTTGGTCAAGTTTGGGGCTCTGGGGAGCCTCTCTAGCATGACTTCCTGAGGAGGAGCCTTCTACAGATTCCAAACGATTATCAGGCCCACTGTGGTAGCGGCTAGGGAGTGGACCTCTCTGGCCTCCTTTGATGATTCTTTTTCGCAACCTAGGTGCCATAGTCAACTGAAGTAGAGGAGGTGTGATGCAAGGGGAATGCACTGCAAGGAGGGAGGTGCGAAGCAAGGTGCTAGTGGATAGGGCGGTGCGCTGAAGGGGAAAGCGTGGCAAGGGGCAAGGGATACTGGGAGCACCGAGGCTTATGAAACTGGCAGGAAAGATGGATCATGGGTGAGTCGCGCAGACACGGGGGAGCGTAGCCCGGGGAATTCTGCGCAGCCCAACAATATGGGGGAGGCTGCATGAAAGACTGGGCACACAGGAGGGCATAAACTGTAACACCATATAAAGCCGAAGGAACGGACTATGTGTCTCTTTGTGCTAAAGATCATTCCCTTTAATAGGACTATGACACATGCGAAGTGGCTGAGCATTATTGTGCCTCGCACGCAGCTACGTGTTGTAACGATTTTCATGAGTAGGCACGTGCGAAGAGTTATGGTCAAGCGACATGTCAATCCAAGTGATCATTCAAAACGATTGTGGCAGAGAGGTACCCTGGAGGGGGTGATGTTGTCCAAGCGTGTCTTCATTATGCCCTATCTCTGTCATCTCATGCGGATGATTTCTAGAGTGTGGTTCCACATCGAGTGAGGACATGTGCTGCAGATCTTCATCCTTTTGAGCGTGGGAGGGGCAGTTATCGTGCGTACTTCTACTGTCACCCGCATCCGGGGAGAGAATATATTTTTGAATGAGGTTTTGGCATTCTCTTCTTAATGAATCATCCTCAACCTGTGTGAGATTGGAATGATGTAGCTCTCTGTGACTTTCCACCCCCTTGTTCGCGAGCAGGTCCACAACTAAGTTTGCTTTCCTACGCACATGGTGAAAAGTTATTGCTCTGTGATTGTGTATCAGTTGTTCCAGTAGTTTGAGCTTGTGGGCAAGCCTCCAGTTGGTGGAAACCTTTGTGGAAGCACACCATGGAAAATTCTTATGGCCGCTAGAGTAATAACTTGCGAATCTTCCTCCATTTCCAGGGGAAATAATTAAACTCAATTGCTCTGTAGATGCCCTGGATGAGTCCATCAAGCTCCGCGGAGTTGTTTCTATCCCATCCTATGTTGCCATAGTAGATTGGAAGTGGCTCGCCCTGGGAGTTCCTGAAGATGCCTCCAAATCCTACCTTCCTAGGGTTGCCTTTGGATGGGCCATCGAAGTTACATTTGAAGAAGCCATATGGGGGAGGCTTCCATTTTTTAGGAGCAGGGGTTCTTCCTGTGCTCCTTGGGATGATGTCCAAGGGGGTATTTATGCTCATATGCCAGTTGATCCATATGATACGCTCCGTAGTTGAGTTGGGGAGATCCTCTTGGCTTCAGGAAGTAATGACCAGAGTTTCAGTGAGGTTGTCTGTATTCTTGCCCAGATTTGTTGTTGGGTGGATACTTTGTCTTTGAAGATCCGAATGTTCCTTTCTTTCCATATGTTCCAGATCAGGAGGCCTGAAATTATCTACCAGAGTTTGTTCAAAAGGTTACTAGAGTAAGGATTGTCCGTCCACTTGCTGATGGTGTTGATGATGTTGCCCCTTTCTCTGTTGGTGCGTTTGCACAGGATTGTTATTTTGTCCCACACGGCATTGGAAGTAGGGCATAGGTCCAAGAAGTGGTCGATGGTTTCAAATTTCTCCTGGCATAAAGGGCATCTTGAGGGTCCTACAAATCCTCTCTTCAATAGATTCTCCCATGTGAGGATGCGTCGTTTACTGAGCAACCAGAAAAAGGTTGCTACTTTGGGCCAGAGCTTGGCTGACCATATCTTCTTCTAGATGAGATTGGTAGGATCTGGGTTCTGTTGATGTAAGAGGTTGTAGGCTTCCTTGGTGGAGTAGTTTCCACTTGGCGTGTGACCCCATTTAAGGATATCAGGTCTTGGTTGGGCTCTGATTTTTCTTTTAGTGCTTAGCTCCTCCCAAATGTCTATGTGATTTTCATTATTCCAGTCTTCTTTCCATCTGTCTGTATGTATCCAGTTCCTGTATCCCTGAGTTGTGTCATCAGTCCATAAATCCTGTATGCAGTTCCTCTGCCTTGCATGTAACGTTGTGATCCATAGTGTTCTGGGGAAGATGAAAGAGAGTCTAGGCACTTGCTATGACGAGTCCTCCCAAAATCTAGCTTGAGTGCCACTACGCAGCTCCCAGAAGCTATAGGTCTATATCAGCTATTTTTGGTTGCTTTTTCCTTTCAATATTTGAGATCCTCCTTGCTCTATGTTGAATCTGATAAGGTCCTCCTTGTGCCAGGTGCTAGCATATTTGGCTTCCCACAAGTTAGCCCACGGAGTGTGGGGGTTGGAAACCCATTTCCACCAGATAGTAGCTCCCATGATATTGTTGATGTGCTATGGATCATGCAACCCTAACCCCCCATGACCTTTTGGTGCGCATACTTATTTCTAGTTGACTAAAGACCATTTATTTTTCTCTTTGGTACCACCCCACAGGAAAGTCCTTTGTAGTTCGTGCATGGCCATGAGGACCCATTTGGGAGCTGCGAGTACCGAGAAGAGGTAAGTGGAGAGAGACCAAAGAAATGCTTTGATGTGTACCAAACGACCTGCTATATTAAGAGTGCGATTGGTCCAGTTGGATAACCTAGTTTCCATTTTGTCCAACAGCACTCGCCTTGAGGAATGATTAATGACAGTGGTTGTGAGAGGGGCACCAAGGTATTTGGAGGGCAAGGAGGCTATGGAGAAGCCCAGAATGCAGGAAATATTGCGCTGAGTTATAGGGGGTGTGGAAGAAGAAGATTTGCTATTTTTCAGGGTTGACCTCTGTGCCAGAGGCTTCAGAGAAGGAGTCTAGCAGAGATTTGAGGGAACGTGCTTCCTCGACCGAGGGGTATCCCATGATCATGTTGTCATCCACAAATTGTTGATGGGAAGTGGGGGATAGATTATGGAGGGGTATACCCTGCAGAGTACCTAAATGGATAGAGCTTTTGGGAAGGCGACCCAACCCTTCAGCCATAATGATGAAAATGAAGGGCAAAAGGGGATCCCCTTGTCTAATACCTCTTGATGGATTGAAGGTTGCTGAAGGTATACCATTGAACAAGATGGAATGAAATGGGGAGGTTGTGAGGCTCATGATCGATCTTACTCAGGTGTGGTTGAAGCCAAAGGCAAGAAGGACATGTTTAATGTAGTCCCAACTGAGTTTGTCAAAATCCTTGGATAGATCAATTTTGAGGAACATGCCAGGGTTTTTGGAGGTTTTGAGAGAATGAATGACCTCATGGATTAAAATGATGCCATCAAGGATTTTCCGTCCTTCTACATAGCCCGTTTTCTTCGGGGAGATGATCAAGGGAAGGAGCTGCTTCAGCTTGTTAGCAATAAATTTGGAAATTATCTTATAAATGAAATTGCAGAGTGCTATGGGCTTGTACTTACTTGGCGTAGCAACATTGTCTTCTTTGGGTACAAGAGTGAGGAAGGTGGCGTTTAGGGCTAGAAGAAGCCAGTGTATGGTGTGTGATTCCTTAACGACACCCCAGACCTCGTCTTTGATGGTTTCCCAGAAGAAGTGGAAGAAGTTGGTGGTGAATCTATAAGGGCCCGGAGCTTTCCCTTCCTTTAGTTGGAATACTGCTTGTTCCACCTCAACAAGAGTAGTGGCTTTGAGCAGCGTCCGATTGTGATCTTCCGTAACCAACTTAGGTATGTGCTGGGTGATTTTTCCTATAGCCTCATGCCTTTGATGATTAGGTTCTTGAGAATTTCCTTGAAGTGGTTGCGCAACTCCTCTGTGATGCCCCCTTGTTTTTCCAGACGTTCTCCAGTATGATTTTTGAGAATTGTGATTCTATTATGCATCTTGTGCCGAATGGTGGAGCGATGGAAAAACTTTGTGTTTCATCCTCCCTCTTTGAGCCAGCAAATCTTGGATTTTTGTCTCCATAGGATTTCTTCCTGGCTCCTTCTTTCTTCCATCTGAGTTGTTAATATCTTCTCTTGCTTCTCTAAATCAGCTGAGCGGCCTTCCATGACGATAGTTTGTTGAAGCTTCTTCATTTTCTCTTCTAGCTCCCTTTGATATTTGAAGATATTGCCGAAGTTGGATTTGTTCCACACCTTCAGTTTCCCTTTGAGCATTTTCAACTTTGTCTGGAACTGGTGCATTTTTGTTCCTTGCGCTGGTAAAAGGGATGACCACCAATCAGAGACCATTTCCTTGAACCCTGGTTGTCTGAGCTAGCAGTGTTCAAAGCGGAATGGTTTGGGCGCAGGCATACTTGGTCTTAACCATTGAAGTTGTATTGGCCAGTGATCATAACCGACGACTAGGATAATGATGGCTACTATATCACCTCCAAAACATATGAAGTCTTCCGTAATGAAAAACCAATCCAATCTGGAAACAATTTGATAAATACCTCTTCTTCTATTGTTCCAAGTAAAGATGCCATTAGAAATTTAATGTAAAACCAAATTATAAATAACTTAAAATATATAATAGATTCTAAATTTAAAAACTAAAAATATTATACCCATTTAAACGCTTAAATCCTCAATGTATTCTTACTGTTCAATTTAGGACTTTTCATCCCATTCTAAATTATACTTCTGAGCAATGATGATGATTGTTAAATATAATGTGCGTACATTTCACTTTCACTAAATTAAATTAATTAATAGTCGTGATTATTGCATTTCGTCAAGCACATATCTATACGTATCTGATCACAATCTTAATGATTACCATTGCCGCATTTCGTAAATTAATCGAAAATCCTCTCAACTATGAATAGCATCCACATACATGTAGAGGAAGGTACATATAAGACAACGAAATTCTCAAAACTGGACACAACAGGAACGACAGAGACTAGAGAACAGCCACACAGACGCCAACACAGTTAAGAAAAGACACTTAAATTTATGTTTGCAGTAAAGAAAAAGCTGTTAAACGAATAATTCACAGTACCACGGAGGTGCATGAGGCCTCCACTTTTATAGCTTTCGTTCAATCCATCATCCATCACGTACACATTGGTTCAATTCATGATCATGTGTAATGATGAAATTTGATCGGTGAAGTATTTGTTACAGTTAATTTGTTCAATGATAATGGTTTTTTTTGGTTGGTAATGTAAGTTTTTATATAATTTCAAGTTAAATTTATGGTGACCTCAACCTTCCCGAAAAAAACCAGGGCTTTTGGCCACCTTAAAGCATTAAATGCCATCCAAAATTGAAATTGTTTGTTTCTTCTACTTGTGGCTATGTCCACTTTACTGTTTAAACCATAATGTAATTGACAACATAAAACATAAAAACTATCCGCAAAAATCTTAAAAACTTGATATATTAGAGATCTATGAGTCAATAGGTCCCAGATCCTTTTTTTGTGGAGCCAAGCATATGGCTACTAGCTGCATCCGCTAGATTTGCCTCTCAATTCGACCAATTCTCGCTGTTGCATGGTAGTGCGACACCTTGATATCTTGTAAATCAATTTTAGTTTATGTGAGAATTGAAATCACTTCAAGATTGCCATCAATTGGGTGTAAGCTCTGCAGAGCTTTGGCCACTATGCGTTTTAGAGTCTAGTAAGTATGGATACTTTGATGAAATAGAGAAAGGCGACCTCTAGTGTTGCGGGATCATTTACAAAGTCCATGTTTTCTTTCTATCTCTCTATGTCTTCCTCATAAGTGTTAGCTTCTCTCCCAATCCTGAATTGTATTTCTTATTTGTGGTGAATTACCTCAGAATATATTTCAAAAAAATTCTCCATTTTCTCTTTCTTAGTCTTCCTTGCTCCAACCTTGGCCACATCAACCTTGATAATAGCTGAAAAAAATTTGCATTAGAAAAAATTGAAACCCGTGAAACCAGTAGTAATGATAATGTTAAAAATGATAAAAAAAAAAATGTAAAAAAAAACAAGTTGGTAGTGCATGCAAATTTGACGCATTTGTAGAGAACGGCATTTGTAGAGAACGCCGTGAGCGACCGCTGGAAGTTTATGGCATTTGCACAACTCTTCGTTGATCCATGCTATGCCTGTCACCGCTGCACAGGTGTTGAGTTTCTCTTTTTCAAACAGTAATTCACTGTATACATTGGTGGTTTATGAGGTCTGCGAGTTTGCAGCTTTTGCGCAACTTTTCGTATACATTCGATCAGCTGGATGCTGCACAGACTTCAAAATGCGTGCGAAAATTAATTAGATCACTTTTTCAGACTGTAATTCACGGTACCATCATCCATGTGGATGGTCCCCGGAGGCCTCCACATGCCTTTCTTCGTCGATGCCTGTCTTTCTTTCTGCGTCATCAAGTCAAATAAAATGCACATCCTCACCATGTGAGAGCAAAAACAAATTTTTTGAAATTTGTGATCTCAAGGCATGAAATATATAAAGACAAGATCACAAGGCATGAAATATATAAAGACAACAAACTATCATTGCTTGGTTTTTGTTTTTTAAAATAATAGCGACGAGCACTAAAATATCTATATGAGAAAGGACTAATAATATATAAGAGAAAGGACTAATAATAAATTATTATTATTACAGTGTTTTTTTCTAACTAAAACTCACATAAGCCTGCCCTTATTAGAAAACTTTTCTTTTTCTTTTTATTTTATTTTATTTTTTTCTTAAAAATATTGAAAACTTGGATGATAATCTTATAATATTTTGTTAAAATTTTACTTTAATTTTTTTTCTTATCTTTTTATTTTATTTTTTTCTTAGAAATATTGAAAACTTGGATTTTATAATCCTATAATATTTTGTTAAAATTTTATTTTAATTCTTTTTCTTATCAATTGACCATTATTGCCAGATTTTTTCCCCTCCTCTTTCTTAAGATTACTAGAAAGCTATACTATAATTATATGATATTTTAAATTTATTTTAATAATTTTTTTGTTAAATTTATTTTAATAATTTTTTCTTCCAAGATATTGAGTAGCTAGAAAATAACCAAATCTGGTGTTTTTACTTTCTTTTAAATAATATTTAAAGTGATTAATTTTTAAAATTAAAATTAAGTAATTAATTTAATAACATATATTAATCTTTTATATTAAATAACAAAAAATTAAATTTAATAAAAATGACTTTTTATATATATATATATATAATTTTTTTTTTAAGATGTGTACTTATTTGGATATCTATTATTTTTTAATTCAACATCATCTAGCATTACTCACAACATCTCATCCATAAAAGTTAGAGTCTTTTTTTCCCATAAATTTTATTAGAATTTAACATATAATTAATCAATGAGTAATTGTTATTTGTGTTAATTTATACAATTAACTAAAAATATAGTATTTTTTATTGATACTATTATAAGTAATTAGGGTTTTATTTATAAAGCTAAAAAGTTATGTAAGGCTTTGCAATTGGATAGTGAATATCCATCTCTCTTAGATTTATTTTTGGTAGGTTTAATATAATTTTCTTTCCTATTTAGTTTTTTTCATTTTATATATTTTTCATAAATATTATTCATAATTGCCAGCAAACACCTAGATTTTACAAATTGGCCTTTTTAGGCTAGAGACATAATTTGACAATCTTTCAATTTTAGAAATTGACTTTACATAATCAAACATATTTAAAAATAAAGAAATATTGTCTAGTGGGTGAAGTGTGTAACCCAAAAGCATACATATAGGTATTACGAGTGACATCCCTTGCTTCAACATCCTTGTACACCGACATTGGTAAATGGTTAGTAGTACCACATTATTCATAATTTGAATATGGATTCAATCTTCAACCTCCTTCAAGTATATCAAAAACCCCTTAAGCACACATGGAGCCTCTCTACTATCATGTTTCTATATACATTGTGAACAACTCTCATGGAGATTTCTCTCATGTTTTAAGGAATTAGGGAGTATATCTAAAGGTTTTTCTATCATCCTTTGCTAATGCAGTAAAGGATTAGTTGAGTACCACTCTTGCAAAACCATCTAGTATATTAGAGTGTTATAGTGGTCGACACTCCTTTTCCCTTAGGGCCATGCAAACACTAGCCTTTACAAAATGGGCAGTGGAAAAAAATATAATGCCATGGAATATCAAGAGTTTGAGAACTCCATTAATACACCAATACTTAGATATGAGTAATAATTCTAGTCTATTTAAAAAAATAAAGTATGGGACCTTCTTATACAATTGTAAGAACCCATCTTAAAAGTTCGCTTCATGAAGTTGATTGCGTTTATATAACTCTCAAGTAACTTTTTTTCACAAACTCAACCACTCTATTGTGGTAAACCTATTTCAAAGGACTCTTTACATGAGGTTGACACATTGGTACAATTCTCTTGTAAATTGTTTGATGGACTTGAGTGCTCAATGACATTCAATCAAAAAATGATCATGGGGAACCAAATTACCATCATGGAAATTAGGCCTTCAATTATGAAAATTAGATATCTCTAATTATCTTCTTGCACAAATAGGTCTCTAAGATCAACTTATTGGAAATTCATGTTTCTCTAATAACCAAAATATAAAAACAACTCTCTAATAATCTAGTTACAATCATACCTAAGTAGGCTTGCACATTAGCAAGAGCCATAGGTGGAGTTGGCTTATGGTGAATCATTTATGAGAGGAAGGAATCTCAATAAGCCACCTTTTCCAAATAATCCAAATAATATGTAGAATAAATTTAGCCTAAAATAGATTTGAACATGTTTGATAATCGCAACATAACATGATAGGTTATCGAGATGGAAGTTTAGTTCTCTTTCCATAGTATTACTAATTATTTAATGAAATTTTGGTTGGGTGTTTTATAAATGGATTAGGCGCTTTAGAGATAATGGTAATAGCATAAGAATCCCTATACCCAGGTATATTATTTGGAGCTAGTTTTTTTAAAGTCATTTATGTTTACTTTGAAACCACATTATTTTTGGGAAAATTGACCCAGTTGCACCAAACATGCACATTCAAAATCTTTTGGTGACATCTAAATAATTAGCAATCAACATCGAGGACATGTTTGATTTTTTTTTAAAGAATTTTATCAATAATCGAATGGAGGAAATGAGGAAATTAGGATGACGTCTTAAAGGACTCACCAAACTACTCTATCGTGATGATCTCAACAATATTAAAAAGAATGGGTAGTAGTATATTTACAAACCAAAAGACCATTTTATTCCCTAGTCATGCCCTCTTTTACACCTACTACCATTCCACAAACTTCTGGACGTCAGTGACTCCATTGAGTTAATATTGATAAAGTTAACAGAATCTCAATGTCTTAACTTGTGTTATCACTATAATGAATTATGTGTTAAATGGCATAATTTTTAAGGAAGACCGCTAAAAAGTAGGAAACTATAATCGAGAAACATAATTATGATTACAATTGGCGTTTTCTATCTAGGAAAATAAACTTGCATTAGGAATCGGGACATGTGATGTGTATGTTATTTTATTTTTTACCATTTTAAGTTTCTTAATTTGTTTTCTAATAACTTTCTAGATTTTTAAAATAAATGGTTAAATGTTAACTTGTTTTTTTGGTCAATTGCACCCGGGTATATGATTTATATGTTTAGACCATTGTTTCTGTTTTAAATTCTTAAGAAAACTAATTTGGGATTCTCATTCGTGTTCAATGAAATATTAGTGAAGTGTTTAACTCGCCACCTGTTGCAACACAAATATTGTATTGCAATAGTCTTTATTTGATAAAATTGACATCAAGCAAAGCGTTATCCCAGATTCCCCATATTTAAATAGAATCAATGGAAAATAGGAATCATGCCGACTAGCCACAATCTCCCCCGTCCTTCTTTAGCTCGCCTTCATAGCTGCGAGACTATAGCTGCTAAATCCAAGTCACACAACTGCAACATAAGTATATAATTTGCATGTGAATTTCCATACATAGGTACATATAACCAATCCCCTTATTGGCTCTTTTCATATTTGGGCTCTTTTCCTTATTAGTATTTATAGTAGGAAGAGCAATTATTTTGTGTAGTCAAAATACACTGTCCCTCACCTTGCACGTCACAACCATGTGTCACCTTACATATCACAATTGATTATCACATCTCTTCACAAATTTTAAGCCCCAAAATGTTGCACTAACGTCACAAATGGTGTGATGTTCATCTCACCTTAGAACTTAGTTCACTTTGACACATGGTGACTTGGGCATGCATCTCTAAGGGCTTTACATACTCCACTCTAAAAATGTGGTCGTTCTCGTTGACAAACCTGTTTAGTAATCCATCCATCGCAAAAAAAAAACATCAATATTGCAAGAGGATTGTCCTCTGCATTTGAACAACCTCCTCATCACATTGTCTCATTAATAAAGAACAATGCATTTGTCCTTTTCATAAATAAGGTAAGTTCCATTCGCGCATCATCTCGTTGATGTGTTGCGCAAGGTTTACCTAACCAGAAATGTTTACTCAAAACTGTTCGAGGTACCTCCATCAATACAAGCATAACCTTTGTGAGAATAAAATAATATCACCAATACAAACATCCCCTTGTATTTGACTTTGAATTTTTCATATTCCCAGTGATGACTGAATATGACTTATGGTTGTTTGTACGAATATGATTTTGTGTAAATACAAGTCTTTGTTTTTTTTCGTGTGATTGTAGTACCTCCTCCTTAGATCATCCTTCAAATTTGTTAATCATTCAACAATTTTTAGATGCCCCTTTTTGAGATTAAAGAAATGAAGAGAAGGAGAAGGTATTATATTTCCAAATTTTTTCTTAGAAATTTAAATGTCCTTCTTGCTAAAGACTTGGTGAATATATCAACTATTTGTTCTTCAGTTGATATATACTCTAGATTTACAATCTGCGCAACAACTTACTCTCTAAGGAAATGATACTTGATGGGAATTTGTTTAGTTTTAGAGTGAAGCAATGGATTCTTTGGTATGCTTATTGCACTTATATTACCACATTTGATAGAGATTGGTTCATTATATGTTACCTTCATGTCTTTAAGATTTTTCTTCATCCAAAGTTCTTGTGTGCAACTAGTTGTCACTGCAATGTATTCAAATTCGGTAGTAGATAATGAGATTGAGGTTTGCTTCTTTTGTGTAAGTTACCAGTGAATTTATTTTTCCTTTTGGACACCACATTCCATAGTCTATTGTTCCTTTTAAATATCTGAAGATTATTTTTGTTGCTAAGAGATGACTTTGATTTGGAGCTAATTGATATCATGATATTAACCCAACTACTAGCATTATGTTTTGATCCGAATGGAAAGTGACATCTACCCATTGTATTCAACCACCCATGGTATTTATAAATCCATGGAATTTACCCATGGTATTGTAAGTGGCATCCACCCATGGTATTGTAAGTAGCATCCACCCATGGTATTTATCCACCCATATATTTTACCCATGGTATTTTAAGTGACATCAACCTATGGTATTCATTCACCCATGGTATTTACCCACCCATGGAATTTACCTGTGATATTGCAACTAAAAAAGTTTATAAGTAGCAATTCGTATTTCATAAAAGGATAGATGGTCAACCACAATGTAGCTTTTGCATCTTATTCTCTATTTTAGTAAAAAGTTTCATGGTGGTTTTGTTTACGGCGTGTTATCCTCTTTTCTTCTGGAATTTAAAAATTTTATATATTGGGGGCCTCCCTCCAAGATCTGGATCAGTGGTATTAGAGCACTTTCTCGGGAAAAGAAAAATTGAATTTTATTTAATTTCTTTGTAGGATTTTTTTGGCGGCAAGTTTGAAGATCAAATCTAAAATTTTTGGTGCAAAATTTACAGAAAAAAATAACATATCTAGATTCCTTGCAAAAAAAAAATCCAAATTCAAAAAAACAAATGGGTTGAATCAATGTGTGGATGAGGGAGATATCATTGATTTAAAATCAGCTGTGTTGCTGAAATATTTTTGACGACAATTCGTGGAGGCGGCTCTCCTATCATTTTTTCCATTTTTGTATATAATTTTAGAAAACAGACTGCATATCTGAGGTCCTATTGAAAAATAAACCAATTTCAAAAAGAATATTGGTCGAATCAGAGTTCAGATGAGGGAGATATCCTGATTTAAAATCAATTATGTTTTAGAACTTTTGTGATGGCACGACAATTGCAACGTGAATTTGAGTTTCTAGAGTGTACATATAGGGAATTCAATCACGTGGGAAGATGTATAATTATTATTATATTTCTAAAAATAGGTTATAATAAATATTTTGAGTTATATTGATCGAGCTATTCCCATTTTAAATTAGTTTTTATATCTGGAGCAACGTTTGGAGCGGGTTTCCTTTGGAGACGTGCCTTCCCACCCTGCTTTAGTAGAGGCACATGCTTCACATTCATCAATTTTAGCATATAAGCATCCAAATTGGGTTCTTTCGAGACGTTCCCTCCCACTCTAAGATATGCAGGCACCTGCTACTTTATCAACAATCATCATCACGATTATGGGTCAACCCCACAAAATCCTTGTCATCAAAGTCCATTTGTTAGGCCGCATAATCTCAGTATCATAGTTGGTCATAAGAATTATAGAGTATCTCTATCCTCAGATCACAGTTTTTCATGATTATGGGTCATTCACAAATCCATGCTTCATTGAAGTCCATTTTCTAAGCTGCACAATGTCAATATCGAAGTTGGTCACAAGCATTACAGGGTATCTCTATCCTCGAATCTTCATTCATCATGGTTATAGGTTAACCAGACAAAACCATTATCTTCAGTGGCTCTTCATATTCAACAAAGGCTTCTCATGATGGAACTTCATGCAATGGGGACCATTTGTTTTTAAGGAGGGAGAAATGATCCTAATGGAAAGTGACATCTACCCATGTTATTTATCCACCCATGAAATATACCCATGGTATTGTAAGTGGCATCCATCCATCGTATTCATCCACCCATGGAATTTACCCATGGTATTGTAATTACATCCACCCATGGTACTCATTCACCCATGATATTTACCAATGGTATTGTAAGTGGCATCCACCCATGGTATTCATCATCCCATGGTATTTACCCATGGTATTGTAAGTGACATCCACCCATGTAATTTACTTGTTGTATTGTAACTAAAAGGGGCTATAAGTAACAAGTCACATTTTGTAAAAGGATACATGGTCCACCACAATGTAGATTTTGCATCTTATTCTCTATTTTAATAAAATGTTTCTTAGTGGTTTTGTTTATGGTGTTTTCTCCTCTTTTCTTCTGGCATTTCAATTTTGTAGATCTTGGGGGCCTTCCCCCAAGATCTGGAGCATGTTTGGTCTGGAAGTTGTTAGGTATAATAGGTTGACAATAATATATCTATACAACTTTTAATCAACTTCTGGTGATTAATTATCCTTTCTTAGATCGTATTCAAGAACCATGGGAGTGGTGAAAGGGGTACAATCCTCCATTCTGAAAATTTTCAACATTTTGTTTTAAGTATTTCCCTTGTGAGATGAACATACCTTCTTAGTTTCTTATTATTTCTATACCAAGAAAGAAAGAGAGTTCTGCATTCATTAACATTTCAAACTCGTATTTTGTTTCATTAGAAAACCATTGGACTAGGGAGTTTTTATTTCTTCCAAATATTATGTCATCAACATATACAACTACAATAAAGAGTTATTTAACATGACATTTTATATACAAGTTGTTGTCATTTGTACCTCTCTTGAATCATTTTTTTTGAAGAGATTTGTCCAAGCGAGAATACCATGCTCATGGAGCTTGTTTGAGTCCATACAATGCCTTATTAATATACAAACTTCTTTAATATTGTATAATAGTTTGAAGCCCTTGGATTGTTCTATAGTTACTTCTTCTTCTTCTTATTCTTCTTCTTTAAGCTCTGATATACTTTGAAGTATTTTTGATAGGAAAAGGAAAGAAAAATTCTTATTGCTTCTAACCTTGCCACTGGAGAAAATGTTTCTTGAAAGTGTAATACCTTACCTATGCATATGATTTGCATATCAACCTTGATTTGTTTATGATAATATTCCCTTGTTAATTTTGTTTTTGTTTGACGACCCACTTTGTGCCTATGATGTATTTTTTTTCTTTTTCTTTTTCTTTTTTCTGTTGGTCTTTATGTTGGCTCCCACGTCTTATTCTTTTCTATCT
This sequence comes from Pinus albicaulis, assembly GCA_034641835.2. Lineage (NCBI taxonomy): Eukaryota > Viridiplantae > Streptophyta > Pinopsida > Pinales > Pinaceae > Pinus > Pinus albicaulis. Next base: position 960,056,034 of record CM076584.1, read on the forward strand.
GGTCCATTTCCTCATTCACGACATCTATCCAATGTTCATCTTTATTTCTTCAAAAAATTTATTGGGTTTAATCATGGAAAACATAACTACCCGAGCTTGATCTAATGTCTTAACAATTTTTCTTCTTGTTTGGACCCCAGGATTCTTATTACCAGTGATTTGATTTTCAAGATGGTTCTTTTATACATACCTTGAGGATGATTTCAAATGGGTCTATGCTTCCACGTGTTGATCCTACTCTTTCACTGTGGTTTCTTGTGCTTTAATGGTATCATCTTGAGGACAAGCAAGGTGAAGGTAAGGTTTACAGTGGGTTTAAGTTGAAAATCGGTGAAATTAATGAAATCGGGGAGAAATTGGGTGAGACTTGTCTTTTAGGAGATGATTACATCGATGAAAAGTTATTGAGGCAATTCAACAAGTCTTCTTACTATGAGACATGTGAGGAGGAGTAGGACGATGCTAAAGTGGCATAAGATTTTGGGGGATTTGTTGTAGAAATTATTGGTATCACACAACATAATTTGTTGTATTCCCACAAATATTTGTTTCATTTTCACTGACATTGCATTGGATTGTGTCCAATGTTGGGTAATGAAGAGTAAAAAGGAAGAACAAGGTATTTTGGTGCATAAGGGAAGAGAGTAAGTGAGCGAGGAAGAATTTAGGAATCATGGAATCCTTCATTAATGACACTCATCCAGCCTCTCATTTGTTAATTACCTCAGCATTAGGGTGACCCCCTACTGTAGTACGCATGGGAAGGCCACCTTAATTTCAGGAGGACCATCATCACCAATAGAGTGCACAAAGATTTGTGGTGGGTGCAGGAGGAGCTTGCACGAGAAAAATCTATTAAGGAGGTATGTACATGTCATAATTTACCCAATTATTATTTAATCCCCGAACCTAGGTTGAAATTGGTTCACATTTCTCCAGTAGGAGGTCCTTATATTTGTGTAAAAAATGCATTTTAGCAGACCAAAAATATGTTCAAGAAAACATAGTTAACTTGTATAGGTGGCTTTGGACCATGCCTTCCACATTGACCCTAGGGACAATATTGCATCTTTTTTGACCTATTGGTCCCCCAAGATTTCTGTTTATGAGGATTATGCCTATATTATCAGGGAGCTTGGGAACACAACAAATTGCAAGAAGGAAATTGAATGCTTTGAGTGGGCAGTTTCTTGTGAAAGGAGAAGAAATGAGCAAGGGAAACTATTGAGAATTTTGATTATCATTATAAGTCACCATGGGAGAGTGGGAATTTCAAGGCAAGCCTTTTTTAAAGCCAATACAAAAGGCTATGAAAACATTGTTTACGCCTTCTATGCCCTCATCGATGCTTATGGCCGCAACAATATGTGCAAGGAAGCTATTGTTGTCTTTGAGTCAATGAAGAGGTCTGGTTGTAATAAAAAAATTGTTTCTTATAATGGTGTCATTGATTCCTTTACTAAGGGGAGTGTGGATTTCAAAAAAGCCTCATAAGATTTTGATGAAATGATCCAAGAAGGAGTTCAACCTGACTGAATTGCATTCAATTATATGCTCTTTGTATGCATTCGAGGTGGATTATGGGAAGAGGCTCATGTAATGTTTGAAGAATTTTTGTATCAAGGAATTTTTGCACATATTTTCACTTACAATTTTCTAAAGAATCTCTCGAGATCATAGAAATTCCAGGAGAAAATGCGCACAACCTGTGGATCAAAAATAAATCGGCGTTGAAGAAAACAAAGGAGCATATGGATCAAGGATGTGAAGTGGGTAGATTTAGATAAAAACGATTAATAACATTAATTAATCAGAAAGCAAGGCCTGCACAAAATGAAGTGGAAGGTTCAACATGAGTCTCGTAGAAGCTGAATCTCCAGATCTAATAGACAAGCATTACAATATTGTTAGAAAAAAGTCTTGGAAGATGCGAGAAACATCTTTGATCGAACTTATGATCTACATTTATGATGGAAGTGAATCTCATCGTGATGTTATTACATAGGTTTTCCAAGATTTCTTTGAAGCATGGGATTTCATGGACATTGTTGACCGTTTAGATAAGGAAGAAACATTTTTGAGTTTTTCAGCTAAAAAAATCTTTGACACTATTGAAAACATTTGGAAGAATTTCCCTCAAAATCCCATAAAATCAAGAATTCTACTAGAGCAAGAGATAAAGATCTCACTCAAGGGTATAGGTTCAAAAGAAATAAAACATCAAATCAATCCCGGTGGAAACTAAATCTCGCATAGAAAGTTGGGAAAAACATATGTCATCCCACCATAATTTGAATAGCTGGATCTGCCTTGCTAGAAAACAAAATGTGTTCGTTAGCGTGGAAGCAATGAAATCTTCAAAATCATCAGCAGATAAAATCCACAATTTACAATGATCATTGGGAAAAGTTATTCGTAGATACACAATTTACTATGCTTATTTGGAAAAGTTATCCTTGAATGGATGATCAAGCATATAAACATATCTTTGATAGAAAATTGCCATAAATGGGACAATAATGTAAAGAAAAAAAAATCTCGATAGCTCCTCCAACCTCGCCCATGTTTCCCCTTCTGTGTTGTTGCTCGCAAGAATATCAAACCACTCGAACAAGGAGGTTCGTGAAAACCTTGAAGAGTCCAGTCTTGAACTTTTGACGTTCCTTTTCACCTCTCGGTGCAATTGCTAGTTTATTAAATTTAAATATAATTCATTTATCCACATGCTAATAAATATGATTATTTGATTTCATTTCAATAAAAACTCGATCCACCACTTTATTATTCTCCTATAAATTATGCAACGTTTTCTAGGTCTCCCATGAGAACTATGAAGACAAATTTTCTAATAGTGATGGCCATCCCATCACAACCTCACAACCATCTATGGACTTGGGACTGCATTATGAAAATTCCCCAGTTGTATCAAGACACAAAAAAGTATGGGTCTTCCCAACAATGTGAATGTTTCATCGATATCAGGGAATGTTAAAATTGGAGGGTTGTGGTTTCTCTTCCACAAGCCCTTCAAATTATTTCAGGCTTTAAATATGTTTTAGCTTCCCTTTAAAATTTTTTGTTAGAATGCAAGAGGAAAACTATGGGAAGTAGGATGCTATTGAAAGACCATAAATCTCAAATGTGAACAATGCTCAAGGTATTGGGTGTGCCCTCTTAGTTGTGAAACTTAAATTTTCTTAATTATAAGAAGTTCATTATTGAATAAATATTAATATTTATGTGAAACTTAAATTTTATTAATTATAAAAAGCTTTTGTTCATTATCGAATAAATATTAATATTTATTACACCGATAAACATCCCCCTATTGGAATTGGCCACTTTAATGATTTTGCTAATTATTATATTTTATCACATAGCTTAAATGGAAAGATGACATCATATTAATATTTTACCAAATTATAATCAAAATTTTACAGTGCCTATTCTTTATTACCACATATCATGATTAGAGAAAAATAGAACCCAGTAGCAACATTAGCTAAAAATAAAATAAAAAATAAAAAATTGCATTGAAACGTGGCTTCCCTATTAATATTTGTATGTTACATTGTGAAACTTATGGTGGCAATAACTGTAAGGTGTACACAACCATGGTTGTAATGCCTATGCTATAATTTCATAGCCACTTAGTTGTGACTATTAGTAATGAGGTTTCTTCACTCTAATTTCTTAGCTTATGCCTCTTAATTTTAACGGGATATTTATTTTAATTTTAAAATTCACATTTCAAAAAATTATGATCTTTTTCAAATTTAAATTAAAACATTAAAATAAAACACAAACATTATATTCAAACAATATAATATTAAATTTAATACATATTAAATGATATAAACTATTACTTCACATTTAAAAATAAATATCCCATTACCTCATTTAATACTATATATCTCAAAATAAATTACACTCTATATAACATTATACCAACTCATAAGACTTAGTAGACTACACGAATAACATAAACCAATTAATGAAAATTCTTCCATATTATTCCATTCCCCAAGCTTTTCCACATCATTCATTTATAAAAATAAAACAAACCATTAACTAAACAAATAAATTATTAAACATAAAAATAAATTATTAAACATAATATTTTAAAGCTCCAAAATCTAACGAGAGATCCAACAAAATAATTATATCATGAATCATAAATTTTAAGATTCCAAAATCTAAGTTTAGAAAATAAAACCTAAGTAAAATTTTAAAATTCACATTCCAAAAAATTATGATCTTTTTCAAATTAAAATTAAAATAAAACACAAACATTATATTCAAACAATACTATGTTAAATTTAATACATATTAAATGATACAAACTGTTAATTCACATTAAAAAATAAATATATCATTACCTCACTTAATACTATATATCTCAAAATAAATAATAGTCTATATAACGCTATACCAAATCATAAACATTTAAATATGAAGAACTCTTAATGATCATAATTTTTTGGAATATTAATTTCAAAATTTTATTAATATTAGTTTGATTAATTGAGAATTTATAAGTTAGATTTCATATTTTATATAATATTTCATAACACAATCATGGAGATGCTCCCATAACTAAAATTTTGTTTAATTTTAAATGAAATTTGTAAATCCAAAATAATCTTATAACATAGTAAAAAAACAGATGAGCAAAAACATAAACTAGCATAATCATAAGGCATTGTTGACTTCCAACAAAAACCATAGCCTAAATGCATTGTTTTACCTTCAATTTAGCCTAAACCTTACACTTTACTGTTCTGTATATATTATAAACCTAACTTTACTAGTGTTTTCATTAATTTTTACCAATTTTCTATTGGTGTTATTATGGTTTATTCCTTTATTTTTTGCATGTTTATCTCAATTAGACTCTCGTTTAGCTACAAATTGTTAAGGCATGGTGCAAGTAATTTTAAGTTTGGGATTTAATATATATATAATAGATATTGAGGTTTATATATAAATATGTTTTACATTATAAAATGTAATTGTATTTAATGTTTTTAGGTTTAATATTTGTGTTTAGTATGTGCCCTTTTGATTTTAGGTTTAATGTTTTAGATTTAAATATATTTAACCATTTTTCTAGTTCTATGGGCTCACCTCCTTCTTTATATGCAAGTGAGATATGTTATATTATAAATTTAATGTGCCTATTATTTATTACCACATATCATGATTAGAGAAAGATAGAGCCACGTATTAATATTAGCGAAAAATAAAATAAAAAAATAAAAAATGCATTGAAAGGTGGATGGCCTATTAATAATCCCATCGCCTTTCCTTGTTGAGAAACGCTGTAAGTAATTTTAAGTTTGGGTTTTAATATAATATATAATATATATTGAGGTTTTGATAATGATGTCATTTCCCATTTTTCAAATCTATGGTGCCATGCAATAGCCACCGAGCCAATTTAAACGAAAATTATTAATGAGGCCATACAATAGCCACGAAGGCTATCAATATACCCTTTTTAATATGCTTGATTCTTTTTATTTTGTTTGTTATTAGAAACGACCGACTCTTAAAGTTGCCCAAAATCAAATAAACAAGGTTGTGAACAAAATTGAAAGCCAAGGTTCCCCTTTACACGATCAATTTTGCATTCAGGTTTGCCTAGATTTACCTTTCAATTTTTGCTTGTTTTTTTGTTTTAATGTTGTTTTATTTTATTAAGTTTTAATAAATTTATTCTAGTTAACAAGTTTATAGAGGCTCGATACTGATAGAGAGGTTGGTATTTATGAATGGATAGAGAGGTTGGTTTGGAAATTTCTTTCAGGCGCATAAGAAAGTGTCAGGTATGTAGAAATTCATAAAACTTGAATTTTGAGAAAACTAGGGATGATGCCAAACATTATATGCATTTTCATTGTGTGTAATAAAGCTCTCTTTCTTCTCATTTTTCAATTTCCAACATCATATATGGAAAATTGGAAAGCATGGGGTAAGTGGGGTGATAATCTATATGTGGTTCAATTTCTATTGCATAATCTATACTTTGCACCTGTGATGAAACCCTAAGGTTACAATTATTCACTTGTGCAGGGTTAGCAGAATTAACCCCACATCTAACCACATCATTCACCTTTTAAATCAATTTCATGCACATGCGGAAGCCTATCCATAACTTATCTCGTGTTTTAACTCAATAATTTAAACTTTACCTTTAAGCATTACCGCGTCTTCAGCTTACCTTATCACAGGCACGGTTTCAACTTTAAATAAACCCGCTGACTGTGGTTCTGGGTCCCACAACCCTATAGCCAATCATAGTACATCAAAAATCATTTGCTGACAATTTTACCACTCTATCGATAATGCTAAACCATAATATCAATGATGAGCACTAATGTGCAGTTACGGCATGTGGCTGCTCCCATTGTATTGCATATTCCAAAGTTTACCACATGGCACCCCATTTACCCTGTGAATTCTTAACGGTATCCATTAACATCTGCGAAGTGCGAAATCACGACTCAATGCCCGTCGTTGATCTGTGTCTGATCTAACGATCCTCACTGACTCGCCCTTCTTTGCATCACATATTATATTGTTTTGTTGCAATGTCATCCCAACCGTTGATATATTCCCTTTTAGATCTGGAATCTAATCATGACCATCCATTCACCTACGCGTGGTTCTTCTTTTCCTCTTCATCCCACAATGATCTCGACCGTCAAACCTCAAATCTTCGATACTGGGATTTAATCCTTGCCATTGATTTCCCCTTTTTAATTCTTCTCGGTGCTTCTATCTTTAGTCGACTTATATTCTTTATACTGTCAATGCTCTGCAATACAGTCTCCTCCACGCTACACCTCCTTTACTGTTCGGAATTATTCCATGTGAATCTCTCCTGAGCTTTTCTTCTGTCTTTAAAGGTGCTAATCCCTCCTTAGCTTATTTTGTCTCCTTTAACGCTATCTCTAGCATGAATACATATAACTCTCTGCATTTCTCCTCTTCTTCCAGAATTTGTAATTTGTTCTTTACTTGACCTGTACACACATCTATTATATCCAAAGTGGAATTGCACAGATTATACCCAGCCATTTAAGTCCTTTATCACTCAGAAAGACTTATACATTCAATTTGAATTCATTCATCATGGTTTATCAGACATAAACCATAAATTCACAGTTACGGATCACTCAACATGTCAAAGGAATAACACACACAATAACAATGAATTCAATTTCCTCATTCATTAAACAAATGTACAAATACAAATAAAAACCTATTTCATAATTTAGCTTCCTCTCTAAGAAAATATCTCTTTTTTTCCCCTGTTTGTGCCTTTGAGGCTTTACAGTTATATACAAAAGGTTCTGTAACCAATTTTTGGTTCCGATCCATAGGTTACTCAAAAAAATCCTAAAAATCCTCCAAGTCCTCAATTAATTCCTAAGATCTCTTATTTATCCCTTGAGGATCTCAACATTCAACTAAATCCTAAGGATCCTCTATAGATCATGAACTACTTTCAATCTAAGATTTACAATATTTTAGAATATTTCAATCCACACTAATCACTCATCAATCACTCATGTTCTCCTACATTCGAGAATATTTACAAATATGCCTCTCAATATTTAATTAAATCCTATTCTAAATGTCTCACATAAATCACTTAAAATATTTGGAAATTACATTAATTAAATACTTAGGAAAGCCAACTCTTTTGAAAAACACAAGACACCTACATTCTACTAAATGTACAAATTTTCGAAGCTATGATGCTCCTGCATCAGACTCCCAAGGTAGAAAATAAGCTTGATTTCTAGATCATGTGCTTCCAATCTTTGTCCTCCTGGATCCCATACTTTATTCTTTAGTGATTTCCTTTCTTCTTTCAAATGTTGTCCACATATTTTGTTGTCTTTCCTTGCTTCTCCTGGTTTCCATATCTTTGTTTGTAACACTCCATTGAATTTTCCTTCAATGTTTGTTACAACCCAGTCTTTCATACAATTGATTATCTGTCTTATCTGTCTGCAACTCCTTTCCTTATGTTAATTTCTCATAAGCTTCATCAAATTCTCTATTTCTCTATCCAAATTACTTTGCTGCTGTAATCTTCTCAACTGTTGAGTTCTTACTATTTTAAACTGTTGGTTATCTTCACCTCTTAATTGTTGAATTCTTATTACCATTCTTACATCCTTACTCTCTTCTTCATGATTATCATTCATGACAATTTCTTTGTATTCCTTCTTTCGCAATTCGTCTTGAGTGTATATCCTCCGCTTTTCCAAATTTCTTCTTTGAAGGTCTAACTTTCTATATAACTCAATAATTTCAATTAGAGTAGAATTCAGAAACTTTACACAGTTTTCAATACCTTCACTTGTTGTTGACCAATCACCAGATGGTCCTTCTCCCTTAGCTTCCTTGACATTTTCCATTTGCTGTCTTCTTTTACCTGCATGACTTACATTTACACATGAATTAAAAATATAAGGCCTCAGTGCCTCTTCCTCCTCTGGAAACATCTTAGTATGCTGCTTCGAGCTTTCCTCTAACTCCTCTATCAGCATATCAGTATGTTGTTCTGAGTTCTCTTCTGAACTCTTGAGACTTTAACATCATTTCAATTCTTCCTATTCATCATTATAGAATTAAATATAATCATTCCAATCTCCTTCAGGTTCACAAATAATTTCGCCTTAACCATAATCTCCTTCTGGATCTCTACTAAGGTCATTTATTGTCATAGTTTCCTTCTCTTCAAGATGACTGTTCACATGTTCCTTACTCAAATCATTAAACATAGAATTCAATTCTCTTACCTAAGGATTTCTATCTCCATGTCTCAACTCATATATGCTATTCCAATCTTCACTGTTACCAGCTTCAATATTCTACTGCACATTTCCATGAGACCTCTCTTTCTCCTTTCGTTTATGAGATCTTGTTATCTCAGTATTAATCTGAACAGATTTTAGATTCTACCCCTTCTTCTTAACAAACTCTAAAGTTTGTTCATCATCCTGTGATGTACCTACAATCATACAAATATCATTAGTTTTAAAAATACAAGACCTTTCGGTCTCGTTTGATGCTTCAAGCAGCAATCCTTCACAATGTACTATTTGGTTTCCAGCAGATCCTCTTTGCTGTGACTCAATTCCTTAGAGTCTCTTCTTCTCCAACAAGTCGATATGTCTATTCTAAAGTTCTTTGAACTCATTTATCAGTTTGGCATTCCATATTTTTTGTAATAGGTTCCATCTAATCTGTTTCCTCATTCTCCATCCATGTCCTTGGTATTAATTCTCTTTCTCTTGTAGCCATCCCTGTAGTACCTCCAACTATACTCTCATCACTGCAAGATTTCTCTCTCGCTCCTCATTACACATCTTACCTTTATGGAATTATCTAGAACCTCTTCTATGACCCTCCATGGCCATTTTCCTCATGAGCTCATCCATGCTTGATTGGTGATTTGTAACATAGCCTTCTCTTGTAGCAATCTCATCTTGCTACTCAATACCCTATCAAGCTTCCTCTCTGAGCTTGATCCCTTCCTAGGTATTCTCTCTCTCTTGGTTCACTCCCTTGAACCTTATAAGCTTTGCTGCTCCTTTGGCTACTGACTTTACCTTCACTGTTTGCAGTTGTCACTATCTCTTCATAAACAATTTTCTTAATCTGTCCTTCAAAAATCTGATCTACTTTCTCTCAAAGTAGATTTTTCGTCTATCTCTTTACTCAATAAGATTCGGATATGATTCTTCTCTTCGATTCTACTGCGCCACTCTGATTCTCTGAAAATTATTATCGTTATGTTCTCTTCAAAGAACTATTGCTGTCCTGATTTCATCAAAAACCCGTTCTTAATTCAGAAATTTGTTATGCCAATTATAAAATAAAATAATTCCACAAGTTCTGAATTATCTTTAAGGAGAAAACCCACTCTGATATCTCCTCCTAATAGCATACCATTAACTTTCTCCCAAAAGAGCTTTTACTGCTTTGATACCAAATGATGCAACCCTAAGGTCACAATTATTCACTTGTGGAGGGTTAGCGGAATTAACCCCACATCTAACCACATCATTCACCTTTTAAATCAATTTCACGTGCATGTGGAAGCTTATCCATAAGTTCTCTCAGGTTATAACTCAATAATTTAAACTTTACCTTTAAGCATTACCACGCCTTCACCTTACCTTATCACGTGCACAACTTCAACTTAAAAAAACCCCCTGACCATGGTTCTGGGTCCTAGAACCCTATAGCCAATCCTAGTTCATCACAAATCATTAGCCCGTAATTTTGCCACTCTATCGATAACACTAAAACATAAGATCAGCGATGAGCGATAATGCGCAGTTACGACACGTGGATCCTCCCATCACATCGCATATTCCAAATATTATCGCATCGCAACCCATCTACCCTGCGAATTCTTAACGGTATCCATTAACATATGCGAAGTGCGAAATCACGACTCCCCACCGTTGATCTGCGTCTGACCTAACGGTCCTCACCAAATCGCCCTTATTCGCATCGCAGATTATATTGTTTTGTTGCGAGGTCATCCCAACCATCAATCTATTACCTTTTAGTTATGGAATCTAATCATGACCATCCATTCAGTGACCTGCACGTGGTTCTTCTTCGCCTCTCCATCCCACAATGATCTCAGCCGTCAAACCTTAAATCTTCGATACTATGATTTAATCCTTGCCGTCGATTTCCCATTTTTAATTCTTCTCCGTGCTTCTGCCTTTAGTTGACTTTTGTTCTTTATATTGTCAGTGATCTGCAATATAGTCTCCTCCATGCTATACCTCCTTTACTATTCAGAATTCTTCCATGCAAATCTCTCTTGAGATTTTATTCTGTCTTTAAAGGTGTTGATCCCTCCTCAGCGTATTCTATCTCCTTTAACACTATCTCTAGCATGAATACAAAACACTATCTTTATTTATCCTCTTCTTCTAGAATTCATAATTTTTTCTTTACATGACCTGTACACACATCTATTAGCTCCAGACTAGAATCACACAGATCCTACCTAGCCATTTAAGTCCTTTATCACTCAGAAATAATTATACATTCAATTTGAATTCATTCATCATGGTTTATCACACAAAAACCATAAATTCATAATTACGGATCACTCAACACGTAAAAGGAATAACAGGCACAGTCACAATGAATTCAGTTTCCTCATTCATTAAACAAATGTACAGAAACAAATAAAAACCTATTTTACAATCTAGCTTTGTCCTGATCTGCCTTTACATTGCGCTTTTCTCTTCCTCTCTCTCTATGCCCATAGGCTTACAATTTAGCTTGCTCTCTAAGAACCTATCTCTCTTTTTTTCCCTATTTGTGCCTTTGAGGCTTTACAATTATATACAAAATATTCTGTAACCAATTTTTGGTTCAGATCCATAGGTTTCTCAGTAAAATCCTAAAAATCCTCTATGTCCTCAATTAATTCCTAAAATCTCTTCTTTATCCCTTAAGGATCTCAACATTCAACTGAATCCAAAGGAGCCTCCATAAATTATGAACTACTTTCTAATCTAAAATTTACAATATTTTAGAATATATCAATCCACACCAATCACTCATCAATCACTCATGTTCTCCTAAATTTGAAAACATTTACAAATATGCTTCTCAATGTTTAATTAAAGACTATTGTAAATTTCTCACATAAATCACTCAAAATATTTGGAAATTACATTAATTAAATACCTAGGAAAGGAACTCTTTTGAAAAACACAAGACCCCCTAGATTCTACTAAATGTACAAATTTTTGGAACCATGATGCTCTTACATCAACCAGCCATTCGACACATAATATTTTTGTGCAACAAAAATGGGATGTTATTTCATCCTTCTATGCACCATAAGTATGCTATTTTCATCATATGAGTTTTGAACCTTTATCGTAGGGACAATTTATTTCTCTTGGTTCTTTATCTTAGTACATGCACTCAACACAGGTTCTCATATACTTTCCAAATTTTCGTTGTTTTGTGTGGCATGCATATGGTCTAGTTGTAAATTTTTTATGCATGGGTATGTCACCTAGCATGCAACGATGGTATTTCCCTTGTTTGATTATATAGTCTCACTGTATTGCATTATTTCATTACAATTACTTTTATATCTATGAAAGGAGAAACCTCTATTCATTATTTCTTTAACGCAATGTTTTCTCACATTACAATGCATTTTCATTATTTGATGTACCCAATTCTTGGAATCATTGAATACCTTATTCTAGTGTACATTATCATAGCATTGTCTATATAATCGATTAGACTAATGGGAGTAGCATTGTCAATACCTATGTCTTTGTTTTTCGAATGGGTGTATTGAACTTTGTGCAAATGTTGTACCTTTTACATGTCCATTGAATAGTCCTTCATGTGTGCACTAAATCCTAGAAATATACTAACATACCCTTTAGCCTTTAGAATATTAAGGTATAGTCCCTTCATAGTATCACTTTGATATATTCATCATCACTTTCTTAATATAATCTCTTTGTAAATGATACACCTCCTTCACTGCTGCATTTAATAGATTATTTTCAATGTGTTTCTTAATATCCACAATCGGAGAGTAGATAAGAATTAATTAAAAACATTAGATTCAGTCACTCTAATATGAAGTGGATGGATTTTAAAGCTAACTTAAACTAATACACGAGAGATTAAAACATATTAAAATTTATATATATGAAAAATATGATTTGATAAATAGATTTATGACATTTGGAATGTAGCTATTGTGCAAAAGCCTTGATCTATGGGCACTCCTGGATAATTACAGAGAATTAACAAACTGCACAAATAACTAGATAATTACACAAATAATATAAGCAAATGACGAAAATTCTTCAATTCACGAATATTTTTTAGATCATTCCTCTATAAAAGGATGTGACAGACAACCTTTTAACATTTGGAGTAATCATTATGCATAAGCTTTTAACTATTAGGAGCCCTGAATTTTACATGAATTAGAAGACTGCACAAATAACACAAAATGATTAATGAAAATTCTTCCATATTATTCCATTCCCCAACATATTCCATACCATTCATTTATAAAAATAAAAAAATCCATTAACTACACAAATAAATAATCAAAGATAAAATTAAATTACTAAACTTAAAATTTTAAAGCTCCAAAATGTAAGGAGAGATCCAAAAAAATAATTATATCATTAATCATAAATTTTCTGATTCCAAAATATAAGTTTATAAAATAAAAACTAAATCAAATTTTAAAATTAAAATTCCAAAAAAAAATGATCTTTTTCAAATTTAATCTAAAAACATTAAAATAAAACACAAACATTATATTCAAACAATATTATGTTAAATTTAAAACATATTAAATGATATAAACTATTACTTCACATTTAAAAATAAATATCCCATTACCTCACTTAATACTATATATCTCAAAATAAATTGCACTCTATATAACGTAACATGTGCACAACCATGCTTGTAACGCTCATCCTATAATCCCATCGCCTTTCCTTGTTGAGGAATGCTGCAAGTAATTTTAAGTTTGGGTTTTAATATAATATATAATATTTATTGAGGTTTTAATAATGAGGCCATTGCCCGTTTTTCAAATATATGGGGCCATGCAATAGCCACCGAGGCATTTTTAACGAAAATGATTAATTATGCCATGAAATAGCCACAAAGACCACTCAATAGCCCCTTTTCAATATTCTTTATTATTTTATCCTACGTGTTCATTGAAACGATTGACTTTCCAAGTTGCACAAAAGAATATAAACATGGTTGTGAAAAGAATTGAAAGTCAAGGTTCCCTTTTAGAGGTTCAATTTAGCATTTAGGTTCGCCCAGATTTATGTTTCAATTTTTGTTTATTTTTTTATTTTTATTTTTTATTTTATTAAGTTTTAATTAATTGATTCTAGGATAGTTTGAAGATTTATGTGGTGTTAGTTTTGAGGATGGGGATTCAAAATATCCACGGTATCCATTTTTACGTCTACATTTCGAGTCTAACCAAGACTCATCATCAACACTAAACCTACCAAGAAGAGAGGCAAATGGATGAGATAAATAATATCAGGAGCAGAAGGAATGAAAGATGAGAAAGAAATGGTCGACCAGAAAAATACCAAGGAAAAATATAGTTAATTAAGGTTTAACATATTTAATGATAAATAAAAATAAAAAATATTTATCATTAAATATGTTAAACCTTAATTAACTATATTTTGCCTTGGTATTCTTCTAGTCGACCATTTCTTTCTCATATTTCATTCCTTCTGCTCTTGATAGTATTTATCTCATCCATCCACCTCTCTTCTTGATAGGTTTAGTCCTGATTATGAGTCTTGGTTATACTCGAAATGTAGACGTAAAAATGGATACAGTGGAGATTCTGAATCCCCCTCCTCAAAATTGATTCTAGTTAATAGGCTTGTAGAGGTTCGATACTGATAGAGAGGTTGGCCAGGTCTGATTTGAAGAGAGTTTGGGTTTGCAGTTTCTTTCAGGCGCAAGCGAAAGTGTGAGGTATGTAGAAATTCATAAATCCTAATTATTGAGAAAAATAGGGATGATGCCAGACATTATATGCATGTTTACTCTGTGTAATAAAACTCTTTGTCTCCACACTTGTTTATTTCAACCATAATATATGGCAAAATGACAAGCATGCATTAAATGGGTTGATAATATATATGTGGTTCAACTTCTATTGCATAATATATACTTTTCACCTGCCATTCGACACGTAATATTTTTGTAGAACAAACATGGGGTATTATTTAATCCTTCTATGAAACATATGCATGCTCTTTGCATCATATGCATTTGCAACCTTTATCGTAGGGAAAATTTCTTTTTCTTGGTTCTTTATCTTGGCGTATGCGCTCAACACAAGTTCTCATATACTTTCCTACATTTCATGGTTTTGTATGGCATGCATATGGTCCAGTTGTAATATATTTACGCGTGGGTATGTCCCCTCATCTGAAACAATTGTGTTTCTCTTATGTGATCACATAGTCTCATTGTAATGTATTATTTCATTACAATTATTTTTACATCCTTGCAAAGAGAATCCTCTATTCATTACTTCTTTAACACAGTGTTTTCTCACATTACAATGTATTTTAATTACTATATGTACCCAATTCTTTGAATCGTCTAATACCCTATTCTAGTTTACATTCTCATAACGTTGTTTATATAATCGATTAGACTAAGGGGAGTAGCACTGCAATACCTATGTGTTTTCTTTTTGAATGGGTACATTTGAATTTGTGCAAATGTTGTACCTTTTACATGCCCATTGAGTAATGCTTCATGTGTGCACTAAATCTTGGAAATATACTAACATACCTTTTATCCTTTACAATTCTAAGGTATATCCCCTTCATAGTATCACTTTGATATATTCTTCATCACTTTCTTAAAATAATCTCTTTGTAAATGATACTCCTCTCCTTCACCATCACAGAGAGTACATAAGAATTATTTAAAAACATTAGATTCAGTCACTCTAATATGAGGAGGATGGATTTTAATACTAACTTAAACTAATACACTAGAGATTAAAACATATTTGTAACACCCTCTTGCCACATCTACTTAAGTAATTGACCAACTGGGGTAAACATGTGACGAGAGGCTACTGATATGATTCAACCTCCTATATGACCTTAAGGAAGTGGAACCAACGGAAACACCAAAAACACACCTTACACTGCATCATTAACATCCGTAGGAGGTAACCCAACCTTCCACGACTTCGTTCCATGATGGGAAAGTAATTTTAGCCACTTGGAGGCTTAGTTGCGCACTTGTAATGGAAAGGGAGCATCTATAGACACTATATCCACGAGCTAGTTTTTTCAAGGTAACGACTAAGGCCCAAACTATCAATTTTGTGCCAGACTCCGGGATTTGTGCCACATTTTCAGCCCCTGAGACCAAGTCCTGCCTTGAAATTCCTGTAGCTATAAGAGAGGGTAAATAACATTTAAAAAAATGTATTGAAGCATTCACATCAATCAAAACTCATCCGACCCCACCCCAACCATGATAGGAATTTCGTCAAAATATGTCACAAACATTGCATCTACACGTGTAAAAAACATAAATAAAAATAGGGGTCTAATAATTATATGAGAATCACTAAGAAGCATTTCTCCCTTACATATTAAGCTGTAATATAATCTATTTGACCATAGATACATTGTATATTCATTTCGAGCAAAAAAATGAATAAAGCCATACATCATCACTGATCGAATACATGCTTCTAACCAACATATAAAGAACATAAATACAATGGATACAATAGTAATAAAATCCATTCATAAAATATATTTTCATACCAAATATTGGAGAAATGAACTCCTCATTATGGAATGTAAAAACCAACCGGAGATGGGACTTCCACGTTCCACCCGACCATATATTGGCTGAGCCAAATCTACTTCAGATAATCACCCACACGCCATATTCTAAGCATGAATGTGGGACTCAAACTGAAAGAACCAACCAGGGCATCCCGAGGCTAAATTACCTCATCCTCATCAATAAACATGTCAATACCGGCTTTACCGTGATCTACCCTGATCACCAGTCCAACACAATTATGGATATCACCAGATTATCTCCACCTACACCATGAAGAATTTTCTTGTCTCCTAGTCTCTTAGTATTTACCACAACCCACAGTCTGAATCAAGGGTCACTAGGCCCTAAACCGAGGCATACTCTCTAGGCTTTACTGCAATCCCAAACTCGGGATTCCTGGGCCTGAAATGGAGAGTCAACCACCTCTAGTCTTTACCATATATCTTGCCATTCACTGGTCGAGGATACCTAGTCCCACCGAGGCATCACAATCCCGACTTTACTGGAAGCCATAATCTAGCTGAGGGGTTACTAGGTCAGTGGATTTACCGTGATCCATAGTTTGGTTCAGGTACCACTAGGCCATGTGCTATATCAATTTGGATATCCACCCCACGAAGCTTCGAATCCATCTAGAAATCCAGCTAACCAAAACATGATAACTCCACAACACCACGACTATCTGGAAATGGAAAGCCTAGGCTAAATACACTATCACACTTGGCAAGCCCATGGCAAGACAACAAAGAACCACATGCAATACTATTCATGCCAAATCTAGCAAGGAAAATACTCATGAAAATCGATATCTGCCAAGAATCGTGCTGTAGTTGTTTGATTCCTTCTTCTCCTTGCTTGCTTCCTCCTTTTTCTTGCTTTCTTTCCTTTCTTTCTCAAAATTCCAAAGTGCTCCAAAAAATCGAAGTGTCCAAGAGTGAGAGTGAGAGAGAGAGAGAGAATAATGAGAGAGCTCCAAAAATGCATTCACAAAAGGTACCAATTGATCCTTAGAAACTTTTTTATAGAATACACCTCTATTTTCTTCATTTTCCATTATCTTCCTTCAATTTCCTCCTCACATGAAACCTGTGACTGTTTACCTCCCTTTTCTCCTAATTTCCATTATTTTCATAAATAAATGTGCCCATAAATACATTTTGCCTCTTTAATGCCTTAGTTATAACCTTTTCCAATTTCCTTAGCCATAATAAACCAAATCAACAACCCTGAGTTGTTTTTCTCAACATTCTGCTTGGAATAAGTGTCCCATCCATCATGGTTACTATTTTTAACATTTATTACATGGAATTTTCACCAAGGTTGTTACAATATTAAAATTTATAAATATGAAAAATATGATTTAATAAATAACTTTAAGACATTTGGCATGTAGATATTATGAAAAAACCTTGATCTATGGGAATCCCTAGATAATTACAGGGAATCAATGAACTGCAGAAATAGCTGGATAATTTAAAAAAAAATATAAACAGATTAACGAAAATTATTCACTTCACAAATATTTTTTAGATCATTCATTTATAAAAGCATGTGACATACAACCTTTTGACATTTGGAGTTACCATAATGCATAATCTTTTACCTATTAGGAGCCTTGAATTTTACAGTGAATTAGTAGACTACACAAATAACATAAAATGATTAATGAAAATTCTTCCATTCCCTTACATATTCTAGATCATTCATTTAAAAAAATAAAACAAACCATTAACTACACACATAAACTATTAAACATAAAATTAAATTATTAATGATAAAATTTTAAAGCTCCAAAATTTAAAGAGAGGTCCAAAAAAATAATTATATCATTAATCATACATTTTAAGATTCCAAAATCTAAGTTTATAAAATAAAACCTAAATAAAATTTAAAAATTCACATTCCAAAAAATTATGATGTTTTTCAAATTTAAATTAAAAACATGAAATAAAACACAAAAATTATATTCAAACAATATTATGTTAATTTTGATACATATTAAATGATATAAACTATTACTTCACATTTTAAAATAATTATCTCATTACCTCACTTAATATTATATATTTCAAAATAAAGTACAATATATATAACACTACACCAACTCATAGGCTTTTAACTATTAGGAGCCATGAATGATCATAATTTTTTGGAATGTGAATTTTAAAATTTTATTTAGGTTTTATGTTTTTATTGGTTTTATTAATTGGGAATTTAAAACTTAGATTTCGTAGGTTTTATAACATTTCATAACACAACCATGGAGATGCTCCCATAGCTAAAATTTTGTTTAATTTTAAATGAAATTTGTAAATAAAAAAAACCTTATAACATAGTAAAAAGAAAGTGAGAAAAAACATAAACTA
Organism: Pinus albicaulis; assembly: GCA_034641835.2. Taxonomy (NCBI): domain Eukaryota; kingdom Viridiplantae; phylum Streptophyta; class Pinopsida; order Pinales; family Pinaceae; genus Pinus; species Pinus albicaulis. Next base: position 960,074,825 of record CM076584.1, read on the forward strand.
ACATAATCATGAGGCATTGTCGACTTCCAACAAAAATCATAGCATAACTGCAATTTTTTACCTTCATTTTAGCATAAACCTTACACCTTACTGTTTTGTATATATTATAAACCGATATTTACCAGCTACAAATTTTTGAGGATGCTGCAAATAATTTTAAGTTTGGGATTTAATATAATATATAATAGATATTGAGGTTTATATATATGACTTTTATATTTTAGAATATAATTGTATTTAATGTTTTTAGGTTTAGTATTTGTGTATTGTATTTGATGTTTTTAGGTTTAGTATTTGTGTTTAGTATCTTCTATTTTGATCTTAGGTTTAATGTTTTATATTTAAATATATGTAACTACTTGTATTGTTTTACAAGCTTACCTCCTTTTTCATATGCAAGTGAAATATGCCAAATTAAAAATTTAATGTGCCTATTCATTTTTATCACGTATGATGATTAGAGAAAAACAAATCCACGTAGTAATATTAGCTAAAAATAAAATAAAAAATAAAAAATTGCATTGAAAGGTGACTGCTCTATTAATATTTGTATGTTACATTATGAAACGTGTGGGTGGCCATAGTTGTAACATGTGCACAACCGTGCTTGTAACACCCATGTTATAATCCCATTGTCTTTCCTTGTCGAGGCATGTTTTGTTTTTAATATATATATATATATATATATATATATATATATATATTTTGATGTTTTAATAATGAGGCCATTTCTTATTTTTCAAATCTATGGGGCCATGCAATAGCCACAAAGGCCACTCAATAGCCCTTTTTTCATATGCTTGATTCTTTTTATTGTGTGTTTTCATTGAAATAAACGGATCTTCAATTTGCACAAAAGAAAAAAAATAGGGTTGTGAACATGATTGAAAGCCAAGGTTCCCCTTTCAAGTTTCAATTTGGCATTCAGGTTCGCCCATATTTATCTTTCAATTTTTGTTTGTTTTTTTGTTGTTTTATTTTATTAAGTTCTAATAAAGTGATTCTAGTTAACAGGTTTGAAGAGGTTCGACACTGATAGAGAGGTTGGGTTGGTAGTTTATTTTAGGTGCAGACGGAAGTGTCAGGTATGTAGAAATTCATAAAACCTAATTTTTGAGAAAAATAGGGATGATTCCAAACATTATATGCATGCTTACTGTGTGTAATAAAACTCTCTGGCTTAACATTTGTCGATTTCGACCATCATATACGGCATATTGGCAAGAAAATGTTGATAATCTATATGTTTTTCAGTTTATATTGCATAATCTATACTTTGCGCTTGGTATTTGACATATAATATTTTTGTGTAGAAAACATTGGATATTATTTCATACTTCTATGCACCGTATGTATGCTCTTTGCATCATATGCATTTCCAACCTTTATCATAGGGACAATTTCTTTCACTTAGTTCTTTATCTTAGTGCATGAGCTCAACACATATTATCATATACTTTCCTCCATTTCATGGTTTTTCCTGGCATGAATATGGTCGAGTTGTAAAAATATTTATGAGTGGGCATGTGACCTAGTCTACAACAATTGGGTTTCCCTTGTGTGATTATATAGTCTCATTGTAATGTATTATTTCATTACAATTATTTGTATATCCTTGCAAAGAGAAGCCTCTATTCATTATTTCTTTAACACAATGTTTTCTCATATTACAAGGCATTTTCATTATTTTATGTACCCAATTCTTAGAATCATTGAATTCCATATTCTAGTGTAGATTCTCATAGCATTGCCTATATAATCGATTAGACTAAGGAAAGTAGATTTGTCAATACCTATTTGTTTTCTTTCTGAATGGTTGCATTAGACTTTGTGCAAATGTTATACCTTTTACATGTCCATTGAGTAATCCTTCATATGTGCACTAAATCCTAGAAATATACTAACATACCCTTTAGACTTTACAATGCTAAGTTATAGCCCATTCATAGTATCACTTTGATATATTCTTCATCAATTTCTTAATATAATCTCTTTGTAAATGATACACCTATCCTTCACCACTGCAATACTTTGTAAACGATATGCCTCTCCTTCATTACCACATTTAACAGATTATTTTTAATGTTTTAATTAATACCCATAATCAGAGAGTACATAAGAATTAATTAAAATCATTAGATTCAGACAGTCTAATATGAAGAGGATGGATTTTAATGTTATCTTAAATTAGTACACGAGGGATTAAAACTCATTGAAATTTATATATATGAAAAATATGATTCATTAAATAATTTTACGGCATTTGACATGTAGCTATTATGAAAAAACCTTGATCCATGTGCAGACCTGGATAATTACAGTGAATTACACAAATAACGAGATAATTGCACAAATAATATAAAAATATTAACGAAAATTCTTCAATTGGAAAATATTTTTTAGATCATTCATTTATAAAAGGATGTGACAGGCAACCTTTTGACATTTGGAGTAACCATTATACATAAAATTTTAACTGTTTGGATCCCTGACTTATATAAGTTATTAGCAGACTGCATAAATAACATAAATTTATTAATGAAAACTCTTCCATTCCCCAAAATATTCCAAATCATTCGTTTATAAAAATAAAACAAATGATTATTAACACAAATAAATGATTAAACATAAAATTAAATAATTAAACATAAAATTTAAAAGCTCGAAAATCTAAGGAGATATCCAACAAAATAATTATATCATTAATCATAAATTTTAAGATTCCAAAATCTAAGTTTGCAAAATAAAACCTAAATAAATTTTTAAAAATCACATTCCAAAAAATTACGATATTTTTCAAATTTCAATTAAAAACATTAAAATAAAACACAAACATTATATTCAAACAATATTATTTAAATTTAATACATATTAAATGTTATTTACTATTACTTCACATTTAAAAATAAATATCCCATTACCTCACTTTTTTTCCCAGAAAAAAGTCGTAATTTTTCATTAATATGTAAGAAAATTTACATGTTACATTTTACAGATAAAAACCAGTTATGTCCATGGTTCCTACACCAATATCTGAAGAGTCATGTGGTTGTTAGATAATTAGCTAATAACAGAGTACCTAAATCTAATCACAGATATGTACAAATATACATGGTAGAAACCAATACAAATATGCTGAAAAATAAAATTATAGAGTATTGTCATCATGACATATAGATCACCAAAAACACAAATATGAAAAAAATTGCAGTCATGGGGTGACTGCTCCCACATCCTGTATGTCATAAATGAAAGTTTGATGATAAAATTGGAACAATTGCGCCCCATCATGCTCCACAATAAGCCACCTGCCCCAATCTAACTCTGATGCTTCTTTGGAAAGTTTGTCTGCCACTTGGTTCCTTTGCCTGTAAATATGAGCGACACAGATAATGTAAAATAATGTAGCAAGTGTGTGTGAATGTTAGTGTGATTATAAATTGAACCAATTAATGACAATTTGTGAATCCCCAAATATCTGTATTTTGTTGCATCCTTGTTCTCAAGAAAATAGTAGGAGAAGCCGAAGGCTGAGGAGTTTGGAAAAGTTATTGGTCCCCGATCCTAGACCCATCTTAAGATGAAAGTAATGAGTGGCCGATAAATGAAAAAAAACACCCCCCCCGCACCCATGATTGTTTGATGCTCCATAAAAATAAGCCCAAGGGTATGAGTGATCAATAACTTCAGGGATAATTTCCCTTCAGAGGGTACAGTGTTCAGCATTAGGAATGAGTCGATAAGTAGAAATGATGTTACAACTAATGTGGTCCAGACCACAGGCACCCCATCGAAAGTGACATGATTCCTACTGGTCCAGATCCCCCAGGCGATTAATAAGGGTAAGTTCCAAATTTTAGCACATGTTTCAACACACTACCAATCAGTCCAAGCTGCTATTATAGATGTACTGTTCCAGGTGAGTGTGAAACCCAGTGTGTTTGTAATAGTGAGCCAAAACCCACCATTGATAGGGCATTCGAGGAAAATATGTTGGACTTCTTCAGCATGAGAAAGACAAAAACAACATCTGGATGGACCATGGATGACTCGTCTAAGGATATTTTCAATGGTAGGAGTGCAGTTATTGAGTATACACCACATAAGTAATCAAGTTTTGTGAGGAGCGTACAATTTCCAAATAGAATGCCACCACCATTGTTTATTGCGAGGTTAAAAATGTGCACAGAGAGTGATATAACCTACTTTCGGAGAATATTTACGACTGGGTGAGAGAGCCCAAAATAGGTCATCATGATGATCAATTAGCCGAATTTGTGAGGCCTGTAGTGCTCTGATGAACCGATTCCAGATAGGATGACCATCAATGAGAATTTGAAGATCCTGTGCCGATAGCCAGGCTTGAGCAGCCCATGTAGTTCGATGGTGGTCAAATACCTGTGATAGATATAGATATCTGACTTGGGCCAAATAATGCATGATTTCTTATGTGAGTTTAAAATTCTAACCACTACATGACCAAGAATATGCACCCAATTCTAATTTTGAACCCGATCCGATGTGCCAAGTAAAATCTTGCTAAATTAGATGGATAGACTTTGCAATGGCCTTCCAGATAATCAAGGACCCCGGACAATGATGAGTGCTGCCTCTAATTCAGTCCAAAGTAGAACGAGGAGAGATGTATTTGGAAACAATCACCTCTTTCCATAGGATCTGTCAAGCAACGAGGTGCCAACCAAATTTTGCAGCTACGGCAGTAGAAAATAAGGAGAGATCCTTAAGTCCCCAGCCCCCACAATCCTTTTTCTTGGTGATATGTTCCCAAGCCACCAAAGAAAAAATGTGCTCTCTACTAGAACCCCTCCAGAGGAATTGTTTGCATATCTGCTGAATTTTGTTGATAACACCCTTTGGATGCCATGCAAGCGACATCCAATAGACAGGGATGGCTTCCAGGATGGATTTAATTAAAACCAATCTTCTCGTCCTCGAGAGACACCTATGATGCGAGATATTGATTCTACACTCCACCTTAGAAATCAGCCAATTCCAATCCTTGATATGATAGTCATTTGGCTTAAGGTGAAAACCAAGATATTTTAAGCCATCCTCAATGTGTTTTCACTCAAATGGGAAGAACCAAATGGTATGCCCAATTTCATTAGATGAACAACGAGTTAATATGATGGTGGACTTACTGTTGTTGGGAGCCATTCTGGTGGCTTTGAAAAAAAAATTCCAGATGTTATCAAAATTGTGAGCTGTCTAGACAAGTTCCATCCAAAAATATGATAACATCGTCAAAAAATAATAATTGAGTTAGTTGTAAAAATTTGTTTAATTGAATGCCATGAATGGAACCATTGTCCTTAGCCAGTTTCATAAGAGAAGAGAGGCCTTCCATAACAAGGAGGAAGAAGAGTGGTGAGAGGGGGCATTCTTGCCTGAGACCTCTACCAGCATGAAAGAAATCACTAGCTGCCCCATTTATAAGGATACTGAAGGTGTCATTTATAGTGCAGCCCATAATCCAATTAATGAAAGAATGAGGGAAACCCATATGGAAGAGAATAAGGTGTAGGTAGTCCCAATGAACATGATCAAAAGCTTTGGCAAGATAAATTTTAAGAATGGTGCCCTTGAGTTTTTTTGTTTTGATGGAGTGCATGGCCTCTTGAGCAGTACCAATGGCTTCATGGATCTGTCTATGGTTGATAAATGAAAATTTTTCCTTAGCTATGTGAATAGAGAGGATAGGCTTAATGCGATTTGCTATGATTTTGGAGATAATTTTATAGATGTAGTTGCAGAGGGATATTGGTCTGAAGTCGTGTTAGGTAGATGGGCGATCCACTTTGGGAATCAGTGCAATAAAGGTGGAATTGAAACCATCATAAATATGACCAGAAGTTCTGCTTTCTTCGATGACCAGAAGAAGATCCCTACCGATAAGTTCAAAGAAATATAGATAGAATTCAATGGGACATCCATCTGGTCCAAGACTTTTATCCTTCTTCAACCATTTTAATACTCCTTCAATCTCTCCCAAGGTAACCGGTGCATTGAGATCCTCCAATTGCTCCTCATCAACAAATCTATGAAAAGTGTGAGAAATGTGCATAATATCTAGCAGGTTAACATTGAGTGGCGCTTTGTATTGATTGGAGAAATGCTGGATACCTAGATATGCAAGTTGTGCATGGTATTTGGCCACATGTCCAGTATTACCATAAATTTCCCAAATAGTATTGATGATCCTTCTTCCTTTGGAACTCTGTTGAAAGAACTTGGTGTTTTCATCCCCGGCTTTCAACCAAATGGCTCTGCTCTTTAATTTCCATTCATCCTCCCTTTTCCTAAGAATAGAGGCTCTAGTGGATTCCAGAGAAATCAGATGCTCTTTTGTAGCGGCAATATGAAATCCCAAATAATCCAGGCTTGTAAGATGAGTAATTTCCAGTTCAGTCCTCCTGAGCTCCTCATCCTCGAGTTTTTTTTTGTGCCTAGCCCATCTGATAGTGTTTTCTTTGATACGCTTGAGATTATCATCGAATACTCTAGTAGGTTCCCAATCCGGGAATTGACAGTGCTGCCACTCCTTAGTGACCAAAAAATGGAATTCAGGCTCCTATAGCCAGCCCGCATTAAATTTGAAAGGAGCATGGGGCTTCTTTTCACCAGCCAAAAATTCCAAATAAATCGGAAAGTGATCCGAGGCGCCCCTCGAACCCACCCGTTGTCTGGATTTGGAAATATGACTAAGTAATGGAAGCTTAATAAGGAAACGATCAAGTCTCTGAGCAAGGGCTACCTCCCTAGTACGCTTGTTCTGCCAAGTGGGATTTTTCTTAGGCATATCCATGCCAAGTAAGCCTACCAATTCCAATTTATTGGCGAAGTAATCCGATAGAGGATCCAGAATGGCCTGGGACCCCCAAGATTCCGAGAGACCAATAGAGAAGTCAAAATCACTGCGAAGTATTATGTTATTTTGTTGCAATAGAGTACAACTAAGTAAGGAATCCCAAATGTCTCTTTGTGAATGCAGGGGCCATATACATTAATCAGGGTAATAGGAAGTTCAAAATCACTAGTGATAACTTCCGCACCAATGGCACCCACCCTACCCTACCAGTTCAGAATCCAAGTGGTCTTGTTGTTAAATCCTAATGCACAACCCCCTGATCGGCCTCAGGTGTCAATGATCACAAAATTCCAATCCGGAAATAGTGTAGTTAATATATTATTGATAGAAATTCCATCCCCCAATGTTTTCTGTAGGAAAAGAGCATCATGCGAGTAGTGAGAAGAAGTCTCCTGAGAGCCAATTTTTTGTCCAGGCTGGCTAGACACCTGTAGTTGTAGGATAGACAAGTCATGATGGAACCATATCCCTAGGTTTTCTTGCTCTAAGAACCCTTAGAATAGAGGATTGCATACCCGCAACTGCCTCCAAATTGGACATTCTAATGGTCTTTGAAATGGAAGATGGCCTTCCTCGTGTTTTGACAGATGAGGGGCTCGGATCCAAGCCAATGCTAAGGGAAGGCTGGTTGGTCGCAAGGATGGATGAGCATAGGAAGTAATGGTGACTGGAGGAGTACGAGTCAAAGGAATTTTGGGGGAAAGGGGAAGAGGTCGCTGCGGATGTGAGGGGTATGGGGGGCGGGATAGAGGGGAGGGCAGATGCAACAGGACAACAAAGGGAGTCTAGATTGCATGTAGTGCGATGATAAACTTTTTCCATTGATAACAATGGGGGAGAAGATAAATAAGAACATACAGAAGGAGGAAGAAGAGAAGTACCTGGTATAGGATCTGATTCCATCTGAGTGGTGAAGACGACGTGGTTGTGCAAACATGCTTGAGTAACTAGCCAAGACGACAAAATCACCACGAGTTGGGAATGGGAGCCCATAGGATCCACCGCAGGAGTCGTAGCAAAACATATCGGGTCTATTTGAGTAGCCATGTGCACAAATTTTTTGGTAAGAGGAGCCACACTGCCCATGAGAGGGCATTCTTTGTAGAGATGAATTACCGTATGACACCAACGACATGTAAAGGGTACCCGCTCATAATCCAGCATCTGGTGTCTGACCATGCCATTAAAGAAAATGCTGTAGTAATCATAAAGACATTCCCTCATGTCTAGAAAGAAAAACATGCGAGCGACAGATATGTTGCTAATCTCCATATAGGAGTGATCATGATCAAGGTAATGTCCAAAATCCTCCCCATTGTCGCGGAGGGAGGCTTCGTTCCAGAATTGCAGTGGCAGGCTAGGTAGTCGAATCCATATCGGTCTAGCCCCAGATTTTTCCTTATCTAGATCGAAAAGGGGGGTCTAGCACTTTAACAGAACTGGGTGCATCTCAATGTGCCATACTTGGAGAGAACCCAATCCACCAAATCTGGCTGCGAGAAAATGAGGGCAAACCAACCCTTGTTCATGGTCAGTACACCAGGGAGGTGTTTCGTATGCCTGCTCCAAAGCTCCTCTGTCCAAATCTTGAGCTTGACAGTAGTGTAATTCTTGCCCCGAACCTTGCCCACTAACATTGTTGTCGTTCTATGCTCGAAATCCACCATACCCCTGTCCAACCCAAAATTAGTATTGCGGTTGTTTTGATTTTTTGTGTAGCAGGATTTTTTCTTACCACTATGTTGAGTCTGTACCTGTGTGGTCGTACCCGTCTCAAGAGGTCTGTCTGAGTCTAAAGAGATCTGCTCATCCACAACATGGGCATCAATAGGGATGTCCTCAAAACATCCAGAAGCCGCAATCGATGAAGACGTAGTAAGTGTAATGACCAGTTGTTGTATAGCCTCCACCTCGCTGATATAAAGATCCGCAAAGGCCAAACCTTCAACATAGGAAATAACAGAACCACCTGAAGAAACCGGACCTGACTCCACAATATTACCCGATGGGAGGTCAGTAGTATCTTGGGCTTGTAGCTCCCAAAGACGCAGGACAAATGGCGAAGGTATTGAGAAAGACGGAGAGTCCAACCGATGCAATATGGGATCAACACTGACCTCTGGGATTACCAGCAGAGACTGCACAAACCGGTGTAGAGTCGGAGATGACTCCCCATCCACCATGGCATCCACATCATCACTCGAAAGATCACCCCATATTTTGACACCCTCCATAGGGTCAACAATTTACAATTGAGTTGCTCCTCAGACCGTCACGACCGCCGTGAGCATGTTTTGAAAACTGCGGCAATCAATAAAGGGTAAACACAAAATGCACGGTCAGTAATGGTGAAACTGCCCAATACCAAAAACCGCATTCAAATAGCTGAAATCCCCACCAATGGTTTATCTATCGCAATGTAATACACAACAGGAGGAAAGCTAAGTGGTGCCTATAGAATAGAAGTGAGCTCAGTTGGGCACCAATAATAAAATAGTGGGGTAAAGGACTGAGCAAAAATGGGGCACCGAGGAGGTTGTTGGGGTCTGAATGAGCAGCAATCAGGAAGACATGGGACTAGACCACCAACGGAGACAATGTGAGATAATCACGACTGGGTAAGTTGAAAACCACAAGCGTGAATATCACGTGACCAAATACAAACCTTGAACAACCATGAAGCAATAGTGATAGGAGAAATAATTTAAATGTGAAACATGCAGGACCATGGTGGAGACTAAGAGCAAGTTAGTATGTCGGTTATGGAGTCTGCCTCCCAATGGCAGCGCTGATACAGGGGCGAACCAGTCAAAACCATCGCGGCTAGGGTTTTTCCATTCAGCCATAAAGAGACTTATTGTGAGGGAGACCCATCCCATTACCTCACTTAATACTATATATCTCAAAATAAATTAAAGTCTATATAACACTATACCAACGCATAACATTTTAACTATTAGGAGCGATGAATGATGATAATTTTTTGGAATGTGAATTTTAAAATTTTATTTAGGTTTTTTTTTTATTGGTTTGATTAATAATTGGGAATTTAAAACTTAGATTTTGATAGTTTATATAACATTTCATAACACAACCATGGAAATTCTCCCATATTTAAAATTTTGTTTAATTTTAAATGAAATTTGTAAATGCAAACAAATCTTATAACATAGTAAAAAAAAATGAGCAAAAACATGAACTACCATAATCATGAGGAATTGTTGACTTCCAACAAAAATCATAGCCTAATTTCATTGTTTTACCTTCAGTTTAGCCTAGAGCTTACACCTTATTGTTATGTATATATTATAAACCTAACTTTAGGAGTGTTTTCACTAATTTGGAACAGTTTTCTATTCGTGTTACTTTGGTTTATTCCTTTATTTGTTTTCCATTTTTCTCTCAACTAGACTCTAGTTTAGCTGCAAATTATTGATACACGCTGCAAGTAATTTTATGTTTGGGATTTAATATAATATATAATAGATATTGAGGTTTATATATATTATTTTAATATTATAGAATATAATTTTATTTAATGTTTTTAGGTTTAGTATTTGTGTTTAGTATGTGATAATTTTAGGTTTAGTATTTGTGTTTAGTATGTGCCCTTTTGATTTTAGTTGTAATATTTTAGGTTTAAATATATTTAACCACTTGTCTTCTATGATTTCACCTCCCTCTTCATTTGCAAGTGATATATTCCAAATTAAAATTGAATGTGCCTATTCTTTATTACCACATATCATGATTACAGAAAAATAGAACCACATATTAAGATTAGCAAAAAATAAAATTAAAAATTAAAAATTGCATTGAAAGGTGGCTACCTTTGAATATTTGTACGTTACATTATGAAGCGTGTGGGTGTCCAAAGCTATAACATGTGCACAAACATGCTTGTAACACCCATGCTATAATCCCATCGCCTTTCCTTGTTGAGGCATGTTGCAAGTAATTTTAAGTTTGGGTTTTAATGTAATATATAATAGATATTGAGGTTTTGATAATGAGGCCATTTCTCGTTTTTCAAATCTATGGGGCCATGTAATAGGCACTGAGGCATTTTTAACAAAAATGATTAATGAGACCATGCAATACCCATGAAGGCCACCCAATAGCCCCTTTTTAATATGCTTGATTCTTTTTATTGTGCGTTTTCATTGAAATGATCGCCTCTTCATGTTGCACAAAAGAATATAAGTAGGGTTGTGAAAAAAATTGAAAGCCAAGGTTCCCCTTTGATGGTTCAATTTGGCATTCAGGTTCGCCCAGATTTATCTTTCTATTTTTGTTTGTTTTTTTGTTTTATTGAGGTTTTATTTTATTAAGTTTTAATAAATTGATTCTAATCAACATTTAGAGTTTTGAAATTGATAGAGAGGGGGATCAGGTATGATTTGATAGCAAGGTCGGGTTGGCCGTTTCTTTCAGGTGCAGACGAAAGTGTCAGGTATGTATATATTATAAAACTTAATTTTGGACAAAACTAGCGATGATTCCAAAAATCATTTGCATGTTTATTGTGTGTAATAAAACTCTCTGTCACCACATTTGTCTATTTCGACCATCATATGTGGAATATTGGCAAGAATAGGTTAAACAGGTTGATAATCTATATGTGGTTCAGTTTCTATTGCATAATCTATACTTTGCACATGGCATTCGACAAATAATATTTTTGTGCAACAAACATGGGATATTATTTCATCCTTATATGCACCATATGTATTCTCTTTGAATCATATGCATTGCCAACCTTTATCATAGGGACAATTTCTTTCTCTTGGTTATTTATCTTGACGCAAGCACTCAACATAGGTTCTCATATACTTTCCTAAATTTCATGGTTTTGCATGGCATGCATATGGTCCAGTTGTAATACCTTTATGCCTGGATATGTCGCTTGGTTTGCAACAATTATGTTTCCCTTGTGTGATTACACAGTCTCATTGTAATGTATTATTTCATTACAATTATTTGTATATCCCTGGAAAGAGAAGCCTCTATTCATTATTATGTTTTCTCACGTTACAATGCATTTTCATTATTTGATGAATCCAATTCTTGGAATCGTTGATACCCTATTATAGTATAGATTCTCATAGTATTTTCTATATAATCGATTAGACTAAGGGGAGTAGATTTTTCAATACCTATTTGTTTTCTTTCTCAATGGTTGCATTGGAATTTGTGAAAATGTCATACCTTTTACATGTCCATTGAGTAATCCTTCATGTGTGCACTAAATCCTGGAAATATAATAATATACCCTTTAGCCTTTACAATGCTAAGGTATAGCCTCTTCATAGTATCACTTTGATATATTCTTCATCACTTTCGTAATATTATCTCTTTGTATATGATACAAATCTCCTTCACGACCACATTTAATAGATTATTCTCACTGTGCTATTTAATATCCACAATCGCAAAGTACATAAGAATTAATTAAAAATATTAGATTCAGTCACCCTAATATAAAGAGGATGGATTTTCATGCTAATTTAAAATAATAGAAGAGATATTGAAACATATTAAAATTTATATATATGAAAAATATGATTTAATAAATAATTTTATGACATTTGGAATGTATCTATTAGTCAAAAACCTTGATCTGGGCACCCCTGGATAATTACAGGGAATTAATGAAATGCAGAAATAACTGGATAATTACACAAATACCATTAACCCATTAACGAAAATTCTTCAATTCACAAATATTTTTTAGATCATTCATCTATAAAAGGATGTGACAAAAAACCTTTTGACATTTGGAGTAACCATTATGCATAAGCTTTAAACTATTAGGAACCCTTAATTTTTCATGAATTAACAGACTGCACAACTAACACAAACTGATTATTGACAATTCTTTCATATTCTTCCATTCCCCAACATATTCCATATCATTCATTTATAAAAATAAAACAAACCATTAGCTACACAAATAAATTATTAAAGATAAAATAAAATTATTAAAAATAAATTTTTATTGCTCCAAAATATGAGAGATCCAACAAAATAATTATATCATTAATCATAAATGTTAAGATTTAAAAATATAAGTTTATAAAATAAAACCCGAGTCAAATTTTAAAATTAACATTCCAAAAAAATATGATCTTTTTCAAATTTAAATTTAAAACATTAAAATGAAACACAAACATTATATTAAAAATCTATTGTGTTAAATTTAATACATATTAAATGATATAATCTATTACTTCACATTTAAAAATAAATATCCCATTACCTCACTTAATACTATATATGTGAAAACAAATTACAGTCTATATAACACTATACCAACTCATAAGCTTTTAACTTATCATAATTTTTTGGAATGTGAATTTTAAAATTTTATTTAGTTTTTATTGATTTGTTTTATTTAGAATTTAAAACTTAGATTTCTATTTAATATAACATTTCATAACACAACAATGGAAATGCTCCCATAGCTAAAATTCTGTTTAATTTTAAATGAAATTTGTAAATCCAAAAAAATCTTACTACCTTTATCGTAGGAAAAATTTCTTTCTCTTAGTTCTTTATCCTGCCGCATTTTCTCAACACAGGTTCTCATATACCTTCTTAAATTTCATGGTTTTGTATGGAATGCATATGGTCCAGTTGAAAAACATTTATGTGTGGGTATGTCCCATGGTCTGCAACAATTGTGTTTCCCTTGTGTGATTATACAGTCTCATTGTAATGTATTATTTCATTACAATTATTTATATATCCCTTCAAAGAGAAGCCTCTATTCATTATTTCTTTAACATGGTGTTTTCTTACATTACAATGCATTTTTATTATTTTATGTACCCAATTCTTGGAATCATTGAATACCCTATTCTAGTTTACATTCTCATAACATTGTCTATATAATCGATTAGATTAGACTAAGGGGAGTAGCATTGCCAATACCTAGGTGTTTTCTTTTTGAATGGGTGCATTGGACTTTGTGCAAATGTCGTACCTTTTACATGTCCATTGAGTAATCCTTCATGTGTGCACTAAATCCTAGAAATATACTAACATACCCTTTATCCTTTACAATGCTAAGGTATATCCCCTTCATAGTATCACTTTGATATATTAGTCATCACGTTCTTAATATAATCTCTTTGTAAACGATATACATCTCCTTCACCATCGCATTTAATATAATAATTTAAATGTGTTATTTAATATCCATAATCGAAGAGTACATAAGAATGAATTAAAAGCATTACATTGAGTCATTATAATGTGAGGAGGATGGATTTTAATGCTACTTAAACTAATACACGAGATATTAGAACATATTTGTAATACCCTCTTCCCACATTTACCTAAGTAATCGGCCAAGCTGGGTAAACATGTGATGAGAGGCTACTGATATGATATTCAACCTCCTAGATTACATTAAGGAAGTGGAGCTTATAAAAACACCAAAAACACACCTTACACTGCATCATTGACTTTCCAAGGAGGTAACCCATCCTTTTAGGGCCTTGTTCCTTGAGGGAAAACTGATTTTTAGTCACTTTGAGGATTAGATGCAGGCTTGTAAGGGAAAGGTAGTGGCTATGGAATCTATAGCCATGGGATAGCCTTGTCAAGGTAACAGATAAGGCCCAAACAATAAATTTTTATGCCCGGCTCTGGGATTTGTGCCACATTTTAGCCCCTGTGATAGGTCGCTTCTGAGAACTTCTTGTAACTCCATGAGAGGGTAAATAACATTAAAAAAAAATGTATGGAAGCATTCACATCAACCGAAACTCATCCGACCCCAACCAACAATGACAGGTATTTCATCAAACATGTCACAAACATTGCATCTACATGTGTAAACATCAGAAATAAACATAGGGGTGTAATAATTATATGAGAATTGGGTAGAAACTTTTCTCAGTTACATATTAAGCTACAATACAATCTATTTGACCATAAATACATTGTATATTCATTTACAAGAAAAAACATGAATAGAGGCATACGTCATCACTGATCGAATACATGCTTATAACCAATATATCAATAACATAAATACATTGGATACAATAGTAATAAAATCCATACATAAACTAGTACATTTCCATACTGAATATCGAAGAAATGAGCTCTTCATTACAGAATGTAAAAACCAACTGGAGATGAGACTTCCACGTTCCACCCAACCATAGATTGGATGAGCCAAATCTACTTCAACCAATCACCCTCATGCCATATTCCAAGCATGAATGTGGGACTTAAACTAAAAGAACCAACCAGGGCATCTTGATTCTAAACTACCTCACCCTCATCCATAAACATGTCAATATCAGCCCTTATTGTGATCTTCCCAATCACTAGGCCGAAATAAGTATAGATATCATCAGATTCTCTCCACCTACACTATGAGGAATTTTCTTGTCTCTTAGTCTCTCAGACTTTACCACAACCCACAGTCCAAATCGGGGGTCACTAGGCCCTAGATTGCGACATACTCTCTAGGATTTACTGCAATCCCAAACTCGGGGTTCCTAGGCATGGAATGGATAGGACACCACCTCTAGGCTTTACTGTATATCCTACCATTTACCGGTCGAGGATTCCTAGGACCACCGAGGCAAAACAATATTGGCTTTCCCACAACCAACAGTTTGGCTCAAGGGTTACTAGGCTAGTGACTTTCCCATGATCCATAGTCCAGTTAAGGGACCATTAGGCCATGTTCTATATCAATTCATATATCCACCCCACTCAGCTTCGAATCCATCCAGAAATCCAACAAACCAAAAAATGATAACTCCACAACACCATGTCTATTCGGAAATAGAAAGGCTAGGGTGAATATACTATCACACCTGGCAAATCCCATGCCAAGTCATCAAAGAACCACATAATATCCCATGCATGCCAAATCTAGAAAGGAAAATGCACATGAAAATAGATACCTTCCAAGAATCCTGTTGTAGTTGCTTGATTCCTTCTCCTCCTTGCTTGCTTACTCCTTTTTCTTGCTTTCATGCCTTTCTTGCTCAAAATGCCAAAGCACTCCAAAAACGCTAAGTGTCCAAGAGAGAGAGAGAGAGAGAGAGAGAGAGAGAGAGAGAGAGAGAGAGAGAGAATAATGAGAAAGCTCCAAAAATGCACTCACAAAAGTTACCAACTGATCCTTAGAAGCCCTTTTAGAGAATAGGCCTATATTTTCTTCATTTTCCATTATTTTCCTTCAATTTCCTCCTCACATGCAACTTGTGACCTTTTACCTCCCTTTTCTCCTAATTTCCATTATTTAAAAAAAATAAATGTGCCCATAAATACTTTTTGCCTCTTTAATGCCTTAGCCATAGCCTTTTCCAATTTCCTTAGCCATTATAATCCTAATCAACACCACCTAGGATGTTTTGCCTGACATGTGTCCCATCCATAGTGGTTATTATTTTTAACATTTATTACATGGAATTTTCACCAGGGCTATTAAAATATTAAAATTTATAAATATGAAAAAAAATGTTTTAATATATAATTTTATGGCATTTGGCATGTAGATATTTTCCAAAAACCTTGATATATGGGCATCCTTGGATAATTGCTGGGGATTAACGATGCACAAATAACTGGATAATTTCACAAATAATATAAACTGATTAATGAAAATTCTTCAATTCACAAATATTTTTTAAATCATTCATTTATATGGTCTAGTGGCTAGCGATGCACTATTAAGGCGTTCGGTCACGAGTTCAAGTCTCGTCTTATCCAGGTTCCGCTCTTGTAGGCTGGGCGGTTTCCTGAGAGGTTATAGTGGTAGCCGGGGGGTTGGATCCCGCGTCGCGCATGTGAAAGCTACCTGATGTTGCCGATCCCTCTGACTAAAAAAAAAAAAAAGCACGTGATAGAATTCCTTTTGACATTTGGAGTAACCATTATGCATAATAGTTTACCTATTAGGAGCCCTAAATTTTACAGGGAATTAGTAGACTACACAAATAACATAAACTGATTAATGAAAATTCTTCCATTCCCCAACATATTCCAGATCATTCATTTATAAAAATTAAACAAATCATTAACAAGACAAATAAATTATTAAACATAAAATTAAATTAACATAAAATTAAATTATTAAAGATAAAATTTTAAAGCTCCAAAATCTAAGGTGAGATTCAACAAAATAATTGTATCATTAATCACACATTTTAAGATTCCAAAATCTAAGTTTATTAAATAAAACCTAAATAAAATTTTAAAATTCACATTTCAAAAAATTATGAGGTTTTTCAAATTTAATTAAAAATATTAAAATAAAAGACAAACATCATATTCAAACAATGCTATGTTAATTTTAATACATATTAAATGATATAAACTATTACTTCACATTTTAAAATAAATATCCCATTACCTCACTTAATACTATATATTTCAAATTAAACTACAATATATATATATATATATATATATATATATATATATATATATATATATATATATATATATATATATTACTATACCAACTCATTTTATTTAGGTTTTATAATTTTATTGGTTTGATTAATTGGGAATTTAGAACTTATATTTCATAGTGTATATAACAATTTAGAACACAACCATGGAGATGTTCTCGTAGCTAAATTTTTCTTTAATTTTAAATGAAATTTTTTAAATCCAAAAAAATATTATAACATTGTAAAAAAAAGATGAGCAAAAACATAATCTAGCATAATCATGAGGCATTGTTGACTTCCAACAAAAATCATAGCCTAATTTAAATGTTTTACCTTTAGTTTAGCCTAAATCTTACACCTTATTATTATATATTATAAACCTAAATTTACCAATGTTTTCATTAATTTTGACCAATTTTCTATTGGTAATACTGTGGTTTATTCCTTTATTTTCTTCCATTTTTCTCTCAATTGTACTCTGGTTTTGCTACAAATTGTTGAGACATCCTGCAAGTATTTTTAAGTTTGGGATTTAATACAACATATTATAGATATTGAGGTTTATATGTATGTATTTTGTATTATAGAATATAATTGTATTTAATATTTTTAGGTTTATTCTACCTCCTTCTTCATATGCAAGTGAAATATGCCAAATTAAAAGTTTAATGTGCCTATTTGTTATTACCACTTATCGTGATTAGAGAAAAATAAAACCACGTAGTAAGATTAGCTAACAATAAAATTAAAAATTAAACATTGCAAAGGTGGCTGCCCTATTAATATTTGTCTGTTACATTATGAAACTTGTGGGTGGCTATAGTTGTAACATGTGCACAACCATGCTTGTAACACTCGCACTATAATCCCATCTCCTTTCCTTGTTGAGGAATTGTGCAAGTAATTTTAAGTTTTGGTTTTAATATAATATATATAACAGATATAGAGGTTTCAATAATGAGACCATTTCCCGTTTTCCAAATCTACGGGGCCATGCAATAGCCACTGAGGAATTTTTAACGAAAATTATTAATGAGGCCATGCAATAGCCATGAAGGCCACTTAATAGCCCCTTTTTAATATGCTTGATTCTTTTTATTCTGTGTGTTCATTGAAACAACGATATCTTCAAGTTGCACAAAAGAAAATAAACAAGGTTGTGAACATAATTCAAAGCCAAGGTTGCCCTTTCAAGTTTCAATTTGGCATTGAAGTTCGCCCATATTTATCTTTCAATTTTGGTTTGTTTTTTTGTTGTTTTATTTGATTAATTTTTGATAAATTGATTATTTTTAACACCTTTTTAGAGGTTCGATACTGATAGAAAGGTTGATCAGGTCTAATTTGATAGATATTTTTGGTTTGTAGTTTATTTCAGGTGCAAACGAAACTGTCAGGTATGTAGAAATTCATAAAACCTGATTTTTGAGAAAACTAGGAATGATGCCAAATATTATATGCATGTTTACTATGTGTAATAAAACACATAAAACTACCTAGATTCACAATTTTCTATTTCAACCATCATATACAATAGATTGGAAAGCAGAGTTTGATAATCTATATGTTGTTTATTTTCTATTGCATAATCTATACTTTGCACCCACCATTCGACACAATCGTTTTGTGCAACAAACATGGGATATTATTTCGTCCTTCTATGCACCATATGTTTGCTCTTTGCATCATATGCATTTCCAACCTTTATCGTGGAGACACTTTCTTTCACTTGGTTTTTTATTTTGGCGCATGAGCTCAACACAGGTTATCATACACTTTCCTAAATTTCATGTTTTTGCGTGGCATGCATATGGTCAAGTTGTAAAACATTTATGCGTGGGTATGTCACCTGGTTTGCAACAATTGTGTTTCCCTTGTGTGATTACATATTCTTATTGTAATGTATTATCTCATTACAATTATTTGTATATCGCTTCAAACATAAGCCTCTATTCATTATTTTTTAACATAATGTTTGCTCACATTATAATGCATTTTCATTCTTTGATGTACCCAATTCTTGAAATTGTTGAATACCCTATTGTAGTGTAGATTCTCATAGCATTGTCTATATAATCGATTATACTAAGGGGAATGGATTTGTCCATACCTATTTTTTTAGCTTTCTGAATGTTTTCATTGGACTTTGTGCAAATGTCGTACCTTTTAAATGTCCATTGAGTAATCCTTCATATGTGCACTAAATTCTAGAAATATACTAACATACCCTTTGGCCTTTACAATTACAAAGTATAGGCCCTTCATAGTATCACTTTGATATATTCCTCATCACTTTTTAATATAATCTCTTTGTAAATGATATACCTATCCTTCATCACCACAATCTTTTTGTAAACGACACCCCTCTCCTTCA
Source organism: Pinus albicaulis (assembly GCA_034641835.2). Lineage (NCBI taxonomy): Eukaryota > Viridiplantae > Streptophyta > Pinopsida > Pinales > Pinaceae > Pinus > Pinus albicaulis. Next base: position 960,094,515 of record CM076584.1, read on the forward strand.
TCACCGCATTTAATACATTATTTTGAATGTGTTATTTAATATCCACAATCGGAAAGTACATAAGAATTAATTAAAATCCTTAGTTTCAGTCACTCTAATATGACGAGGATGGATTTTAATGCTAATTTAAACAAATACACGAGAGATTAGAACACATTAAAATTTATATATGAAAAGTCTGATTTAATAAATAAGTTTATGACATTTAACATGTAGCTTTTATGCAAAAACCTTGATCTATGGGAACACCTGGATAATTACAGGGAATTAACGAACTACAAAAATAACTAGACAATTGTACAAATAATATAAAGAGATTAACGAAAATATTTTTTAGATCATTCATTTATAAAAGGATGTGACAGGCAACCTTTTTACATTTGGACTGACCATTATGCGTAAACGTTTAACTATTAGGAGTAACTATTAGAATGTGACAAACAAACTTTTGAAATTTGGAGTAACCCCGTAGTAAGAATAGCGAAAAATAAAATTAAAAATTGCATTGAAAGGTGGCCGTACGTTACATTATGAAACGTGTGGCTGTCCATAGATGTAACATGTGCACAACCACGTTTGTAACGTCCATGTTATAATCCCATCACCTTTTCTTGTGGAGGCATGCTGCAAGTAATTTTAAGTTTTGGTTTTAGTGTAATATATAATAAATATTGAGGTTTTAATAATGATTCCATTGCTCATTTTTCAAATCTATGGGGCCATGCAATAGTCACCGAGGAATTTTTAATGAAAATTATTAATGAGGCCATGCAATACCCAGGAAGGCCACTCAATAGCCCCTTTTTAATATGCTTGATTCTTTTTATTGTGTGTGTTCATTGAAATGATTGGCTCTTCAAGTTGAAGAAAAGAAAATAAATAGGATTGTGAACAAAATTGAAATCCAAGGTTCCTCTGTGATGGTTGAATTTGGCATTCAGGTTCGCCTAGATTTAATTTTTTTTTGTTTTTTGTTTTTTTGTTTTATTGATGTTTTATTTTATTAAGTTTTAATCATTTGATTATAGTTAATATGTTTGTAGAGGTTCAATATTGATAGAGAGGTTGGTCAGAGAGGTTGGGTTGGGAGTTTCTTTCCGGCACAGAGGAAAGTGTTAGGTATGTATAAATTCATAAAACCTAATTTTTGACAAAACTAGGGATGATGCCAAACATTATTTTCATGTTTACTATGTGTAATAATAAAACTCTTTGTCTTCACATGTGTCTATTTCGACCCTCATATATGGAATATTGACAAGCACACATTAAACGGGTTGATAATCTCTATATGTGGTTCAATTTCTATTTCATAATATATACTTTGCACTTGCCATTTAACCCATAATCTTTTTGTGAAGCAAACATGAGATATTATTTCATCCTTTTATGCACCATATGTATTCTCTTTGAATCACATGCATTGCCAAACTTTATCGTAGGGATAATTTCTTTCTCTTGGTTCTTTATCTTGGTGTATGCGCTCAACACAAGTTCTCAAATACTTTCCTAAATTTCATGGTTTTGCGTGGCATGCATACGGTCCAGTGGTAAAACATATATGCGTGGGTATGTCGCTTAGTTTGCAACAATTATGTTTCCCTTGTGTGATTACATAGTCGCATTGTACTGGATTATTTCATTACAATTATTTGTATATCCTGCAAAGAGAAGCCACTATTTATTATTGCTTTAACAGGGTGTTTTCTAACATTACAATCCATTTTCATTATTTGATGTACCCAATTCTTGGAATCGTTGAATACCCTATTGTAGTGTACATTCTCATAGCATTGTATATATAATCGATTAGACTAAGGGGAGTAGCATTTTCAATATCTATGTGTTTGCTTTTCGAATGGGTGCATTGGACTTTGTGCAAATGTCGTACCTGTTAATTCCCATTGAGTAATCCTTCATGTGTACACTAAATCCTGGACATATACTAACATACCCCTTAGCCTTTACAATGATAACGTATATAGCCCCTTCCTAGCATCACTTTGATATATTCTTCATCACTTTCTTAATATAATCTTTTTGTGAAAGATACACCTCTCCTTCACCACATTTAATAGATTATTTATAATGTGTTATTTAATATACATAATGAGAAAATACACAAGAATTAATTAAAAACATTACATTCAATCACTCTAATATGAAAATTATGGATTTTAATGCTAACGTAAACTTATATATATATATATATATATATATATATATATATATATATATATATATAGATAGATAGATATAGATATAGATTTAATAAATAACTTTATGACATTCGAGAGGTAGATATTATGAAAAAACCTTGATCAATGGACACTTGTGGATGAATTAACGAACTGCACAAATAACTAGATAATTGCACTAACAATATAAACTAATTAACCAAAATTATTTAAGTAGAAACTGTTTTTTTGATCATTCATTTAGAAAAGGATGTGACGGACAACGTTTTAACGGTTGGAGTAACCATTATGCATAAATCTAATAAGGAGAGATAGACAAAATAATTATATCATTAATCATAAATCTTAATATTTCAAAATCTATGTTTATAAAATAAGCCAAAATAAAATTTTAAAATTAACATTCCAAGAAATTATCATCTTTTTCAAATTTCAATTAAAAGCATTAAAATAAAATACAAACATTATATTCTAACAATATTAGATTAAATTTAATATTATATTGAATTTAATACATATTAAATGTTATAAACTATTATATTATATTTAAAAATAAATATCCCATTACCTCGCTTAATATTATATATCTCAAAATAATTATAGTCTATATAACACTATACCACTCATAAGATTTTAATTATTAGAAGCCCTTAATGATCATAATTTTTTGGAATGTGAATTTTAAAATTTTATTTAGGTTTTTTGTTTTTATTTGTATGAATAATTCTGAATTTAAAACTTAGATTTCATAGTTTATATAAGATAACTTTTGTTTAATTTTAAATGAAAATTGTAAATCCAAAAAAATCTTATAACATAGTAAAAACAAGATGAGCAAAAACATAAACTACCAAAATCATGAGGCATTGTTGACTTCAAACAAAAATTATAGCCTAATACCATTTTTTTACGTTCAGTTTAGCCTAAACCTTACACCTTAATGTTCTTTATATATTATAAACCTACATTTAAGAGTGTTTTCATTAATTTTGATGAATTTTCTATTTTTGTTACTATGGTTTATTCCTTTATTTTTTCTCCATTTTTCTCTTAATTAGACTTTGGTTTAGATACATTTTGTTGACGCATACTGCAAATAATTTTAAGTTTGGGATTTAATATAATATATAATAGATATAGAGGTTTATATATATGTGTGTGTGTGTTTTATATTATAGAATATAATTGTATATAATGTTTTTAGGTTTAATATTTGTGTTTAGTATCTGAGTTTTTGATTTTAGGTTTAACTTTTTTAATTTAAATATATTTAACCATTTGTCTTCTTGCACTGCGCCCTGCCTTCGTCATATGCATGTGAAATATGCCAAATTAAAAATTCAATGTGCCTATTTTTTATTACCACATATAATGATTAGAGAAAAATAAAACCACCTACTAAGATTAGCCAAAATAAAATTAAAAATTAAAATTACATTGAAACATGGTTTCCCTATTAATATTTATAAGTTATATTATGAAACTTGTGGGTGGCCATAACTCACAACCTTGATCTAATACCCATGTTATAATCTACTAGTTTCAACTATATAGAAAATTCAATATTTGTGCTTATTATTAAGTTCAATATTTATAATTTTTATTAATATTAATAAACATGCATAAACATAAATTTTTAAAATTGACATAGAAATTATTAATATTGATATTAATATTATTACTATTATAAATAATTTTACTATTATTATTATTAATATTAATATTAATATTAATATAAATATTAGTATTATATATTTGAAATTGACATTAATATTATTAATATTAAAATAGATTATATTAAAAAGTAGGAATGAATATAAATATTTAAAATTCACAAATAAATTATTAATATTAATATTAAATGAGATAAATTATTAAACATTATTATTAATATTATTAATTTTATTAATAATATTAATTTTTAATATTAATCAGAACATGATTATTATTATTAATATTGTAATGATAATCATTATAGTTTTGAATATTAATTATTAATATTATTTTAGTATATATTAGAGTGAAAATATTATTAATGTTATTTTTATTATTGTAAGGTTTTTAATATTGATTTTATAATAATTATAAAATACCATATTATAAAAACTAAAATCTTAAATTTTCAAAAACTTAATATTATAAAATCTAATATAAAATCTTAAAATAACATAAAATTTTAAAATCTAAAAAATAAAACATGGTTTTTTTATGCATCTTTTATCCTAATACACTAATTATATTAATTATATTAAATTTAAATAAGCTAAATTAAATAAAATGAACTAAATTTAAAATTAATTAGATTCAATGTAGTGAATGCATGACATTTATTATATATGTTTTTTTTTTTTTTTGCATTGCATAGATTTTATTCAATAAACTTTTTTATATTTAATTGATAGTTTTTTTTTTTTTTTAATTTGCATCATAGATTTATATTATATATATTTATATAAATAGTTTTAAATATATTTTGATGTTATATATATAGCCAAATTGTATAAATTATATATTTTAATTATTTGTAGATTCAATTTAGCTTTTTTAACTCTATAGAAAGTTTAATATATTTTTTTATTATTAATATTAAAAAATTGATAAACATAAATGTTTAAAATTGACATAGACATTATTACTATTAATATGATTACTATTATAAATATTTTTATTATTAATATTAATATTAATATTTTTAATGTTTAATATTTAGATTTGACATTAATATTTTTAATATTGATATTAAACATGAATATCTCTATTAATATTAATTAATATTAATTAAAATCAATATTAATGTTAATGTGTGTGTGTATGTGTTAAATATAGAGATTTATATGAAAGTAAATTTTGCATTTATACATTAATGTGAACATTACCACTAAACATTAATATAAATATTTTCATTAAACAATAGGCTTAATAACTTTGGGTTTATTTAGCTTCAATTTCAAAAAAAAGATTCGCCAATTTTCATTTTTCTAAAGATAAATTTGCCCAAATTTTATAGTATAAAATTATTTTACCTTAGAAATAGGAAATATTATATATTGCTGAATACAAAATAATTAGAAATACAATTCTTTTTACAAAATTATCATCAAACATTTTAAAATTGGGATATTAGGGACTAGTATGATTTGTCAAGATTTTTAAACTTTAAGATAAACTTCCATCCTTAAAATTTTCCCTACAATAGAATTAAAATATTTGGGATTTTTATATCATTTGGTTCATGTAGCATTAGGTTATTTTATAACGCGAAGTTTATAAGATTAATTTTTTTAATATAAAAAAAATGATTTAATGTTAACATTTATATTGAACATAAAACATTAACATTAATATTAAACATAGACATTAATAAAAACATAAATATATATTTATTAACATTAATAATATTGGATTTCAAACATTAGGTTTATAAAATTGTGAGTTATTTTTCATTATTGTAATAATGTTCTTATCACTCATTTGATTTTATATAATATGTATATGTGAATTTTACTATATGTGTAGATGGAAAATCGCATATGTATGTTAATTTTAATTGTATTCAAAATTAATTTAAAATTGTTTTGTTGATATCACATGTGTATTTTTTTTTCTTTAACTTTATCTTAGGTGATTTCCTTTTTTCTTTTTATCTTAGGTGAGTTCCTTTCTTGATCATGGATCCAACTATTTGGAGTTGTCTTCTATTTGTAATTCATGAAATTTTCCTCCTTTGGATCCCTTTATCGGTTGTGATAAAGTTTACCACTATTTGCAAGTGATAAAATATTTTTTTGCAAACCCATTATTTCTTATTGCGTTGCAAGCATGTCTCTACGAGCGAAGTTGGATTTATGGTTCCTTTCCTCAATAATGAAGAAAATTATTTTGTTGTTGAATACCTTAATCAAAAGGAGCACATATCTCATTTTCATTTGTGATTCATAGATTCAAGGTACAAAGTAGAGTCTATTGTTGGGCCAATGGTAGTTTTATCCTTACCAAAATAATACTCCCATTCACACAACTATTTTGTAATGAATCCATTTAGAAAGGCCTTTAAAAACATAGGGCCAATATGAATTGGAGAGTAGTGATTCTTTTCATTATTGGAAAATGTAAGCAACAAAAAATATGACTGGGTTGTTCTGAAAGATATGTATGATAGAATGCAGTCTTAATTTTATGTTTGCAGTAGTCTTGATAAGGTTTGGTGAAGGGATGATCTTAAATTTAGTGGCACTTCACCTCCTATGAATGGAGTGTTTTATAAAACTAAATTATTTTGTCTCTATCGGGGCAAGGAGTGTGAAGATTATCCTCAATATGGGTATAAAATATACTAGTTTGTTGTAATAAAAAATGAATGTGGTTTTTCATTTGTTCCAATCACTAACATACAATGTATGACGTTAGAAATATACATTAATCAATTGGTATTCCTTCTCAATGATGGCTCCACTTCTGTATGGTCAATTGAAGAAATATATAATTTCCAATTTGATAAAATGTGTGTTGAACGAGACTTGACTACTTTGAGGATGATTGGGGCTTCATATGGAAGTTGTTGGAAGAAATTTCTACAGATAGAAATATAAAAGGTTTTGGTTATCTTCCATTTTGAACAATCCATGGTGTTGTTGTTATGTGAAACTGCAGTGAAGTTCCTTTCCTATTATATGACATGATGACTCGCCTCTATTTTCCAATAGATATTGATAATTCAACTAATCAACAGATGTCTGGGTTTTGGTGTCGAATGTTGCAGGACTATAATGATTTGATTGAGTCTGAAAATGTTTTTTCAATTTCTCCCCATATGGATTCTATTGATGAGAATCCACCATTATATATATGGATATGGAGTCTTAGGCTATTAGTTATGTTATGAGTTCTTATAAACATTTTCATTTTATACACTGTCTGTGGTTGTGGAAAAAAAATAAATTTTTTTTACGGGTCTATATGCTAATACTTTAAAATTAGGACTATATGGATATTTATATGGCTCCTACTGAAATTGCAGGAATATGTGTCTGTATCAAATGTTGGATATTTAATCCCATTGAAATTTTCTAGAGAATATTTCATATTTTATCAACTTAGGTTCTCTTAATTGCATATGAATGTGTTTGGATGCTATCCATTTTTCTTTGTTTTGATAATTATAATTACTATGAGTTATTTTATACATGTTACTTGTATTATTTTTTTCTCATTAATTCTCAAACAATGTTATATATTTATGTACATTTTAATATTTGCATATATCTTTTGATAGTATATAGTTCCAAATATTTATATATACTTTCAAGTCATATAATTCTTATAGTATTGTGTTCTAATTATATGGGTTTCCCATTATGATTCTAATATTAAATATGAAAATTTATCCGTTTTTTGTTTTAGCCATCTGGAAAATTCCATTTTTTTTAGCCATTTGGAAAAAGCATTATACATTTTGATAAGCTTATATGGTTGGAAAAAGACCATATACACTTTTCATGTTTTTATATGGTTGTGAAAAAAAAATTGTGCCTTTTTCATTATTCTCTGTTTGTTTCTATTAGATATATTGTATGTTCCATGTTTACAGTTCCATAATAAATATGTTATTATTAATTGTAGACATGTCATTTGAATGCACAAGCAAGTGTATAAGGAAATAAAATATGTCACCAGCATCACATGACAGGTCTAATGAAATTCATCGTTTACAGTATCAACAAAATAAGGATGCAATAAATGAGAATATGAGAGATACATATAATAGAATAAAAAGTTAAACCACTCTTCAAAATGATTTTTTAATCCCTTGTAAGTATCGTACTAGGGATGATATCATGGAAAGAACATTTCCCATTCATAGTTCATTGTCATAATATGATCCTCGTGGGCATAATTTTTTTGTTCGATGCTCTCCTGAAAATGTTCATAATATTGGGCAAAAATATTGCAATCGGGAAGAACATCATATGAATAATGTGGCTACAAATTTCCACCATAACCCTTTGTTTCTGCAATTGCATGTTTCGATCAACGCCAAAGGTTGCAAAACATCCATGGTGGATGAAATGATGACATTGTATGTGATGATTTGGATGATAGTTTAATTGGCCATTTGTTTTATAATTTCGAGCAACATGCTCAAAACATAGTATCTTCCAATCCCCCTTCTCAAGGTAAAATTGTCCCACCAAGAGAATCAATCATCCCTGATAACATTTCGTGTGGAACAATAGAGGTAACACCATGATATTTTGATTTTTGTTGCAATAGTGGTTCTTTTATTAAATTCCTCTATTTACAATTTTTTTTTAAACTAAACTCATAAGGCATTTTCTTCTCTTGGAATAGGATAGAAATCATTTTAATAGAGGTCTATAAATTAACTCCCAAGTGTTCCATCTACTAATATGAGAAGTGAAGATGAAGCATGTCAAAACCTCCCTAAGCATTCTCCTCAATAATAAAATTGGAAAAAACTAATGTAAATGTTCAATGTATCTGATTTGTTTTTCATTTTTTGAATTTTTGTTTGGTTGGACATTGAATTTTATTGCATATTTTATTTTATTTGAACAAGACACAACTCATTTCCATAGAGGAATAAAAATTGACTTGGTAAATGTTCCATATATTGATGTTAGAAGTGAAGAGGAACCGTCTCACTGTGTTCATCCACATCACCAAACAAATGTAAATGTAGAATGCATTTGATATTTTTCTCATTTTTCTCATTTATATTTAGTTGTACATTGTATTTTATAATCTTCTATGGAAAATACATGATTTCATCTGATCAGGTTGGAGAAATGGAATCCAAAACATCAAATTGTCAAAATAATGTAAATGTTCAATGTCTTTAATTTTTTTTCCATTTTTTAATCTTTATTGGTTGGAAATTTAGTTTTATAATGTATTTTATTTTGTTGAAACATGAAAAAACCCATTTAAATAGAGGCATATAAAATAACTCCCCAAAACACTATTTACAGACTAAATATATGTTCATGAGAAGTTCAAACTATCATTTATTAACTTGATATAGGTGAATACAGAGAAATAATAGTGGTATCTTGTAGGTAATCATTTGTTTGTTGTGATTACATAATTAGCTTTGAGGTTCATCTTCTCATCTAAATTCAAAATCTTTCTCATGGAATCTACCAATAGTGATTCTATAACTTCACAAAATATATAAAAAGTGTCACCCACTATAAAAAAGGTGCACAAAATAAGAAATATCTTTACTTGTAAGAAATAGCATAAGATTCAAGTTTAATACATTGAACTGGAGGGAATTTGGAATTATTCCAACCAAAGAGTACCTATAAGCTCTCCACACATTGACAAAACTAAGGTCAATGTGTAGTACCAATGAAGGCCCTAATACTCTTTGGTTGGATGCTATCAGTGTCTAAGGATTCCTAGCCAAATTGTCTACATAGCAACCTAGTCTATGTGCATTTTACAATAATTTGACCCATGTAGATGATTCTAGATGATTAGGAGTGTATTGAATGGAATCCTGACCCACATACATACATCTCTCTCTCTCTCTCTCTCTCTATATATATATATATATATAGTTAATAAGATATCTCATTCATTGCAAGTGAAGTTAAGAAAAGAGATATTGTAAGTCAATCGGTGATTGGAGCAGAAAAGTGCCATGCTTCTCAATATTCAGAGTGCCTCTCCTGGGTGCCAAAAGGAATATTAATGTTTAGAAATTATATTTAATGTCGTTTTCCCCTTCAAAGACCATGCTTCTCATTTTTCAATTTTCCTCATTCAATGCAGATCCCTGCCACCTTTCTCCCTCCCTTGTCACAACATTTATTAATGCCTCTATTCCCTTCTAGATCGCTCTATGAGCCACCTCTGTTCTTCTCCCCATGCCTAAATATTGATACCTCCATCTCCTTTCGAACATTCCACGTACCATGAGAAGGAAACCACCTTTCTACCTCCCTTTCAGCTTCTCTGACCCCTTGGAGACTATTCGTTAACCCCCTTCTCTTATGCTCCCTCAGCTTGAATCCTCTCTGTCTCCCTGGTGAATCATAATATAATGGCCCATATTTAAGTGTTGTAGGAGCATGCTCAATATTTATGAAAGAACCAAGGATCGCTCAGAGCATACATAGACTGTGCAGGTAGAAACTTCAAAGGCATCTCTACTATGATTCAGATACAATCAAAAGTAGTATACTCAGGTGGTAGGGAGGGTGCATCAAATATCAATAATTTTTGTCTGTTTGCAATGAAACAATAATGGGTCCCCTAAATGGAATTAGAAATAGAGAGCTTTAAAACTAGTAGAAGGATTTGAGCATTTAGTATATCCAGTATCATATTCTTTGTGAACCCACACTCTAGTCATCAGTAATCCAGAATTATCTAGAAAACATTTTCTGATACTAATATTTTTTTTTTACTATGTAAACAAGGGTCCTTCTCAATAAAGTGGTGCATTTGTTTCACGATTATTCTTTTATCAAGAGTACTCCTCAACAAAGTGACACATTTGTACATTTATATGATGATTGTTCAAAGAGCACTAAGAAATTACAAACTTATCAATGTTGCTATAATCGCAATCAGGATTAAATCGGGGAGGGTCCAAAATTGGAAAAAATTGCAAAAATTGGGATAAAATCGGTAAAAATAGGCAAAATTTAAAATAAATTTTGAAAACATGAGCCTAAGGTTGGAGCTGTTAATGATAGTGGTGGAGCTGTTAACATGAGCCTAAGGTCTTGATAGTGATTTTGTGTCAAGAGGGATGAATTTGGGCCTTAGGATTTCTGCATTAGAGGGTGGAAAAACTCTGCCAAGAATAGGAACTCATCCTCTTTAGACATTCATAAATTTTTTTTTCTTCAATTCCTTAACATGTTCATTCAATGTTCATTTTGTCTCAACAAGAGACCTCATGAATCTACTTCAAGGTCAGACTTCTAAAATACTAATATACCTTCAAAATTTCTCTAAAGATGACAAACAACATTGAGATATCCTTTAGAATTTTTCCTTAGGCATGTAAGCTCAAGAGGATCTTTGAAAATGGCTTGGCTTTAAGTCAGACTAACAATAATCAGATTTATGTTCAGATTTCCTTAGACATTCGGTTCTTGGGATGAGTCTCATTACAGTTTAGCCTCAACCAACCTAAAATGGGCCTTGAGAATGCACTAGGTCTGAGCCTTAGGAGGCTTCTACAAAAGGACTGAAAAAAATGACCTCAAAAAGAACTTGACATACTTTAGACTTCCTCCATCAGCTGGCCCTTCAAGTTCTTATTATAGATCTCAAGTTTGTTATAAAGTTCCCTTCAGTCCTGTGAATAATGAAGATCAAACTTAAAATTTTGATGCTTAGAAGAATTTGAATGGTAGAATTCTGGCACCAAGGTCTCGAGTATTCTATACATCAGATCTGAATACTGGCTAGGGTATATGCATTGACATCCACAACACTCTATTCTTCTTGATGAACTGTGGTCTTTCTTCTTGACACAAAGGATTTTGAAAAAGAAAATAAATATCAAAACTGTCCTCACTTCCCTACTTCTCTACCTTCTAAGAGTTACTACCTTGCACCAAATCACTATTTATATTAGAAAATAAAGAATTTGTAGAAGGATGTTGATAAAGTGGATCAAGGGACAAGGGGTTATGAAGACAAGATGATAGAGGATGGTAAGAATCCAAAAAAAATGCAAAATTGAATCTATGAGTGTTAATATCATCTTGAAAGATCATAGGATTAGCCTTCACCTTAGTTTCCATGAACCATTCTAAATTTTCCTCCATAGGATCTACATCAAGGAAAGTGGAAGAAGGTTAAGAATATGGATAAGGAATTTGGTTCCTAGATTTCCCAACTTGATCATTAATACATATAGGTACCTTGACTAGTACCATAAAAAAAGGAAAAGGTACAAAAGGAATAATAGGTTTCTCATATGAAATTAGAGGTGTCTGAAAATTTCCAAAAGTTGGTTGAACAAGAACATGGTTTTGAATCAAAATGATTCAAAGAGATCCAAACCATATGCTCAAACTTTTTCTTAAAAAAATACCAATCCATATATTATTTAGGAAACTCATAACATAAGTGAAGGAATCTATTATACAAATCCTCAACTAATTCCTTAGGTTCCACTCTAATATTATTGATTCTTTTATAAACACCTCGGTAATCAAACATATCAAAAGCTTTATGAAGCTCCTTAATAAATTTACGAAAATAATGAATAGAGTAAGATGGTAAGGTATGACACCATCAATTCACATGACCTTCAAGAGTGAGGGTGAATATAATACACATAACATATTAATAATTGATTTCAAGAGATTTACAAAACCAAATAAAATCATTTTATGTGTTTGGATAAAAATGTACCACCCTTGCCATCAAACCTAATTTGAGACAAGACATAAACAATTTCCATGGTTATTGAAATTTTAGTAGAAGATAGGTTAGAGAAACAATTAGGGATTATGATTTTGGAATGAGACATTAAAGATAAGAGATTCAAAACTAACTCAAAGTGCAAAAATTTCCATCTGGCCCTCCTTATAGCGCCAAAATGTTGACGGTGTTGGATACCTCCAACAAACAGGGTGTCTCCCCATTGTGAAGTCCCAATTAGACCTCACAGTGTTTGGAGTAGGAACCCCAACCGGAGTATCGGCCTAGCCACCATAACACAAAGGTTAGTTTTGGTTTCAATTGATAACATAAGAGATTATATACATAAACCTTGAATAAGAAAGTAAGTTGACATTGTGAAACCCGATTGCAATGTGTAAAAGAAGAAGTTCATGAGAAGGAGACACAAAGTGAGTCTCTAAAAGGAAGTAATAGTACTAAACTAAGAGAGACACGTGAAGGAATAAAAATATTCATTAGTGAAATAGTTCACATAATGATTGCAAAGCAAATACAAGACACATTCAATAGGATAAGTACCAAATCCACTGAAATAGTTCAATTTATCTAGTACATATGAACATAGCATATACGTTAAACATCCCAAGTATAGCCCTAAAAATTTTTCTATACGTGCATGAATATGTGTTGGCTCATTCAATTATAAGGTGAAATATTTAAGTACAAAGTTACAATGATGAGAGATTATTTCCAATACTGGAACATTAAGTCACTTCTTGCTTCTCCAAATAATATTTTTCTCTCCTATATCAAGTAGAAAAGCCAAGGTTAGCTCTCCAAATATTAAGCGTCCAAAATGCCCTTGCTTGAGTTATGAGGTTGCTTTTATAACAAGTGGGATGACCTTTCATATCCCCATGACACTTGAGTTACCCTCAAAGTTGTTGGACTTCGATTTTGACCTTTGGACTTATATGGAACTCTTGAAATTCTAAATTACCTTTGGACTTCTCCTAAAGACATTTTTTCCATATATGAATAAGTGACTTTTCATATCCCACATATGATTGCTGGACTTCCACAAATTACATTTTTTCCTTTTCTAGATAATATATCATTAAATTCCACAAGATTATTTGGCATGACACATGGACACATATTAACCATTGTGATGACACTTGTACATATTAAAAATTGACAATGATGAAATGGATTTCATGATGAGGTGGCCATGCCAAGATGTCTTCCTTACTTCTTCATCTTGCATTCTTGATGGTAAATATGATCTATGCTTGATCTTCATGAAATATCTATTTTTTTCTTCATTTTAACCCTCCAAAGGGTCTTCAATCAATATCGGAATATCCCGAGTCATCATGCAATGTCTTCTTTCTATCTCGGTCCATGATCTCCTTCATGTCTCCATGATAGATTTATTTTGTTCTTCTTATCTGTAGGTGTTTATTTATGCTTTTTCTTTTCTATATTCTCTTTAGAATCACTCTTTCATGTTAGGAAGGTACTCCTACCAATGAAAATCATTCATGATTAGGAAAAATCAATCTAAAAACATATATTCTATCACTACTTAGCTGATGGAATGATATTATCATGATAGGCTTGTGAGAGGGTTAAAATTAAACCCTTGATTATGAGGGAAAATTCAAACTCATCAAGGATCATAAGAGGCCTTCAAGGTGTGCTTGTGCACTCAAACAAGGAACTCAAGGGTGCAAGGGCGCACTCCAAAGAGACCAAGGACAAAGGCTTCAGGCCTTCAAGCCTTCAAGCTGCGCTCATGAGAACAAGGAAGGTGCAAGGGTACATGACAAAGAGATGAAGGAGAAACACTGAAGCCTTTAGGATGTGCTCATGCACTCAAATAGGGTGTAGTTCTTCATGCTGAAGGATTGCACTCAAGAATCAAGCTTCTTGGTTGTGTGATGTGTGCGAAGGGAAGGATGAAGCTTCATGCTCCATGATTGCACCATGCGCTCTAAGGCTTTATGCCTCACGAGTGTGCCATGATCTCAAGAAGGGTGTAGTTCTTTGAGTTAAAGGAGTGCACTCATAGTCCCAAAGTGCAGCCATTTTTTTGAACTATGGTTCAACTCTCATTGTGTTCTTTTTCTGGAAAGAAGGTCCTTGTTTATCAAGAGTGTTATTTTTAGAGGAGAGAAGGTCCTTATTCTTCTAAAGTGAACTTTTTCACTAATAATTTGAAGTGCACTTCATTTTTTTGAAGTGTTCTCAGGATTGGAAGGGCGCAATTCTCTCCAACAATGGCTACTTATTCATCTGGAATGCACTTTTCACTGAGGGGGGCAACACAAGGCTAGGCGACTTATCCTTAGGAATTATTAATGGATTGTGAGAGGGGGGAGACCTTAGAATATACTTAGTGAACATGTATTGGAGGAAATATACATCAATGAGGTACATGAATAAGTTGATCTTATCACCTAGTAAGAGGATCAATGCCTTTAGAACATGCACTGGGATGAAGGACTCAGAAGAGCTCTCACAATGTCTAAGTGTGGGACCAAAAGAGTAGGAGAAAGAAATGAATCCTAACATGTCTCAAACATGTATCACACACATAAATTCCATCAATACAATCCAATTTAATGCAAAATACTCATGAAAAATAGTCACACCTTGAAATAATGTCAAAGCGACATCGATTTCTATGTGCGATAGTTGAAACGATACCATTTACAAAACTTAACACCAATTACGAAAAAAATGACGATTGTGACCCAGAGGTGCATTAAGCTATAAGAATGTGTCTAGCACATATTCCAATGATATGTAACACCATTTAGAAGTGATAAAAATCATGATCAGGGGAAAAAATTAGCTCAAAATTGAAAGTGCTCAGAATTGCACCAAAATAGAACACCAATGACTGGAATGTTGCCATGAATCCAACACAACTTGTTTCATCAAAAACTGAGTTCAGATGAAGAATTTATGGTCTGCTGATCACCGTTCAGAAAGAGAAAATTTTTGAAATTTTTTTAGAACAACTACAGGCTGATGACATGGCAGCCCGGTCAGAATGCAAGGAATATTCTTAAGGTTTTGTCTAATTGGAATGTGACAAGTGTCACTACGGGATTTTCTAGTTATTTTATTTTATTTTATTTGTTTATTATTATTATTTTTTTAAGGTGAAATTTTCCCAATGTCCTCCTAAGGTCCTCCTATGGTTGAATTCAATTTTTTTT
Organism: Pinus albicaulis; assembly: GCA_034641835.2. Taxonomy (NCBI): domain Eukaryota; kingdom Viridiplantae; phylum Streptophyta; class Pinopsida; order Pinales; family Pinaceae; genus Pinus; species Pinus albicaulis. Next base: position 960,110,338 of record CM076584.1, read on the forward strand.
ATGTTGGAGGACAACCCAACCAAGGATCGCCATGTGTCCCTCGGTGGACCCCCTCTCCAAAACCTGGTTCGAATTTCATTTTTTATCTTATGGTTTATTAGTCCTAATTCCGAACTATAGGAAGGGTTGCATATCATATTTATGATGTGCGTATACAATGGGTTGACATTTAAATTAATCCAAATTTCGGGTTAACCATAGTCTATGGCATTGTTTTATAACCTAATGTTATAGCTATATGATGGAGGCATATATTTCTATGGTGGAGGTGTATTTTTGGCAAGTCCATTGGAATTGGAATTTAAACCTAATTCTGAGTTATAATATGGTGGCATTACATTATTTTAAGCCATAGTTCATTTTAACCAAAGTTTGATCATTCTGGGCATATTCAATTTTGTAATGGCCGCAAGTTACAAAGGTTTGATTAAAATATATCGTGGAAATGTTTATATCCAAAGCTATTTTCATAGGATTACAAGGCATATTAACAGTTGAAAAACCATAGTCTAATGTTTATGGCGCGTTGATAAAGGTTTCAGATGGGTTTGTATTACGGTGCCAAAAACAAGTATGGAGGGGCGGAGGTCGGGGTTCAATCCTGTGACCTCCCCCTAGGTACTACCACCCATTACCAATGAGCCCAAGAGTGTTCCTTGTTAAATATTTGTAGAGAATTGGAATTTGAATTTCATGTGTTTGACTGATGGTAGGAATGGAGGGGGCCCAACCTCGCGCCCAACCCTCCTCCCATAAGACCTCACCACATGACCTCGCACAAGCGCCCGAATTAAATGGGATAAGTGCATAATTAACCTCATACTAATATGAAATTATCCATTAATTAACCTGAGATTAATATGGATAAAATTTTGGCGGAAACTCCAAATACTGTGCCACTTCTAGATTTTTCGGAGCTAACTACCAGTTCTCCAGATTTAGAGGCAGAATCTGGAGGAAAATTGAATGGATCATATCTTGAGAAAATTTCGACCAATTTTGGCTCAAGAATAGTCATTTACTAGCATATTTGCATGCTCTAAATCCATTGGAATAGCTTTCAGAGGCAGAAGAGAAAATCTATAGGTTTTTTTGGTCACTTGAAGAATTTTGAAGCCTAGAGCCACCAGGATGGAAGGCCATGCCCAGATCAGATGAAGGCCAAATGGAGTGAATGAATAGTCATTTTTAGATGTATTTGATGTTTTGAATGTAGTGGTACATTTTTTAGAGGTGTTGAAGCACATAGAAAGGTGATTTTGTCACTTTAGATATTAAGTATGCCCATGAACACTAAGATAGGAGGTCAAGCCTAGATTAGCTATAAGAAAAATTCAGAAATTTAATAGTCATTTTAGGGGTTTTTGAGTGTTATAAAGCAAATGGATCAGGATAAAAATCCATTGAAGTAATATAGATGCTTGTAATCATACATTTGACTCTTAATCCCAAGAGGGCCTAGCTAGTTAAAGCAGGTCCATAGAGATGTAGCCTAGGAGCGGTGAACTCCATTATCATCCATTAGGTTATGTGATTGTTGTGAGTTATATTTATGAATTTAAGTTATTGTATATGATCTTTTAAAAGTTAATTACTCATAATTTGATCCTCAAAAAATTATATTTTAACCCTGTACATAAATTATTTGCAAACAAATCTTAAAGACTGAAAATAAACAATAGCGAGAGCATAAGACATAAAACAGATATACACAGAGATTTTCCCTTGGATCCCAAATCGAGATTACCATCTTGATTTAACATTATATTCAATTTAGTGTTACAACACAAATATAAACATGCCAAAGCATTCATAAATCCCAATCCATTAACTCTGGATTAGGACATAACCATAGTTCCCTTGATTGGATCTACAAAATACTAGGGGTTGAAAACCATCGTCCCCCAAAACCATGTGCAAACCCATGCAAAAAACCATGAGCATGTGACTGATCATGGAAATAATATAACACTTACCCAAAATTCTTCCACGTTTTGTTTTCTTTCCGCAGGTGGCAACATGAGAGCTTAATTGTCAGTCCAGCTCTGCAACACCCATTGTTTCTCTACACCAAGAGAAATTCTGAGTGCTCACAGACTTTGTCAATGCATCTGCAACATTATTCAAAGTGTCCACCTTTATCAACAACACCCTTTTATCCTCAACCATATCTCACAAAGTGATATTGAACATCAATGTGCTTTGTCTTTGAATGATAACCAGAGTTCTTAGCCAATAAAATTGCACTTTGGCTTTCACAGTCTATCCTTATAGCTCGCTGCACCAACCCCATACTTGAACACAATCTCTGCAACCAAACTGCTTCCTTTCTTGCATGAGTGGCTACCATCTATTCTGCCTTTGTAGTTGAAAGAGCCACTACAGACTATATTTTACTCATCCAACTGACTGCACCTCCAAATAGGCTAAACAAATACCCACTTGTAGATCTTCTTTGGTCTAGATCTCCAGCCCAGTCTGCATCAAAAAACCATGAATGTCCAAAACTCTTTCTAATCCTGGTCTTCCCTGGTAGCATAAACCATAATCACTAGTGCCACACAAATATCTGAAAACCCGCTTCACTGTTGTCTATTGCTCCTTCCTCGGTTTTTACATAAACCAGCTTAATACTCCCATTGCATGTGCAATGTATGGTCTAGTACAGACCATTTCATACATCAGGCTACCCACTGCACTTGCATATGGAACACGAGACATATCATCCTCTTCTTCATGTGTCTTGGGACACTATTCAACAGACACCTTTACACATACATGAATATGAACATTCACCGGTTTACTATACTGCATATTGAACCTCTGCAATATAGTCTCGACATACTTCTTCTGGTTTAACCAGAGCTTCCTCTTTGCCCGATCTCTCTTAATTTCCATGCCAAAAATATAGTTTGCAGCACCAAGATCCTTCATGTCGAATTTGGAGAACAATTGGGTCTTCAAATCTTGGAAAATTTCTTTGTCATTTCCAATCAACAACATATCATATGCGTACAAGACCAAATAAATAACATGGTCACCAACTAATTTAAAATAAATACAGTGATCCTCCTTGCTTCTCGTGAAGCCAATTCGCCGTATATAGGTATCAAATTTATGATACCATATCCTTGGTGACTGTTTTAACCCATACATAGACTTCTTTAACTTGCATACCAGTTCTTTCTTACCCTTTACCATAAAGCCTTCATGTTAGGTCCCTATATTGCTAGTTTAGTCCCTTATTGTTATTAATGTAGCCCCCTTATTATTATTGTTGTAACTTGTAACCCAATATTGTTATTATTGTTCCCTTACATTATTATTGTTAGGTCAGCTAGGATTACATTGTGGGCCCATGGAATCCTATATATAGAAGGAGGTTTTGGTCATTTGTATCATCCAAGGATTGTTCATTTATGTAATGTATTGGAGGTTTCCCCCTCGAAATGGCCGATTTATAAGGCGTTGATCTCTCTTCTCTTCTATTTTTGGAGCTGGTTTCATAACATTTGGTATCAGAGCTTTGGATTCTAGGGTTTCTTTGCCCCAAAAAGGTCATCATGGAATTTTCGCAATAATTTTTTTTCAACGAAGTTTCATAAGCTAAAATTTGTACAATGCGAAGCAAAAATACTGAGGAAAATATGTTAAAATTTTCAGATCTTGGTTCTCAATATTTTCAGAGATATGATCTGGGGAAGTTAGGGTTTTTTCAGGCTCCCGAATTTCAACTAAAACAGGTCACTGTAGAATTTTCACTATAACTTTTCTTATATGAAGTTTCAGAAGATGAAATTTTTACAGTGCGAACCCAAAATCCTGAGGAACCTCCTGTAGAAATTTCAGATCTTGGTTTACAACATGTTTTGAGATATGATATGTGTAAGTTATTATTGTTTCAGGCTCCTGAATTTCATCTCAAAGAGGTGACCGTGGGAAAAAAATCATAACTCTCTCTCTGAACGTCGGATTGAGATTCTGTAAAAAGTGGACACAAGTAATCAAACTATAGTTTTGGGTATATTCATTTCAGAGATGAAGCAGAAAATAGCGAGACGTGGAAAGTCGTACAAGTTTTCTCTATTGAACCAGTCCATAATTAGGTCATTCTGGGAGATTGGGCATAAATTTGCCTTGAAGAATCCATATTAGGTCATACCTGTGGAATTTGAAAGAAGATTCAAAGGGCTAATTCAAGGCCAAATTTTAGATATTGAAGATCCAAAATCACAGATATAATTCAGTTTCAATATCGAGCTCCTCAAAAGCAAGAAAAAGGTATGTAATTTTTCGAATTACATAAGTCTTGTTTGAAAAAAATTAGTTTGAATTTATTCCAAGAGCATATTGAAGAATAGATATCAGTATTGGGTTCTAAAATTCCCCCTAAAAATAATTCAACACCCATTAAGCCTTCAAAATGCTCACGATGACTCATGAAGACAAAGAAACACAACATGAGATATCAAATGGAAGTTTTGAAAAATGCATGGAAACTAGGATGGATTGTTTGAAGAAAGGCGTGGAAGCTAAGATGAATCGTTTGGAAGCTAATGTGGATGGCATGGAAGTGGGCATGGAAGCTAAGATGGATGGGATTGAAGCTAAGATAGATGGCATGAAAGCTAAGATGGATGACATGGAAGCTAAGATCGATGAAAAAATGAAAGACAACATGGAAAATGTGAAGAATGATATAAAAGAAGACATCGCAGGTTTGGAAAATTTGATACAAGAAATGTTTCCTAATGGCGAAAATATAGTAGAGGAAACTCATGATGAGAACACAATAAATGTTAATTGTGATTTCATAAACTCTAATGTTGGATGGAAGAACCAACATATTCCAAATATGGATATGAGGAAGTTTGATGGCAAGGATCCCGTAACATGGATACTACAGATGGATAAATATTTTGATCGCAATAATGTGAAAAACACACAAAAGGTACACATTGCAACTTTACATTTAGAAAAAAATAAATTTGTATGGTATCGATGGCTTTTATCCCATAAAAAATTGTCACTTGGTCAATTTTTATGGAGGAAATGATAGTAGATTATGAGGATACAAAAATAAACACCTTCTTTAGCCAATTGATAAATCTCAAACAAAAGGGTTCAGTGGTGGAGAACATTGAGGACTTCCAAAAATTGAATATAAGGGTAACTGATATTCCAGAAGAACACAGGATTGATGTCTTCATAGGGAATTTAAAGGATAACATCCAACATGAAGTTCGCGTTTGGGAACTTGATTCATTGGAAAAGGCATTCAGGTTGGCAAGAAAAATTGAATGTAAAATTATGCGACAAGGAAGCCTACCACTCACACATATAAAGATGGAAGTGTTTCTACTCCTAGACTTCCACAACCTACAAGGTTTACACCACAGCAATTGGAAGAAAAATGAAAAAAGGGCTTTGCTATAGTTGTGATAGAAAATACACTAAAGGTCATAACTGTAGTGAAAAAAGGAATTATTTTACATAGATTGTGAAGAGGAAGAATAAAATGAACAATAATTTTCAAAAGAAGAGGATATACACCAAGAACCAACCCTAGAAGAGGAAGAAATGAGTCCGACCATATCATGTAATGCATTGGTAGGAATTACCACTCCTCAAACTCTCAATATAGAAGGACATATCAAGAAGGAAAAGGTAATAGTGTTGATTGATTCAGGTAGTACCCATAATTTTATTCATTGTAAGGTAGCCAAGGAATTCAATTGTTTCCTATACCTAGCACCAAATATCAAGTGATGGTTGCAAATGGAGGAACTATAAATTGCTCTGGAAAATGCCATAATATCAAGCTAACCATGGGGGAGTATGTTTTGAATAGTCCAATGTTTTCCATTCCTATGGGAGGTGTTGATGTTGTCCTAGGAGTATAATGGTTACAATCTTTGGGGATGGTAGCTTTTAATTTTGAAGAAATTTTCTTGAAATGTTTTTTGGAAGGAAAATAAGTCGAATTACGGGGTATCGTGGGGAAGCAGGGAATGATAATAAACTATAATTTCATGAAAAATCTTCTGAAGAAAGAAAAACGAGGCGTAATTGCACAATTATGCTCACTAGAAGTTCCAACATCAAAATCATCTATTTCTGCAGATCTACAAAAAGTCTTGGACAATCATTCCAAGGCATTTGAAACTCCCAAAAGACTCCCACCTATTCGTGATCATTATCATGCTATTCATTTGATTCCACGAAGTGTTCCTCCAAACATCAGGCCTTATAGATATCCTTATGTCCAAAAGAGCGAAATTGAACGTATGATTGTAGAAATGTTAGAGGTTGGTATAATTCAACCTAGTCAAATTTCCTTCTCTGCTCCAGTAGTATTGGTGCACAAGAAGGATGGATCATGGCACATGTGTTCGGATTATAGGGAGCTCAATAAGCTCACCATTAAAGATAAATTTCCCATTCCTGTGATTGATGAATTATTTGATGAATTACATGGAGCAATTTATTTTACCAAGTTGGATCTTCGTTCAGGATATCATCAAATTAGAATGAAGACTGAAGATATTCCAAAACAACATTTCGAACTCATGAGGGTCATTATGAATTTTTGGTCATGCCTTTTGGCCTTACCAATGCACCTTCTACATTTCAAGGGTTGATGAATTCCATTTTCAAACCCTTCCTTAGAAAATTTTTGCAAGTATTTTTTGATGATATACTAATCTACAGCAGGTCTTGGAAGGATCATGTTGAACATGTTGACAGGGTGCTCAAACTATTGCAGGAGAAACAATTATATGCAAAAACATCCAAATGTTTCTTTGGAGTACAAGAGGTGGAATATCTGGGTCATATTGTATCACACGAGGGTGTTAAAGTAGACCCTAACAAAATTAAAGCCATTAAGGAATGGAAAGTCCCCACAACCATAAAGTAGTTGCGAGGATTTCTCACAACATGGTACTATCTTAGTTTGTTGCCCAGTGTTATCACTAGTATTTGTCTCTAAGAGAGAACCTCACCAAGTGCAAATTCATGCACAACTTCAAACAGATCTAGTCTTCCCCAGGGTATTCTAAAGAGGGCTCTCTTTAAAATTTAACTTGTTTTAATCGGGTACATATTGTGGCCAAGCATAAAGTTACAGATTTGGTTTTGTTTTGATAGATTTGGTGGGAAAAATCACTAGAAAGGTTGGATAGTGGGAAATATATTTGTCCATTGGGCTATGGAGTCAAAATCAAGCTAACAGGACTAGGATCAATGGAAAGAAAGGTCAAATGTCTTCAGGGAAAGATATATAACCCTTGGAGATCTTGGAAAGTTGTTTTTGTGAGGTGGTATGATCGGGATAAAGGGCACTTAAGAATCCTTAAATCAGGAAAAGGGAAGTAGTAGGAGAGGTCAAACGAGAGAGGGAGCAATTAAGAATTCCCTACAATGGAAATCAGAGGAAAACATATAAATGATAACTAGTTAAAAACAGGGTGATATTAACATATCTTGTAGAAATACTCCTAGTTATACATTCAAATTTAGCATAAACATAAATGGATGCATGTAATAGAGAAAAGAAACAATGACAAGTGAAGAAAATACTTCACTCCAAATAGCTCATCATAGGGATCCTGAAGTATGATGCCAATTTGCTTTGATCTAGCCTGCTACTCAAATTTTTGACACAAAAAATCTTTAAAGTCCAGGAAGAAATGACTATAACAATCCCAGCAATTTTATTCCACCAAAATACATCAAAGAGTGAAGTATTTATACAAATTCTTAACTAGAATATCTTGAAAAAATATCAATATTGGTTTACAAATATCTCCAACTGTTTTACATATATAGAACTTAAGTAAATGAGACTAAAAAATAATGCATCTATTTGGAACTATTTTTTATGGATAGGTGATGAAAAATAGGAGAAGTCTAATTTGATCTAAACTCTTAGTTGATGATGAGGCATCCAAGTCACTAATTGTCTCCTTTCTTTGTGCATTCTGCTCTAGTAGTTCTACAAACTTGGGGTCCAATGCTACCTTTTTATTTCTCAATCCGAAATAGATATGTAAAAAGTGAAAGAGGTTATTCTATATAAATATGTTTTTGAGATAAACCTCTCTTAGTTACCTAAAATGCTTCTCCATCTGTCCACAATAGACTCTGCAAAAATATGTGTAAAACAGAGTTTTCCACAATCTGAAACCTAGGATGTAAATATGCACATATCTCTATCATTATGTAATACCTGTGTAACAAGTGAGATAGGGTTTTATATGTGAGTCTCTTATGAACAAAAACCTCCTTTATTTTTGTAAGATGTATTTCTTATTGGCCACAATATTCTCTGCAAAATGATGACTTAACAGGAATTTTCTGTAAAAGGTGTTTTCAAATATTGTTTTATATTTCCAAATCCATAATGGCTGTTAAAAAAGTGAGAGAGGTTTTTGTAGTTGGACATTGTAGGAACATAAACCTCGATTAGGTTTGAAAAATATATCTTGGATGGGTCACAATGGGTTCTACAAAACAATGAATTTAAATAGGAAATTTCTGCAAAAATGTCCCTTCATGCTCTGTTTTTATCTTTTAACCTTTTTATTCTTTTAACTGTTTTTACTTTCACTTTGGATAAATTTCATTTTTGTTGAAAATATTTTCATCTTTATTCACCATTTACTACCTCTGATTTTACTTTTACTGTTTTACCTTGACTGCTCTATAACTTTGTTTTAACCTTTACTGTGACTTTCATCTGATACACTTTAACTCTGATGCTCTTTGACTGTTCTGTTTTCATTGTCACTGTGAATTATCACTTTACTTTGAAATTTAACCTTTACTGTGAGTTCTTAATTTTACCCTAACTATTACGAATTCCATATTTTAATCTTTACATTAAAATGCTCTTTTATCTTTAACAGGACGACTGTTCTTTAACTCTGATGCCTGGAAACTTTTAAGGAAAATTCCTTTGAATTCATTTCCTTGTAAGTTCTTGGAGTAAAAAATATCTTTAACTAGTATTTATATTGTTTTATCCAAATTATCCTTTTGCTATTGACATACAAAACAAAAAAATTGTTAATGAAATCCAGGTTTGCAAGGAGGGCTTATGGCTTTGATGAATTGGGAAAACCTGTGGAATGAATTTTGACTCTGGAGGTTTAACTCTGTTGGCACTGAGTAATTGAGTGTAACAGTTAGGGATTCTGAACATTGGTAAACGAGTTTGACCCTTTCAAAGGGTTTCTACAACACATCTTTTCTTTGAAGGAAAATATAGTTCTTTCCGTGGGCAAACAGGGTTTATGGGTATCAATTTCACAGGAAACTCTTTTTCAAATAACAGGAAGGTTGATTTTTCCGAGAAGTACCTGTTCTTGTAGGTATATGGTCTTTAAATAGGTTCCGAGGCATTAGATAAGTTTCTGATGGCTTTGGAGGTTTCTGGAAATGAACTGAAGCTTCTAGTCGTCTTGACAGCAGTTGTAATGGATTTTATGGTTTCTTTTGAGCATGAAAACAATGTATAGGTAACTTTGTTTTCTTCAATCGGGATGAATTAACGCACAGAAAATGGAGAAAAGGGTTAATGGGCGCATATGGAGTTTATTAGGTGTTTTTAGGTTTAGAATAGCTTATAATCAATGGCAGTCACATCGGATAGTAGGCAGTTTTGGTATTTGAAAAGAAGAAACCACATGTGGTTTATCGCATGCCTTTTCATGTTAAATAGTTTTAGACGAAACAAACGCGATCCAATGAGGATGGACCACGTGGAGGAGAGAGGAATGGGAAAAACCACCCATTTTGCATGGCTATGGCATTTGGAGGGTCGGGCATCTTTTTCACGCGATATCATCCTCCGATCGTCAGATCTGAGAGTTAGATGCGAACAGTCGAGATCATTATGAGAGTTTCTTTGAAATGAAAAGGTGGGCCCTGGATGTTTGCATAGGCAGATGGATTAAAATGCGGCAGGGGATATAAGGTTTAAAACACACACACACACACACACACACAGATATATATATATATATATATATACAAGGGTTTAATTAATATATATGGGTGAGGGGGCTTTTATTCATAGGTGGCCACAGTTCTTGAAGTTTATAATTAAACGTTTGTTTAATTCAAAAACTTTGGATTATATGAATATAAGCGGGGGTAATAATATTGTTTTTTTTTAAACATTTGTAAGATGTTTTAATGAAACATAGGCGGGGCAGATTTTAGTTTATTATATAGTTTTTAAACCTTTTGAATAGTTTAAAGACTATAGGGGCAAGGTATTTAAATAAAAATAGGTTTATACCAAAGGGCTTATAGTTTGGGGTTTTTATTTATGCACATGGGGATAATAAATCTTGTTCTAAACATTAAAGTAGTGGGTTTTTGGGGTTTATTCTAAGTATAATGGAATTAATAACTAAGGGAGGGTAATTCTTAGGGATTTAATAAAAATATGTTAAAGTTAATATGAAATGGTAGTGAAATGTAAAACAAAATACATGGAATCTATAACTAAAGTGTAAAAAGTAAAGCATTGGTCATCTTTATATTACTTCACTGATACTTCGGATAAATGTAATTTTGAGGGTTTTATGAATGCTTTTGAAGAGATAAAGTTAATTATTTGGGATTTTAGTTTTACTAAGTAAGAATATGTCTTTACTTAGGAAAAAGGGGTTTTAATGTATGAATGAAGGGTAAATGATGTTAAATGTGGGTTTAACATAAGAATTCAATATTTTTTACTAGCCAGTCATCGAGCCTTGGGTTCGGTCCCAACAAAAGTGAGAGAAATGCTCTGAGCCTGTTTGACCGATAACTTAGAATACTGAATACTTATAGGGGATGGGAAATTAGTGATTTTTCCCATTGATGCTTTATTACATGTTTTCCAACCGCTTTCTACCTACCCAGCTTATTTCTAACAATTTTTCTTCATTTTGTAGGTGTATTTAGGCTTGCAACCTTAAAAACATTTTTCTTTCAAAGCATAAAACTATCTAGATCTACCTTATTTCATCCAAGGTCACAGATTAAACTATTGAGCTCCTCATTATTCTCTACCTATCTATTGATTTGTCAAGTTTAAACTGTTTGAAAAATTGTTATTCACTATCTAAAACATGAAATTGAAAGCATGAAAAGTTAAGATTTAACTGTTTAACTGCTCATGGATTATGGCATTTATTGACACTGCACATAATCATTATTCTTGCAGTAAGAGTAAAAGTAGTGGCAATTAGACTTGCTGACTTTTAGGTGTTATTTCTTTTTTCTTTTGGTACCTATCTTTTTCTAAGTCCTTGATCTTTCTTTTAGGAATTTTTTTACCCTCTTTTTGGCTTTTATTATTTTTTCATTTTTTTTAAATATGGTAAAACAGCTTGCAGAAAAAAAAGTTATGTACATATTTACAAGACTATCAAATTCAATTCAAAATTATGAATCCTATATTTATAGGACCCTAACAACAGCTTCACATGGGGATGACATCTCCTGGTGAGATGTCAAGAACATCGTTGACTAATAGCTCGATCCTTTGAGCCAATCCCAAACATGCATTTGCTTTGTTATAAAATCTCTTTGACTGAAACTCTTGGACTGAATTTACACCCTTTTCTGCAAACTAAAATCTGATCTGAGACTAATAAAAAAGGAGCTGCAACCTTCAAACCAAACTACTAAATAATCAATATCTTAGGGCCTTTTCCTTGGCTAAAAACTGGAAACTGAAATAAGCTGAAATCCTACCTACTTACTCTAATCAGCTGTCCAACTGCTGTTTAGGTAAAATGAAATAGCTAATGCAACCATTCAAGCATTATGTACTTTTATAGATTCTGTTGCATGTGCTTGTTGATTGTCAAAATTGTGATTCTGCAACATATTAGAAACTTGTCAACAAATGAGAGAATAAGCAAATAGTTGATTTCCTTTGTTGACTCTAGAAAATTTTCAAAAGGATCTTCCAGGGTATATACACCAATGTTTAACTGATCTAAATAATTGTACATCTATTATGGATGACCTTCATGCCATGAGACTAAATTGTCATTTTTAACTTTATTTCCTTTCAAAATCAACCTATGATTGTTCTGAGATACTTTCAGATTTTCAAATAAGCTTTGTGATGATATTTCTATTGATGAAAATATTTGTTTGAGGAAAATTTTATCATCTTGATCTTGAAGCTCATAGTCAATAAATGGAGAAATACTTTGAATGCATTCATTATTTAACATATCTACTATTGGATCATGAAAAAATTTGAAATATTGATGCAATTTATATATGAGTTTTAATGGAACGTCATAGATTTATAGTGGTTGTTCATCCTTTAAAAACTGAAATGCTTTAGATCATAATGGTATAGAACTTTCTTTCAAAATTTCTGAACTTTCTTCTTCACTCCCATATTTGATGTGTATTTTCTGATCATTGTATTTGAGCTGCTAAAATTGAACTTCCTCATCCCCCAAACTAGCTAGTGATTTCTCTATGAAGTTAGCTTGAATCTGGAGAACATAATTATCATCATATTGATCATACTTAGGCAAATATTCAGAAGAAGGAATTCATGAATTATACACATTATATCAGCAGATTAATTTTCCAGTAATCCTGATATATCTTGATTAGATTGGTTGCATTCTATTTGAAGGTCATCATTTTTCTCAATAGGAGTACTATCAGGCAATGGGCCTTTTTGGGAAGGTAGAACAACATGAGCATCAACCTGTCCTTTTGTATCTTCATGGATAAAAAATTTACTACATACATCAACATTAGAATAAGTAGAAACAATTTCTTCATTATGTCAATATTTTGAAGATGGTTGCATGTTTAGAAGAAAATTGATTTCTTCTTCGGTGAGGGGGGTGGGAATATTGGAATTTTTAGCTTTGAATAACAATTTTTTTCTCTCTTATGTAAAAACTGATCATGAGGTTGAATATTTTCTTTAACTTCATTCAAAACATTGTATGAAACATCATTTTTTACTACAGAGGGGCTTTGTGGATCTTGATTCATCTCTTGATCTATTTTATCTTTGATTAAATCCTCTTGAATATCATGACACTTAACTTGAGAATGAAAGTTATGTACTTATTCTAATAAATCATTAGGATGCCAATTTCCAAAATCTTTATCAATATTTTTAAGGTAATGTATGAGATCTTCAGCTTGATCACAACAATTTTCAGCTAATGATAAAGATGGAAAATCTTCTTTGTAATTCTTATAAAATACCTTATGAAAATCCTTTAAAGAAAATAAACTACCAGGTTTGAGAGCTTCATACCATTCCCTTGCTTTTCCTTCTAAGGTTGCCATGAATACGTTCATGAGGTAATCCTCATGCCAGTCACCCTTCAATCTCCATGAGTGTATATGAAATTTAATGAGATGTAACAAAGGATCATCAATATTCTCATCTTGAAACATAGGAATATTTTTATCCCAATTTACCTTTGGTAGTTTGTGTGGAAATCCAGATATGTGATCTCTGCTCATGGGAGCATACCTATGTTGTATTCTTGGGTCATCTTGTAAATTAGTCATAAATAAGGGCCAATGTATCTATAAAACCAAGCTAGATCAGTCTATAAAATACAATATACATTGAAAAACTTTCTTAATGAGAAAGAACATAATGTTTTGGATTAAGATCCAAGTTAAAAGCCTGATCTTTCCATATTTTTCTTTCAGGTTCATTCCTCCAGTGGAGTTTTGATTGTGAAATTGATTTGGAGTCACCAGGTGGATGATTTTAACCTTTGTGTGTTTGATTTTTTTCCATCATCATAGATCAGATCTGAACCTGTAAAATAGTTCTGAAGAAAATGTTAGTCTTCCCCAGTGGAGTCGCCATTATGTTATCACTCAGTATTTTCTCCAGGTTCAAGAAAGAACTCATTGAGGTAACCACATACCAACTTCAAACTCTAGGATCTAGCCTTCCTAGGGTTCAGAGAGGGCTCTCTCTTTAAAATTTAACTTTGTTCTAGATTGTGAATATTAGGCTAGTTATTAAAGTGCAGATTTGGTTTTGTTTTGATATATTTGGTGGGAAAAATCACTTGAAAGGATGGATAGTGGGAAATATATTTTTCCATTGGGCTATGGAGTCAAAATCAAGATAACAACACTAGGATCAAGGGCAAAAAAGGTAAAATGTCTTCAGGGAAAGATAGATAACCCTTGGAGATCTTGGAAAGTTGTTTTTATGAGGTGGTATGATCGGGATAAAGGGCACTTAAGATCCTTAAATCCGGAAAAATTAAGTAGTAGGAGAGGTTAAACGAGAGAGGGAGCAATTAAGAATTACCTACACAGGAAATCAGAGGAAAACATATAAATGATAAATAGTTAAAAACAGGGTGCTATTAACATATCCTGTAGTAATACTCCTAGTTATACATTCAGATTTAGCATAAACATAAATGGATGCATGTAACAGAGAAAGGAAACAATGACAAGTGAAGAAAATACTTCACTCCAAATAGCTCATCACAAGGATCCTGAAGTATGATGCCAATTTGCTTTGATCTAGCCTTCTACTCAAGGTTTTGACACATAAAAGCTTTATAGTCCAGGAAGAAATGAATATAAAAATCCAAAAATTTTTACTCCACCAAAATACTTCAAAGAGTGAAGTATTTATACAAATTCTAAACTAGAATATCTTGAAAAAATATCAAGATTGGTTTACAAATATCTCCAACTGGTTTACATAAATAGAAATTAAGTAAAGGACGCTCAAAACTAATGCATATATTTGGAAATATTTTTTATGGATAGGTGATGACTAAGAGGAGAATTCGAATTTGATCTCAACTCTTAGTTGATGATGAGGCATCCAAGTCACTAACTGTCTCCTTTCTTTGTGCATTCTGCTTCAGCAATTATTCAAACTTAGGGTCCAATGATACCTTTCTATTTCTCAATCAAAAATAGATATGTAAAAAGTGAAAGAGGTTATTATAGATAAATATATTTTTGAGATAAAAATCTCTCAGTTCCCTAAAATTCTTCTCCAGCTGTTCACAATAGGCTCTGCAAAAAAATGTGTAAATCAAAGTTTTCCATAGTCTGAAACATAGGTTGTAAATATGCGCATGTATCTCTCATTATTTAATACCCGTGTAAAAAGTGAGATAAATTTTTATAGATGGGTCTCTCAGGAACAAACACCTCCTTCATTTTTGTAATATGTATTTCGGATTGGCCACAATATTCTCTACAAAATGATGACTTAACAGGAAGTTTCTGTAAAAATTTCTTTCAAATATTGTTTAATATTTAAAAATCCATAATGCCTATTAGAAACTTGAGAGAGGTTTGTGTAGTTGGAAATATTAGGAACATAAACCTTCTTCATTTTTTCAAAACTCATCTTGGATTGGTCACAATAGTTTCTGCAAAACAATGAATTTAAACTGGAAATTTCTGCAAAAATATCCCTTCATGATCTGTTTTTATCTTTTAACCTTTTTGTTCTTTTAACTATTTTTAATTTCACTTTGGATAAATTTCATTGTTGTTGAAATTATTTTCATCTTTATTCACCATTTACCGCCTCTGGTTTTACTTTTACTATTTTAGCTTGACTGCTCTGTAACTTTGTTTTAACCTTTATTGTGACTTTCATCTGATACGCTTTAACTCTGATGCTCTTTGATTGTTTTGTTTTCACTGTCATTGTGATTTATTAATTTAGTTTGAAATTTAACCTTTACTGTGAGTTCTTCCTTTTACCCTGACTATTATGAATTCCCTGTTTTAATCTTTACATTAAAATTCTCTTTTATCTTTTACAGGATGACTGTTCTTTAACTCTAATGCCTGGAATCTTTTAAGGAAAATCCTTTGAATTCATTTCCTTGTAATTTCTTGGAGTAAAACATATCTTTAACTAGTATTTATATTGTTTTATCCACATTCTCCTTTTTTTAATGACCTGAAAAACAAAATAGTTGTTAATGAAATCCAGGTCTGCAAGGAGGGATTATGGCTTTGATGAATTGGGAAAACTCGTGGAATGAATTTTGACTCTGGAGGTTTAACTTTGTTGGCACTGAGTAATTGAGTGTAACAGTTAGGGATTCTTAACATTGGTAAAATATTTTGAATCTTTCAAAGGGTTTCTACAGCAAATCCATTCTTTGAAGGAAAATATTGTTCTTTCTGTGGGCGAACAGGGTTTATGGCTATCAATTTCACAGGAAACTCTTTTTCAAATAATAGGAAGGTTGATTTTTCCGAGAAGTACCTGTTCTTGCAGGTATATGGTCTTTAAAAGGGTTCTTAGGCATTGGGTAAGTTTCTGATGGCTTTGGAGGTTTCTAGAGATGAACTGAAGCTTCTAGTGTTCTTGACAGCAGCTGTAATGGCTTTTCTGGTTTATTTTGAGCGTGAAAACAATGCACATGTAACTTTTTTTTCTTCAATCGGGATGAATTAACACACATAAAATGGAAAAAAGGGTTTAATGGGTGCATATGGAGTTTATTAGGCGTTTTTAGGTTTAGAATAGCTTGCAATCAATGGAGGTCACATCGGATAGTGGGCGGTTTTGGTCTTTGAAGAGAAGAAACCACAGGTGGTTAATCGCATGCCTTTTGGTGGTAAACGGTTTTAGACAAAATGAACGTGATCCAATGAGGATGGATCGTGTGGAGGAGAGAGGAATGGGAAAAACCACCCATTTCGCGTGGCTATGGCATTTGGAGGGTTGGGCAGCTTTTTCAAGCGATATCATCCTCCAACCCTCAGATTTGAGAGTTAAATACAAATGGTCGAGATCATTACGAGAGTTGCTTTGAAATGAAAAGGTGGGCCCTGGATGTTTGCATAGGCGGATCGGTTAAAACGTGGCAAGGGATATAGAGCTTAAAACATATATATAAGGGTTTAATTAATATATATGGGTGCGGGATTTTATGCATAGGTGTCCACGGTTCTTAAACTTTATAATTAAACATTTGTTTAATTCAAAAACTTTGGATTATATGAATATAGGCGGGGGTAATAATATTGTATTTTTTTAAACATTTGTGAGATGTTTTAATAAAACATAGGTGGGGTGGACTTTAGTTTATTATATATTTTTTAAACCTTTTGAATAATTTAAAGACCATATGGGTGGGGTATTTAAATAACGACATGTTTAGACCAAAGGGCTTATAGTTTGGGGTTTTTATTTATGCATGTGGGGATAATAAACCTTGGTCTAAACGTAAAAATAGTGGGTTTTTGGGGTTTATTCTACGTGTAATGGAATTAATAACTACGAGAGGGTAATTCTTAGGGATTTAATAAAAATATGTTAAAATTTAATATGAAATGGTAGTGAAATGTAAAACAAAATACATGGAATCTCTAAGTAAAGTGTAAAAAGTAAAGCATTGCTCATCTTTATATTACTGCACTGATACTTAGGATAATTGTAATTTTGAGGGTTTTATGAATTCTTTTGAAGGGATAAAGTTAATTATTTGGGATTTTAGTTTTACTAAGTAAGAATATGTCTTTACATAGGAAAAAGGGGTTTTAATGTATGAATGAAGGGTAAATGATGATAAATGTGGGTTTAACATAAGAATTCAATATTTTTTACTAGCTAGTCATCGAGCCTTGGGTCCGGTCCCAACAAAAGTTAGAGAAATGCTCTGATCCTGTTTGACTAATAGCTTAGAATACTAAATAATTATAGGGGAGGGGAAATTAGTGATTTTTCTCGTTGATGCTTTATTACATGCTTTCCCAACTACTTTCTACCTACCGAGCTTATTTCTAACATTTTTTCTTCATTTTATAGGTGCATTTAGGCTTGCAACCTTAAATTTTTTTTCTTTCAAAGCATAAAACTATCTAGATATACCTTATTTCATCCGAGGGCTCAGATTAAACTGTTGAGATCCTCATTATTCTCTACCTATCTATTGATTTGTCAAGTTTAAATTGTTTGACAAATCTTTATTCACAATCTAAAACATGAAATTGAAAGCATGAAAAGTTAAGATTTAACTATTTAACTGATCATGGATTATCGCATTTATTGACACTCTGCACATAGTCACTATTCTTGCAGTAAGAGTAAAAGTAGTGGCATTTGGACTTGCTCACTTTCAGGTCTTATTTCTTTTTTCTTTTGGGGCCTATATTTTTCTAAGTCCTATGACATTTCTTTTAGGAATTTTTTTTTACCCTCTTTTTGGCTTTTATTATTTTTTTCATTTTTTTCAAAATATGGGAAAACAACTTGCATAAAGCAAGGTATGTACATATTTACAAGACTATCAAATTCAATTCAAAATTATGAATCCTATATTTATAAGACCCTAACACCTAGCACCGGTCTTAGCTATGCCAGACTTCACACAAATAATTATTGTGGAATGGGATGCCTCAGGAAATGGAATTGGTGTTGTTTTAATGCAAGAAGGAAGACCCATTGCTTTTGAAAGTTGTCCAATCAAAGTAAAGTATTTACAAAAAGCTATTTATGAGAAGGAAATGTTAGCAATACTATATGCACTAAAGAAAGTGCGATCTTACC
This sequence comes from Pinus albicaulis, assembly GCA_034641835.2. Taxonomy (NCBI): domain Eukaryota; kingdom Viridiplantae; phylum Streptophyta; class Pinopsida; order Pinales; family Pinaceae; genus Pinus; species Pinus albicaulis. The sequence continues at coordinate 960,128,903 of CM076584.1, forward strand.
TAATGGGAAGACACTTCAAGGTAAAAAATGATCATGATAGTCTTAAACACTTTTTGGAACAAAGACTGTCTTCAGAAGAGCAGCAAAAATGGGTCACAAAGATGTTGGGTTATGACTTTGAAATAATATACAAAAAAGGGAAGCTAAATGTTGCTGCAGATGCACTCTCAAGAAAGAATGAAGAGGTGGAAGCATTTCTTTGTGCCATTTCTATTATCCAACCAAATTGGATAACCGAAGCAAGGGATGAATGGAAGAAAGACGAAGAAGTGTGGACACTCATTCAAAAGTTGCAGTAATATCCTAGTGCATCTGACACATTTAGTTGGAAAAATGATTCCTTATGGTACACAGATCGCTTATATCTTTGTAAGAATTCCCAACTAAAAAAAAGATTCTTTTGGAATTGCACACTTATCCTTTAGGAGGACACCCATGGTTTTTAAAAACTTACCACAGGGTGAAGAAAGAATTTTTTTGGGATGGCCTTAAATCTGATATGCAAAATTTTTTGGCGGAATGTTTGTTTTTCCAACAAAATAAAGTTGAGACAATTAAGACCGAGGGTCTTCTACAACCTTTATCCCTTCCAAGTCAATGTTGGGAGGAGATTTCAATGTATTTTATCACAGGTTTACCTAAGTCTGAAGGAAAGAGTGTCATCATGGTGGTAGTTGATAGAATTACCAAGTATGCACACTTTTGTGCATTATCTCGTCCATTTAAAGAAAGTACAATTGATACTACATTTATGGACACAATTCAAAAGCTACATGGAAACCCAAAGGTTATTGTGAGTGACAGAGATCCCATTTTTACTCGAAATTTTTGGACGAAGTTATTTTCTTGTTTGGGTACTCAATTAGTTCATAACTCATCTTATCATCCTCAATCCGATGGTCAAACTGAGATAGTGAATAAATGTTTGGAAGGATATCTTCGTTGTTTTGTATATGATAAAAAAAACACAATGGGTCAAGTGGTTACCTCTCGTTGAATGGTGGTATAACACTTCCTTCCATACTACAACAAAAATGACCCCATTTATGGCACTTTATGAATATCATCCACCGTCCATCACATCATCTTTAAGAGAAAATTCTAAGGTTCAAGCAGTGGAATATCACATCGAGCATCAACAAGAAGTTCTCCAACTCTTAAAGGATAACCTAAATTTGGCACAAAATCGAATGAAACAACAGGCAGATCAACATCGCAGGGAGAGAAGTTTCGATGTAGGAGACTGGGTATTTTTACGGCTACAACCATATAAACAAATGTCCCTCAAGCAAGCTAATATGGATAATAAATTATCACCAAATTACTATGGTCCTTACAAGGTGTTGCAAAAGATTGGTACTATGGCATACAAATTGGAGCTTCCTGCTTGTTCACGAGTGCATCTAGTTTTCCATGTTTCATGCTTAAATAAGGTTATAGGTGAAAGTCTTCCAGTTCAAACAATTTTGCTAGAACTTGATGAGGAAGGAAAAATCATATTGGAACCTGAAGGAGTCATGGAAACAAGAACTCGACAGCTAGGAAATCGACCAATTTCAACGTATCTCATCAGGTGGAAGAACTTACCCACTGAAGATTCTACATGGGAGGATGAAAATTTTATACAGAAGCACCTAGAGCTACTCAAGCATTGAGGACAACAATTGTTTGAAGGAAAGGGGCATGTTAGGTCCCTATATTACTAGTTTAGTCCCTTATTGTTATTAGTGTAGCCCCCTTATTGTTATTGTTGTACCCATGTAACCCCAACATTGTTATTATTGTGCCCTTACATTATTATTGTTAGGTCGACTAGCATTATATTGTGGGCCAATGAACTCCTATATATAGAAGGAGATTTTGGTCATTTGTATCATCCAAGAATTGTTCATTTATGTAATATATTGGAGGTTGCTCCCTCGAAGTGGCTGATTTCTAAGGCGTTGATTTCTCTTCTCTTCTATTTTTGGAGCTAGTTTCATAACACTTCAGGTTGCTTTATGTAGATCTCCTATCCCAGATCCCCATGAAGAAATGTTTTCTTCACATCCATCTGTTATACCTCAAAGTAAAATGTAGCAGCAACAGATAAAATTAATCTAATAGAAGTAACCCTGGCAACAGGAGGAAAAATATCACCAAAATCAATTCCCTGCACCTGGGAATAACCTTTTGATACCAATCGAGATTTGTATTTCTCCACCTTGCCTTCTACATTCATCTTCTTATTAAACACCCGTTTTCTCCCGATGGGCTTCCCTCTAGCCGAAAACTCCACCAGATCCCATGCTTCATTTTTGTGCAAGGATGCCATTTCATCAACCATGGCCTCCTTCCAAATTTTTCCATCCTCTGAATCTACTACCTCCCTGACAGTTTTGGGATCATCATCAATTATAGTTAAAGCAAAATTTGAACAGAAAGAAGATGGAATATATCTTTTTGGTTGCCTTCTTTCCTGAACTGGTCTTCTCATAGCTGGAGTTTGTGGCTATTCCTCTTCTGAATCTTCTTCTGTTGTAGAGTCTGATTCATCCTGATCCTTTAGCTCAAACTCTATCTTCTCAGGTTCCTTTGGTAGGAATTGATGTTTAACGACATCTTTCACCTCTATAAACACCACATCTTAGCTATACATAACCTTCCTTGCTTCCGGGTTCCAAAGCTTGTAACCTTTCAAACCATCCTTATACCCAATAAAGATGCACCTTTCAGATTTATTATCCATCTTGGTCCTTTTCTCCTTTGGAACATGTACATATGCATCGCATCTAAATACCCTTAGATGTGAAAGAGAGGGTTTCTTACCAGTCCATACCTCATGTGGAGTCTTATCCTCCAACACTAATGAAGGTGATCTGTTAACCAGGTAACATGCAGTCTCCACTGCTTCTGCCCAGAATTCATGTCCTAACCCGGTACCACTGAGAATGACCCTTTCCTTTTCCATCAGCGTTCTATTCATTCTTTCTGCAACTCCGTTTTTTTGAGGTGTGTATGGATTAGTATTTTTTCATGCTATACCAAAGTTTTTACATAATTCTTCAAATTCCTTCTTACAAAACTCTCCACCATTATCTGTCGTCGGCAACTTTATCTTCTTCTCTATCTGCTTTTCCACTAGAGCCTTAAATTCCTTAAATATGTCAAAGACTTTATATTTCTTCCTCAAGAAATATATCCACGTATTCCTTAAGAAGTCATATATGAATTAAACATAGTACACAGGCTTTCCTAGTGATTGAACTGACATAGCCCCAAACACATCACTATGAAAAATATCTAATATATCATTTTCCCTCTTAGTAGTAGAAGGAAAACTCACTCGATTCTTCTTCCTATATACACAATGTTCACATAAATCGAAATTCAGAGAGAAATTAGGCCTACCTTTTACCATACCATTTCTATGTGGTATTCGAAGGCCCTTCTCTCTAATATGTCCAAGCCTTTGATTCCATAGCATGGTATTTTCTCCAGAAGCCGCTAGGCTTTCCACTCCCCTTTTAGGAACCACAGAACTATTGCACCCATCAATAACAATGCTACCCTAAAGCTTGTACAAAGTTCCAATCTGAACTCCCCGCATTAATACCAGTGCTCCCTGAACCATCTTGCAGGTATCTTTCTCGAACACTATTTTTACACCTGCATCATCCATCTTGCTTATAGAAATCAGATTTTTGGCCAATACAGGAATATGCAGAACAACAGGAAGTGTTCTAATCCTTCCACCTTGCATTTTCAGCTTGAATTTTCCACGTTCAACGATTCTGGCCTTCCTATAATCTCCTAAGAATACATCGCCACCATCATACTTCTCATGCTTGAAGAAACACTCCCTATGGGGAGTGAAGTGAAAGGATGCACCTGAGTCAATCAACCATGACTCATGATCTACATGTGTATTTGAAGAAGAGGCCAAATACACATCCCCACCTTCATCCGAGGTGGTTTTTTCCTCTACAGAAGAAGCATCCTTGGATCCCTTTCCTTTATCAGGAGATTTAGATCTGCAGTCCTTTTATTAGTGCCCTTCCTTTCCGCATTTCCAACACACTTTTATAAACTTTCTTGGAGATTTAGATTTCCCTCTAGATTTAGATCTCCCCCTCGAAAAATTATTCTTGATTCTGTTATGTGACCTTCCTCGTACAGACAAGGCATCTCCATTCTTACCCTCCATATTTCTCTATCTCATTTCCTCCAACAGCAAGGCTGAGACAATGTCACCAAAATTCAAGGTAGTTATATTGCTACCTATTGCAATAACGAGATTGGCCCACGAATCTGGTAGAGAACACAAAAAACTGATGCACTTATCTTCATCTAAGATTTTAATATCAACAGATAACAACTGACTTACCACAATATTGAAGGCATTCAGATCCTCTATCACCGAGTCTCCATCCTTCATCCTCAGGTTATACATATTTTTCCGCAGGAAAAATTTATTCACCAGAGACTTAGATTGCTACAAAGTCCCTAGATTGTCCCACAAATTCTTCGCCATAGCTTCCCCATATACCTTCAACAATACTGAATCTGAGACACACAACCATATTGTGCTCTTTTCCTTCTGATCCAGCTTCTTCCAGTCTTCATCTCACATTTCCATTGGTTTAATACCTGGATCTACCGTGATCCACTGATCTTTATCCACCAGCAGATCCTCCATCTTGAGCTTCCAAAAATCAAAACTCTGACCATTAAATTTCTTTATCTCTATCTTTCCACAGCTCGCCATCTTCTTTCACTGCAAGAATTGATCCCCCAGATCTCCCACTGAATAGGGTTTACCACAGTCCCGAGCAAAAAAAAAAAAAAAACCCTTAGCAGTAAAGGTGTCCCCTTGAAGCTGAAACTACTCTGATACCAAATTTAGGTTATAACCCTGTATAGAAATTATTTGCAAACGAATATTAAAGACAAAAAATAAACAATAGCGAGAGCATAAAACATAAAACATATATACACATAGATTTTCCCCTGGATCCCAAATCGGGATTAAGAGTTTGATTTTTTATTATATTCCTTTTAGTGTTACAACTCATATATATACATGACGAAGCATTCATAAATCCAAATCCATTAACCCTGGATTAGGACATAACCGTAGTTCCCTTGACTGGATCTACAAAATACCAGGGGCCAAAAACCATCGTCCCCCAAAACCATGGGTGGGTCTGCCCATGGAAAAAAAAATCCCAAGGCGCTACCCTGGACCCCAACAGGGGAGTTTTACACCCCCCTGCTGCACCTAGCGCAACATGCATCTAAACGTGGAAAGAATATAACATATACCCAACAAAAAACACGTGAAACTACATAATAAAACCCTTCACAAGTGGTTAACATGAGACGATCCTAATCACACATTTTTAATACTGATCAGTGGGATAACATAGCAATAAATAGTTTTCCCATATTCATATCAAGAAGAGTGAACCATAACTAACTTTTGTGATGTACAAAGGTGTGACACATGCAATATTGAAAAAAAAAACAACACCTGCGACATGAGGAAAACATGAAGATGACACTTTCAAAATGTGAATGAACTTAAAAGAGATAGATGCCAAAGAAAAGATAACATGAAAATGACACTCATTAAAGTCAAAGTGAGAAAATGTGACAATCATAAACATGAAATTGGTGCTTTAAAAAAAAAATATGCAAAAGATGATGATTTAGAAAAATCACCAAAATAGCAGTATAAACACAACAATGTGAGGGGGGTTGTAAATAAAATTGTGCATTGAATATCGAAATGAGTTAAACAACAAACCATAATAGTATTGAGAGAGTCTACTATGTCTGTCTGTTGTCGCTACAACAACACCCTCCAAATTTTTTTAGGTCCCTATAATACTAGTGTATCCCCTTATTTTATTTTTGTGCCCATTTACCGCCCATATTTTTATTGTTGTTCCCCAAAGAAGCCCACTATTGTTATTATGGTGCTCTTACATTATTATTTTTATGTAGACTCTGATTATATTGTGACCCCTTAGACTACTGTATATACCAAGGCGGTCTTATGATTTGTATCATGCAAGAATAATTTATTATATATTTTAAAGGAGGTTACCCCTTGAAGAGGATAATTATTAATTCATTGATCTATCTTTTCTTCTATTTTGTGAGTTGGTTTCATAACATTTGGTGTCAGAGCTTTGGATTCTAAGGTTTCACTGCTTCAAATATGTCATCTTGGAGTTTTCACTATAATGTTTTTGTACAAGGCCTCAGAAGCTGAAATTTCAACCATGTGGAATCAAATTCGTGGTGAACTTTGTGTAAAAAATTAAAATATTGGTTTGCTATATTTTCTGATATATGGTTTGAACAAGTTAGGGTTTTTGCAGGCTCCATAAATCAATCTCAAATGTGCGACCTAGGTAAAAACATTATATCTTTCTCTGTGAGAATCAGATTTTAATTTAGTAAAAAATGACTAAAATTGCATAGAATATAGTCTGTTGTGGATCATTTTTATGTGCGAAGGTTGAAATAGGGACACATGGAATTCCGTACAAGTTTTCTCTAATAAAATAGTCTATAATCAAGTCATCCTAGGAGATTGGGCATAACTCTTTTGGGAAGAATTCAGTATCGATCTGAATTATGGGGTTGGAAAGAAGACTCACAGGGATATCATAGGGAAAACATTCATACCTTGGAGACACTAATACATATGGTCAATTTTCCGACACTTTAGTTCTGACACTTTTGACGCATTGTCAGAAAGTTCTGAACTTTTTCTCAATTTTTTTAATCCTGCCAAAAAGCATTGGAATTAAGTGTTGGAATTGCGACACAAAGATCAAAACGTTGGAATAGCGATGAAAGGGCTCCAAAGGTTGGAATAACGACGTTTTTCTCCAACGTCATACTTGAGACAAAAATGTGTGGTTGTCAGAATAGAAATGAAAGGGCTCCAATTGTCGGATTAATGACTTTTGTCTCCAACGTCGGTCTTGCGATGAAGATTTTCAAATGTCAGAATATCGACTATCTCGCTCTAAATGTTTGAATGCCAAAAATCCCTATCTAAACATAGGAATAGAGATCAAAGTATCCAAATTTTGAAAAAATCGGAAAAGAGACGAAACTGTTTGAGGTCGGGTCGGGTCAGGTTGGGTTGGGTCAACGTCGGGTTGTGTCAGGTTGGGTCGGGCGAGGTCGAGTCATGTGAGGGAACCCAAGGAAATGCATTCAGATAGGTCAGGTCAGGTCAGGGTAATGCCATTCCGTGTGACGGTGCCCAAGGAAACACGTTCGTGAGGGTTGGACCGGGTCAGGTCATGTGAGTGGGCCCAAGGAAATGGGTTTGGGCGGGCTGGGTCGTGTGAGGGTTTGATTCATTTTCTGTTTTCTCCCTCGTGCCTTCGTTTTGGTGGGTTGAGTCGTGTTGTGTGAGGGTGCCATAGGAAAAGCGTTTTGGTCAAACAGTGTGAGGAGGCTCATTAAATAACACGTCTGGGTCAGGTCGGGTCGTGTGAGGGTGTCCAAGGAAACGCGTTTGGGCGGGTTGGGTAGGTTCAGGTCTTGTGAAGGTGGTCATTTCAAAAATACTAATTAGTTGTGACCACTTGTGTTCCTTGTGCATGTTTGTGCGATCCATTTTCTGTTTTCTCCCTTGTGCCTTCGTTCAAGCGAGTTAGGTCATGCCGTGTGAGGGTGCCACTGGAAAAACATTCGTGTCAGATCATCATGTGAGGACGCCTAAGGAACGTGTCTGGGTTGAGTTGGGTTGGGTCGGGTCGTGTTAGGATACCCAAGGAAACATGTAGGTGGGTCAGGTCGGGTCGTGTTGTGTGAGGTCGCCCAAGGAAACACGTTCGGGCAGGTTAGGTTGGGTCATGTGGTGTTGTGTGAGGGCACCCAAGGAAACACGTTCGGGTGGGTTGGGTCAGGTTGGGTCGGGTCGTGTCATGTGAGGGCACCCAGGAAAATGCGTTTGGGTGGGCTGGGTCGTGTTGTGTCATGCGAGGGTTCCTGAGGAAATGCGTTCGGGTAGGTTGGGTTGGGTTGTGTCGTGTGAGGGCGCCTAAGGAAACATGTTCAGGTAGGTTGTGTCATGTGAGGGCGCCCAGGAAAACGCGTTCGGGCAGGTCGGGTCAAGTCAGGTCACGTCGTGTGAGGTGTGCCAAGGAAATGCATTTGGGTGGGTTGGGTCAGGTCGTGTCATGTGAGGGGTCCCAAGGAAACGCGTTCAGGCGAGTCGGGTTAGGTTAGGTCATGCCCTGTGAGGGTGCCCAGGAAAACTAACTGATCCAAGGAAGAATAAAGACTAGACTAATTACATATCCAAATTACAATTTTTCAGTCACCAATCCCTCGCTCAAGTTGTCACTAAACCATAGGTTTAAATGCCTCAAGGCTGAGGTTCTGTTATGGTTTGAAAGTCCTTAGTCTAAGTTTTAAAGACTCTAACATTGGTCTCCTGCAATCTTTAGGACTGAGGTAATAATGCTGAGCCCTTACACATTTTGGATCATAGTTGAAAACAAAAAAAATGAGCTTTCAGAGGTGAAAGTCAACCACACAAGTGTATACTGCTACAATCCGATTTATTTAAATACTTCTCCACAAGACTATCATAAATATGAAGTGTGTAACAAAAGGGTCATAGGTCTGAGCCTCCAACTCTACAATTCGAGTCTTCCAAACTTATTTTTCACTAGTCCAAGATATCAGATGTTATAATTATTGCATCGAGCCCTCTCTAAGGTGACTATCCGAGTCTCTCAATGTTGTCACAGGGTTACCAATATGAGTTTGAGGAGATGATAGTCCACGAGTTTTTATGCCATCAAAAGGTAGTTGAACACACACATAAATTTGAGTTGTAGTAGAAAGCTACAGGTCTGAGTCTATGAAATGACAAAATATCCGAGGATTTTCACAGGAGCAGCGTATGCTAAGTCTGAGCCTTTCAAGTTAATGAAATAGGTCACTATTTATAGTACCAAGTGTCCACAACAATAGTCCACAAATCCAAGGTATAACAACTATCATATGATAGTCTTGTCCAAGATATATAGGACACTTAACTATAGTTTGAGCTCCATGTTTCAAGCTTGAATTATAACTCAACACAAATAATCAGCCCAAACAATACATTTCTATGTCATCCTTGGCTTCATGTCTACCTCTGTATCTTCTTGTAATATTCACCAAAAATTCTTGACTGAAATTGGGGTCTACAGTCCCTATAAATACATTTTTTTTCTTGAATGAAGGGACACGTCTCTGGAGTTGGCCAACATGGGTAGGCTAGCACAGATCAGCTCAAGGACCAAATTAATTTTCTCAGCTTGTAAAATCTATATCTCCCATCCTTTTTCGAGTTTCGGGCATATAGGATTTTCTTGTTAGGCTTCTTCACAATAGGATCACAATAGTATCCATCATTCATGTTATCATGAAGGTATAACATCATGTATTCAATAATAGTGCAGGTCTTCCAACCTTCATCAAGTGAAACATCATTAGGAGAGCTTCAAATAATATCTTCCTTGTCTTCCAACCTTTATCAAGTGCCATTAACAATTGTGGTCATTCATTTAGTGTATGACATCAATGGCATCAAGAGTTATCTTGACATCTTTGTGGATTGACATCATTATTGATGGTAACCTATTCAACCAAGGGTTATGGCGTCATCATCTGGAACTAGGCATCTCAAGAATATTGACATCTCAGTCAATGCCATATTGACATCAATTACAACCTTGATTAACATGTCCTTGAATCATAGGTTCATGTTTTCATAATATTTTGACCTTGAATTACCGCGATCCATTCCCTCTTTCAATCTGAATAGATATATCAGCCATGCTCCGAGTTACAAGAGTAGGTAGATCATAGTGTGACTGAAACCACAGGTAGAATTTACTGGACCACTTCATTGATTCACTTGACCATATGCAGGTGCATTGTCATCACTAGAGAAATCATTATCCTTTATCAAGTATGAACACAATCCTGAATTCAAGAGGAGCTAATCATGGTGCCATTTTTCTTAAAGATAAAATCTTTAGATTAAGCCACCATATTTGTTATATATTTTCAATAATTTTTGATAGAAAATTTAGAGTAGGATGATGATTGAAAAAGGTCAATATTGTACACATCATATTGATGATCTGCAATGATCTTATGGTGTACTTCACAAGTTTTTATATCGAAACCAAATACACAAGTACCTTGATATCACAGTAATTGTTACATGCTTCATTTTCATGGTCATTATTGATGTTGATCCTAACTTGAGCAAAAACTAGCCAAAATTCCATAACCACCCAGGATAGAAAGGATGCCAAATATACATTAATACTTCTTTTGATGATGTCTGATGATGCCAATTTAGGTCAGCATAATGAAGCCTGCTGAGAGATGTAGACGCTAATATATATAGGCACTAGACAGAATATGTCTTGCTTGAGTTTACATGTCTGATTCAATAACATAACTTTGTGATCGAAGAACCTGATCCTTGTCTTGCCATGAATGAACTTTAGAGACTTGAAACTTGATGGAGGTCAGCTTCAAAATGTTGATTTTACTGCAAGTATTGACAGATCCTTAATGTCAACATCTCAAGGACACCTTTATCAAAAGAGGTCATTCCTTGTAAAGATAAAAAAAACTTTAGAAGAATGATTCTTTATTTCGTTTCTGCTACAGAACCAGGGGAAGTAATAATCCATCTAGATCTATGAAAAACTAACATGGAGAGTCATAGACCTTAACCTAGAAACAAATGGTACGCTAACCTTCATCAAGGCCTCGACTGCCTTAGACCATATCCAAGCTAGTAGGTGCGTGTAAATGAGATGAGGAGAGATCCTTTATATACAAATTTAGAGATGATGATTTGGTGAAATCGACCTTAACTTTTGGAGATAAATTCAAAATTCAAATTTCAACTTTTCCTGCCAAAACTAAATCATGACTTATAATATTTCTTTTGAATAAATAAATATTTTCATTATCCAAATTGGACAATCTATATATCGATTTTGGTCCTCTCGAAAAGATGGATTCAATGGAATTATTATCTCCATCAACTGAGGATACCTAAGGTGGAATTTGGCCCTAGTTTCCAATTCTAACAGTAATCCCTATGAGAATGCCTCACTTGAGTTGTGTAAAAATGCACAACTCAAGCTAAAAATTGTAACATCTCATCTTGTGATCTTGTGACCTGAAACTCCTCAATGCTATCTTAGATATATGTTGTCTATAACTCTGCATTATTCTGCAACATTCCACATTGGAAGCCTTCAAGACATTTACATAAATTCGCAACCCTATCTTAGATATGAGAAGTCAATGTGTGAGAATGGGATGAAGAGTGTTTCTTATATACAATTTAGAATATGAATCCGACCTTTACTTTTGGAGGGAAAAATTAAAATTCACATCAAGGAGTGCCTTAACAATGCACCCGATCATGGTTATTTCCAAGCTCGTTAAACTTAACATGTAGGCTCAGTTAACCCTTTTGGGGTGTGTGACCTTGTTATGCGAGTCCATAACCCCTATGAGGATGCCTCACTTGAGTTGTGTAAAAATGCACAACTCAAGATAAAAATTGTAACATCTCATCTTCTAATCTTGTGACCTTGATATAACACATTGTGATAATGTGGTTTGTTCTTGTGAGGTTATAAGGTTCTAAACTATCATATTTTAGAAGAAAGAGTTTGATCCTATTTTGTTTTCCTAGTCTCTTTTTTTTCTCGTCTACTTGTGTTGTTTTCTAAGGTTTAGCAGTAATATCAATTCACATATTTACTCAGATTTACAGTCATTTATTTTAATCCAATTATGTTGATGTCTTTGATACACTATTGTTGTTGTATAGGTTTTGATTTTGAAATCTCCCAGCTGACATCGATACAACACTGAAAATGGTAATATTGGGCATGATTTGTGCAGAACTTCTTGTGTTGTATGCTCATCTGATATTAATATTTCAGATTCACTGTTTATTATCTTTAAAATCGAATGTAATTTGATGGTAAATTTTTACTCTTTAATGCACAAAGTTTATGCATTAGAAAGGTAAATTTAGAAATTATTTTAGTTTTCATTTTGTGTTTTCAAGTTTTCACATTTCTAATTTTGTTACAAAGTGACACACTGATCATGGCACGAGAACAACCTCAGGACAGGTTAACAAATAACAATTTTGGTTTCATATTAGTTTCTTTATCTTTAAATTTTTTTTTTGGATATATTTCATGGTTCTTATTATTTTATAATGTGGCAGGATGATTGCAGAAAGGCCCCCAGTCAAAAAACATGTAAAGTGGCAACCTTTATCTATCTTAAGGTATTTTAATTGTTTACATAATTGAAATAATGTTAATTATATTTTAAATATGTAGACTCTTGTCCATGGTGCACGTAATGATTCCCTCAATGAGGAAGAGTTGTATTCATCCCCATGTCCATTTGTGTTGCTGCGAAAAAAGATTCTAAACGCAAACAAGAAACTTGAGTGTTTGGTAGAAGTTGTGCCTCAAACACCTGAATTGGAAGAAATGATAAGAAAATTTATGACTTAGCTACAGACATATAAGGTATTAAAAAAAAATAAAAAGGATATTTTTATTTTTATGCATGAGAGCAATTGTGGTAGGTTGATTTATAAATTTTACATTAACTAAACTAACAAACAAATTCTTTTGTATGTAGCATTTTCAGCAACGTGTTGTCCCTGGTGTTGGTGGCAGTGGGACATAAAGGCAAGAGATTCCCGAGGAACCCTCTCGTACACCTCGTACGCCTTTAAGTAGCAACCAAGAAACACACCCCTAAGAAGACACACAGCCAACCACTGAATGTGGTGGCAGTGATGAGGTTGATATGGACAAATTTATGATTGCATTTCTTGGAGCTACATGTGTCACCTCCAAGGGGACCATTCTAGGCACGTTTTTGGCTAACAATGAAGGTTTTCCTATAAAGCAAGTACAATTCCCAGGTAAGTTTTAATATTTTAACTATTTCATGTACTCTATCTAAAACATATTTTATCATGATTATTATTTTTAAATCAATGATAATATATTTTATTGTGTAGGAAACAATGATTTCTATAGGGCATTGGAGAGTAAGGCGTTGGTAATTTTTGGCCCAACCATATGCACAAGGTGGAATTCTCAGAATTCCAACCTGAAAGAAAAACTTCTACATTGTCAAGAAAACCTTTTCGGGGTGGGTACATTTGATAGAACAGTTTTTTCTCGGGAAGTTGGAAAATATATGAAATATACGCGGGACACCTATAGGACACACTTGAAAATTAACTCTAGATACGAGCATCCTCTAATAATTCAATAGAGGGAGTGGAGATCACTCATCGATGATGGAAAAGAGAAAAAGACTAAGAAATAAGGAAAAATGCTAACTAGATCTACAAGGTAAATTACAACTTTAATTCAATATCTTTAATTTTCTCTATCTCTAAAATAAAAGTGTGCTACATAATTGACTTCGAGATTTTGATGATAGGTTTCCTGACACCTCGAAGGCCACCAAAGCTAGGATTTACAAAAAAGGGTAGAACAAGCTAGTTTAGGGAGACTACTTGAAATTATCAGCAAGAATTGTAAGTAGCTAAACATATTATAATTAATTGTATCGCCTTCCAAATTTTTTGTAATCCCCTCAAATAAATTAAAAATACACAATAATATGCAATGCAGGGTGATGAATTTGGAACGGAAACCATAAAGGAAGACAGAGAGATCATTTTCCATTGTGGCTATCAAGTCGTAGTTGAACGTCATAAAAGCTTGGACATGTCCCAAGATCCATAATGCCTGATAAGGTAAAACATTAAAATTTAAATATGTGTGTTTTCGTCCATAAATTTAATGTCTAACAAATTTTTTTAAATCATGGGAAAAACACTTTCAACGAGCCGAATAACCTAGTTGTAGAGCAGTGCGTTGAGAGTGAAATATTGCCAGAACATCGTCCTCACATGCAACCTGACCATTCCAGTGGGGACTAGGGAGACAATGGTGTTATCATTGAGGCCCACGACGGTAATTAATTTATACTTATAATTTTTTAGAATTATACATTTAGGGTTGTGTCCTTATACCATTTTTTGTTTAAATTATAGCGAATGTTGTACTCGAGCATCCTACCACTAGAGGGGAACACAGGGCAACGATTCCAACAGTGACAATGGTTCCAATAGTGACAACTGGTGCACTAGGTAAATAGTGTCATTGCAATTTTTTTTTATTAATATTACTCAGCTACTTCAATGATATTTAAAATTTAGCAATTAAAATTTAATATTTTTTTATTTTTGTAGGCGATTCCCTGTCACTGCATGAGACCAAACATTGTGAGTACCCAAATAGGTTAGCTATGTGGGAAAGGCATGCAACAGAAGTAGATAAAAATGATTTTGATGATGTACTTAGGAGATTTAGAAATAGGAATACGAAAAAAAATTGATAACGTAAAATATTGTATTATTATAAGACAAATTATGAATGACATACCATACTTGGTGCCTTTTTTGCATTACATAAAAACTCATTTATCATGCTATTTTTATGCCATACACTTTCAATGTTTTCTTACATACTTTTTGTTGTATTTCTTTTTAATTAGTTATTGGATATTTTTTTTTGTGCTCATGAAAGTAAAAAATGAAATATAGATTGGGTATCGGGTAATTGAGAGTGATCTGGGGGGTGGGGGGGGAGGGACCATAAGAGCTTCCACCTTCACGTGGTTGGCCCTGTTTAGTAGATAATAGTTTATTGGAGCTATTTAATATTGGAGAAAACCTCCGTCAATCCAACGTAGCAGAAAAAAGTCACTGTTGACTTTGTTTATACTCTTTCAAATCGTGGGAGGCTTGTTCCAAGTTCAGGCTACTCCAATAAATTTTTCTTGAAACAGAGAGAAGATTATTCAGGTATGTTTTGAAATTTTCAACATATGTTCTAACATTATCATAGGAATGCATCTTAGAGTAAAAAATACAAAAAATATTACTTGTATTTATTGTATAAATAATTATGGATTTTGAATGACTTGGCAGCGCAGGTACAAATCCTCTTGCATCATGAGCAATACAACTTGTCAACCAGGGCCACGTCAAGGATATTTTTGCCTGTATGCTTGACCAGGTTTGTAGTGTCACATTTTTTAAGTTCCTTTACAATTCATAATTCAAGATGAAGCTTGTTCATGATTATTATATGATTTTATCTATGTTTTTTTCCTCTATTTGATTGTAAGTTTGAACATGCTTTTAAACATTGAAACATTTTTTGTTTTTATACTATTATTTCATGTGAAATTTCATGTGAATAATTAACATATTGTTATGAAACCAGCTCCAAAAATAGAAGAAAAGAGAGATCAACGCCTTATAAATAAGCCACTTCAAGGGGGTAACCTCCTTTACATTACATAAATGAACAGTTCGTGGATGATACAAATGAAAAAACCTCCTTCTATATATAGGAGTTAATGGGGTCACAATATAATCCTAGCCGACCTAAAAATAATAATATAAGGGCACAATAATAATAAAATTGGGGTTACAGGGGCACAGCAATAACAATAAGGGGGGTACACTAACAATAATAAGGGACTACACTAGTAATATAGGGACCTAACATGCCCCGCTCCTTCAAAAAAAATTTGTCCTCAACGCTTGAGTAGCTTTGGGTTGTTTTGTATAAAATTCTCATCCTCCCATGTAGAATCTTTAGTGGGTAAGTTCTTCCACTTGATGAGATACTCTGAAATCTATCAATTTCGTAGCTATCGAGTTCTTGTTTTCGTGACTACTTCAGGTTCCAATATGATATTTCCTTCCTCATCAAGTTCTAGAAATATTGTTTGAACTGGAAGTTTTTCACCTATATCCTTCTTTAATCATGAAACATGGAAAATTGGATGCACTCGCGAAGCAGGAGGAAGCTCCACTTTGTATGCCATAGTACCAATATTTTGTAAAAACTTGTAAGGACCATAGTAATTTGGTGATAATTTATTATCCTTCTTAGCTTGATTGAGGGACATATTTTTTGTCTGGTTGTAGCCTTAAAAATACCCAGTCTCCTACATCAAAACTTCTCTCACTGCGATTTTGATTTTCCTATTGTTTCATTTGCTTTTGTGAAAAAATTAGGTTATCCCTTAAGAGTTGGAGAACTTATTGTTGATGCTCGATGTGATCTTCCACTCCCTCAACCTTAGAATTTTCTCTTAAAGATGATGTGATGGACGGTGGATGATATCCATAAAGTGCCATAAATGGGGTCATTTTTGTTGCAGTATGGAAGGAAGTGTTATACCACCATTCAGCGAGAGGTAACCACTTGACCCATTGTGTTTGTTTATCATATACAAAACAACTAAGATATCCTTCCAAATATTTATTCACTATCTCAGTTTGACCATCGGATTGAGTATGATAATATGAGCTATGAGCTAGTTGAGTACCCAAACAAGAAAATAATTCCGTCCAAAAATTTCCAATAAAAATGGGATTTTTGTCACTTACAATAATCTTCGGGTTTCCATGTAACTTTTGAATTGTTTCCATAAATGCAGTAGCAACTATACATGATTTAAATGTATGAGATAATGCACAAAAGTTTGCATACTTGGCAAGACTATCAACTACTACCATGACGACACTCTTTCCTTCAGGCTTAGGTAAACCTGTGATACAATCCATTGAAATCTCCTCCCAACGTTGACTTGGAATGGATAAAGGTTGTAGAAGACCTGGGGTCTTAATTGTCTCAACTTTATTTTGCTGGAAAACCAAAAATTTCACCAAAAAAATTTCAATATCATATTTAAGGCCATCCCAAAAAAATTCTTTCTTCACCCTGTGGTATTTTTTTAAAAATCAAGAGTGTCCACCTAAAGGAGAAGTGTGAAATTCAAAAATAAGCGATCTTTGTACCATAAGGAATCATTTTTCCAACTAAATGTATCAGATGTAATAGGATCTTGCTGTAAATTTTAAATGAGCGTCCACACCTCTTCATCCTTATTCCATTCATCACTTGCTTCAGTTATCCAATCTCGTAGGATAATAGAAATGGCACAAAGCAAGGCTTCCACCTCTTCATTATTTCTTGAGAGTGCATCTGCAACAACTTTTAACTTCCCTTTTTTGTAGATTAATTAAAAGTCATAACCCAACATCTTTGTGACCAATCTTTGCTGCTCTTCTGAGGATAGTCTTTGTTCCAAAAAGTGTTTAAGACTATACTGATCATTTTTTATCTTGAAGTGTCTTCCCATTAGGTAAGGTCGCCATTTCTTTAGTGCATGTAGTATTGCTAAAATTTCCTTCTCATAAATTACTTTCTGTAATTACTTTTTGTAATTACTTTCCTTTGATTGGATGACTTTCAAAAGCAATGGATCTTCCTTGTTGCATTAAAACAACACCAATTCCATTTCCCGAGGCATCACATTCCACAATAAAGGTTTTTGTTAAGTCTGACGTGGCTGAGATCGGTGCTAGGCACATTGCCCCTTTAAGATGTTGAAAGGCCTTAGTTTCTTCAGGAGTCCATGAAAATGTATTTTTCCTCAATAATGTTGTTAGAGGTGCTGCTATTCTCCCATAATTCTTAACAAACTTGCGATAATACCCTATTAACCCAAGAAATCCTCGCAACTGCTTTATGGTTATGGGGACTTTCCATTCCTTAATGCATTTAATTTTGTTAGGTTCTACCTGAACACCCTCGTGAGTTACAATATGACCCAAATATTCCACGTCTTGTACTCCAAAGAAACAACTGGATGTTTTTGCATACAAATGTTTCTCCTCCAATAGTTTGAGCACCCTGTCAACATGTTGAACTT
Organism: Pinus albicaulis; assembly: GCA_034641835.2. Taxonomy (NCBI): domain Eukaryota; kingdom Viridiplantae; phylum Streptophyta; class Pinopsida; order Pinales; family Pinaceae; genus Pinus; species Pinus albicaulis. The sequence goes on from CM076584.1 coordinate 960,146,798, forward strand.
GATCCTTCCAAGACTTGCTGTAGATTAGTATATCATCATAAATTACTAGCACAAAATTTCTAAGGAATGGTTTGAAAATGGAATTCATCAACCCTTGAAATGTAGAATGTGCATTGGTAAGGAAAAAAGACATGACCAAAAATTCATAATGACCCTCATGAGTTCGAAATGTTGTTTTCGGAATATCTTCAGTCTTGATTCTAATTTGATGATATCCTGAACGAAGATCTAGCTTGATAAAATAAATTTCTCTGTGTAATTCATCCAATAATTCATCAATCACCGGAATGGGAAATTTATATTTAATAGTTAGCTTATTGAGCTCCCTATAATCCAGACACATGTGCCATGATCCATCCTTCTTGTGTACCAATACTACTAGAGCAGACCAAGAACTTTGAATAGGTTTAATTATACCAGCCTCTAACATTTCTGCAATCATACGTTTAATTTTTCTCTTTTGGACATAAGGATATCTATAAGGGTTGATGTTTGGAGGAAAAATTCCTGGAATCAAATGAATAACATGATCATGATCATGTATAGGTGGGAGTCCTTTGGGGGTTTCAAACACCTTGGATTTATCGTCTAAGACTTTTTGGAGATATGGGGAAATAGATGATTTTGATGTTGTAACTTCTAGTGAGCATAATTGTGAAATTACGCATCGTTTTTCTTTATTAAGAAGCTTTTTCATGACATTAGAGATTATTACCTTTCCCAGATTCCTTGCGATACCCCTTAATCCAACTTCCTTTCCTTTTAAAAACAATTTCAAGAAAAGTTCTTGAAAATCAAAGCTACCGTCCCCAAAGATTGTAACCATTGTACTCCTAGTACAACATTAGTACCTCCCATTGGAATGGAAAGCATTGGACTATTCAATACGTATTCCCCCATGTTTAGCTTGATATTATGAAATTTTACAGAGAAATTTATAGTTCCTTCGTTTGCAACCATCAATTGACATTCTCGTGCTTGGTATAGAAAACAATTCAATTCCTTGGCTACTTACAATGAATAAAATAATGGGTACTACCTGAATCAATCAATACTATTACATTTTTCTTCTTGATATGTCCTTCTATCTTGAGAGTTTGAGGAGTAGTAATTCCTGCCAATTCATTACATGATATGGTCTGACTCATTTGTTCTTCTTCTAGGGTTGGTTCCTGGTGTATATCCTCTTCTTTTGAAGTTTCTTGTTCATTTTCTTCCTCTTCATAATCTATGTAAATTAATTCATTCTTGGGACACTTATGACCTTTTGTGTATTTGATATCACAACTGTAGTAAAGCCATTTTGCTATTTTTTCTTCCAATTGTTGTGGTGAAAACCTTGTAGGTTGTGGAAGTCTAGGAGTAGCAACACTTCCATCTTTATAGATGTGAGTGGTAGGCTTCCTTGTCACCATAATTTAACATTCATTTTTTCTTTTCAACCTGAATGCCTTCTCCAATGAATCAAGTTCCCAAACACGAACCTCATTTTGGATGTTATCCTTTAAAGTCCCTATGAATACATCAATCCTGTGTTCCTTTGGAATATCAGTAACCCTTACATTCAATTTTTGGAAGTCCTCAATGTGCTCCCCCATTCAACCCTTTTGTTTGAGACTTATCTGACAATTGGCTAAAAAAGGTGTTTCTCTTTGTATCCTCATAATGTGCTAACATTTCCTCCATAAAAATTGACCAAGTGACAATTTTTTTACAGGATTAGAGACATCGGTACCATATATATGTATTTTTTTCTAAATATAAAGTTGCAATGCATACCTTTTGTGTGTTTTACACATTATTGAGATCAAAATATTACTTCATATGTAGTATCCATGTTACGGGATACTTGCCATCAAACATACTCATATCGATCTTTGGAATATGGTGAGTCTTCCATCAAACATTAGAGTTTATGAAATCATGATTAACATTTATTTTTTTCTCATAATGAGTTTCCTATACTATATTTTCGCAATTAGGAAATGTTTCTTGTATAACCTTTGTCAAGCCTTCCATGTCTGCTTTTAGATCATTCTTTGTGTTTTCGATCTTAGCTTTCATGTCATCCATCTTAACTTCCATCACAGTTTCGATGCCATCCATCTTAGCTTCCACGCCTTTCTTCAAACCATCCATCCTAGCTTCCACACTTTTCTTCAAAACTTCCATTTCATTTTTTTGTTTCTCTTTGCGAGAGTGAAATTTAGTGCACTTTCTCTTGTAATTTTGATATCTCATCTTGCACTTCTTCGTCTTCATGAGTCATAGTAGAGCCTTCTGAAGGCTTAGTGGCTGTTTAATTATTTTTAGGGGGAATTTTAGAACCCAATACTGATATATATTCTACAAATTCCCTTGGAATCAATTCAAATGATTTTTCAAACAAGACTTATGAAATTCGGAAAAAATACACACCTTTTTCTTGCTTTTGAGGAGCTCCATATTGAAACTGAATTATCTCTATTATTTCGGATCTTCAATATCTGAAATTTGGTGTTGTAGTAGCTCTCTGAATTTTCTTTCTAATTCCACAGTTCTGACCTGATTTAGATTTTTTAAGTCAAAGTTATGTCCAATCTCCAAAAATGAAATAATTATGGACTTTTTCATTAGAGTGAACTTGTAAGACATGCCATGTGTCACTGTTTCATCCTTCGGCTCTGAAATTGATATACATCAAACTACAGTCTGTGTTATTATGGCCACCTTTTACAGAATTCCAATCCGATGCTCAGATAGAGAGTTATGATGATTTTCCCACAGTAACCTCTTTGAGATGAAATATGGGAGCCTGAAAAAACCATAACTTCCATAGATCATATCTCCGAAAATATTGCGAACCAAGATCTAAAATTTTTACATGAATTTCCTCAGGATTTCCGCTTTGCGTGATAAAAATTTCTGCTTCTGAACCTTCATATAAATAAATTTATAAGGAAAATTCCACGATGACCAATTTGGAGCAGCGAAACACTAGAATCCAAAGCTCTGATACCAAATGTTATGAAACCAACTCCAAAAATATAAGAAAAGAGAGATCAACGCCTTAGAAATAAGAAATTTTGAGGGGGAAAATTCCTTTACATTACATAAATGAAAAATTCTTGGCTGATACAAATGACAAAACCTCCTTCTATATATAGGAGTCCATGGGGTCACAACATAATCCTAGCCGACCTAACAATAATAATGTAAGGGCACAATAATAACAAAATTGGGGTTACAAGGGTACAAAAATAACAATAAGGGGGCTACAGTAGCAACAATAAGGGACTACACTAGTAATATAGGGACCTAACACATATTGTTATATTCATAGTTTAATAATTTAGAATGTGTAAGGTTTTAGCACCATCTTGGTGGTCTACATTATATTTTGACTTGGTAGCATGCATTCATCTTGTTTCAACTATGTGCATGAAGAATGATGTTAGAATCATGTCACCATCAAATGTTATTTTTGGACCGAGAAAATAATCTAGTGACATCATGGCATCATGGTATGGTGTCCCTATAAAATGAGGCCGGGTACACTTTGTTTCTTATACAAACTGTAGGGAACAACCTCCTTGATAGGAGGATTGAAACCCTAAAAACTCCAAAATTATCCCAAAATTAGGGCCTATTTCTTATGTGTCTCTCAATAATTAAAAAATTACTCCTAGTAGGTCGAGATATTTTAAATGAAGCACAAACATGTGTAGCTCCATAGGGAAGCAAACCAAAGTAAAAAATACTAGTGAAAAAATTGACATAAAAGGTACAAGGATGGGGGCATGTGTTGATGTAATGTAACCCCAAAGAATTTTTTTGTCACAATGACCACATAACGGTACCAAACCACACATAGAATGGATTCAAACTCTGTATCATTTCAGGAACCATAGCCACTGAAATCTACCCCACGATAGTTTCCCATATATATAAAATATAGCAAGAAAACAAACAGGGTAAGGAGAATACCCTTGTTTTCCTGGGTCCGTGTACTTTTCTCATCTAGTCCAGTATAGAGTGAGTGCCATTAACGTTGATCACAGGGAACATAACACAATTTTTGATATAGGGGGTGAGCGATTTCCAAAACCCATAGTTAATGACAACCACAACGTTGGATTCCCCATTCTTGGATGGACTCCTTGACCATGGGACGCTTTGGACCAAGTCAAAACTTCACTTGAGGGAACACTACACTCCCAACATATGAGCACTACAAAACCCATAAGCCTCATGCCTAGTGTAAACTTAGGGACTAGCTAATGTCCTATGCATGGTGGCTGTGCCACAAAACAAAATGTATATGCATCATAAAAAATATCTATCACATATGATAGTCCATGAAAATCCCCTTGTATCCCCCATTAATATTTTCATGAGAATGCACATATTATCCAACATATTAATATAACTACTCAACCATAATATATCGACACATAACTTCAAAAAGAAACATGCCATACTTTTTAAACGCATAAAAAATAGTGTTGTCATAATAACCATCACGATAAAACCATATTATGAAATAGTGCTAAACAATTTGTCAAAATATATAATCAATCTGTTTCCAATGCATCATATGTATACTGAAACTAAAACTGAAAGTTGTCCAAAAACTCATAATGTAAGTACCATTCTTGTCCAAAACCAACAACCATAAAACATAAAAAAAATAGTTAAAACTCATATCTGTTGCGTGATGTAACCTTTATTTTCTACTATTTCCTACTTATCCTTATTTTGTGATGTGTGAGCTTTCATTAACACCTTGTTTATCGTGATGATGGGCATGTGAGGTGATAGAATGATAGGATTTATGTGACGATCTAGACTTAGTGGCCACCTCTTCTTTCTCTCCTTTTCTTGTCTTAGGTTCATGGGTTTTAGATTTTCCATGTAGTGGAAAATGGACATGTGAGGCCATAGAGATAGCATGATGAACTAGATGTGCAGGTGGAGGAGGTGGCGGAAGTGGTAAAGATATGGAAATCCATCCTTAGGATTGGTCTTGAGGAGGATAAACAACATCCTTCTAGCCATTATTATTTGGGATGATAATGTAACCTAGTGCATGTGGAGAAACTAGAATACCAGTGCTAGGAGGTTGAGGAGGTAGGTGGTATGCTTGTTGGTATACTAAATTAGGTAAACTAGTCTATAATAATTGGTTGAACTCGTCAGAATCTGTGTCAAAATTTATTGAAAACGTCACTATTTTGTTTCCTCCTTACCATGGATTTGTCCCACTGCCTCTGTTATTTCTATCTTGACCATGTCCACCTTTGCTGAAAATATCGTGTTGTATAGTCATATTATAATGTGAACTTTAATTCATGAGAAAGATAAGTCATATCTAAGTTATGTCTTTTACTATTCCAAGGGTACACAAAAACTCATCACAGGAAAATAGTGATTATAAAGGAAGGGAATTTCGTAAAATGTAAAAGTAACAAGCCATTATATGACAAATATTTAGTCACTTCTCTGGATAATAAACATGTCACAACATACTCTCATTTAAAAAATATAATGCAATGCTAGCCTGTAATATCCCAAAATGGAATAATGCATTGATAGACAAACACAATATTTAAAACATAGAATATGTACACATAAATATTTAAAAATAATAGAACGTACATAATAGGTGAGCCTTTTATTACTATTGGAGATGGATTTCATATTACAATAGTGCTCGAAATGATGCATTCAAGCCAAATACATAGGCTGGAATGACCTTGAAAACATGCCAAAGCAGGCACTGCGTAACTGGAGAGATGCTAGAAGAAAATACTGCACTGTCCCTTCAATAGACAATGTGTATATGGTTGATGGATGAAAGGAAAATACAGATCTATGGAAATATGGAGCTCTGGTGATGCCAAGATTCTAGATCTGGGCACTATGATGGAAACCCAACATAACCCAGAAAGGAAATTCTAGATCTATAAGATTGTAAATTTACCCTCTTGGGGTTTGATCCCTTGACTGCTTAGTTATGAAGATTTGAAGCTAGATTTGATCATATGATGGCTGAAAAGTGTTATACAAAAAAATCTAAGCTTGAAGGGTTGATCCCTTCACTAGGTATTCAAGCTAGAAGCTCAAGATCTAGCTCCTCAATCCTCCTCTGATGATTGTAGCTGCTGCTACACAAATACTGCCAGAAACTATGTTGTCAAGGATGGAGGCTCTCTAGCCTGCTGCTGAATAATGCATTGTAGCTCAAAAAATATGGAAAGAATGAATAAAAAATGAAGGAATGGTCCTCCACAGGATTTCTAGCTGAAATGTTGAAAACTTCCCTCCTCCAAAGGATCTATAGGAATGGACTGTGTAATCCTTGATGGGACTGCTACTACATGGAGGTATGATATGTCTCTCTTGATGCCTGATACAGATTTGAAGTGTTGGAAGGCTTATCTTGAAGCACAAAGTGAAAGTATGAACCCTTCACTAGTTCCTCAACTGAAACATTGAAGGACAACCTCCTCCTCTCAAACCCTGATGCAGAAATGCATTATTTCTAAAGATTTATGGGCTGTAGAAAGTAGGAAAAATATGGAAAAAAATCTTTATGATGAATAAATATGAATAGGAACCTTCCCAGAGTAGGCACTCGAAGTCCCCTCGTGGGTAAGGGTGGGATTCCTGCTCAGAAACACCCTGTGCTAAACAACACTGCAGACTTAGCTAAACAACATAAGCATGCATAGAAATTTCAACTGGAAAATCTAGATCTAAACAGATAAAAAAAAAAATCCAAATCCTGCCTCTAATGTTTCCTTCATCCTCATATAGTTTGTGAACCTTCCCATGCCTTGTCCCACCTCATAACTGTGGTTTCCATGTGGACATAAGTCTCCATGATTGACTCCGTTGCCTCTCCATGATCTCCATCATGCATGCATGTAATGATCACCTTCTCCATCATGTGTGAATTAATGCACCACTTCCTCCATCATCTCATCATGAATGCTTTATGATCTTACGTTTGATTCCCTCCAAGATCTTAGTTGACTGCTTCAACTTCCATGATCTTTCTCATTAACGAGACATGATCTCCACTCCTTTCGCATTAAGTAGCTGTTCCACTAATCCATAATGTAGATCTAGATCTAAAATATCCACATTCACACATCAAAAGTGGATCTTATTCATCTTTGAGGATTATGGGTCCCTCCACCCTTTTATTTACTTACTTAATTATCTTTATTAAGAACTCTAATATTCCAATAAAACTGTGAAAATTTTGGAATATTATAGTCCTCCCCAGAAAAATGTTGTTTGTCCTCAAGAAAATGCAAAATTAGATGCTAGATCAATCTGTCCCCTTCCAAATGGCATCCACACAAGGAAGGTCTCCCCATTTTCTATAATGAATCATGCATGGCCAACACCAAAGTTGCCTCTCTAAAATGTCTAGAGTGACCTCTAATTGTGTAGCTAGATGTCCCTCTTCAGTCATGAAGCTCCAAGTGACAACCATAATCTGTCCAACATCCTCCAAAATACATGAGATACATAAAGATAGATGGTTCCTTTCACAAAAGGAAAGCTCCAACTCACAAAGTATACCTCCATCCCATGCTACATGAAGTAAAAAGGGGCTCTTCATGCATCCCTCCTTAGCCCTGTTGGCCTTGTTGGATCTAAGAATCATCCCAACATTGTATGAAATAAGAAATAGAGACATATAGGTAGAAAAAATTGTCAAACCATATCCTCCCAATAATAATCACTGGAGAAATGCTCTGTGCTGCCACACCACACCATAAAAATACTGAATGGGTTGGCCATATTCTCTCAAGAGAAGCCACAACAACAATGCATCTTGCTGCACCACCACATTGTCATCAAACCAAGTATGGTGTCCATACTCTCCAAGTAAGAGCCATCGGAGGAATGCCTCTTTCTGCCATCCTCCTTCATTATTATGCAAAGTAGGGGAGTATGTAGGACCAAAGTCACCCAATAGAAGCCAAAGAAACAAGATCTCTTGCTGCCTTTTGACATGGTCATGTAAATAATGGAGTAATAAAATAATATGTTAGGTCCTTATATTACTCGTATAGTCCCTTATTGTTGTTAGTGTAACCCCCTTATTGTTATTTTTGTACCCATGTAACCCACATATTGTTATTATTGTGCCCTTAAATTATTATTGTTAGGTCGGCTAGGATTACATTGTGGCCCCACTAGGATTACATTATGGTCCCATGGACTCTTATATATAAAAAGGAGGTTTTGTCATTTGTATCATCCAAGAATTGTTCATTCATGTAATGTATTGGAGGTTTCTCCCTCGAAGTGGATTATTTCTAAGGCGTTGATAGCTCTTTTCTTCTCTTTTTGGAGCTAGTTTCACAACATTTGGAATCAAAACTTTGGATTCTAGGGTTTCGCTGCACCAAACATGTCATCGTGGATTTTTTGCTATAAATTTTTTTCTACGAATGTTTAGAAGCTGAAATTCTTAGAGTGGGAAGTCGAAATCCTGATGAACATCGTCACAAAATTTCAGAGCTTGGTTCGTAGTATTTTCGGAGATATGATCTATGGAAGCTAGGTCTTTTTCAGGCTCCCGAATTTCATCTCAAAGAGGTGATCGTGGGAAAATATTCATAACTCTCTCTCTAAGCATCGGATTGAAATTATGTAAAAAGAGACTTGAATATCACAGAATGTAGTTTCCTGTCTATCAATTTGAGAGCCAAAGGAGAAAACAGTGACATGTGGCAAGTCGTACAAGTTCGCTCTACCGAACCAGTCCATAATTAGGTCATTGTGGAACATTGGACATAACGTTGACTTGAAGAATCCAAATCAAGACATGTGGCATTCAAAATAGGATTCAGAGGGCTACCGCAGGGCCAAATTTTCAAATATTGAAGATCCGAAATGACAGAGATAATTTAGTTTCAATATCGAGCTCCTCAAAAACAAGAAAAAGGTGGTTTGAAAAAAACTAGTTTGAATTTATTCCAAGGGCATATTGTAGAATAGATATCAGTATTGGGTTATAAAATGCCCCCTAAAAAAAATTCAACAAAAATTAAGCCTTCAGAAAGCTCTACTATGACTCATGAAGACGAAGAAACACAACATGAGATGTAAAAATTACAATAGCAAGTGCACCAAATTTCTCTATCGCAAAGAGCAACAAAAAATGAAATGGAAGTTTTGAAGAAAGGCATGGAAACTAAGATGGATGTTTTGAAGAAAGACATAGAAGCTAAGATGAATGGTTTGGAAGCTAAGATGGATGGCATGGAAGCTAAGATGGATGACATGGAAGCTAAGATCGATGAAAAAATGAAAGACAACATGGAAAACATGAAGAATAATCTAAAATTAGACATCGAAGTTTTGGCAAAGTTGATACAAGAAATGTTTCCTAATGGAGAAAAGATAGTAGAGGAAACTCATGATGAGAACAAAATAAATTTTAATCGTGATTTCATAAACTCTAATGTTGGATGGAAGAACCACCATATTCCAAAGATGGATATGAGGAAGTTTTATGGCAAGGACCCCATAACATGGATACTACATATGGAGCAATATTTTGATCTCAATAATGTGAAAAACACACAAAAGGTACGCATTGCAACTTTACATTTATAACAAAATACATTTGTATGGTATCGATGGATTTTCTCTCGGAAAAAAATTGTCACTTGTCCAATTTTTATGGAGGAAATGAAAGCACATTATGAGGATGCAAAGAGCAACACCTTCTTTAGCCAATTGTTAAATCTCAAACAAAAGGGTTCAATGGCGGAGCGCATTGAGGACTTCCAAAAATTGAATATAAGGGTAACTGATATTCCAGAGGAACATAGGATTGAAGTCTTCATAGGGAATTTAAAGGATAACATCCAACATGAAGTTCACGTTTGGGAACCTGATTCATTGGAGAAGGCATTAAAGTTGGAAAGAAAAATTGAATGTAAAATTATGGCAACAAGGAAGCCTACCACTCATATCTATAAATATGGAAGTGTTGCTACTGCTAGACTTCCACAACCTACAAGGTTGAAGCCACGAGAATTGGAAGAAAAAAGAGCAAAAGGGCTTTGCTACAGTTGTGATAGCAAATATACTAAAGGTCATAAGTGTATTGAGAAGAAATTATTTTACATAGATTGTGAAGAGGAAGAAGAAAATGAGGAAGAAACTTCAAAAGTAGAGGATATACACCAGGAAGAAACCCTAGAAGAAGAAGAAATGAGTCCAAACATATCATGTAATGCATTGGCAGGAATGACCACTCCTCAAAGTCTCAATATAGAAGGACATATCAAGAAGAAAAAGGTAATAGTGTTGATTGATTCGGGTAGTACCCATAATTTTATTCATTGTAAGGTAGCTAAGGAATTGAATTGTTTCCTATAACCAGCACCAGAATGTCAAGTGATGGTTGCAAATGGAGGAACTATATAATGGTCTGGAAAATTCCATAATATCAAGCTAGCCATGGGGATTATGTACTGAATAGTCCAATGCTTTCCATCCCAATGGGAGGTGCTGATGTTGTACTAGGAGTAAAATGGTTACAATATTTGGGGACGGTAGCTTTTTTTTTCAAGAACTTTTTTTGAAATTTTTTTCAAAAGGAAAGGAAATCGAATTACGGGGTATCACAGGGAAGCCAGGAAAGATAGCAAGCTCTAATGTCATGACAAAGCTTATGAAGAAAGAACAACGTGGAGTAATTTCACAATAATTATGCTCACTAGAAGTTCCAACATCAAAATCATCTATTTCTCTAGACTCCAAAAAGTCTTGGACAATCATTCCAAGGTGTTTGATACTCCCAAAGAACTCCCACCTATTCGTGATCATGATCAGGCTATTCATTTGATTCCAGGAAGTGTTCCTCCAAACATAAGGCCTTACATGTATCCTTATGTCCAAAAGAGTGAAATTGAACATATGATTGCAGAAATGTTAGAGGCGGGTATAATTCAACCTAGTCAAAGTTCTTTCTCTGCTCTAGTAGTATTGGCACACAAGAAAGATGGATCATGGCGCATGTGTCCAGATTATAGGGAGCTCAATAAGCTCACTATTAAATATAAATTTTCCATTCCTATGATTTATGAATTATTGGATGATTTACATGGAGAAATTTATTTTACCAAGTGGGATCTTCATTTAGGATATCATCAAATTAGAATCAAGACTGAAGATATTCTGAAAACAAAATTTCAAACTCATGAGGGTCATTTTTGGAACAGGGTCTCCTACGAGCTGCGAAACTGGTCCTTTTTGGAATATTTTTATTAGATTTTGTCTAGTGCAGGGGTTTTGGGGTGTCAAAGCCCCGAAAGAATTGTAATGGGTAAAAGGGTAAACTAGGGGTTCGAAAACCACGGTTTGTGGACCATAGGAAAGTCTAGGCTATATTATTATAAATAGAGGAACATTTTGTATTGTAAGGTAGATAAATGAAGAGCTATTGATGCAAATTGTGGTTTAAGTTATCTGTTTGGGTTTTTGGGGAAAGGACTCCTGCTGACTGTGTGTGGACCCTGCTGCTGTGTGCACAGGCTGGGAAGGGAATTGTAAGAAGGAATTGATGAATTAATGAATAAGAAAGGTTGATAGAGAACTGAATATTTGAGTACTTTTTGTGTGAATCATTGGTAATTATTGCATTATGCGTTTTCTGTATTTAAGCTACGAAAGATATGTGTAAGTGTGTTTTCTGAATTTGGATCTGTTTTGTTCTATTATGCAATGATGTGCTACTCTCATAGATGTATATAATTATAGATCTAGCGCACGTGGATGCGAATAAAGACCTACTTGGACCTACACAGAATAAGGTGATCTGGGTATCACAAGGCCGAACGCATCTCTGCTTGCCTTACCTATCCTTTCTCAGGGTGGGGAAACTTGGTTCCAGCACCCACACATACTACTTCAGGTGAGACTTTGACCTGCGCAAGTATGTCATTGCCAAAAGGGCCAGTAGTATAGGGGTTTGTTAGAAAACCTTGAGCTCCGAACCTGGGTCAGGACCCCTCGAGCCAACAAATGGTTCCGGCCTTCATGGAAAAGAGTGTAGCTCTTCACCGTGCCAAGCACATCGTCATAAAGCAGTTGAGGCGTTTGGGCGATACTGCCCTCCAGATCTCCCAGGATTCTCATACCGCCACCGCGCACCTCCATCGTATATTAGAGTAGGTTACCACGGCTTCGGATGCCCCTGCCTCCCTGAAGCATGTTAGTATCGTGCAACGAGCAGCTGCCCAAAGTCAGGAAGGGCTCCCTCTGCTCATCATTTCTCTCGATACCTTGCGTGCGTAGATCCAGGCCGCACCACCGCAGTGACTCGAGACGAGTCACAAGATTATGTTGGGGGACTGTTGGAACAGGGTCTACGAGCTGCGAAACTGGTCCATTTTGGAATATTTTTTATTATATTTTGTCTAGTGGAGGGGTTTTGGGGTGGGTTAAAGCCCCAAAAGCATTGTAATGTGTAAAAGGGTAAACCAGGGGTCCGAAAACCACGGTTTTTGGACCATAGGAAACTCCAGGCTAGATTATTATAAATAGAGGAACATTTTGTATTGTAAGGTAGAGAAATGTAGAGTTGTTGATGTGAATTATGGTTTAAGTTATATGTTTTGGTTTTTGGGGAAAGGACTCCTACTGGCTATGTGCACGGAGATCCAAGTCCAGTTGTGTGAAAACCCTGTCGCTATGTGCACAGGTTGGGAAGGGAATTGTAAGAAGGAATTGATGAATTGATGAATAAGAAAGGTTGATAGAGGACTGAATCTGTGAGTACTCTTTGTGTGAATCATTGGTAATTACTGCATTATGCATTTTCTATATTTAAGCTGGGAAATATCTGTGTAAGTGTGTTTTATGTATCTGGATCTGTTCTGTTCTGTTATGAAATGCTATGCTACTGTCATAGAAGTATATAATTATAGATCTAGCGCACGTGGATGCGAATAGAGACCTACTTGGCCCTGCACATAATAAGGTGATCTAGGTATCACAGGGCCGAACATAGCTTTGCATGCCTCACCTATCCTTTCTCAAGGTGCAGAAACCTGGTTCCAGCACCCACCCATACTACTTCGGGTGTGACTTTGACCTACGCAAGTAGTTCATTGTCGAAAAGGCCAGTAGTATAGGGTTTTGTTGGAAAACCTCGAGCTCCGAACCTGGGTCAGGACCCCTCGAGCCAATAGTCATTATGAATTTTTGGTCATGCCTTTTGGCCTTACCTATGCACCTTCTACATTTCAAGGGTTGATGAATTCCATTTTCAAACCATTCCTTAGAAAATTTGTGCTAGTATTTTTTGATGATATACTAATCTACAACAGGTCTTGGAAGGATCATGTTCTACATGTTGGCAGGGTGCTCAAACTATTGGAGGAGAAACAATTATATGCAAAAACAACCAAATGTTTCTTTGGAGTATAAGAGGTGGAATATCTGGGTCATATTGTATCTCACGAGGGTGTTAAGGTAGACCCTAACAAAATTAAAGCCATTAAGGAATGGAAAGTCCCCACAACCATAAAGCAGTTGCGTGGATTTCTCAGGTTAACAAGGTATTATCGCAAGTTTGTTAAGAATTATGGGAGAATAGAAACACCTATAACAACATTATTGAAGAAAGATGCATTTTCATGGACTCCTAAAGCAACTAAGGCCTTTGAACATCTTAGAGAGGAAATGTGCCTAGCACCAGTTTTAGCTACGCCAAACTTCAAAAAAACCTTTATTGTGGAATGTGATGCCTCAGGAAATGGAATTGCTGCTGTTTTAATGAAAGAACAAAGACCCATTGCTTTTGAAAGTCGTTCAATCAAAGGAAAGTATTTACAAAAGGCTATTTATGAGAAGGAAATGTTGGCAATACTACATTCACTAAAGAAATGGAGACCTTACCTAATGGGAAGACACTTCAAGGTAAAAATTGATCATGATAGTCTAAAAGACTTTTTGGAACAAATAATATCTTTAGAAGAGTAGCAAAAATGGGTCACAAAGATTTTGGGTTATGAATTTTAAATCGTCTAAAAAAAAAGGGAAGCTAAATGTTGTTGCATATGCACTCTCAAGAAAGGATGAAGAGGTGGAAGCATTGCTTTTTCCATTTCAATTATCCAACCAGATTGGATAACTGAAGCAAGAGATGAATGGAAGAAGGACAGAGAAGTGTGGACTCTCATTCAAAAGTTGCAGAAAGATCCTAGTACATCTCATACATTTAGTTGAAAAAATGATTCCTTATGGTATAAATATCGCTTATATATTTGCAAGAATTCCCAACTAAAACAAAAGATTCTTTTGGAATTGCACACTTCTCTTTTCGGAGGACACTTAGTATTTTTAAAAACTTACCACAGGGTGAAGAAAGATTTTTTTTGGGATGGCCTTAAATATGATATTCAAAAGTTTGTGGAGGAATGTTTGTTTTGCTAGAAAAATAAAGTGGAGACAATTAAGACCCCGGGTCTTCTACAACCTTTATCCATTCCAAGTCAACATTGGGAGGAGATTTAAATGCATTTTATCACATGTTTACCTAAGTCCAAAGGAAGGAGTGTCATCATGGTGGTAGTTGATAGACTTACCGAGTATGCAAAATTTTGTGCATTATATCATCATTTGAAGAAAGTAAAATTGCTACTGCATTTATGGAAAAAATTCAAAAGCTACATGGAAACCCAAAGATTATTGTAAGTGAGAGAGATCCCATTTTTACAGGAAATTTTTGGACGAAATTATTTTCTTGTTTGGGTACTCAACTAGCTCATAGCTCATGTTATCATCCTCAATCCGATGGTGGCTGAATGGTGGTATAACACTTCGTTCCATACTGCAGCAAAAATGACCCCATTTATGGCACTTTATCGATATCATCCACTATCCATCACATCTTCTTTAAGGGAAAATGCTAGGGTTCAAGAAGTGGAGGATCTCATCGAGCATCAACAATAATTTCTCTAACTATTAAAGAATAACCTAAATTTGGCACAAAATCAAATGAAACAACAAGCAGATCAACATCGCAGTGAGAGAAGTCTTGATGTGGGAGACTGGGTATTTTTACGGCTACAACCATACAAACAAATTTCCCTCAAGCAAGGTAAGAAGGATAATAAATTATCACAAAAATACTATGGTCCTTACAAGGTTTTGCAAAAGATTGGTACTATGGCATACAAATTGGAGCTTCCTATTTCTTCGTGAGTTCATCTAGTTTTCCATGTTTCATGCTTAAAAAAGGTTATAGGGGACAAAATTCCAGTTCAAACAATATTGCCAGAACTTGATGAGGAAGGAAAATCCATATTGGAACTTGAAGTAGTCACGGAAACAACAACTCGACAACTACGAACTCGATCAATTTCAGAGTATCTCATCAGATGGAAGAAATTACCCATGGAAGATTCTACATGGGAGGATGAGAATTTTATACAAAATCACCTGAAACTACTCAAGCATTAAGGAAAACACCTTTTTGAAGGAGAGGAGAATGTTAGGTCCTTATATTACTAGTATAGTCCCTTGTTGTTGTTAGTGTAACCCCCTTATTGTTATTGTTGTACCCATGTAACCCCCATATTATTATTATTGTGCCCTTAAATTATTATGGTTAGGTCGGCTATGATTACATTGTGGTCCCACTAGGATTACATTGTGGCCCCATGGACTCCTATATATAGAAAGAAGGTTTTTTTCATTTGTATCATCCAAGAATTTTTCATTCATGTAATGTATTGGAGGTTTCCCCCTCGAAGTGGCTTATTTCTAAGGCGTTGATATCTCTTTTCTTCTCTTTTTGGAGTTGGTTTCACAACAGATTGACATGTGAAATGTCATATCAGCCCAATACAAACCAAATCCATCATTACATATCATGAGAGTACTATGTCATATCATAAACAGTACAAAACACATAAACATTGGAGATGTCATTTGATGGCCAAGCTCTCTCAAGGACAACCGAGGTGAACATGCCTTCTTTTTCTGAATTTTATCATTGATACACAAGGCATGAGTCAAAGAAATATTATCTATTGGGTGGTAAGCATACTCACCCAAGAGTAGCTAGCGTAGCCATGCCTCCTTATTCATTACATGAGTGTTATACAAGGCATGGATCATGAAAATATGTGCTATTGGGTAGAATGATACTCACCCAAGAGAAACCAATGAAACCATGCTTCTTGATGGCCTATATCATAATTATGCAAGTGTTTTGGAAACCCCTTTCTCCACATCATCAACCATTCATCCCAATGTGGATGATGGATCTCATTCTGAAAAAACTTGGTATCCTCCCATTGTAGGAAACCAACCTCCTCAAAATGTTGAAGAACTTTCCACTCCATGATATTTTGAAATGCACCTCTAATGAGATCTCTCCATGAGATTATCTTCTCAGCAATGGCCCTCCAAAGCCAATAAGGTTTTGGATCTGTTGCAAGTAGAAGTTTCTCTTTGAGCTGTGAGATGCTCATTGAGAAAGAGTCATCTTGAAAGGGGAAAACATTTTCCATCTCAAGATGTCTACCATCTATCATCTTCTTCTCCATTTCTTCATGAATGAAGCTGCCATTTGATTTCTCCCATAAGGAATGGGTCCTCTTCTTCTCACTACTGCTCACTAATAGTGTTGTATCAGACGTCTCATGGCAAGGCACAATGCTAAACTTAGAGCTAGCCACTATACATAGGATCATACTCATCCCATATTTGGAAACTCCACGTTTCAACTCAAAGGGTTGAATGTAGCTCAACAATGATGAACTGGGATAGCTCTCCATATCTTCCTTGATTAAATCAAGGGTCCTCTGCACAGTGATATGTTGCTGCTTCAAATCACCATGTTTTTCTAACCCTTGGTCATGAAATGTCCCTGATGGCATATTCCCATAAGTTTCAATAAGAGCTGTACTAAAAAAATATGAGATGAAAGTGGATGCATACCTTGGATCAACTGATATGTGAGAACCTCTTGTAAGACCACAAGAGTTCCTCCAACCGGGTCAATGGCCTCTCCAACTGTGGGTAAGAGATATGGTTGCTCTTTTATCAATGTACCAATGATGGAACTTACCTTCCATTCTTCATGAATCTCCTAAATCATGCATGGGACTCTATATATCAAGATCTTAAGACTGTCTTGAAAATATACAAGTGTCTCCCCTTCGGATACAAGTAATTTTGCAGCTGGTGGTGAATGTTGTGACTCTTTGTCTAGAGTGACAAGAATGACATCCTCCTTTGATTCCTTAGGAAATGTCTCTTTATGACATATCTATGGTTTTCTAATATCAAATTTCTTTCTCAACTTGTGAAAGAAATCTAAATATTTAGTCACCTTTGCATGCTCCACGTGATCAAAACCACCAATGATTGGCTTCACCTTGGAGATGAAGTGCTACAATCTGGAAAGCCTTTTTTTTAGCTACAAGACGTAGCCTGGAAAATGCATCTAACTCTTTCCTCCAAGCCTTTACAGTGCTCGAGGAAGGTCCATCAAATGTAGGAAAAAAGAATCTATTGTGCCTCTTTATTCTATTGCTACCATAGGATCTTCTTTCTTCTTTGAGTTTGAAGAATTTTTGGAGAGTTAGATTCTCCTTGAATGCTTTAGAATGTGCTTTGTACTCTTCAAGATATAAATTGAGAGTCTCATGAGTCTCAGGTTCCAAATTTCTTATTTCTTCATTTCTATACCATTCACCTTCTTCAAAGAAATTAGGCATAGTAGATCTATGAGGAGATCTATGATTCTCCAGTCTTCTTTGCTGCCGATAAGAAGTACTGGGACCTTCTCCTTCTTGAAACCTTCTCGAGGTTTCTCTTTGCATATCTTTTCTTGTTTCATTGATCTCTTTGGAGAGATCCTTCAGAGCACTAAATAAATATGAGGAAAAACTTAATCCCTTCATTATTTACAGATCTCTACTATCTTATTTTCATATGTTGTCAAAATGTCCACAAGCTGATCCAAAGATCATGTTCGGATACCACTATAAAATCCCAAAATGGAATAATGCATTTATACAAAAAAAAATTATTTGAAACACATATTATGTTCAAATAAATATTTAACAATCATATAATGTAAAAAATAAGTGAGCCTTTTATTATTATTAGAGATGGATTTTAGATTACAACAATGATCAAAATGATGCACTCAAGCCAAACACATAGGTTGGAATGACCCTGAAAACATGCCAAAGCACACACTGCGTAACTGGAGAGCTGCTGGAAGCAAATAATGCATTATCCCTTCAATAGACAATGTGTATATGGTTAATGTTTGAAAGGAAAATGCATATATATGGAAATATGGAGCTCTGATGATGCCAAGATTCTAGATCTGGGCGCTATGATGGATACCAAAGTTAACTTAGAAAGGAAATTCCAGATCTATAAGATTGGAAATTTACCCTCTTGGGGTTTGATCCCTTGACTACTGGGTTATTCAGATCTAAAGCTAGATCTGATCATATGATGGTTGCAAAATTTTATACAAATAGATCTAAGCTTGAAGGTCTGATCCCTTCACTATATCCTCAAGCTATAAGCTCAAGGTCTAGCTCCTCAATCCTCCTCTAATGATTGCAGTTGTTGCTACACAAATGCTGCCAAAAACTATGCTATCAAGGATAGAGGCTCTCTAGCCTGCTGCTAAATAATGCAATGTAGCTCAGAAAATGTGGAAAAATTGAATACAAATTGAAGGAAAGGTGCTCCACAGGATTTCCAATTGAAATTCTAAAAAATTCCCTCCTCCAAAGCATCTACAGGAATGGACTACGCAATCCTTGATGGGACTGTTGCTACATGGAGTTATGATATGTTTGGCTTGATGCTTGATACAGATCTAAAATTCTGGAAGGCTGATCTGGAAGCACAAAGTGAAAGGATGAATCCTTCACTGGGTCCTCAGTTGAAATACTGAAGGACAGCCTTCTCCTCTCAAATCCTGATGAAAAATTGTCTTATTTATGAATATGTATGGGTTGTAGAAAGTAGGAACAATATCGCACCAATGACTGATGATGAATAAATATATATAGGAAAGTTCCTAGAGTAGGCACTTGAAGTCCCCCGTGGGTAAGGGTGAGATTCCCGCTTGGAAACACCCTCTGCTAAACAACACTACAAACTTAGCTAAAAAACATAAGTGTGGATAGAAATGTCAAATGCCAAATCCAGATCTAAACAGATCAGAAATAATAATCCAAAGCCTACCTCTATTGTTTCCTTCATCCTCCTTTTATAGTTTATGAACCTTCCTGTTATCACACATAAATTTTTAATTTTTGATTTATAGGGTCACTCATCTAGGTTTCATTTTGTCTCATAAGGTTGATTCATGAAATTGATGAAAATTTCATGAAATGGTATTTATCCTAAGTCTAAAATAGTCCATTGGTAATGTTAGTCAAATCTAGAAAAATCCACCTTAGTTTCACATGCATTGTTTTAAAATTCGTTTTTAGCCACATGTCTGATTTTTCACGATTCCGCAACGAATTCTATGCAAAACAGGTGATTTTCGCTACAAAATCACCTAATAATTATGTAGCAAATCTGTCAAATTTATAACTGAGAACGCTACAAAATCATGTTTTCTACAAAAATGAATGGATGGTGACCTATCAATTATTTTGTGGTTTAGGGTAAAGGTGAGGTCATACAATTGATTTTCATAATCATCCAAGCATGCAAAAGCGTAAATACCACCCATCATTGCTTTCCACTCCCTCATTTGTCATCATTATCTCCACATTTGAATTCCATTTTTAAAAACTATCCCCACCCACCTCTCTGTCATATTTCATTAGAGCTTTGCATGCATAAATCCATTATGACCTCTGAAAATTCTATTCTCACAACAAGCAACTTTCTATTTAGTTTTTCTCCTTGCAGTTTTCACAGTTCAAGAAGGCCAGCACAATGTTAAAAGAGGTAGACATGAATTAGAAGACTAATAAAGGGAGTTTCAGTGGTCTAACCTATAGACATATGTTTGGCCATGGAAGACCCTAGATTTGCAAAGGACTTCATCAAAGCTGGTTGCATGAGATTTTAGAAGAAGATACAAAGGGATTTGTATGTTTTTTGATTGTTTGAGTAGTCAACTTGAAGAGAGGTTTATGGGAAAACATAGGAGAATTATAATAAAATGAGAGAGGTTATTTTCAAGCACAGAACATATTAGTCATCAGTAATTTTTTCCTTCATATATGACTAAATGATTTTCCTAGATTTCTAGAAACAAAGTTCATGAACATTGTGAGTTCTAGTAATCTCATTGCCTTCATCATCCTTAAGATAAATTTTCACCATTTCATCATTCCATCATGTCAAGCTCTGATTACCAATCCCAGAAAACCCATTAGGAGTTCATGCCACTAATTTTTGTCTGTATCTTATCACCTTTGACCCAAATACTCTGTTTATATTTTTTCCTAAACCCCTCACTACTACTTAAGGCCACCAATCAAACAACTCTTTTGTGTCTCCCAAAAATACCCCAAGCATTGATAGTCTCAAAGCTGTCTCTGTAGGCTCTTTAGATAAATCAAGTACATTGGATTTTGGATCTTCAATACATCAGTTTTTCATAAACTATACCTTACACTTGATGAGCCCAAATTCTAGATTTTAGTCCAAAATCCAAGTCCAGGGAACCTTCCACTAGGTCACCTAGGGTTTCACAAGTCATAGGGTGGATTTGGTATCCTTAAAACTCTGTTTTTCCTGTATGAAGAAACTGCATTCAAAGAATAAAGGTACAAGTGACTTTGTCCAAAACTCATCAAAAAGGTCCTTCAAAGAAAGGCCTCCTTGGCCTAGTGCACAAGTCTGCAAAGGATAGCTGCCCTTGCTCACCTTCATGCAAGAGGATCAAGATGGCTATCAACCTAGCAAGAGGTAAGGTACAAAGGAAAACCATCACAAGAATACCATCCACAGAAGAAGAAGGCAACAAGGCATATGCTTGAAAAGAATCAGGGTTTGTGACTGCTTTGGCCAAACAAGGAATCAATACTAGGGCTACAAGGACAGAAGATCACCTCCACACTAGCAAGTGCATATTGAAGATTCTTTAGAAATGATAAATGAGTTTTGAAGGGTTTTAGAGAACTCAGAAGACAAAACTATTTACTTTTCCCTAACAGCGCTATAACCTAGGATTTTGGGAAGAATTCCAAACAGGTCAAATGATGATGATAAAGCCTCCTTCATAATAGTAGATGGCATTCAAAGGGTATCAGTACAAAGGCCCCTCAAAAAGGATCAAAAGGAAAGCAAGCATGAGGTAAAATTGCCCTAGAAGGTAATTATGATAAGCATAGGTTCACTGTTGAAGAAAAGAGGTGTCAAACTCCAAAAAGGACGGTGATCAAAGACAAAGGCTGTGTTGGTACCTGCAAAAATAGAAGTGGCCAAGGGGAAAAGACAAAAATGGTTTAAATTGCTCACCTCTCCCACCAGAGATATATTATTATCAAAGTGGTCAGATGAAAAAATATATCACTGGTCTAAAGAAAAGCAGTAAAGCCTCCAACAATGTTTTCCTTATCAAAGTGTATTCTACAAAAGATAGCTAGTCATGAATGACACTTCTGCAGGACTGTCAAAATGGTTACTTACAGGAAGATTGATAAGGTCAAAACAAACCTAAATGTATCTCATGATGATGACACATCTAAAGACCAAAGTGTTGTTGATTCCAACTGCTAGGGTTTTCACACCAAGAAGTTTTTTACTGTTTCATAGTAAAGACATGACAAAATGTCAGTTCAGGAAGGTAAAAATTTATTCTTTTCAGTCTTTTCACCAAGAAATCAAAGGCATAAAAGATGCAAGGCTGAAAACTCCAAGGAAAAAGTGCCAAAAATGTTCACAGGCTTACTCTCTACAAGTGTTAAAGTTCATGAAAAGGATAAAGTGAAGAAAACCTTCAAAAAAAGGGCACTGATGTCACTGTCTGTCCATTTTCATCAAAAACTTTGTCAAAATAACCTTTTTTCTTTCAAGAAAGGGTTCATGTCTAAAAATATGGGTCAAGGGCACAATTTGAGCGTGTTGAAAAAGCTTGTCAATTTAAAGAGAGCATCAAGATGCTCCAGCAAGGAAAAAAACCATTTTTTTTAGGATCCTACCACCTACAAGACAAAAGGATCAAAAGTCAATGAAAAAGTGAGAAGAGAAAGAAAACATTAGAAAGTGGGTTTTATCTATGAAATTATTTTTCAAAGAGGGTATAAAAGCCTTCCTTCCCTCTCCCCCAACTCATTTGTGTCTTTTCAAAAGAAGAAGAGAGCCGTTGGAAACAAATTTTAGGATTTTCTGCAAATTTGGTTGAAGATTTCAGGCGCTACGCACGGACGGAGGCACTACGCACCGAGCCATTGGCGCTGCTCATAGAGGAGGCAGCTGCAGTTTTAAAATATATTGCACTACGCACTGGAGAGCCGGCGCTATGCACTGGCCAAGGCACTGTGCATAGGCCCAGGATCGGCCTGACTCGTCCGCAAACCCTCCGGAGCTACGCACAAACCGACTAAATTCCTGACTCGACCCGACGTTACGCACAGGAAAGGCCCAATAGGAACAGCCTGTCGGGTGGCACTATGCACCGGGGATTTTTGGTCAAATTTTCTCAAAAAATTTCCAAAATCAAGTGTTTTTGCCTCCAATCCCTTGCACAAAGTTTGAAAAGGTTGGTGGTCCCTCTTCTTGCCCTCAAAATTGATATTTTTATATGCATAATCAAAGGGCAAGTTCAAAAACCTAAACTTGGCAAAACCCTAATCTTCATATCAATAAAACTTTTGACCTTCTAAGGCAAGAATTACCATTTTGAGAGTGATCCTAAGCATAAATACACTCAATGAAAGACAAGCCTCCTCCTAAACTCAGAAATCATTCCTTGATTACTTTATTTTGCCCTCATTTGCTAAAATCTTCCCTCACATCACTCATTTGTCCTCCTTAGACCTAAAGGCTCTCACCAAGCTAAAAATCATTTTGTTCTAGATCAACTACTATGTCTAGGGAAGAGATCAATACTAGTAGTGGTGAAGGCCAAAGGCCTATCAAGCCAAAACACAATGGAGGAAGGGTTAACAGGTTTGAGCCTTTAGATACCATTCAAATCACCTCTTCTCCCATGATCCTTGCATTTTTTCAAGATGTTGGATGCTACCAGTTCTGTGAGATGGTTAAACAGGTCCAAAACCACTCAAAGTTGACTAGGTTGTTCATTCTCAACCTACAAAACCACCAGGTCAACCTAGTAGGAGTAAAATTTGAATTATCATCCAAATCCATTTTTGAAGCCACAGGAATGCCTGATATTGGTGAGAGATGGATCAAGTAGAAGAAATGGGACTTAAGCTACAATGAGGCCTTCCTCAAACCTTGTCATCAACAGGGCTGCAAGGTTGTTTTCCCCTTCTCCCACCTTCTAGAGAGATATGCTCTACTGATGAGGTAGATCATCAAGTACTTCACTTGTGAGGGGAGGTACTCCAAGATTTATTCATATCACATAAGGCTGCTAATGCACTTCACCAGGGTTAAATTGCTAAACCTACCATACTATCTTGACTGGGGCATTGACAAGATGGCTTCAGTAGTCAAGAAAAGGAGTTATGCCCATCAAATGCAAAGCCTTTTCCACCACTCCTTGGTTAAGATGATTTTTTTGTTCCAGCTTGAGTAGCAGGGAATCCCTTCGGAAGTTTTTATCTCACATGATGTATTTGAAAATCCCCAAGCCTTGATTCATAAAAAATTCCCCTCCACTTCACACTCACTTACCTCCACTCCTCCATCACCTCCACCTATGCCTTCTCCACAAGGAAACATACCTCTTTCCTCTTCTCCTGATGCATCAAGTGAAGATAATGATAGTGGTAATGGTGAATAAGGAGGTGGTAGTTGTAATAAGGAACAAACGGATGACAGTGGAGATGAAGAAGACATTGGGGTAGAGGCAAAGTTTAATGAGGAAAAATATGATGATAGCAATAATGAGGAAGAAGATGATGGCAATATCCATGAAGAACAAGCAAATGATAGTGGAGAAGAGGAAAACAGTGGTGAATTGGAGGAAAATAGTGATGGGGATGATACAAATGAATCACTCCAAAGTACAGAAAAAGGTATCGCTTATGATGAACAAGATGAAGACCAAGAGGATAATGAAGAAAATGATGAATATGATAGTCAGCAAGAAAGTGCACAGGACAACCAAGAGAAGAATGTACATGAGCATAACAGTGAGCCTAGTCTTAGTGCAAACACTAACAATATAAATGAAGATGATGAAATTGAAGAAACAGAGGGAGATGATGAGGAAATAGAAGAATAAGAACAAGTAGATAATGAGGTTGAAACAGATTTTGAAAAGGTAGGTAGTGATCAAGGCAATAGCACAAATAAAACAGTGAGTGATGAGCAAGGCAGCCAAGGAAATAGTCATGACAATCATGACAGCTGTCATGACTGTCATGACACTAATTAGTCTCTAAATGACAAAGAGAATCAAAGTGATAGTGCAGGGAGTGATAAAGAAGGGGACATTAATGAAGGACATAACCAAAGAGAGGCAAGTGAAGAAGATAATGATCAATTTGAAGGCCAATATAGCAACATAGAAGACAGTGAGGAAAATGAAGATGATAGTGATGTTGAAGGTCAAGAAAGCAGTGACCCAATGGGGCATGAGGTGACTCATGAAAGCCATGGAAAAGATGAAGGAGCTTGTGACAACACCAAAGGTCATACAAATTATGGAAACACTGTCAAAACTACCATTATCACCCCTCTCACATGCACATACCACAGAGGAAAAAGAGATGTGTTTGCTACCTCAAAAAGGCAAAGGGCCATCTCTTCTCCAGCTATCAGGCCAAATGAAAAAGGCAAGGAAAATATGCAAAGAGGCGAGGAGTAGGTAAAGGTGAGGAGGAGTAAGAGAATAAAGAAAACCAATTACGAGCCTCAATTCATTAATATAGATAGTGACAATGCAACAAAGAGATGACCACTCGAATGCTACTCTTGACCAAAGATGCACAACTTAGGGAGTGGGAAAGATATTTTGAGATGGCACAAATTGTCATTTAGTATTACAAAGAGGAGCAAAAACACTTCAAGAAGGTAAAGAGAGGCCTTGCTTTCCAAAAGAAAATGACCAAGCACTATGCAAAGAATAACATGCTTGCTTGTTCCAAACTAAAGGAGGCCCTCATGGAGATAGAAAATCTAAAAAGGGGAAAAATTCATGATAGCCTTGGCGCTTTTTCTGAGGCTTCTCAACAGGTGGTCAAGGCCTCTTGAGGGACCTCTCCACCAATTTTGGGCCAAATTGAACAAAATTTTGGTTTTTTGAAATTTTGAGTCCTCTATGCGCAACATCCTAGGTGCTACGCACAAATGTGGTGCATCCGCAGCTTGAAAAATTTATATTTTTGGATTCCTCACATCACCAGTAGTCTTCTCACAAAATTTCAGATCATTTGGAGCAGTTTTGACCCCACAAAAGGTCAAAAAACATCAGAATTTTGACCTTTTTGCCTCATTTTCAGACCAGGTGTTGCGCACAGAGAAGTGTTGGGAGAATTGGTTTTTGTATAGGTAAATGGAATCTTATCATGAAAACTCAAGCATTTATAGAAATTATACTCATCAGGCTTTCCAACGAGCCATCACAGAGCCAAATACCGCATCGGGAAGGGGTCAAAAACTCAGCCACAAAAGACCCTATTTTTTGCTGAAGTGGCACTGCGCATAGAGACTGTCTAGTGTGTTTTGGACCAAAAGCCAAAAAAATAAACTCATTTATTGCAAATAGATATTTTTGAGTTTTTAAGGAAAAACACTCTATAATTATGTGCAAAAGTTATTTTGGCATTTATCTCTTAGGATATCATGTGCCTTGGGCCTTGCATGGTCTCTTGGCCATAAATGGCATTTATGGTTAAATTTGACATTTTCCTACCACATTTAGGGTTTTAGTCCTCCTTTGATCCATGAATAGAGCATTAGTCCCCTATGTATTTTTTTGGCATTTGATGAGCTTGAAGAGCAATATACATGGTTTTATGAGCTTGGAGAAGAAATTGGTTTTGTGAAGTGGATGAATGGCTTGTTTGGCTTGATGATGGAGAAGCTTGTTTGCAGGATTCCTTAGCTTGGTTAATGGTGATTTGTTCTTAATTTGTTCATGTTTTCTTGTTATCATTATGTTTCCTCCTTCTTGGTTTCTATAAATCAGAAAAGTATAGGTTGAGACATGATCTTTGAGGCACCTCAGTCCTCCTATTTATTATAGCTTTGATGTTTTCCTCTGTTTGGTCATCTTAAGGAATTCTTGATTGCTCCTCAGGTCCACCAAAACTTGTTTTTGTTTCATGTATGGTTAGTATGCTAGTTTACAAGTATTATTCACGGTATGCCCTACTTATTTGAAGCTTTCAAAACCATATCTTGAAACCTTTCTTTGGAATATTGTTTGCTAGGTTAAGTCAAAGAGGTCTCGTTCGATCTTGCCCTTTTTCCATGCCTACCAACTTGTTTCAGAGTTCTCAGTAGCTTGATATATAATGTTTAGGAGTTCCCTCTTCATAAATTGAGTTATTTTTCCTATCTTATATGTTTTCCCAAAATCTGAAGGTGAATTTAATAAAGTTAGAAGCTCTTATGCTTTCTATGTTTCACTGGAATGTTTATCTTGGATATTTATTAGTTTAAGTATTTTTCATTGAGATTAATGGTTTGCCGTAGCTCATGAGTTGTAGCTTTTAACTATATGTATTTAAGACCTCTTAGTCTTTCCAAAATTTGATGGTCACTCCACGTCATACATCACCAAGGATCCATTAACCTTGCTAAATTGGCCCTGCAACACACTCAGTTTCATCATTTAGACACCCATGACTTTCATTGACTCCATAGCCCAATGGCTTTGACAGACTCTCACTCCACCTATTCCACTTGACCATCTTACCCAACCAAAACAATCAACAAACCATACACTTAATAACTAGCCTAAAATCGAAACCCTAGAGAAAAAATAACACATCCTTTGCACCCAATAGAGAGATCCCTCTCTGAGTCTAGGAAGGCTAGGTCCTAGGACTCCAAAGACTGGTTCCAAGTTACCCTGTCGTTTGGTCTACCAATTTTCCAAATCACGGGACCCTAACATTATGGCAATCACGGTGGGAATTTCCGAGTTAGTGACAATCTAAGTATTCCTTAGGACTTCAGAATCCATTGTTAAAGAGTATCTAGTGATTAATCTGCCACCTCATCGCCACACTAACATTCTCGCGATCACGGTGGGACCTTCTCAGTAAGTTCATGCTTAAACTTTCCTTAAAATATTCAGAAACCCTTGACTGATATTATCTGGCGGTTTATCTGCCACCTCATCGCCAGACTAACATTCTGGTGATCACAGTGGGACCTTCTGAGTCAGTGACAAAAAAATTACCCCTTAGGAATTCAGATACACTTATCAAATCATTGATAATTTAAACCATCAGCCATAGAGTAGCCTCTATTTGTTTCACCATCCTAGCAAAATGATGACTCAGTTACAGGAAACTCTTACAAACCTTAAAGTTATAAAATAAAACTCAGAAAACCCCAAAACACCCTTAGATTGGTTTCTTGTCAGTTATTGGTGGTGGACCATAAACATACATTCTTAAAACAACAAAAAATATCCACCTGGTGACTCCACTAGCCTCTAGTAGGCCTATTACTTCATTAACACTCATTTAAATTCCTATATTGGTTTCACACCAACCCTAAGAAGGTTATGGACCCACTTATATACTGTAAGAGTTTACCAAGCATTAAGAGAGGCCAGCCTTCCGAAAACAGTACTAAAACTTTCAGCCTCTCTGAATTTTGAAATTTGAAATCTGGCTTCACATAGGATCAGTACTGGATCTCATCTAGACCCAAACCCTCCCAACATAGTTGATGACCCAGAGAATATTTTGTGGCAAACTTCTAGATTTGGAGACTTAACCACTGTTAGGACCATCGATAGAGCGAGCTCTGTACCTGAACATCTTACAACTTTACAAGATCCCTAGTTTGACTTGCACCATACAAAGAACCTCTTCAAAAACATGTCTCAAATTGATATTGACCAAACTAACCTTGAACCCTTAGATTTGCAGCAGAGTTCTAGTAGAGAAGCCTCTCCTTCCACAACACCTTACTTTCAGCTTCTCCAACACTTCAACTCTTTCCATACCAAGTCTACTCAAAATCAGTTTGTTGGTCCAAGAACTTCCACCACACCCATCCATACCACCACTGTGCAGACCAATCCACTTCATAATACTTCTCATTTCACCAACCCTCTGCTTGTAAATCCTCCATTAGCTCCGATCATTGGAGTTGGTATGCACCCTTGGTTTTACCTCAGCCTTTAGTGCCTTTGCCAAATGACAATTAGTCCAAAATCGCTCATTTCACAGGGGTTGAATCCATTACTACCCAACAACATGTAGATAGGATCAATGATGCTTTTGATTTCATGGAGATAGAATAAGAAACCATTAATATGAGGATATTTGCATAAATCTTAGGGGGAGACGCCAAAAAATGGTTAAAAGCATTAACTCCTAATTCAATACATGATCTCACTTCCCTGTACCAAACTTTCATAAACAAGTGGGAAGTCAAGAAACCCCCCCCCCCCCCCCCCCAAAAATCCCGATTGAATATAAAAATCTTAAAAGGAATGTAGGGGAAAGTGTGCAAGACTATTGCACCAGGTTTAATAGTGTCTACAATTCCCTCCCACCTCACATGAAACCTCCATAAGGCCTAACACTAGTGAAATTCCCTGAAGGTTTTGACCCCAAAGTGACTTTCCAATTAATAGAAAGAGACTCTGAAACCTTAAAAAGAAATGAAAAGAGAAACAATTAGTGCAGAGGTTAACTTGATTGAAAAGAGAGCCAGGTTGAAATCAGAAAAGAGAGTAACCTACAAGGATGAAACCATGCCCTCAACCTCTTCTTCTGAAACCAAAATGTACAGCCAAATGATAACTATGGAGAGAATGATAGAAAGGATAAATTTGAATGAAAGGACACCTCCTAGGCAAAACCAAGCTAATACCCAAAACAGAAATAGAGCTCAGAACTTTAGAAGAGACACTCCTCAAATCAAACCAAGGTAAAGTTTTCAACAAATCAGACCCCCATTTCCAAAAAACTGTGTAGATGAAGAAGAAGGAGACATTATAGAACCTGAAGAAAATCATATAAATCTAATAGTTTATGATAATGAAGATGATGTTTTTCTCATCGAAGACGAACAAGGTTTCTTTTCCTCAGATCAAAAAGACACTAACTATGAGGATTATGAAGACTACCGCTTGGGTTTTGAAAATGCCATCATGGAAATCCATAAGAAATATGATCTTAGGAGAAAAAAGTTCCTAGATTCAGCCAAGAAAGATGAAATAGATACTGCTATTCAGAAAGTACCTGAAAACACCCCTAAGAAAACAATAGAAAATTTCAACACCATGGCTACGAAAGCTGAAACAAACAAAGGAAAAATCAGCCAGCCAAACAAAGACCTTAGCTATCCTGGTACCTCCACCAGTTACCCTGAGAAAACCATTTTGTCTAAAGCTCCAAATCAGGATCATCAGATTAAAAATGTGGAAAAGTTCATGACTGATAAATATATCCAAAACAATAGTACCTTTCATTTTTTAGGGAGAGATTTCCAAAATCAAGATAAATATGCCCCTCACTGAACTGGTTACTCAAACAAAGTATAGGTCTCAGATGTTGAAGGTACTAAACATATGAAATGATGCTAACACTTTGCACTTGGCTGATGACACACCTGAGTTGTTGTTTGGACCCAAAATAGAAGGAAAGTATCAGGAAGGAGCCATTCCCCCTTTCTATATCAGCTTAAACATACATGAAAAAATCTTACATAATGCCATGCTGGATTCCGGTGCCTCGCACAATCTCATGCCAAAGGTTGTGATGGAGAGGTTAGGCCTAGAAATAACTAAACCTTACAAAGACCTATACTCCTTCGATTCGAGTAGGGTCAAATTTTTGGGCCTGATCAAGGACCTTTTTGTCAACTTGGCACAAGTGCCTGCTAAGAATTTAGTCATGGACATAGTAGTGGCAGATATTCCTCCCAAGTATGGCATGCTTTTATGCAGATCTTGGGGAGCCAAACTTCACGAGAACCTTCAACTAGATATGTCCTATGCTACCATCCTTGTTTTAAATCAGACAAGGAGATTATACCGAGAGTCACATATGAAGTATATGGTTAGCAGTCATGACAGGCTAGACAATACTCCTCTTTATTCTATTCACTCAGATCTTGATTCTTTCATCTTATATAATGAGGAAGACATTTATGATCAGGTATATAAGGTTGAAACACATCAAGACACATTACAACAGCCAAACCCATATCTACATGAAGAACTCAACATGTAGAACTATTGCAACCCTGAACAAACACATAGTGATAAAACTAAACTTGAATTACTACAAACTCAAAATGAAATCTCAAAACCAAGAGTCAACTTAGAATATGAATCGGGGTGCTCTGAGAGAGGAAAAATCTCAGAAACACAACTATTCCCTTTTACCGACCCTAAAGTACTAAAATAGCCTCACAAAACAAAAATATTGGGGAATCTAAGGCAACAGAGTCTTATGTTCTTACTCTATCTAGACACCTTATTATCAGAAAATTTTTTCTCTTCAGAAACGCTGTTGACTCTCACTGATGTTGCCATGAATCCTAAAGG
The DNA here is from genome assembly GCA_034641835.2 of Pinus albicaulis. NCBI lineage: Eukaryota > Viridiplantae > Streptophyta > Pinopsida > Pinales > Pinaceae > Pinus > Pinus albicaulis. Next base: position 960,177,651 of record CM076584.1, read on the forward strand.
GGTGTCTATTGAAACTGATATAGAGGAATACAATGTAGGTAACCTAAGAATGCCCAAGTTAATTAAGTTGTCCAAAGCTTTGTCATTACTCACAAAACTCAAATACTTAAGGTTATGCAAGAAGTTTCAGGATTCTCTTATATATAGAAGTAAAGTCTCAAAGCCCGATGACATAGACATTGTTTAAAAGAGGACTTTTTCCTAGAAGAACTATGAAACCTTTGGGAAAATTCTATCACAAATAAAGAAAACCAAAGGATGCAGAATATATATGGACTTAGACACTTAGGAAAAGCCTCCATGGAGTCTAAATACCCTTTTCCCAAGATAAATCATCCTATGCCAAGAATACTAATTTCTAACAAGGTGACATTGATTGCTAGTGTTTCAGTTTTTCATGAGATGATGCCACTTCAAATCAATCAACACAAAGACATTTTCAAAGTTCCTTGGAAATACTACATGCTTGACCAAATTTTTCCTGGAATAAGGAATGTTGAAGACCCCTTCCAAGAGGCCATGCCACCTGTTACCAAAATTTTTACTATGATATACATTGATGACTTTGTCATTTGTTTAGGAGTTGATGAAGAATGCCTTCTTCAACTAAACAGTTTCTTTCATAGAAACAATGTTTGGAAACAAAAATCAAAGAAGAAATATAAAGGAGAACTTGGCATGTTTGAAAATTTTTGGCAGAAATCTTGTACCATGGCCTCAAAAATAGACAGCCATGTTCCTTATCTACAAGAGCTAAATGAAAAAGGATTGGTGGATGATCTTGTGGATGACAGGGTAATGAAATACCATGGCCATTTAGGGTCTTAGTTGGAATTTATCATTCATTATACATACCACTGTTTGATGAAAATATATTAAGAGAAATCACCAAAAAAAATACAAAATAAAAAAATGGAAAAGAGGGAAGATTGAAAAGAGGTAAAGCCCCATACCCAAAAAATAGAACTACTGAAAGTGTGTAAGACTAAATACCACTACTAGTACATAAAGAAGTCTTGTTTCAGTCATCTAGCCGAATCATGGCTGAAACATGTTTTAAATTTATTTTTGATAAGTTAGTGAAAGATAGTTGGTCAAATTATTCAAGCTTGACTTATCAAAAGATAGATTATGGAAGAAAGATGCTGGTTCCACATGCTTAAAACAGAACCAAGGAGAAAAATAGGGATGAATAGCAAACAATGTGTCCTAGCCCTGATTTTTCTAGTCTTATTTTGTACAAAAATAACATTTGTGTGTAGCTTGTTCTTATTCCACAATGATCATGGTAAGTCAGATTGTCTAATCCTAATTTAACCATGTTTATAGCTTAGTGAATGAATCCCGTCAAAGAGTTTAACCTTGAAAATTGAATAGTCTAGGTAGAGAATCAAAGGAGTTCATTAGCATAATCTGAACTCCAGGAAGAAATAAGATAGAAGTAGATAATTTGTTTTTCTTTCAAAAGAAAAAATGTCAAGGGTTGGCTAGTCCAAATGCACCCAAAGAAGAAAAATGTTAGGAAAGTAGGTTGGGTAGGTAGAGATGAAGTTGAGCTAATCATATTTTTCAGATTATTGAAATCATAGCTTCAAGCAAGCATCATCAGGAGAAAAGAGGTAAAAATCTGCCGAATGGATGAGGCACTAGTCTCCATAAAACCATTAATCTGAAGTTCTGGACACCTCCTGAAAAGGAGCTACCCTCCCCAAGTGGAGTAGCTAGTCATCAATGATTTTTTCCTTCATATATGAATAATTATTTCCATAGATTTCTAGAAACAAAGTTCATGAACATTGTGAGTTCTAGAAATCTCACAGGCTTCATCATCCTTAAGATAATTTTTCACTATTTCGTCATTCCATCATGTCAAGCTCTACTTACCAATCCGAGAAAACCCATTAGGGGCTCATGCCACTCATTTTTGTCTGTATCTTATCACCTTTGACCCAAATACTCTATTTTTGTTTTTGCCTAAACCCCTCACTGCTACCAAAGGCCACCAATCAAACAACTATTTTGTGTCTCCCAAAAATACCCCAAGCATCGATAATCTCAAAACGGTTTTTGTAGGCTCTTTAGATAAATCATGTACATTGGATTTTGGATATTCAATACATCAGTTTATCATAAACTTTATCTTACACTTGATGACCCCAAATTCTAGATTTCAGCCCAAAAGCCAAGTCCAAGGAACCTTCCACTAGGTCACCTAGGGTTTCACAAGTCACAGGGTGGATTTGGTATCCTAAAAAATCTTCTTTTCCTGTATGAATAAACTAAATTCAAAGAAGAAAGGAACAAGTGAATTTGTCCAAAACTCATCAAAAATGTCCTTCAAAGAAATGCCTCCTTGGCCTAGTGCACAAGTCTGCAAGGGACAACTGCCCTTGCTCACCTTCATGCAAGAGGATCAAGATGGTCATCAGCCTAGCAAGAGGTAAGGTAAAAGGGAAAACCATCACAAGAAGACCATCCGCAGAAAAAAAAGGCAGCAAGGCCTATGCTTGAAAAGAATCAGGGTGTGTGACTGCTTTGGCCAAACAAGGAATCAATACTAGGGCTACAAGGACAGAAGATCACCTCCACACCATCAAGTGCACATTGAAGATTCTTTAGAAATGATAAATGAGTTTTGAAGGGTTTTAGAGAACTAAGAAGACAACACTATTTAATTTTTCCTAACATCCCTAAAACCTAGGAGTTTGGGAAGAATGCCAAATAGGTCAAATGATGATGATAAAGCCTCCTTCATAACAAAATATGGCATTCAAAGGGTATCAGTACAAAGGCCCCTCAAAAAGGATAAAAAATAAAGCAAGCATGAGGTAAAAATTCCCTAGAAGGTAATAATGATAAGCATAGGTTCATTGTTGAAGAAAAGAGGTGTCAAACTCCAAAAAGGATAGTGATCAAAGGCAAAGGTTGTGTAGGCACCTGCAGAAACAAAAGTGGCCAAGGGGTAGACACAAAAATGGTTTAAATTTATCACCTCTCCCACCAGGGATATATCATTATCAAAGTGGTCTAAGGAACAAATATATCACTGGTCTAAAGCAAAGCAGTAAAGCCTCCAACAATGGTTTCCTTATCAAAGTATATTCTGCAAAAGATAGCTAGCCATGAATGATACTTCTGTAGAATTGTCAAAATGGTTACTTATAAGAAGATTGATAAGGTCAAAACAAGCCTAAATGTATCTCATGATGATGACACATCTAAAGACCAAAGTGCTGTTGATGCCAACTATTAGGGTTTTCACACCAAGAAATTTTTTACTGTTTCATAGTAAAGACATGACAAAATGTCAGTTTAGGAAGGTAAAAATTTCTTCTTTTCAGTCTTTTCACCAAGCAATCAAAGGCATAAAAGATGCAGGGCTGAAAAATCCAAGGAAAAAGTGCCAAAAATGATCACAGGCTTACTGTCTACAAGTGTTGAAGTTCATGAAAAGGATAAAGTGAAGAAAACCTTCAAAAAAGGGCACTAATGTCATTGTCTGTCCATTTTCATCAAAAATTTTGTCAAAATAACCTTTTTTCTTTCAAGAAAGGGTTCATGTCTACAACTATGGTTCAAGGGCACAGTTTGAGCATGTTTAAAAATCTTGTCAATTTTAAGAGAGCATCAAGATGCTCCAACAAGGCAAAAAACCATTTTTTTTAGGATCCTGCCACCTACAGGACAAAAGGATCAAAAGTCAGTGAAAAAGTGAGAAGAGAAAGAAAACATTAGAAAGTGGGTTTTATCTATGAAATTATTTTTCAAAGAGGTTATAAAAGCCTTCCTTCCCTCTCCCACAACTCATTTGTGTCTTTGCAAAAGAAGAAAAGAGCCGTTGGAATTTTTTTTTAGGATTTTCTGCAAACTTGGTTGAAGTTTTCAGGAGCTACGCATCGACGGAAGCGCTATACACTGAGCCGTCGGTGCTGCGTACAGATGAGGTAGCTGCAGTGTTAAAATACAATGCGCTATGCACCAGCCAAGGCGCTGCGCACAGGCCCAAGATCGGCCCGACTTTCCCGCAAACCCTCTGGCGTTGTGCATAGATCGATGAAATGGCCAACCTGACCTAACGCTATGCACAGGAAAGGCCTAACAGGAATGACCTGTCTGATGGCGCTACGCATTAGGGATTTTTGGTCAAATTTGCTCAAAAAATTGCCAAAATCAAGTTTTTTTGCCTCCAAGCCCCTGCACAAAGTTTGAAAAGGTTGGTGGGCCCTCTTCTCACCCTCCAAATTGATATTTTTACATGCATAATCAAAGGATAAGTTCAGAAACCTAAACTTGGCAAAACCCTAATCTTCATGCCAATCAAACTCTTGACCTTCTAAGGCAAGAACTACCATTTTAAGAGTGATCTTGAGAATAAATACACTCAATGCAAGATAAGCCTCCTACTAAACTTTGAAAGCATTCCTTGGTTACTTCATTTTTCCCTCATTTGTTAAAATCTGCCCTCACATCAGTCATTTTTCCTCCTTACACCTAAAGGCTCTCACCAAGCTAAAAATCATTTTGTTCTAGATCAACCACTGTGTATGGGGAAGAGATCAGTACCAATAGTGGTGAAGGCCAAAAGCCTATGAAGCCAAAACAAAAGGGAGGAAGGGTTAACAGGTTTCAGACTTTAGATACCATTCAAATCACCTCTTCTCCCATGATCCTTGCATGTTTTCAAGATGACATATGCTATCAATTCTGTGAGAAGGTTAAACAGGTCCAAAACCACTCAGAGTTTACTATGTTGTTCGTTCTCAGCCTACAAAACCACCAGGTCAACCTAGCAGGAGTAAAATTTGAATTATCATCCAAATCCATTTTTGAAGCCACAAGAATGCCAGATATTGGTGAGATATGGTTCAAGTAGAAGAAATTGGACTTAAGCTACTATGAGCCCTTCCTCAAACCTACTCATCAACAGAGCTGCAAGGTTGTTTTTCCCTTCTCCCACTTGCTAGAGAGATATGCCCTACTGATGAGGCGGATCATCAAGTACTTCACTTGTGAGGGGAGGTACTCCAGGATTTATTCATATCACATAAGGCTGCTAATGCACTTCACCAGGGTTAAATTGCTAAACCTACCATACTATCTCTACTAGAGCATTGACAAGATGGCTTTAATAGTCAAGAATTGGAGTTATGCCCATTAAATGCAAAGCCTTTTTCACCACTCCTTGGTTAAGATGATTGTTTTGCAGTAGCTGGAGCAGCAGGGAATCCCTTGGGAAGTTTTTATCTCACATGATGTATTTGCAAATCCCCAAGCCTTCATTCAGCAAAAATTCCCCTCCACTTCACACTCACTTACCTCCACTCCTGCATCACCTCCACCTATGACTTCTCCACAAGGAAAACTACCTCTTTCTCTTCTCCTAATGCATAAAGTGAAGATAATGACAGTGGTAATGGTGAACAAGGAGGTGGTAGTAGCAATAAATAATAAACAGATGAAAACGAAGATGAAGAAGACACTGGGGCAGAGGAAGAGTTTAATGAGGAAAAAGATGATGACATTAGTAATGAGGAAGAAGATGATGGCAATAGCCATGAAGAACAAGCAAATGATAGTGGAGAAGAGGAAAATAGTGATGAATTGGAGGAAAAAAATGATGGGGATGATATAAATGAATCACTCCCATGTACAAAAAAAGGTATTGTTAATGATGAACAAGATGAAGAACAAGACGATAATGAAGAAAATGATGAATATGACAGCCAGTAAGAAAGTTCACATGACAGCCAAGAGAAGAATGTACATGAGCATAAAAATGAGCCTAGTCTTAGTGCAAACACTGAAAATATAAATTAAGATGATGAAATTGAAGAAATAGAGGGAGATGATGAGGAAATAGAAGACCAAGAACAAGCAGATAATGAGGCTGAAATAGATTTTGAAGAGGGAGGCAGTGACCAAGGAAATAGCACAGATAAAATAGTCAGTGATGAGCAAGGCAGCCAAGGAAATAGTCATGACAGTCATGACAGCTGTCATGACTGTCATGACACTAATCAGTCTCTAAATGACAAAGAGAATCAAAGTGATAGTGCAGGGCGTGATAAAGAAGGGGAAATTAATGAAGGACATAACCAAAGTGAGGCAAGTGAAGAAGATAATGATCAATTTGAAGGACAATATAGCAGTATAGAAGACATTGAGGAAAATGAAGATGATAGTGATGATGAAGGTCAAGAAAGTAGTGACCCAATGGTGCATGAGGTGACTCATGAAAGCCATGGAAAATATGAAGGAGCTTGTGACAACACCAAAGGTCATAAAAATGATGGAAACACTGTCAAAACTACCATTATAACCCCTCTCACATGCACATACCACAGAGGAAAAAGAGATGTGTTTGTTGCCTCAAAAAGGCAAAGTGCCATCTCTTCTCGAGCTATTAGGCCAAATGAAAAATGCAAGGAAAATATGCAAAGGGGTGAGGAGCAGGTAAAGGTGAGGAGGAGTAAGATAATCAAGAAAACCAATTAAGAGCCTCAATTCATTGATCTAGACAGTGACAATGACGACAAAGAGATGACCACTCGAATTCTACTCTTGAACAAAGATGCACAACTTAGGGAGTGGGAAAGAGATTTTGAGATGGCACAACGTGTCATTCATTATTACAAAGAGGAGCACAAGCACTTCAAGAAGGTAAAGAGAGGCCTTGCTCTCCAAAAGAAAATGACCAAGCACTATGCAAAGAAAAACATGCTTGTTTGTGCCAAACTAAATGAGGCCCTCATAGAGCTAGAAAACCTAAAAAGGGAAAAAATGCATGATAGCCTTGGATTTTTAGCTGAGGCTTCTCAACAGGTGTTCAAGACCTCTTGAGGGACCTCTCCACCAATTTTGGGCCAAATTGAACAAAATTTTGTTTTTTTTTTTTAAATTTTGAGGCCTCTGTGCACAGCACCCTAGGCGCTACACAAATATTTGGTGCATCCTCAGCTTACAAAATTTACATTTTTGTATTCCTCACGTCACCAGTAGTTTTCTCACAAAATTTTAGATCATTTGGAGCAGTTTTGACCCCCCAAAAGGTCAAAAAAATCAAAATTTTGACTTTTCTGCCTCATTTTCAGACCAGGTGCTGCGCACAGAGAAGTGTTGGGTGAATTGGTTTTTTGATAAGTAAATGAAACTCATCAAGAAAAATCAAGAATTTCTAGAAATTAGACTCATCAGGCTTTCCAACGAGCCATCACAGAGCTAAATCCGACATTGGGAAGGGGTCGAAAACGCAGCCACAAAAGGCCCTATTGTCTACTGAAGTGGTGTTGCGCACAGAGACTCTCTAGTTTGTTTTGGACCAAAAGTCAACAAAACACATTCATGTATTGAAAATAGATATTTTTGAGTTTTTTGAGGCAAAACACTCTAGAATTAGGTGCAAATATTTATTTTGGCATTTATTTCTTAGGATATTGTGTGCCTTGGGCCTTGCATGGTCTCTTGGCCATAAATGACAATTATGGTTAAATTTGACATTTTCCTACCACATTTAGGGTTTTAGTCTTCCTTTGCTCCATAAATAGAGCATGAGGTATTATAGCATCATTTTTCACCCTCATGTGATTAATGATTGTCTCTTTGGCGTTAGTCACCCTTTCCCCCCAGAATTGAACAAATTCACAAAAAACAGTGTCTGAAATCCCATACGCGATTATGCCTAGCCTTTTCCGCGTATATACGAGATTTCATTCATACTTTTCCACGTATGCCATTTAAATCATTAAAAAATATATAAAATCCTTATTTTCGAGGTTGGTTGATGGCTATTCCTGTAATTCAACCACCCCAGCCCATGGCCCAATTGTTTCCAATTGCTGAAACTACTTTGAGGGAGTATAAAAGCCCCTCATGTGTATGGCCTAAGGGAGAGAGAAAATTATAGATATTATATTCTGTTGGAGCCCTATTTCAAGTTTGATATTCCTGTGCCTCCTGCACTTCCTAGGTATATTCAGGAAACCCTTGTTTCCTTGAGATGATAATCATCCTATATGACATCTTGTGTGCACACATCTTGGAAGAATCCTAGCGAGGTAAGGGTTGGACGGATCCAGAGGACGGTCTACTCGAAGGCTGTGGAAGGATTTAGGTGATCTCTCGTCTTTCTATTATTGTACATGCCATTTATAATGAGAAGAACCATCTTGTTCCCGAATATTCACGTGTTTATATCTCTTTATATATGTGTAAATATTTTTAATTGAACATCGAGTATTGTTTACATGATATTATACATGAGTTACTCTGACATCTAGGAATAATATATGTTGTACAACTAGTACTTCATGTTCGTTCTTTCTTGATTTCCAGGTTACGAAGCACGAAGGGTTGCTGGGGGTTTGCACCCCACGAGATCCACATCAAACATTGGACTTTCGGGTAAGTTATGCAACTTGTTAAATATAGTTTTCAGCATAAAATATAGGTTAAGTGAGTCCTTCTTGAATGGTATGCCCCTGATCTGTGAAGGTTGCTGACCCAAAAAGCTTTAGGGAGTTATTTCCCAAAACAGAAATGGCGACTCCACTAGGGACCACATTCTTGTGATTTCCATTTTGGGTTGATTCATCTGTATTGAAGGTTCCCAACAGCTTCAATCATTTTTTCCAGTTCAGCGAATTTTTTTTTTCAGTCAGACTAAGCCCTGGTCTCTTGATCAGGCTTGACCTTTTTTATTTTGCTTATTTACTTTTCCATACGTGGTTTTTATTTTGCGCATTGCGTATATACGTTTTTTTGTGTAAAGGAACCCGCGAATATGCGAGTTTCCTTTACCACAGTCACATATGCACACTTGTTGTAAAGTTGGTAAAGCGCGTATGTTTGAGTAAATTTTGAAATTTTTGGTTTTAAGATTTTTTGGTCTTGTTTGGCTGTAGTGGCTTGTTCCTGTAGTATGTTTGAAGTCTCTAGACTGTGTCTAAAGTGGTTTCATACCCGTTTCTCTCTTAATTGTCTGAAGACCAGATCATTTGGTGAAATATTTGTTTATTGTGCTTGCAATTGAGGCTTGAGCACCAAGATATTTTTCTGAAGATTCTTGGCTGTTCTGAGCATTCAGGACAGAGAGATTCTGCTCATTTTCTCTTTCCTAACTTTATGAGTTGCTTTGCATCTTGATTTTTTCGTGTTTTTGCATTTGGTTTTCTTGATTTCATCGACTAGGTCTTGTTGCAATTTTCGAAGAGTCTCTTTTTGATTCTTTGGAGTTTGAGTTTGCAGCAAGTTTATGCTATTTTACTAAGTTGATTTGTTGAGTTTCTTGTCTTCCTATTGCTCATACAAGTATTGCTATGAGAGTAGCACAGTTGGCTTAGGGAATTTTGTTGAAGTTTTTCTTGAGATTCAAAGTTTTCTTGACTCAGTAATTGGACAGTTTCTTGGTCTTTTTGAAGTCTCTTTTCTTTATAAAAATAAAAAAACAAAAAAAAAAACATTTTTGTTTCCCATTTTTTTTTTTTGGTTAATGGTTTCCTTTCATCTTTTAAAGCCTTGTTGAAGTATTTATTCTTCAGTTCTTGACTTGATTAGGAAGGGAGCCTTCTTTTGATTTCATTCTGTTATGTCAAGTATGATTTTGTTATGTCAAGTATGAATTTAGCGTCTTTATACATTGAATTTCTGATTTGGAACTAGATTGGTTGACCGCAAAAAAGTGATTGAACCTTGGTTTCATTAGAGATTTCTCTTTGCTTTCTTAGATCTAACATCTTAGGATTTTCATGCCATTAAAAATTTGCATTAGGTGCACATAAGCATATTAGTATTTTTTCGCAACTTTCTAAGGTGTGTGAAGTCTGGTTATCTGAAAAGAAAAATATAAAAAGTAGTCTCGTAGAACCTGTGTAGAAATCACTCTTCATCGAAAGGAAATCGGTGCGTCTTCATATAGTTTGGTTTTTATTGGTTTCTTGTTGCATCATACAAACATCATCGGTTTCACTTCCATATGCCCTTGACATAAAATAAAAGCCAATTAAAATAAGCAATATAATTTAAAAACAACTAGCAATTTTTGTATTAAGTGTCATACATCAACTAGCTAGGTTTTAGGGCCTTGGATTAGGTGAGTGGAGAGTTAACTCTCCAAGGAAGCTTAGATTTTGAAACATAGAAATTTATTAATGAATGAAATCCAACACCATTAGGTGGACTGGGAAAGCTCTTCTCCGGAGAGTCAAGCACGAGGGAAAGTGCCGACAGAGAATAGAGATACCCCTTCTTAGATTTGCTAAACCTTGACCTAAGATCGTTCTGCCTGACTGCTGATATGGATTGGAGTCCTTAGTTGCCCATCCTAGGTATCACACAGGTGACTGCAGGGGGGAATACCTGTGGTACCTGAGGCAGACGTTGTATGACTTCTAGCAGTACTTCTGGAGGGTGCCCTTGCGAAGCTTGGGTACTTGCACCGGCAAATGCTATTGTTAGGAGGTCAGTGTAACTGCTTCTGTTACCTTCGCTAGTAGATCTGGGTCGTAATTACCCTAGTCTATTTTCGGGAGGTCTTATTTTTCGCTTTCCTGTATTTTGGTGTCCGGTCCTAATCACCCGGAGTAGAAATACCTGAAGGCCACTTATTTTTTTGTATCTTAGGGACTTTGTATTGAGTACTTTGTTCTCCTAGCTTGCTTAGATTTATAATTTTTTTAGTCTAATAAATATTTTAAAGTGGCTGACCGATTGATTCGTCGATCGAGACAGCTTCATGGGTTGTCTCCCGTGAGTGCCGAGCCTTCTTCAAGAAGGCGTAGGAGTAATTCAAAAGGTGGTTATCACCTAGTGTTATCAGATGCAACGGAGAGAGATCCTCTGTTTGGGCTTGAAGTTTCTGTACCTGGTGTTGGTGTTGGTGTCAATACTAAGAGGAGTACTCCACCTACCTCGAGAGTTTTATTTCCAGAGGAAGAAGTAGAAGTAGAGGAAGTACCTCAGTCTCCTGAATCACTTCCATCTCCTCTTCCTTGTAGTTCTCCATTTATCATCGAGTAGATTGGACCTGAGTCTGAGAGACCTGAGAGTCCTTATCCATCACATTCTCACCTTTTGATGGCCACGACTGGGAACACAGCTTCGGCTGTGAGTGCTGCAAGTATTGAGACTCCTTCTAAATTTTAAGGAGGAGGCACCATTGCTATATCTTTGAATGCTTCTAGTGTTGTTGTGTTTGGCTCTGGTTATACCCAAGCACACACTTCTTAATATGGTCCCTTTTGTTTTGGAATGTCCAGTAGTGGAATTCCTCCATTTTCCTTTTCTACTGTTGCATCCACACCCATCTCCTATATGGCTAGTGGATCATCTTATTTTCAAGGGTTCCCCTTTGGAAGTGGGCATATTCCTCACTCAAATCCTTCCTTAGGGTCTTTTCCTTTTACTTCCTAGACTCTGAATTTTAATCCATGGTCTGCAGGTCAAAGTTCTACTACCTTCACGGGTTGGAACCCTATCTTTACAGTAGTAGGGGCAGGGAATCAGTTTCTCCCTGCTCACCAAGGGAATGTTCCTTTCTCTTCGTCTAATTCTTATCAGGTTTTTTTTTCTCCTTTTTCAAACTCTTGGAACCCATATTAGGGGGTTTCTTCTTCATTCACTACTTCAATGGGGGGAACTGGTCCAGTTTATGGTAACTTCATGTTGGGAGGAGGTCCTTCTTCGAATTTTGGGTCACAAGGGTTTTCATATGGCCCAACCTTTTCTACGAACTCTTTCTGGAAACTTGGTGCCTCATCAAATCTAGGGTATTATTTTCAGAATGTGGGGAACTCATCCTATCAGGGATGGAATTCCCAGGCTCCTCCTTGTTTACCATTTCTGGCAACCTTAAACTTGCCAGATTTTTCAAAATTGACTAATGATCCAATCCAATATAGTCCGGGGTGGCCTCCAGTCCCTACCAAACTACCTTCAAACATTCCAAAATTTTAAGGAAAGAATGGAGAGGATCCGGCAGATCACATCACCACTTTCCATCTACAGTGGTCATCAAACTCCCTGATCAATGATTCGATTAGGTTGAGGTTATTTTAGTGCATCTAGACTGGAAATGCAGCTAAGTGGTATATTGAGTTAATTGGGGGCAGTTTTTCCACTTTTGGAGATCTGGATACTATGTTTTTAAATCATTTTCAGTTGCTTATTTGATATGACGCCGTGACTGAACTCTTGGCCAATTTTAAACAAGACAAGGCAACCCACATTTCTGATCATATGCATGAATGGAGGAGAAGGAAAAGGCTCATTAAAGCCTATATTCCAAATGAATTCCTTCTGGAATGGTTTTTGAAGTCTTTACAGCCAGATATTTCAAAGGACGTATCCCTGTCAGGGGTATTTTCCGAAGAACAGACTATTTTTAGGGCCCAACAATTTGAACTGAGTTATTCTCAGTTTGGGGTCCGCAATAAAATTTTGCTTGATGCTCCTCACTCCAAATTGGACTTGTCCAAATCTAAACCTAGTCCTCATGGTGATGGATTTATTAGGTCAATTGATAGCGGTGCAACTAATCTTCTTAGCCAATTCCAGCGGTTGTCCATATAATCTGCTTCTTCAGGTTAGGTTGTACCTTCAGTGCCAACCTCTTCCCAAGATTTGTCAATAAATACAGTCCATACTTCAAACCCCAAAGAAAATCAACAATACGAGGGGAAGAAGAAAGGACGAAATAATAATAAGAAGAAGGGCAAAGATGGGAAGGACAATGCAAATAAATCCAACGAGCATGTTGGTGAGGGACAAAAGGATAAAAATAAAGTAAATTTCCATGCAAATTGTGTACTGGAGAACATCTTACTCACCTTTGCCCTAAAATTTAGGATGCGCAGTGCTTGTTAGCTCAACAGGGATCTTCAAGTTCCCAGGCTGTGTTAAGAAACCCTTTTCCCCAAGGGAAACAGTGAGTTGTTGCGCGAATCAAAATACTGGGGCTTCCTCTGGAGGCACCCAGGAAGGGGAAATCCCATCAAACATATATATGATGAGTGCTCACATAGATATCGCTACGAGATCTCGTGATTATGGCACAAATGAGTCTTCGAAGCCAAGGGTGCTCTTGATAGTGCTGAACCGCTTCACATTCTGAGGCCCACTATTGAGCCCATACCTCGGATGCCAAAAGCATCTACAGAGCGTACGAAGATTAATCCAAATGCCAAGGCTGCCCAGAACTACTCTATTGTAGAATATCTGGCGTGGAGCCCTTCTACTATGTCTACTCTTGAGGTGCTCCAATCTTGTCTAGTTCAGCGAAGTGCTCTTCTCACTGCTATTGGGGCTGTTGATCCAAAACAATCTCTTATGATTACATTTGATATGTCTAATTTTAGAAAGAGACTCCCACATCATATGGATTTCCATATTAGATCATCGTTTCGAAAATGCACTATATTTCGAATGGTCGTAGATGAGGGTGCTTCCACGTGTGTGATGTCTCTCGCATGCTGGAAGGCGATCAGATCTCTCGCAGCTATTCCATCAGCCACTCTTCTAACTGTGTTTGCTGGTAATTCTCATAGGCTGCATGGTATTGTCCCGGCTTTGCCTATCTGTGTTGGGGGAAAAACTGTAAATATAGAGGTTGAGATAGTTGATGCAAGTTTGGACTACAACCTTATGTTGAGGTGAAATTGGATTTATGAGATGGATGCTATTGCATCCTCCTTATTTCTTATTATTTGTTTCCCTCATGAAGGGAGAATTGTCACAGTTGACCAACTGGATTGTTCTCTTGTAGACCCGTATGCATCTACTAACTCAACTATCCCTTTGGTGGATAATGCCAAACCGCCTGTTAAGAATCTTGGGGTTGGAATGTATTCTTCTTTGAGGGGTACTTTTGATATTCCACCTCCTTTTTTTCATATAAATGCAATTTCATCCTCCAGGGCTCCTATTCGACGAGAGTTCTTCATAACTCATTATTTTTCAGACCCTTGGACCTTACCTTCTCCTACTTCCACATTAGCAGAAGGTAAAGTGGGTGGAATGGCATTTCCAATGTCTGCAGCAGATATTTCTTATCAATCTATTGTTGACTCTACAGAATCCATTCTAGTTTCTCTTTCACTAGAGGAAATTGGATGGCGATGTGGCTCCGACTTGGACACTTAGTTCTTCTTCTGCCCAGGATTTCCTAGATACCACTCTTCCCTCTAACAGGGCTATCCTGGAAGCTATGACGGGTATAGATAGACCGTGGGATGATTTTCATCATTGGTCTTACTTTCTACCAGACTTGAACGAAGTTGAGTCAAGTTTTCCAAGTCCTCAGTCTTCTAGCCCTGTTCACCCAGTCCTGAACCCTTTAGCACCAGCATAGGTATTTGATGAAGGGAACATGGTTGTGATTTATCTGACTATCCCAGTGAATATCTCCAGGTATCCCAACGTTATCGAGAATGTTTTCATCGGAGTTGAATGTTCCCTTGAAGAGATTCAAATTTTTACTGATCTCTTTAAAGAATTTAGGGATGTGTTTGCTTGGTCTTATGAGGAAATTCCTGGTATAGATCCATCTATTGTCTAGCATGAGATCAATATCTACGAAAATACTAAGCCTGTGAGGAAAAAGTTGCGTTCGATTAACCTTAGGAAGGCTACAACTATCAAAGACGAGGTAGAGAAGTTGCTTAAGGCAGGATTAATTTTCCCTGTTCCTTTGACAGAATGGGTTTCAAATCTAGTCCTGGTGGACAAAAAGCAAGGAACAATTCACGTTTGCATTGATTTCAGAGACCTTAATAAAGCATGTCCGAAAGATAATTACCCCACACCATTCATAGATCAGATTATCGATGAGTGTGCAGGCAATGCGATTTTCTCCTTCATGGAATATTTTTTGGATATAATCAAATTACTATCCATCCTAAAGATCAGCATAAGACTACCTTTATTTGTCCCTAGGGTACCTTTTCTTACAAGAAAATTCCTTTCAGACTTAAAAATGCTGGAACAAATTTTCAGCAGGCCATGTCATATGCCTTCCACGACATCAAACATATTATAGAGGTGTAATTGGATGATTTAGTTGCTCGTTCTCGCAAGAGAATTGATCATCCTTTTCACCTCTGTCAAGTATTTGAAAGATGTCATTTTTACAAGATAAGGTTGAATCCAAACAAGTGTGTTTTCGCGGTCACATCCGGACGGTTGTTGGGGTTTATTGTGTCTATGGAAGGGATTTGGGTAGATCCCTTCAAGGTTGAGGCAATACTTCGGTTGCATCCCCCTTCATCTATTTGTCAACTTCAAAGTCTACAAGGAAAAGCTAATTTTCTACGGAGATTTATTGTAAATTATGCCGAGATTACAAGAGGATTCATGAGATTATTGAAGAAGGGAGTCCCCTTTTTGTGGGATGACTTTTCTCAACACCAATTCGATGCTTTGAAAAAAACATTGACCTCTACTCCTATACTGAGTCCACCTGATTATAACAGTGATTTCCTCTTGTATCTCGTAGCAACAAAATCTACTATCGGTATGGTTCTAGTTCAGGAGGATGATTCTCTTATAGAGCATGTTATATACTACCTTGGTCAAGGCTTGGTAGGACCTGAACTCTGGTATTCTCCGATAGAGAAGCTTGATTTAGCAGCTGTCCATGCTATACAGCGGCTCAGAAATTATATTCTTCTTCGAAAAACTTATGTTTTGGCAGAAGTTAATCCATTTCAGTTTGTTCTCAGTAGGCGAGTGATTGGGGGTAAATAAAAAAGATGGATTGTGATTTTGTAGGAATTTGATCATGAGTTTATGTCTGCCAAGTCCAAGAAATCATTAGTTTTCGCAGAATTAATTTATGAGTTTCCCTATGGAGAGGATATAGTTTATGATGAATCCTTTCTGGATGAGCATCTTTTTCTCATCTCTTCACAGGATCCTTGGTATGGGGATCTCATTGTATATCTTTAGACTGTGAAGTTTTCTTCAAATTTTTCGAAAGATGAGTACCGTAAGTTGTGTCACTTGGCTAAAAATTACTTGATCATCGGTGATACTTTATACCATCGAGGGGTCGATTCGATCCTAAGACAATGCTTAACTCTTGAAGAAGCTGAAGTTGTGCTGAATGATTACCACATTGGAGCTTGTTGTGGTCATTTATCTGGGCTTGCTACAACCCAAAAATCCTGCCTACTGGATACTTTTGGCCTTCAGTTTTCAAATATTGTATGGAGTCAGTCAAACGGTGTCATTCGTGTCAAGTGTATACTCAAAATATGCATGCTCATCTAGCTCCGCTCTTCCCAGTTGTCATTGTTGGTCCTTTTACAAAGAGGGGTATTGATTATACTACTTGTAACCCGCCTTCGGCTAAAGGTCACAAGTACATTATTGTAGCCGTCGACTACTTCACAAAGTGCGTCGAGGCTATGCCTACTTTTGGGAATGATGGTGGGACAACAGCTCTTTTTATCTTCAATCAAGTTATTGCTCATTTTGGTATTCCTAAAGAGACTGTCAATGATCATGGCAGTCATTTTCAGAACAACATGATGGCTAAGTTAGCTCTAAAATTAGGTTTCCGGCAAGAGCATTCATCTCCTTATTATCCTCAGGCCAATGGGAAATTGGAAGCCGTGAACAAATCCTTGAAGACCATTCTTCAATAGAAAATTGATAAAGCTAGATCTAACTGAATATCATGTTGTATCCTGTGCTTTGGGCATACCGGATGTCAGTAAAAATTGCAACTGGTTTTACTCCATTTCAACTAGCTTACGGGTTGGAATCAATATTTCCCATTGAGTGTGAGATTCCTTCTCTTAAGTTAGTTGTAGAACTTCTTCCTGACACTTCTAGTCTTGAATAACGCCTCCTTCATTTGGAACATCTTGATGAGCAATGTCGAGATGCTACCACGTTGAACTAGGAACATAAGAAATGGGTACAAGTTTAGTACGATAAAGCGGTCAAACCTAGGGTTTTCTTCGAAGGCGACGTTGTTCTCGTTTATGCCCAAGAAAAGGATGCCCTGGGGGCAGGAAAATTCAAGTCTATGTGGTATGGCCCCTTCATCGTTAAAAATGTCCTTAAAAAAGGAGGTTATACCTTGGTTTATTTTGAGGGTAATGAGTTGGCGGAGCCCAGAAATGGGCTCTATCTGAAAAGGTATTATGCTTAGGCTTCGACCTAGCATCGTGGATTTTTTATATTATTTTTGTTTTTGTTTTTGTACATATCTGAGTTTTCGGTCTATGGGGTGATGGTGATGTTTTTTATCTGCTTTGGCAGGTTGTGTTGGATATCATGAGTCATTATGATTTTGCCGATGGTGCTAGTAGACACACCCGGAACTTAGCTTCCGCGGCTTGGGTACTTCATTATCCATCTGGTCAGCTGTTAGTTTCAAGAGGGGTCTGCATTGGTCCTGCTTCTAACAACATAGTAGAATACATTGTAGTCATTTATCTACTCTCAGAAGCAATATCTTCGGGTGTTGATTCGTTGGTAGTATTCTTGGACTCCTAGCTGGTGGTGTTGCAATTGAACAATACATATCGGGTTCGGAATCCCTTTTTATTTCGATTGTTTTTTAGGGTATGTTTATTGCAAAGATCATTTCATTTATAACATTTATTCATATTCCTCGAGCTAACAATCAAATGGAAGACTCATTAGCTAATCAAGCAATTGACTGGCATATTAATCATTCAATACTTTAATCAAATCATCAAAATCATCATACATTTTCGCACATTTGTTTCATCGCATCATCAACCGCTGTATATATGTATATATCATCAGAATGTACACAAAACTATACGAAAATTTGGACCCATATGTCCTACAAAATTATGGCTTATGCTCGATCATGTTCAGTTTAAAAAATATAATACAGACATCCGATAAAATCTATGGTCCCTGCCCAACATTCGTGTTCCTATAGAACACGATCGTAGTAGCCACACGGTGGAATAACTGCACCCAGTCTCGCGGTACCCTGACTACTCATCTCTGGATAATCTCCGGTAATTATTCTACTATAGACATCGACACTTGGTGAGTTAAATTCTCCAAGTTTCTCTGAACGACATGTAGGGTCCTACTAGGGTCTTCATCATCTGCTTCGCCTCTGTGACATTTGTGCCATGGGTATCCTTCAGGACGAATTGGTCCAATATCTATATCATGGAAATATAATTATGTAAGTCATTTGGAATCCAATCAAAAACATGTTTGTTTTTCATTTTTCACATATATTGAAAAAATAATAAAAAAATCAATCAAAAATATTGTAGTCTTACCAATTACACCCCATGCTGCACCAGGTGGAAGGACTAAGTCAGGATCACCGCAAAAATCCATCCCAGCATAGGGATAGTCATCCACTGTGATAATATTTTCTTCCCACCATTGGAAGAACTCTTCATCCCATGTAGTTAGGGGAACTTCACTTCCCCCCAGTCTCTTCATTATATCAACCCATCGGGCTATTATTGGATCTCGAGGGTTGCTGATGGATGAGATCACTTTGGGTCGAAGCCCAGGAATCTTCTCAAAGAAGAATGTCATCAAAATGGTTCCATACCTGAAATGATTTATTCTAACTTTCCGGATAGAGGTCAGTTGTTTTTTCATGTTTGTTAGTAGAGCTGTACACCAATCAAAGAGGTGCACTAAGCATTCCACAGCTATAATCATCTGTGTTCTCGATGCCTGGTGTAAGGAAGCAGATCCTGCCACCCTGCCAATGGTGAAAAGGAGAATTCTCATATGCAGCTCTGATAAATCTTTGATGGCAATTTGAGTCCCTACTTTTTGAGACCCCTCTACACAATAGATGTGGAAATAATCATCCACTGTAAGCCCTCCCAAAGGCTTGCCATGTAAATCTATCGGATCTCCTCTTCAGGAGAGTCCAATAATAATGTAAATGTCTTCCACCTCTATGCATATGGGTACTTGATCAATCATGAAGCAATCTTCCTCCGGTTCCCAATGATTCACCAACATTTCAAGTAATCGGACGTTACTTTTCATATTTGGAATTTTGAATAATTTGAGTAATCCGCAATTTCAGAGGATATTGAGCAAATTTTGATCCCCCATGACTTCTTGGTCAATGGCATTGTGCTCATGTTCTCTCCAAGAGATAGTCATCCTACAAAAAATCATTTATTTTCTCATTAGGTCCATTTTTTACAAATACGGTCTGTGTATACATGACTTCCCTTGTAGTTGCGTATCATATGCGGGTTCGTCCACATGAACCCGCATATGTGCATAATGATAAATCAAAACAAATCTTTTTTACGGTGAAAAATCAAAATTTTGAACCTACTAATGAATGAAATTAATAACAATGATGAATTTAAAGCTTACCTGACTGATCCGATGAAGTTTGATGGCCGATTGCTCCTGATTTGAGGAAAGAGTTTTTTTCTCCAGAGCTCCTTTCTCTAATTCAACAAAGTAACAATGAACCAAATATGAGGTAAAATGTGTATTTATGCCCAGAAATTGAAATTTTTTTGCAAAATTTCATTATGCTTATTTTTTCACATCTGTATTAAGCTGCATGTTGAACCCTTAGTTAAACTGAGAGGCGGGGGGGGGGGGGGGTGAATCAATTTAACACATTCATGGAATTTTAAAACTTTCCTTTAAAATTATTTAAACCTTCATTTCATGATCATATTATTGAATAACGTAGCAAAAATCTTAATATGTGAGCAGCAAGTATTAAGAAGATTAGATACACCATATCAACACATAAACATCATGCACATAGACAACAGATATAAGTGGAAACCCATAAGGGAGAAAACCACTTCTTATTATTGTTGTGATGCAAAGGCAAGCTCCAACTCCCTCTCACCACTTATTTTCTGTAGGCTCCAACCTACAGGAGGCTACTACCTCAATTTTGCAAGCTACAACTTTCAAAGAAGCTCCAACTCCCATCTATTTTCTGCAGGCTACAACCTACAGGAGGCTCCTACCTCAGCCAACTACAACTGACATCTATCAAGCTACAACTTGATATGGAAGCACCAACTTCCTCACACTACAATGAAATCATATGCTGATTTACTTGGATATCAGCTCTGTTTTTCTCCTTCTTCACTGCTGTCCTCCAACTTTCATAGCTACCTTATATCATCTCTATATCTTCACAGCTTCTCTATCTGCTCCTTCTTCTTCTTACCCTCTCGGACCCATTTCTCCATATGATAACCTCCCTATACATATGACAGTAACATCCTTTATAGTGTTCTCCTCACAACTTTTTTCATTCCTCAGGGAATTCGAAGTGAACCGGCCTGCCTCTTTGCCTTCCACCTTCTCATTAATTTCCTCATTCTTTAGTTCAAGTTATTACATGAGAGATAATCATTATAACACTCATGGAGTTTTTCCTATGCCTACGAAGACTTGCCTTTGCATCACATACAATAAAAATAATTTTAAATCATTTACATTCACATTTACAGTTACATTAATCAATTTCACTCAGCCCTTTTTCGGCCCTTGGCTTGCTATGCGTTTGTCTTTTCTGCTGCTGTCACTGTATTTTTCAATTTCTGCTGTTATATTGTGATTTTTCTGCATAATCACCTTTTTCCTGATTCAACTCATCTGCTCGTGCCCACTGCGATTAGCCCTCACCTGCTCCTTTGCTTTGTGTTGGGTCACTTACCCAAGTCTCCTTCTGTTGCCTTTATATTTTTGTTTATACACTTGAGTATTTTTCCTACACTTAGTATTTTCTTCGTAAAACGGGCGTCTCCACATGCACATCCACCTTTCAGATCTAATGGTGATTGCACTTCACTTCATTTAACTTTCCCAATCCGACGGTCGACATTCCATCACACTGTCGCAATCGTAATCTTCAGTGGTCTGATGTGCCTTTGGCCACTGATCACCACCAATGTGATGAGCAAAGGGTCCCACTAGCTATCAACCAACTCACATATCCGTTTTCCATCATTCATCAGATCTGACGGCTGTGATTCAATCGCTCAATCGTAATCGCAATGTTCAAACTGTCGTTCCTTTGCTCTTCCATTCCACCGATGCAATGTGAGATCGTCGATGCAATAACTCCGATGCGATGTCCACCGATGCGATGAACCTCCAATGGCCCCACTCAACTCACGATCCTACGGTTGCGGTTGATCAGGATCAGGCAGTTGCGATTAAATCTCACCATCGCAATCACAAGTTTCAATGGTCCGCTCTCTCGCGTCTCTTGTTATCTGCCGATGCGATGGAGTTCTGCGGATCCGATGGATCATTTAACTCACCTTTATTCACTAGTCCTGATGTACTCGGGCCCACTTATCATTTTATTTCATTCGTTAAAAGTTCAATCTTGGTTAAAACATAAACCACAGCACATTAATGTTGGTCCCACAACATATTCAACCAACCCATCCATCCATTTCATCGGACGGCTGATAGCTTATCGCATTCCATAGATGATAATCCGATGGTCATCGAATTCCGTTGCACTCTCACCAACTTTAACTTTGATTAACCCATGTGATTTCGGTTCACAACATACCATATAACTGAACCTCATAACATATATTAAACCCCGAACTTCAAATAATAACCTCGGGCCCATAGGGTGTTGTACCTTGCTAATCTTGATACATCACGCTATGCGAACACTGTTAGATCTTAACTGTGGTAGATCGGACGGATATCGCACCATCGCATATCTGGATGTTCACTTGCCAATTCCTTTTCTGTTTCACCGATTGTGATATGCGATCGCATCACAATATAGACAATCAAAACTTCACATCGCTTCTTCCTTACTCTACCCGCCAATTGTGATGTGCGCTAAAATATTATGGTCAGATATGATGAAATCAGGACCATCCATTCTCCCATTTCATATTTGCGATAAGATCTCCACCATCCACTTGCCTTCAAGCGGCTCTTCTTCACCTCTTCTGCCTGCTTTAATCTCAGCCATCCATCTCTTGCCTTTGCTATTGCGATCTAATCGTGATTGTTCATTCACCTCACTTGGATTTCTTCAAAGACTTCTCTGCCTTAGTCTCTTTTCTGTTTGCTTACACTGTCCCGCTCTGTGACACCGATTTCTCCACGCTATTCCTCCTGAGCTTGTTCTGTATTGAGTGCGTTGTTCCCTCCTGAGCTTATTCTGTATTCTAAGTGTGTTGTTTTCTCCTCTGCTGCCTCTCTTCTTCAATTCACTGCCTTTGTTTGCTGCCCTCACTGCCTTTGCTTCTATTCGCTGCCTCTGCTTTATCCCTGCCTCCCTTGTCTGCCTTGCTGCCTTTGCTGAATCTGTTTCTTGTCTAACGCTGATCCTTGATTCTCTTTTGCTATCTCTGCTGCCTCTGCTTCTTTCTCTGCTTCATTTGTTTCCTCTGATGTCTCTGCTACCTCTCTACCTTGGTTCATGTTGTTCCTTTGTGCTCCTTTGTCTTGATGATAATTCAGGTGCTACTCCTGTCTTCTCCTTTGCCTTATTGCTGGTTATTCTTTGCTATTTTGCCTTAGTGATAGTTCAGGTGCTACTCATGTCTTCTCCTTTGCCATCAATGAAAATATTTCCAACACTGCATAACCCTGTTGCTTGTAAGTGTTGGGATAAGTATATTTTCAGGTACATTTTGTTGACTTTGAGATTTTTTCCAATTTTTCAATACATGACCGCTGACCTGTCATGGAAGGTATATGATCTTAACTAGAATATAGGTTAGGGAATCCACTTTTCATTGCATTCTGCATTCTAGCCTCCATTCTGATCACTTTCCATAGGGTCGATCCCATTATGTCATGAGTACTTAACCCATTTCACTCGCCGATTATTTAATCGTGACTTGGTGGTAGAGCCTTCCTTTCCATGGGCTTCCTAGTTAGTTCCTTGCTAGCACTTGTCGCCCATGCTGCACTTTATGTAGGCTCGGGAATCCTCTTTAGTCGCGCCATGAATTATATGTTGAAGCCTCATTCTTCTTCTTCTTCATTATCATTTTTCTGGCTATTACCTTAGAGTATCCTTAGTGTTGTTGAGTTGTATCACTGCATTTCATACTAGCTACTTGTTTATGTTAGCCTTCAGCAGGCTTCATTTGGACTCGATGTTTAAGCCATATTTTGACCTTGACTCTCTGTATAAGTTAACCATTGCAAAGAACTTAGCTATCGCGAATTGACACTCTTGTTACCCATGGATGGAACACTCTTTTGAGTATCACTTACCAGTTTCTTCCACCTCGCATTGAGCATTTTATTTTTCCTATCCTAGGAACTAGCGCATCTATTTCCTGATACTCGTTCTATGCATTGTACCATAGCATTCTTTTATTCTTTTTCAAGCTTATTATATGTGTTATGCTCCTATACCAATAGGTGTCGTATATCATGATTGACTTGATGGGCTATGTAATATGTTCACACCTTTCCTTGTTGCAAATGTTTTCCATATTGTCAAAGAAAATAAAAAAATTTAAAAAAAATGTAAAGAGGGTATACCCTAAAAGAAAAATCAAAGGGTAAAAAGAATAAAAAATGGCCAAAAAAGTAAAAGAAAATGAACCCCACCAAAAGAAAGGCCAATGAAAGTGCGCAAGTCTAAATGCCACTACTTTTTGCTCTTATGTAAATAAAAAAATTGTGTGCGACTTGTATCTTATGCCATAATTGATGAACAGTCAAACAGTTTAAGCTTGGCTAGTTCATCTTTCAATTTTATGTTTTAGAGATAGAGAATAAAATCTAACCAAACTGTTTAATATTGGCAGATAAGTAGATAGGTAGAGTAAATAAAAGGAGCTCAATAGTTTAATCTGAGCCCTTGGATGTAATAAGGTTAGATTTAGATAGATTTCTACATGTAAAAGAAAAGAAAGTGTGATAAGGGTTTGCTAGTCTAAGTGCACCCTAATAAAGAAGAAAAAATGGTAGGTTAAAGTAGGTAGGGTAGGTAGATGTTGTTGTAGAATTACATACGATGGATAATGACTCTAAATGTGTTAATATTTACTTTCATCACAAGTGCAAGGTAGACATTACACTGGAAGAAATTCAAGCAAAACAAAGTCAAATTATTAACTTCTCTTTTCATTTTTCCCTAAAAATTTCATTAATTTCCCCTAAGTACTAAGGCATTTAAAAATTAGAGGGGCTCAAGGCATTTCCTTGAATTTTGGAGGGACCGAACCCTCGGCCCAATAATTGAAAAATCCTAAGTATTTAAAACCATTCATAATGTCATTCATTCACTTCCAAAAAATCTTTTCCTAAGTAAAATCCTATTTTACTTAGGAAAATTGTGCAATATTTCATAAAAACGCTTTTAATTCAAGCATAAGTTAAATACATACTTGTAATGTTTTTATACTTAGCGCTTTCCATTCATTTTCATATTAAATTTAACTTTATTATTTAATTCCCTATATGAATCAACCCTTTCCCGTATTATTTTAACTATATTAAACTCCCAAATTATTACATATCTCGCCCCTTTGGTTGAAAAATAACCATACAAATATGTTAATTGTGATTAATTAGTTGAATCTCCAACTAATTATGATCCCTGCCTCCCCGCTGTATTTAAAATGGTTAATTAACCCTCATGGTTAATTAATAACCTATCCCACCAATCAAATTGCCCTCGATATGATTAAATTATATTTAATTGTATTGGGCCCGCTCCTTTATTTCCCCATCATCTAAACTCCACGACAACCATTCGATCAACCAGTCCACGATCAACGACTTTCATCTATATCGCTGCGCCCCCATGTTCGAACAATAACACACGATGGCCAAGCGGTTTTCCAAACAGTGCCTCGCCACGAGTCGTGAGCTGTATAGAATCGCTGGCCCTCCGCTGAAAACCGCTCGTTCCCAAAAGCGATGCGATGTATACCGCTTACCGCCCTTCTGCCTATGACAAAAAAACCTTTCCTGCTTACGTCATCTACCATAAATATAAACCCCACCAACCTTTGATTTTGCAAATAAAACAAACCAACGTGCGTCATTTTCATTATCTTGTACAGCGACCAGAGTCCCATGCAAAAACTTCAAAACCAACTGTCAAAGACTGTCAACCACCACCTTGCTGAGAAACTTGCAGACGAACAATCCAGAAACCATCAGCAGTTGACAACACCTATTTTCATCACTGTCCACTTCCCGGAAAACAGGTATTTATCCAAATTTCGGTCAAACCATGGAAAAACTTGGTTTTTGATTTAATTCCACAGGAAAAGACTAAAACACAGTTCAATTTGGTCTTTATTCCACTCCTAAATTCCCAGACCTGTAATTGTATTCCCAGACCTGTAATTGTATTCTCAGACCTGTAATTTTTCCTGTTTTTCCATTAAAACCCAAATTCCTTTCTGAATCCACAAGAACCAAAAATGGAAATTCCTGTGGCTTTGAATGTTGTACCACTGAATTCCCCTCATAAAGATTTAGACTATCTGCCTCTAGCAGATAGGGATTTCCAGATTAAAGACCTCATCCTTAGTGAAAATCCTCTCAGAATTTTTTTGCAAATGCAGAGATAGTTTTTTTTTTTCTAAGTATGCTTAATCTATTAATCAACAAAAACAAAAATATGTACAGCAGGAATTATCCAGGACCAGGCCCAAGGTTGAGGCATGTTAAGAAAAAAATCATTGTTGAGCACTGCCCTCCATGAGGGAAACCAATGCTGAAGGTTTTCCAGCAAAATCCCACGCAGGGGATGCATCTTGTTCGTGAAAAAAAAAGCCTACGAGACATGACCAAAACCATTAAAATAAACATAAACATTTTCAAAAAGTAGATAGAGCCATAGCAAAAACCAGGAACAGTGGAGGCGCTACTCGTCCGGTGCCTCTTCAACGACCCTGCACCATAGATCATCTGGTTCGCCATCGGTTGTATACAGGTCCTCTGTAGAGTGAATAAATTTCTCAGCAGCTGGGGTGCGCTTTACCTCGCTCGTTTGAGTTCGGTGCTGCGCATTTTCAGTTCCATGGTCCTGAGTATCAATTTGTTGCTCTTGCTGCTCCAGATCAATATCAATATTCATCTCATTGCCTTGGCTAGCGCCTTCCTGGTTGATGTCCATGTCCTGCACGTTCACACCGCCAGCACTTTTCCCTATAGCATTCATGTCCACAACACTCCCAGCTCGCCTTCCTGAATTAGGAGCCTCATCTTGAGGGGATTCACGGAAAACAATAGTAACAGAGGCGGTAATTCGTGGGCAATTGAGCGCACTTATGAAGGAGAAGTGCCTCGTTTGTGAATGGGCTGGAGCGTGCGGGGGAGTGGGAAATCGTTGCCCAGAACGAAGGATACGACCTCTGGTAGCTCGGGATGTTCTGTCAGAAGTAGGAGAGACCGCAGCGGAGGTGCTGGAGGACGGGGAGGAGCGCCTTATCAGCCGCCGGGAGGAGCCTCTTCTGCATCTCATCCTGTGCCTGAGATGAGGCATTCTCTCAGTCGAAGCAGGAGCCCTGGATGAATGTTGTAACCGGAAAGAGGCGCTGGCCAAGTGCGAGAGCGGGAGCAGGACTGAAGCCCTGGACAGATGCTCTGTCCAATTCGCCGAGTCACGCATACAATTCCCCGGAATTGAGAAATGTAGATTTTCGCTGAGCTCTAAACATCCATGAATCCTGGTACGTTTGCCAGTCACTGTGCGCTCGGAGGAGAGCCGAACATTGGGAGAGCAACAAATAGAAATGGGCCTTGGAATACTGCTAGAGTGTTGCTCGTCCGCCATCCTATAAACTAATGAACCAAATCTGCTGCCAACCATCAGCATTAACCCCTCATTAAATTGATTGATCGCCATGTCCTGTTTGCAGTGTGTGGAGAAATCTCGATCTCCGGTAACTAGATGTGAAACGCGCCGGGCTGTAAATGCCATAAATGCCCCTCTCCCTTGTGCAGGTGCCTAAGGACACTTGCTGGTCCTAGTGGCATTTGGCTTGCCAGAATGCCGCCCGGCCAACTAAGCCGCCCTTTTGTCTGCTTAACCACCCGCATCCGGGTCAAATGCAGAGATAGTTACCAGAACGGCTCTAACATTTTGGGACTGTGGGAATCCAATCTTCCGATGTATCTTTTTCCCTCAATTCATATTTTTCCCGAAATAATTCATCACTACCATGCCAATTATGATCCCAATCAACGAGCAGTCATGTCCCCGACTCAAACTGTTCTTTTCCCAATAACTGCTCAATCTATCAATGAAATGTTACAGTTTCATCCTGGTCAATCCCTAAATCCCCTTTCCATGGGAGATTTACTTGAAAAATCGACCAATTTATCCCAAGAAGAGTTGAATCGGCTCTGTCAGACTTTTATGCTTCAAGAACATCAACCCAAAGGCCCTCCTCCTTATGGATATACTTTTTTCACAGATATGGGCAGACTCATTTTGAATATGATATCTTCTGTAATGGGTTTCAACACCAGTGAATACGTTGATAAGTTAACCCTAGTGTTGTTGTAAATTTTTACCCCTGGACACCCCCTGCTGTCAAATATGATTTTTCTTCCTACATTGCTGATAAAATTCATAACCAGTTCATGATATTGGAAGATGAAAAAGTTTTTAAGTATTCCACTGCTATATACCATCTCATGCTCTATTATCAATCATATATTTTCCCCTTCCATGTCATGAAACTTGATACCAAAGGAAATCCAAGGTCTGTAATATTTTGGTCTGCAATATTCCATAATTCCTTTGAGTCTCCTTATTCTTACAATGAGTTTATTGACCTATTTGTGCACCCTGAAACTAGCATATTAACAAGAGTTTCCCCTCCTAGGGTCAATAATGATATGAAGAAAATTCTCCAACTTTCCAAGCAATACAAGATAGGTGATTGGTATCTATACCGGAATCATACATAAATTAGAATATATGGGTGTGAGCTATGTCCTTTCAAGTTACCAAAGTATGTCCCAATGAGGCTCTTTTCCTTAGAGTATTTCAGACAAATGATAAATTCAGAAATAGTCCATTTTTGCAATGCAAAGAAAAAATCTCAGCTCAGAATTAAGAGTCAATTAGGTCCTTTTGTCTGTAATTCTAGAGATGCCGAAAAAGAAGCTGAAAGAATCCTAGAAGATTATCTCAAATTGCAAAAAAATTTCCACTGGGTACCTTATGACCCAAACAGTTTTATTTGTGATAGGAGGATGAAAAACAAATTGTCACCATATCTTCACCATAGAATTCCAGAAATTGACCAATTTGAAAATATGGATGAATGGATGGAAGGGACCTTAATAGAAAAAGATAGTGAACAGATCAATGTTGAAAATGTTATGAAAGATCTTGAGAAAATACTTGACCTGGAATCTTTTGGGTAGGTACAAAGACCAAGAATTGGTCCTTCTTCTGCTAGAACCTCTCAGCAAAATTTGCAGGAAATAAGTGCACTAGCCATAGTAGCATCCAAAGGGAAGGAAAAGGAGACTGATATTCAAGTTACAGAGAAATTCACAATGGCAGAGCAGCCTGAAATTTCTAAGGAACAAGCCCAAATACAAACTTCCCCCACTCAGATTAATGTGGCAGAAATTTCAATTTTGCAAACTCCTCTCAATGAAGAAAAAGGTAAGAAGAGAGATGCAGAAACAGCTACCCCTATTAGTGGATCTTCAGAACAACCTGGTGTCAAAAGACAAAGATTAAATCCTCTTTCAGAAGTAGAATTTGTTCAAGAAACCACTGATAGTAAGAGGAGAGAAGAGTTATATAGTCAGAAAACATTCACAATCAGTGGAACATCCACTGACTCATAGAGAAGAGAAATACAAAGACAACAAAGTGCAGAAGTATCTTCCTTCAAACCACGAGTGAAGGATGCTTGGGATATTAAAAAGAAATTTATAAATATAAAGGCCAGAAATGATCCATTAAGACTTCAAGTCTATAATCAATATTTGAATATGGCTCCCAAAAATCAACAAAGATTGATGTCAGCCTATGACATCCAGCAAGGTAAAATGGTGATGAGTCATTTCAAACCCAAAGTTCAGCAACCTCAAACAGCTGT
Organism: Pinus albicaulis; assembly: GCA_034641835.2. Taxonomy (NCBI): domain Eukaryota; kingdom Viridiplantae; phylum Streptophyta; class Pinopsida; order Pinales; family Pinaceae; genus Pinus; species Pinus albicaulis. The sequence goes on from CM076584.1 coordinate 960,206,690, forward strand.
AGATTATGTCAGAACCAATTTTGAAGTCATGGCAAAGGATATTCATCCCTTGGATCAGATTGAGCTACACAAACAAACTGGTGAAATGATTTACTCAACTTTGAATGATAAATCAATGATGGCCCAAAGATTATAGAATTCCTTGGATAATACTACTGCTCAATTACATCTTGAAAAAGCCTTTTCCCAAGCTAAGGACAACAGAATAAAGACTTTGGAAGAAATAATTATTGGATTGGGTCACAATCCCAAATATGTTAAGGCTATAGAAGCCTTGATTAAGAAGAAAGATGATGATATTTCAGCCTTAAGGAAACAACTAAAGTTTCCATCCTCAAGGCATCCACAAACTGTGGAAATCATAAAGAAAAACTCTGAAGAAGAATTGATGGATTTGCTCTTGAAACTTAATGAGCAACTAAATGAGACTGAAAAAGAACTTGAAAAGGCATTAAAGGATAAGCAACCAAACATTCCAGCATCTACAACAGAAGTGATTACAGTTACAACAACAGATCAGTTAGCAGGACTATCACAGGGCAACACTTCCAATTTAAGCACTGAAGAATTAATAAAATCAATGGAGGAATTGAAACTCCAAGTGACAGAGCTCTAGAAAACAAAGGTACAATTTACCACTTTAGAACAAAAATATGATCTCTCAAAGATGAGTGTTGCAGAAAAAACAAGAGAGATCAATAGATTAGAAAAATTGGTCAAATAATTGGAGAAGGATCTCACATTGGAGAAGCCTTTGAAGGAAATCAAAGAAATTTTTTGGGCCAAAATCACTCAGTCAATAAATGATGTCTGGCCATCAATTCAAATAATGTATGCGAAGAATGATTTAGTTAAATTGGCTCTGGAAGAAGTTCAAAAGGCAAGAGAAGAATTAGGAAATATGCCTAAAGAAGCCAATGAGCTTATAAAATTTTTAAATACCAAGAACATATATCAACTTGAAGAGCTAGGCATCCAAGACATAATAGGAACAATTTTGGAGGTAAAAAGGGTTTTTACTAAAAGAACTCTGATGTAGAACCTAGAAAGAAGATGCTATGATATGCAGGAAGAAATCAATGCATTTACAAAGAAATTGGATATTTTGCAGAGTAAAGGATTGCCAAATCTTTTAGTTTCAGATGATAAACTAATGAGCCTTGAAAGCTATGTTGAGAAATTGAATAAGTATGTTGACAACCAAGCCAATTCATTGACCAGTTCATCAGTAGAAAAAGCATTGCCTATAGGCAAAATTCTTCATGACAGTCTGGAAAATTTGTTTTATCTTGAACATGAGGTAAAGCACTTATTCCCAATTCAGCCTACTTTCTTCAGATATACAAAGACTGATGAGACTCTGAGGAAGCTTCAAAGAGCTAGAATACCAGAAGCACAATGGTGGGAAGAGATGTTAGACATTTTGTAAAAATTATCCTTGCATGAATTTTGATTATTTACTACAATAAGTCATGATAAAAAGGACAAATAGAGATCAAACAGGTCAAATTTTATCAGTACAGGTAAAGAGTATCAGTAAAACAGAGCAGCCAGCACAGAATTACTAGAGAGGATAGCAGCAAGCCAAATCATAGGGCTTGCCTCCAGCACATTCATAAAAAAAGGGAACAACACAACATCGGTTATCTTTTATCTTATCCACGAGACCATCTGTCTCTATTTTCTTGTAACATATTCATGAGTCATCCTAAATTATATCTCACTTTGTTAGGAGATATTTTTTATAATTTTTTGTATAAATACTCCCTCAATTGGAGTATTAGGGGGTGGAATTCATAGATTTTTCTGTAATATTCTGATTACTTTGGAATAAAGTGCTTTTGGACAATTTTTGCATGGCTAGCTGGATAAGGAATTGATGCAAAGGACTTTTCACAGGATTCTTGAATCAAACAACAGATCAATAAGTCATCTATCTCTTATGTTTTAAAGTTTTATAGTTGTTTATTATACCATTTATGTTTGATATCTGAATGATAAATGAAAAGGAATAATTCAGAAAGTGCTTAAGTGCAATCTGTTTTCAATCGTTATTATTCTTAATGTTTTCTTCTGAACTAGTATAAACAATGAATTCTTAATTGCTCCTGTTTTCTAGTTTAATCATTTTGATTATTTGGTAAAGAATACTTAATTGCTCTTTATTAATAATCATTCAAGTTCCCTCTTTCGAATATGTTGAAGGATTCTTAATTGCCCTTCACCCATTTTGAGTCTATTTCATTCATATTAGAAATTAAATTGTTCCCTATTTGATTACCTCGCCATGTGAAACCATCTCTTGTTAAGAAACTTAATCAAGTTAAGCCATATTTCTTTGACTCCATTAGCCCAATGGCCTAAACTATTCAGTCTTACCTTTTTTCTATAGAATTTCATCACCCAAACACAATCAAAATCCTTGTACTTTGATAACTAGCCTAATATCTTTCAAAACAAAGCTAAAACTTAAAGAGAGAGCCCTCTCTGGGTACATATTGGATAGATTCTGTACCTAAAAGTTGGTTTTTGGTTACCTCGGACCCCTTTCCTCTTCCCTACAACTTCAAGGAAAATCTGAGTGATAACAATATGAAAAATACAAAAAAATCAAATATGTTAAAAAGAGCGGGAACGAGATGTTACTTCATATTTTGATGGCAGTTACAGTATCAGTTTGTGGCCCTTGAACAAAGCACATACCACTATGTCTTTTCCTCATTTGGGATGGTTTTAGTTTTGACCTAGGAGATGCCATAACCTTGTGTCATGAGTCAGTTCTTCCCCAGTTGGTTATCTCTTCCAATCATATGGAGAGTTTGTTTTTGCCTCCTGCATAACAGACTTATACAGTTTCATTATTTGCTGCTGTGGTCATCATGAGTCATGCTTTTGTTCAAGGGAAGTTAACCCTGAGTCAGCCATTTTGCGGTGTCCCTTGAATTATTTTTTTCAGGCCTTCCCAATTTTCTCAGTATCTTGTACTATCACATCAGATGTTTGGTCCTATGCTCGTGCTGGTTTGAGAAGGTCTCCATTGACTTCTTGCTGGCGGGTTTATCTCTTATCGACTATGAAATATTGCTATGAGAGTAAACCTAGAGCCACACCCTGGCCTTATTTCCATAATTGATATGTGACCTTGTGCTCAGCATTTGATCATCATTATGGGTCTTTGACTGAGTGTTTTTCCTTATGTTCGACGTCAGCATACATTATCACACTTGGGATTCGTGCAGTACCTTGATTTCCGTTTGACCCTATTGGTGGATATCTCACCTCTTTTTCGGATTTCATTATTGGTTGGTTCAGAGGGTTTCTTCCATGTGCTAGCTTGATCTTATGCATGTCGAAAACGTACTTCGGGTTGGTTCCTTCACTCTACTTTTTCTGATTCCTTCCAAATCTTGGCCTGCTGGTTACACTCGTGCTGGACTGATGTGGGATGCCTCAATGCCTTCCTTCCAGCAGATATTTTCCCATTGACTCCGACTCATTGCTGTGGGAATAAGGTCTAGAGTCTTTTTGTCAGTACCTTAGAGTTTGCAGACATCAGTGGCAGACTCTTCGCTGTCAATAGTGTGGATTCACTATTGACTCTTGATTGATAGATTATTACAAGTGTTTGACTTCAACTCATTCATTCACACTTTTTAGATTGTACTTGGGCACCTTGACACTCATTATCATTATCAGTGGGTTGTCTCGCGTTTGTTAATGGTATACATTATTGACCAGTCTCACATGGTCGACTTCAGCTCATTTATTCCCATTATGTATAATTGTGCCATAGTGGTCGGTGAAGACCTTGGGTTTGCATCAGTATGCTTCGGTTCACTGTTAATAGTTCATCTAGTTTCTTCCAGTGACGCCGTCCACCCTTATATGTTGCAGTTTCAGTACATTGGCATATTATATGTTGGCTCCCGAGTTGTGTGATTGTACCATGTGTTCCACCCCTTTATTGATTTGGTACTTGGAGATTCAGTTACTTGTGAGATCATATATCTATTACAACATCATTGATCAGTCTTCTATATGTGATACTTGGACTTGATTTTGACTTGTGCTTCCAAGCAGTGATCAGATGATTCACTATGTACTTTCCAATTCAGCTATACTTGTATACATTTTGGATCTATACACATGCTTTTCTTTCAATAAGCATGGGTATGCCCATCTCAGACATGTGCCGAATCTTTGAATTCTTTCATTAGTTTTTTGGCAGGCTGAAATCTGGTGAAGTCCTCTCTTGTCTTCGCAAGGTTCTTTGTATGCACATAATTTATTTTGGCCATCATGTGCCCCTTCTGACCTCATATATTAGGGGGCATATTTTATAGCATCATTTTTCACCCTCATGTGATTAATGATTATCTCTTTCACCTTAGGCATCCTTTCCGCCCAGACTTGAACAAATTCACAAAAAAAGTGTCTAAAATCCCATACACGATTATGCCTAGCATTTTCCGCATATATATGTGAGTTTGTTCATACTTTTTTGCGTATGCCATTTAAATCATTATATATATATATATATATATATATATATATATATATATATATATATATATATATATATATATATCTAATCCTTATTTTCGAGGCTGGCTGATGGTTATTCCTGTAATTCAACCACCCCAGGCCGTGGCCCAAATGTTTCCAACTGTTGAAACTACTTTGAGGGAGTATTAAAGCCCCTCATGTGTATGGCCTAAGGGAGAGAGAAAGTTATAGATATTATACTCTGTCGGAGTCCTATTTCAAGTCTGATATTCCCGTGCCTCCTACACTTCCCAGGTATATTCAGGAAACCCTTGCTTCCTTGAGATGAGCATCATCCTATATGACATCTTGTGTGCACACATCTTGGAATAATCCTAGCGAGGTGAGGGCTAGACGGATCCAAAGGATAGTCTACTCGAAGGTCGTGGAAGGATTCAAGTGATATCTCCACTTTCTATTATTGTACATGCCATTTATAATGAGAATAACCATCTTGTTCCCGAATATTCACGTGTTTATACCTATTTATATATGTGTAAAGTTTGTTAATTGAACATCCAATATTGTTTACATGATATTATACATAAGTTACACTGACATCTAGGAATAATATATGTTGTACAACTAGTGTTTCTTGTTTGTTCTTTCTTGATTTATAGGTTACGAAGCACGAAGGGTTTCTAGGGGTTTGCACCCCGCGGGATCTACATCAAACGTTGGACATTCAGGTAACTTCTGCAACTTGTTAAATCTAGTTTTTAGCATAAAATATAGGTTGATTCCTTCTTGAATGGTATGCCCCTGATCTGTGAAGGTTGTTGACCCAAAAACCTTTAGGGAGTTATTTCCCGAAACATGAGGCCCCTATATATTTTGTTTGCATTTGATGATCTTGAAGAGCAATATCCATGGTTTTATGAGCTTGGAGAAGAAATTGGTTTTGTGAAGTGGATGAATGGCTTGTTTGGCTTGATGATGGGGAATCTTGTTTTAAGGATTCCTTAGCTTGGTGAATGGTGATGTATTCTTAACCTATTCATGTTTTCTTGTTCTCATTATGTTTCCTCCTCTTAGTTGCTATAAATAAGAAAAGTATAGGTTGAGACATGCTCTTTGAAGCACCTCAATCCTCTTGTTTGTTATAGCTTTGATGTTTTCCTCTGTTTGGTCATCTTAAGGAAATATTGATTGGTCCTTAGGTCCACCAAATCTTGTTTTTGTTTCATGTATGGTTAGTATGCTAGTTTACAAGTATGATTCACGGTATGCCCTACTTATTTGAAGCTTTCAAAACCATATCATGAAAAATTTCTTTGGAATATTTTTTGCTAGGTTAATTCAAAGAGGTCTCGTTCGATCTTGCCCTTTTTCCATGCCTACCAACTTGTTTCAGAGTTCTCAGTAGCTTGATATATGATGTTTAGGAGTTCCCTCTTTATAAATTGAGTTATTTATCTGATCTTATATGTTTTCCCAAAATCTGAAGGTGAATTTAGTAAAGTTAGAAGCTCTTATGCTTTCTATGTTTCACTGGAATGTTTATCTTGGTTTTTTATTAGTTTAAGTATTGTTCATTGATATTAATGGTTTTCCCTACCTCATGAGTTGTATCTTTTAACTATATTTATTTAATATCTCTTAGTATTTCCCAAATTTGATGGTTAATCCACCTCATACATCACCTTAAGGATCCATTAACCTTGCTAAATTAGCCCTGCAACACACTCTGTTTCATCATTTAGACACCCATGACTTTCATTAACTCCATAGTCCAATGGCTTTGACAGAATCTCACTCCACTTATTCCACTTGACCATATTACTGAAAAAAAACAATAAAAAAACCCTACACTTAATAACTAGCCTAAAATCAAAACCCTGGAGCAAAAAGAAAACATCCTTTGCACCCAATAGAGAGATCCCTCTCTGAGTCCAGGAAGGCTAGGTCCTAGGACTCCACAGACTAGTTCCATGTTACTCTGTCATTTTCTCAACCAATTTGCCAAATCACAGGACCCTAATAGAGACAATAAAAAAAACATCTTTCACTTTTCTCACAGGTGCTGTAAATTTGGCTATTTGAAGAGGTCTTTGGAAGTTATTTTCAGAGTGTGTTTTCTTCCTATTTTAGACATGTTTTTCTAATACAGTTTCCCAACAACTGGAGATGATTTGAAAAATACCAAGAGAGGTTTTTATTCTAGATGAGCTTATTTACAAAAATATTTTCCAGTTTTGAAAAATATATCAAGGATCAAGAGATAGGAGCTCATCTATCCGCCCTAGTTTTTCAGAAAAACATAGTCATTTTTATTGGTAGATGAACTTGATGAAGGTGAAAAAGTTGTTTCTTGATGAGGGTAAAAGGTATTTTGAACAAAATTTTTACTTATCATGTTTCATCATATCATCTCACATAGCCATGGAAATTATTGGAAGTGGAAATTGAAAATTTTAAAATATGTTGTCAAACTAGGTGTTTTAAGAGTGCCTTCCATGCTTAAAGCTCAAAATGCGCTGTGAAATTTTTGTAGGATGTTTTTTGATTAAAAAATAATTTTGTTGGAGATCCAAGGAGGGGAAAGATTTTTTTTTAGCTCATTAGCCACAAGGAATATACTCCAAGAGTCATAAAGGTCAAAGGTTATGCAAAAGGTAGATTTTGGAGTTTGTTACGAAATGAGCACTATGTAATTTTCTGTACATGATTGTTTTAGCAGTCAACTTCAAGTTTGATTTATGAAAAAATGAAAATGGATTTTGGAAATATAAAAGAGCGTTTTATTTAGAACAGGCCCACCTACACATACCTCTCTCAGTTTTGGGAAATCCCTCAGGGTTTGGAAATTATACACTCATCTTTGAAGCCTATTTTTCAGAATTTTCACTAACCAGATTTATGAAAAAATTGTAAAATTCGACTTGGAGGAGGTCCAACTCAGCATCCACGTGGAATAATGACACATCATCCCTCCAGTACACTCAGAAAATTAGTTGGTTGGAGTTGATAAGGATTATTAAATAGATTTATTGAATTATTTAATGAAATAACAGTCCCTTTTGTATTCAAACCCTACAAAACAGAAATATCCCTAGGAAGTCTCCAAGTGATGTATTCATATTTGAAATTGGTCTTTGAGGTGGGATTTCGAAGCTAGCAAGGTGGCATATAATTTTTATCAGTCCTCACTCTATAAATGAGATAGCTTTAGATTTAGAATGGGTTGGAAATATTTGTTGGGAAAAATACTGAGAGGGGGGGGGGGGTGAATCAGTATTTACTGCATACTCAAAACTTTTCACTTTTTCATTCCTTAAAACCCATACGCTACTTTCCTTCAGTAAACTCGCATATACACGCGGATATATTTCATGCAACTCGCGTATACACAGAGATCTAATTATGTCATTAGTTCTTTTCTTATATCATTCCATTATTCATTCATCAGATGTTCAATAAACAGTAAACATGTGCATTAAGAACAGAATAAACCATCACACAAAGCATCACACATGAACACCAGGATTTTTAGGTGGAAACCCAAGTCGGGAGAAAACCACCGCTGCAGTTGCTCAGCCTTCAATATTTTATTATAGAGAAAACATATTACAACATATGTGCTGGCGCAGACTTGACCAGCACGCAGGCACCCACCTGCGCTCGTTTACCAGCCTCTCCTGGAAGGGAGCTACGACCCCCTGACTCGTTTACCAGCCTCTCCTGGAAGGGAGCTACGACCCCCGATCTCGTTTACCAGCCTCTCCTGGAAGGGAGCTACAACCCCCTGACTGAAGGCTACAACCTTCAGCACCACCTTGGACCACGTTTCATCAATTTTCACACTGGATCCAACAACTTCAATGGAACACCACTTGCAGGCCACATTTCATCATATTTTCATACTGGACCCTTTCCATACTTTTAAGCACAAACATACGTCACCAACAGATACATATCAACACAGATCAGATAGCAGAAACACAGCAGAACAGATCATATATTTCATACCCCTTGCTTCAGCAAACCCTAGTTTGCATACGCGCTTTCCCTTTACTGATGTCGCGTATATACGCGCTTCCGTCCACACAAACCAGCGTATACCTCAGTGTATATTTTATTGCGCATACACGCTTTCTCTTCGCTGAAGCCGCGTATATACGCGCTTCCTCCGCGGCGAAGTAGCGTATAGATCTTCAATCATTATAGAGCAGCATACTCCTTCAGATCAGATATTCAGTTCAGATTCAACCCTTTACTTCAGACAGATGTTCGCCTCATCACAGATCTAATCAAGATCTAAGCCTTCCATAAACAGATCTAGCAAATACAGATACATTTCAGATCTAGATATCCCGCTTCATCATTTCTTCATAGGTGCATCATAGATTCAGATCTATCATCAAAACTTTACCCTTTCCATACAGATATACTTCACAGAGAAGTATTCATTCAAGCTCAGACATCTTGCACCCACACTCATGATTTGCACAATGAAATTCTTCTCCTTATATAGGTTTATCCTTTTCAATACCATGAGCCCCTTTTTCAATACCTTGGGCCAAAACAATACCATGATCCCAAAACTACCTGGACGGGGTCAATTAGGCGGATCATTACCCAATACAATGGGTCAATACCATGGTGGTTACCCTTGGTTTTGCACTTTTTGAGCGCTTTTTCCCATACGCGACTTGGGACGTTATTTTCCGCGTGCATACGCGACTTACCCTAGGCCAATCCGCGTATACCTAGAGACATACTTTTTTTTCATCATAGAATTAGCACATGCTGAATTCCTTTCTTCATTTCCTTCTGTTCACAGTGTAGATTCATCAGATTTCCTTCATCAAGGACATATTCTATCAAGCACAACTTCATCAAGTGAGTTGTCTTTCAAGGACAACACTCCGCATCATATTGTCAACAAACATCATATCATATCAGATATACATCATTTGCTAAGTCCATCAAGTCAAGAATAACTTCATCAGGTGGATTGCCATCAAGGACAACACATGTCAACAATCGCATGTCTTCATCTTCATTCAATGGGTTGCCATCAAGGACAACACTCTGCATCATATTTACAACAATCTCCCCCTTTGGACTTGATGGCAACCACGATGGTGTTTGGTTACCACAACAGATAAGTATATTGACACCATGTCACTCTCCCAATTCTTTGACACCATTATCTGCATTCAAACACCATGTCACTCTCCCCCTTTGACATCAAGGGCAAAGGGCGGATCAAAACCAGCGGATCAAAACCAACACACTCTCCCCCTTTGACATCAAGGGCAACGGGCGGATCAAAACCAACACACTCACCCCTTTTCTCCTCATGTAGAAGAAGCGTTCTGCAGATCTGATATATATACATAAGTGACCAAGCTCCCCCTGAGATCATGCTGAATCTTCAAACATATTTTCCAATGAAGTACATGACTCTATGACTTTCCTATCACCAATGACTCGTACTTACATCAAATATCCAACCAAGTGGATTTACATAAGAGACTCCACTACCCAACCAAGTGGGTTTACAAATTTGACTCAGCTACCCAACCAAGTGGGTTTACAAACTTGACAAGTCCTTACATGACTGAATATTACAAGATTTACATCATGGGTCTCAACATGACCTTTTCATCAAATTACATATATGACATTAAGACCAACACCAGAAAGTCCTCAAGAATGAGAACATATTTCAGAACCATCATAATGCCAACACTGCATTATACTCAGCAAAGCTCATGCTCCCCCTGAATCTGTGCAACCAAGCAATCTTTCCAAATGACTAAGGCTCCCCCTTAGTTTGTGCATCCTGAAACCTTCCATCAACAAATCATCAAGGCATCTTCATCAAAGCATTAGAGACAGAATTATGAGAATTGGAACACCACCAGAGATACCAAACAGTATCAGAGATACCAAACAGCACAGCAGCTGTGCTGAAGAGAGCTGAACCAACCAAAAATTGTCAGCAACCAACCATACGCGGTTTTCTATGCAGGAACTCGCGTATATACGCGACTGTGTTTCAGGAAACCCGCGTATCCACTACCATCTTCTAAAATTTATGCAGATTTGTTCTTTTTGACTGCAGAGAACACTCCCAACTTCAGTTTGTGAAATTCAAATGCTTCCCTGGAACATGTGAGGGCAGACAGATAGGACAATGTAGTTGTGTCTTCAAGCGTCATCCAATGGTTGTAGCATAAGCACATTAGCATCCAAGCCTTCAGATTCTTTGCAGCATCAATACAATCTTTCCAAGAGAGATTATCATACAAGAACAACATCTTCAAGTATGTGTCAATCATCCATGTGGTCCAATAACACCATGAAGTAACATATGTAGGCAAAAGATCTCAACCATAGTAACAAACTCTGCATGATCTGAATCAACCGACATCCAACTCATCCATGTGTGAGCACAAAAGATACTTATCAGCATCCAGGGCTCAAAGTCTTATCATAATAAACCATGTACCAAGTCATCATCATTTGAGCATGAGTATCACAAAAACCAAAGAGTAAGCAGTCATATTGCCAACAATGCAATCATTAGTATTCAACCTGCTACTCCCCCTGGACCAGTGCTCCTTTCTAACTTGTGTAACCTGAATACATTCATCAACAAGTCACCAACAACAATCTCTGCATGAGCTTTCCTTATCTTCGAGTTATAAGACTTTCTTCTCAGCAACTAATACTCTTCATCAAAAATTAAGCATGACTCATCCATAATTTCCAACATCAGAAACCAAGTATCATATCATCAGCATGAATATAACCAGAATAATGCTAACAGTACAGTCATTAGCAGTCAGACTGATGCTCCCCCTGGACCTTTGCTCCTGATCTTCAGCTATCAGATAAATTTTATCATTATCAATGCATACGCGGCTGTGTCAGCTGGAACTCGCGTGTATACGCGACTTTGTTTCATAGAACCCGCGTATGGAAAGTGAAGCATAGAAAATTTTCATCTTCCTTCATTTCCTCCTGAGCTTGTACCTCCTATACCTGTCCTTTCCACATCAGAAGCGCTTTCAGAAGTAAACATAACCAGAATAAACAAATCAACCTTGAGAGTCATCATGCATTGCTCCCCCTGTGACGATACACTACTAGATCTCATAATGTATCTCACATCATTCCTGCAGTCTATAAGAAAAGTCAGCTTTAGAGGCAGATGACTGCAGTAGGGTCTGAATTCCCTACGTTTCTGATCGGTCCTCCTTCTTTTTCCAAATTTTCTTGAGCTTTCCAATTGTGTGCTGAAAATTGTCCACTTTCCCAGATCTGTTCATCCTGCATTCTTTTTCTACATGTCCATACTTGTTACAAGCATAACATCTCATGTGGCCAGAGAAATAAACATAAGAATCATAATGAGCTTTTCTATTCTTTCTTCTATTACAATCACCAGCTTTGTGACCATACTTGTTGCATGAAAAACAATATCCCTTGAATAAACCAGAATACCTTTCTGAGTAGAATCTGTTCGTTTGAGGCTGAAATGATCTGCTCCTGCAATTTGCTGCAACATGCCCATAATTATGACATTTTAAACATTCAACATTATTGAATGATTTCCTTTGAGATTTCATCATTGTTGGTTGACCTTTTGTCTCTTTCAACTCTTCAGGTTTTGCATTGACTTCCTTAGAATCTTTAGCACTTCCTTGTGAACTAGATTCTCCTTTAACAGTTTCATGGAAACCAAGACCATGTTTGATAGCAGGAGACCTTTGATTACTCAGAATGTTGTCCAACATGTTAGTACTATCTTGAAACCTCAAAAGTCTAACCTTGTCTTCTAATTTACCTTTGAGAATGTTTACCTCAACCTCCAGGGCTTGACATTGCTTTGTCATGCTTTCTTCTTTCCTTCTTCCATCTTCTACTTGATCCTTCAGATTTAGGATTTCTTCTTTCAACCAATTTTCGTTTTCTTCACATGTTTGTTGCAGCTCTTCATTCTTCTTCTTCGATGCTTTGAGATCTTCTTTCAGAGATATGTTTTCTGCTTCAAGTCCAGCATTCTTCTTGTTTGATTTATCCAGGTCTTCCTTGAGGGAGATGATTTCAGCTTCAAGTCTCTCATTCTTCTTGTTTGAATCTTCCAGATCTTCTTTGAGGGAGACGATTTCTGCTTCAAATCTTGCATTCTTCTTGTTTGATTTTTCCAGATCTGCTTTTAGAGAAACGTTTTCTGCTTCAAGTCCTTCAAGATCTGTTTGCAGAGAGATGATTCCAGCTTGATATCCTTTACTTCGACTGTATACATCATCGAACATCCTTTTCAGTCTAAATATCAAAGCTTTGTTAGCTGCTTCCTTCTCATTAAATATTCTTTGTTGATCTTTGATAACTTCTTCTAGATCCACAAATTTACTCTCACTATCTACATCATTGCTTGCACAGATAAGATTACAAGGATCACTATCAGATTCATCTTTGTCAACTTCTGCTGTACCGGTTTTCTGAGACATCTCCTTACTTTGAGTATTTTTCTTCTGTGCCATGAGTACTTGTAGAGCTTGGTCAGAATCTTCTTCGGCTTCTTCTAGATCGATAGCATATTCTTCACTATTGTTTGTACCACTAAGATCATGCAAAGGATGACCCCAATCACTATCTGATTCATCTTCTTTGATTTCTGGTATCCATGTTCTCTAAAATATTTCCTTTCTCCGAGTGGGCTTCTTCTTTTGCTTCTTTCCCATTATGACTGACGGATCTCCTTCAAGCGATCAAGCTTCTGCAGAAGAACCTGCTCTGATACCAATTGTTGGGAAAAATACTGAGAGGGGGGGGTGAATCAGTATTTACTGCATACTCAAAAATTTTCACTTTTTCATTCCTTAAAACCCATACGCTACTTTCCTTTAGTAAACTCGTGTATACACACGGATATCTTTCATGCAACTCGCGTATACACAGAGATCTAATTATGTCATTAGTTCTTTGCTTATATCATTCCATTATTCATTCATCAGATGTTCAATAAACAGTAAACATGTGTAGTAAGATCAGAATAAACCATCACACAAAGCATCACACATGAACACCAGGATTTTTAGGTGGAAACCCAAGTCGGGAGAAAACCACCGCTGCAGTTGCTCAGCCTTCAATATTTTATTATAGAGAAAACATGTTACAAGATATGTGCTGGCGCAGACTTGACCAGCACGCAGGCACCCACCTGCGCTCGTTTACCAGCCTCTCCTGGAAGGGAGCTACGACCCCCTGACTCGTTTACCAGCCTCTCCTGGAAGGGAGCTACGACCCCCCGATCTCGTTTACCAGCCTCTCCTGGAAGGGAGCTACAACCCCCTGACTGAAGGCTACAACCTTCAGCACCACCTTGGACCACGTTTCATCAATTTTCACACTGGATCCAACAACTTCAATAGAACACCACTCGCAGGCCACATTTCATCATATTTTCAAACTGGACCCTTTCCACACTTTTAAGCCCAAACATACATCACCAACAGATACATATCAATACAGATCAGATAGCAGAAACACAGCAGAACAGATCATATATTTCATACCCCTTGCTTCAGCAAACCCTAGTTTGCATACGCGCTTTTACTTCACTGATGTCGCGTATATACGCGCTTCCGTCCACACAAACCAGCGTATACCTCAGTGTATATTTTATTGCGCATACGTGCTTTCTCTTCGCTGAAGCTGCGTATATACGCGCTTCCTACGCGGCGTTTAAGTAGTTTAGGAGGATCTCAATCATTATAGAAGGAAGATTTTTCCGCATCATATTCGCTCAGGACTAACCTTTCCTCTCGCATGCATGTTCGCCTCCGACGAGCCTATCACTCATGAAACGGATTCAGCGTATACAAATACATTTGGGGATCTATGATATCCCGCTTCATCATTTCTTCATGTGCATCATAGGATTCAGATCTATCAAACCTTTACCTTTCCATACCGATATATCTTCACAGAGAAGTATTCATTCAAGCTCAGACATCTCTGTTAATCTACACTCATTCTTCGCACAATGAATTTCTTCTCCTTATATATGTTTATCCTTTTCAATACCATGAGCCCCTTTTTCAATACCATGGACCAAAACAATACCATGAGCCCAAAACTACCTGGACGGGGTCAATTAGGTGGATCATTACCCAATACAATGGGTCAATACCATGGTGGTTACCCTTGGTTTTGCACTTTTTGAGCGCTTTTGCCCATACGCGACTTGGCACGTTATTTTCCGCGTGCATACGCAACTTCCCCTAGGCCAATCCGCGTATACCTAGAGACATACTCTTTTTCATCATAGAATTAGCACATGCTGAATTCCTTCTGTTCACACTGTAGATTCATCAGATTTCCTTCATCAAGGACATATTCTATCAAGCACAACTTCATCAAGTGAGTTGTCTTTCAAGGACAACACTCCGCATCATATTGTCAACAAACATCATATCATATCAGATATACATCATTTTCTAAGTCCATCAAGTCAAGAATAACTTCATCAGGTGGATTGCCATCAAGGACAACACATGTCAACAGTCGCATGTCTTCATCTTCATTCAGTGGGTTGCCATCAAGGACAACACTCTGCATCATATTTCCAACAATATTATGTATGCACTACTATTGTAATATTTCACTATCAGTAATATAATTTTGCAACAGCTTCTTTCAGACCTAAGATTCATTGTATGTTCTTATATATGCTTGTTTATATCAGTAATTTTATCTTTATGCAATGGATCATGTGTAATCACTTGGAATTTAGCAATATGCTACAATTTCCTGTGCACATGTAGTTTGTTGTTTTTTTCCTTTATGTGTGATTTGATAAGAATATAAGTGCCTTGGCTTCCATGAATTTTATTGATTTTTAATTGAGGATTAGAATGTCTCAATGCCAAATGGTAGTGACTCCTTGCATCATTCACCTAATTTGAACAGATAAACACCCAAAAAGTAAACCATCAGAGTTAGCCATCTTCTTTTTAAACTTCATTGAAAATCATCTATTCTTCTTTTGAGAGAGCCCTCTCAGACTTGATAGGCTAATTTCCAGTTGCAAGTGGTTTGAAAGAGTTACTCCAAGTTTACCATTGAATAAGCCCAACAGGAACTCAATTTTGTGATAACACCTCCCATGCCTTGGCCCACCTCATAACCGCGTTGTCCATGTGGACATAAGTCCCCATGATTGACTGCGCTATCTCTCCATGACCTCCATCATGCATGCATGTAATGATAACCTTATCCATCATGTGTGAATTAATGCACCACTTCCTCCGTCATCTCATCATGAATGCTATATGATCTTACATTTGATTCCCTCCAAGATCTTAGTTGACTGCTTCAACCTTCATGATCTTTCTCATTAATGAGACATGATCTGCACTCCTTTCACATTAATTAGTTGCTCCACTACTCCATAATGTAGATCTAGATCTAAAATATCCACATTCACATATCAAAAATGGATTTTATTCATATTTGAGAATTATGAGTCCCTCCACCCTTTTAATACTTAATTAATTAAGTTTATTAAGAACTCTAATATTCCAATAAAAATGTGAAAATTTTGGAATATTACGTAGCCCAATAGCTAGAAATGAGAACTTCAAATTCAAGAAGTATCTGAGCATGCCTATGGAAAAAGTATGGAAATTTGTTTCTGTTTTTAGGATTTCCCGCTCTAAAAGAAAGGTATTCTTGTGCTTCCAAACCATATTATTAAAGGATAATTTTTTTGGGGTTTTTAGTCTCCTCTAGGAACTTAGACAATGATGTATTTTAAGTGCGAGTTGGATTGTGTGCTTGTTATGTTGGTTTGGATTTGTATGCCTTGAATGTTATGATGGAATAACCACTTCAAGATATTGAGTCTATCATCATAGAACTTGAAATTCCATGGATATTCCACTACTATGTTAACCCTTCTTCACGGGAGTGTCAGGTATGCATGTTGAATCTTCTACTTATGTAAAAGTGTTGATAATGAACGTCGAATCATATAAAAATTCAGCTTATCTTATGGGTGTCGAGATAGTCATCACACGAATATGATTTTTTTCCTTCATACACATTCTACTACTACCATTATAAGATAGTTTGAGAGAAGGTAAAGATCTTGTCCCAAGATTTACATTCACTATAGTCAGAAAGACACCACACCCATTACATCATGAAGATATTATAGGTGTGCCAATATTTTTATTGAGAGACCAAATAGGTTTGTCACCTCTAAGTGACAAAATATATGGTTAAATAATCATTATACACTAAGATATCAAATGAATGTTTAATATATTTCCACATTCATCCTAAAGAACATATGTTTGTTGAGAATGTCATGTAATACAAATCTATAAGATTGTTGAAGTTGTTTGTCACGTCAAAGAGATATTGTCATCATTGTATTATTTTTTCTTCATTCATTTTTCCTACATTATGTCTAGATATAGATTTCTAGGTCCATTCATACTTTTCCATAGTTAATATATATATATATATATATATATATATATATATAAGATCTGTCTCCAAACAATCACTGAGATAATCACCATAGGAACCTGAATTATGTTTACTTGAATGTTGGAAATTGAGGCATATGAATCCACAAATTTAAGCTCTTATTTGAATTTCATAGACATGAACTCATATTTACAAAATATAGGATGATATTAATTGTTTTTGAGTGTAGGATCTATATCAAGAAGAAGTGAAGTAGAAAAGTATGTAGGCACTTACTGGATACTACAACATATTGCTTAAAATGATACTTAAAGGCTCCATTGGATTATATAAAATGAAATTTGTTGGTGTAAGGATTTGGTTTACATAAGTCACAATGATAAAACAAGGACCAGATCCACCCATTCAACATAAATGATAAGGACACTCAACTACAAGTTTCAAAGCAGGAAAGAATTCAGAAATTTTGCCACATTTGAATGGATTATTTGCAGCCCATTAAAAATTAACCATCATACTCACAGTAATGATGAGCATCGTAAATGGCAGAATTAGTACTTAATATTCCATATCTTGTCACTACTAGGCTGCATAATCCAAATGTTGCAAATTACATCTTGTGTAAAATTTAGAACTGGTATATATAATTTTACATTGAATTAGAAGTGGTGTTTGCTTGAGAGTTTGATACAATTGAGAATATGCCTTGATTAATTATCCTTGTGGTCCATTGACATTTTCATACACATTATCCTCATTATATTCAAGACCATATATTGCAAAGGAAACATTGTGTGAAAGGGATCAATCTCTTGAGTCAAGAAGTTCTAGCAATGGTTGCAGTCCTCCATCATGAACTATGCCAGCTTGGTTGTGTGTTTTCTTTGCTAGTCTTCCAAGAGAAAAATCATCCATAGACCTGATCTGAGCATCTAGGGAATAAATAATTTTAATTAGAGGACTACTGCACCTCGTTGTAACTATGTGAACCTTGCATTCTAGATTATTTGTGGCAAATTAACCCAAAAATAGTGCAACCTCTTTTTGGCTTTATGGACAACTTTAACTTGTAGTATTTTAGTCTCAATCACTTGATAGATGGTGGAGGGAGAATGCACTGGAATTCCTTACATTTTTTGGGTAGCTTAATTCGATAGGATTGACATCTAGAATATAGTGAATCTATTTTCTAGTACTTCAAGAATAATTGGCGGGTTTTTCTCTATTATCCATAGGTGAAATTGACATTTTTTGCAAATGGTTATTTAAATTCAGGGTCAATGCTTTCTACTTCCCTTATATGGAGTCTCCATTAGATGCATCCAAAATTTTCTCACCCATGTCTCTCCCAGGAAAGAATCAATATAAGGAAATTGTTAAGTTGAGAGGTAAGAAAGAAGGAATTTTGAATAGTAGAAACCTTGTTATAAACAATGAGAATTTATTTCCTATAAATAACAAAAGTTTTGATAACTTATCAGATCTTAGAAAGATATATGCTAAAATTGTGGTGGAACAATCAATGAAATAAATGAGAATTATCACATGATCATCATTGGGAGTCCAACATCAAAAGTTTCTCATTCCATTGATGGAGTATTTAAAATCATTGTCTATCGTTTAGTGAGAGGTCACATCAATTATTTTTGTGTCATAGTTTGAAGGGTTTTGTGGACCTATCCCTATGGGAAGAATGGATTTTTCAATTGATGTAGTGATAATTTCTCGACATCTTCTAGATTGTACTGAGCCTATAGAATATGGTGTTGAGAGAGGATATCAGAGAATTAAATGCATATTTAAGAAGTTCAAAGATCTTGGTTATGTTGGATTGTTATTTTTAAAAACTAAAGAACATTTGTGCTTGTAAGCCAACAAAATAGGAGAATCATTTCCACACTAGAAACAAGATTCCTTATTCAAGGGCCCTTTAAATATGCAGGTGGACTTATCTATTTCTCACGTTGTGAGTAGGAGCATGCAGATCTTTGCTGGTAGAGTTTACTCATTTTTGGTTCGGTCGAATACTAAAGGATCATCCTCGTCTCCATATGTGTTGCATTACAAAAGACAAATATCAAGGTTTAGTTGGAGCAGTGAGTAGATTGATTTAGAGGAAGGAAGCTAAGTTAGGGAAGTTTTCTGTGTGGGGATTTTTGGCATACTTTTGGGAATGTTTATTTATCTTTTGTAGGGAAATTTTGCAAAATTATTCTAGTTGAAGGTCAGGCCATGTTGAGGCCAAATTTCAGTCTTGGTTATAAGGTGAGTTGTAGACCTATTTGGTTCAAGGCCAAGCCTTATTGAGTCCAAGTTACAATATTGGTTAGAAGGTGAGTTGTAAGCTTGTTCTGGTTGAATGTTTAGCCTTGTTCAGGTTGGGTTTGAGACCTAGTTATAGGTTGAGTTATAAACCACTTCTATGTGATAGAGGTCAAGTTGGGTATGCTAATTTGAGAGAGGGTGAGATATTTCTGTGTGCTAAGGAGGTTGGGCTAAGGAACGATAACAAGACTCTTGGTTTTTTAAGAAAGAGGATAAAAATTTTGGTAGAACCCATCCCATGCTCCATCCCAATATAAGGCCAGCACTAGCAAGGCTTAAACCGAGGGTAACAACAAGTCCCCAAGTAACACTCATCCTCGAATATGATTTTTTCTCTTTGTGTATTGTATATCCTAGCTAGCCATTGAGAGATGCTAGTCCTTCTTTACCATTTTCTTATTTCTTGAGATTTCACAATAATTGGAATTTAGATAATCTTGATATTCTGGGTGGAGAAATTTAAGTTGCAATATGAGCTTTATATTCTCTATATATAGCAATCTCAACCATTATCGATAAGCAAACAGATGTGAAGCCTCGCTTAAAAACATTGATAAACGTTTTTCCTTCTCTGAGACTGCTATGGCAGCTGTTTTCTTGGCTTCTTAGGCTCGAGTCCGTCAATGTCAAAGAGCATCCAGTAAGTCTGACTTCTTGATAGAAAAAACTTCCAAATATAATGTTTCTCCATCGAAGTTGGTTATCCTACCATTGTATCTAATGATTCTCTCTCGGTAGTTAGCTGAGGATGATTTCTGTGAAACTTGTGATTTAGTGGCTTCAAAATTTGAGGGTAAATGGTCATAAAGTAGCAAGGAATTCAAGCCCTTCTCTTCTGGATATGATGATTTGAACATGCCAATAGAAGTTGAAAAATATGCATCTTTGGCTTTAGACATGTTCATCTCTTCAAATTTGTCACTAATTTTAAAAGGTGCACTCCCATGCCAGACTGACTGCGGGGGAGGAAGATCACAATTTTGCAAATGTTCTGCAGACTTTACAACAACAATAGAGGCCATCTCCCTTTGATCAGCTCTACACCACCTAATTCCACCCTTCTCATAATATTTTTCATTATTAGAGTTCAGATAGTGGTTTATGGAACCTTCAAGCCCAATACCATCCATCAATTTATCCATTGTCCATGCTTGATCTTGAAAACCATCCACAACAGAGGCTGCATTATATTTACTTCCAGTCACTTGCTTTACTATGTTAAAGGCAGATTTTTCCTGATTCACTTCCCGAGGACAACATGTATCAGTTTGGCTTTTTCCACATGTTTGTACATTAGAAAAATTACTCAAATATGAGTTTGTACATGAATGTAATTGAGAATAAATTTATTTGTTTCCAAATCCTTGTTGAGTAAATTGAAAAGCAGCATATCAATTTTTGTTTGAGTGAAAATCTTCTTCAGGGAAACTCAATTTCCTATTGTACAAAGAGTCACAACCAAAATTGGTCTTCCATTGAAATTCAGGCTGCAATTGTAATGACCATTTCTCATCTAGTGAGAGGCTTGGATTCATGTTGATGAAACTAGGTCTGTGATCAGATATCACACGAACAAGAAATTATATTTGAAATCAAATAGGTTTTGAACCACAAACTATAATCTATCAGAAATATTGCAAAGCATACAAAAGAAAAGAATTTCATTGAAGGTCACTCCAAATCAGGTTTGGCATTAGATATCTGCAGCAAATATATGCAATCATTCCTTATCACTTGTGAAAATAAGAATTTCAGAGTCCCAAATATTTCAATTGAAATTTTGCCGAAATCCAAATTCCCAAGTTGCAATTTCTTGCAATAATTACATATGTAGAGGACCTTTCAAAGGTGAAAATATTTATTGTGTGAAAGTAACAACTAGTCTTAGAAAGTGCACAATGAAGGATGACTAGACCTAAGTCCTTTCCAAGGACAAACCAAAGTAGAAGGGAATGATTTGTATTGAAGGAACACTGAAACCATATGAAATTATTTCACTTAATCCTCTGATGTTTTTTTAAAATATTCTTTTGTTTCTGTAGAAGATATTGTGTCTCATGTTGTTGAAGGAATGTTAAGTGCATGAGGCACTATCATTATTATCTGAGGAATTTTCTTAAGGCACAGAGAGGGAAGGGCTAACTTTTTGGGAACAGGTTCAAGAAATGTGCATCATTTTAGTGTTAAAGTGTATTCTTTAGCACTTGGAAGGATTTCCTTCAACAATATAAAAGTGGGATGTTGTAGTCTATGATTTCTAGGGAGTTATTTTATGAGAATAATAGACAAGGTCACGTATAACACACATCATTACCAAAACAAGGTAAGACACAAATGCAACGATCTAACAAAAAAAAAATTAGATCAAGTCAGCCTCTGGAATTAAAATTGTAATTTCAATTAATACATATAAATTTGGACATTTCGGCTCTCATGTCTGCTTATTTCACCCAATTGTCATGTATCTTCATAGGGACACACAACTATAAATATAAATCTACGCTCCATTTCAGCTCATGAAAACCAGTGAATATTTTAGAGAAAAACTCAGACCTTGACAACCATCTGTGCCCTTAGATTGCAGGAAGGAAGATCATAGTTTGAGGAGGCCAAGGAGGAATACCTATGCAGATATGTGGAGAGTCTTCATTTCAGCTCGGTTCTGTATATAAAGGAAAAACTTGTTTGGTGTAGACTATCTCCAACAACTTGGATAAGTGTTATAGACCTCAAAAAAATTCCTTACACCTTAGACCAATCAAGATTGGTTTCAGGACTATGTCCTCTCATAACTCGGATGTGTGTGAAGGACCACTACAGCTTATTTTAATGGATCTATAATATTCCTAGGCTCATATCTGTAGAGGGATTCCGCTAAAAATATGCAGTGACTTACTTCCAGACATAACTACTTAGCTCATCTTAGGCAATAGACTTTGGTCTTTATCTTTTTGTGGCTCAAATATGTGGGAATTATCAATCTATACTCATATCCGGTCATGTGGAGAGGTAGTCGGAAGTGACACTTGGAGTTTGGAAAAACTTATTTTATTGAACAGTTAAATATCTTAGATCCTTGACAACTTGGTTAAAGGCTCATCCTTTGGAGACACAATTGCTAGGATAAATTGCCTAGGCTCAAGCTCAGAGTTGTTGCTGAATTGTAAGGACCATAATTTAAATTCTTGGGTAGTATACCTATTATGGACTGTTAGTTTTGATACTTGATTGTGGGATGCTAGGATCAATAGCTCAAAGACTTGGATTGCAGACCCTTGTTAAAGGCATAGTTACGTCTTGTATGAAAAGATTATTTTTGCAGACAATATTGAGGTTGTTTGGAAACCCTTTGAACTTGGGATAACTGCAGACCTTGAAGACTACTTGGAGCTGATCCTTTATGCATTTTGAGGCTAGGGTATTGAAGAACCATTAAAGGATGTTTTTGAAATGTTTAAAATCTTGAAGAGATTATGTGGATGTTGGGAAAAATACTGAGAGGGGGGGGGGGGGGGGTGAATCATTATTTACAATAATCAGAATCTTTTTCTTTTCTCTTATTAATTCTATATGTGACTTTGATTAGCATAACTAGTGTATGTATGTGACTATCCTAACAGAAACTTGTGTATACTTATATAACTTTACTGTTAATATAAATATTTAGAAACATTCTTTAAAATAGATCATCAGTTATGCATCAGATAATTAAATAGTAAAATTGTTCAGTAATAATAGAATAAATCATCACACAAGAGCATCACACATGAACACAAATATTTAAGGTGGAAACCCAATTCGGGAAGGAACCATTGTTGTTGTCGTCTCTCTCTTCAATGTTTATTATATACAAAACTTCTGACAATGTTGTACTAATGCATACTCATATTAGTACGCAGGTATATACCTGCAGAAGGCTAAAAACTTATCTTGTTCTCCAGCTGCTACTAGAAGGGAGCTCTAACCCCATGATCTCAATTACCAACCACTACTGGAAGGGAGCTACAACCCCTTGATTAGAACACTAGATTCTATAGGCAGGAAGCTTCTACTTCAACAATAAAGGCTTCAACCCTCAGACCCACTGCAAACCACGTTTCATAAATTTTCACGCTGGATCCAACAACTTCAACACAACTCAATATATAGATCAAAACCAATATACATAGCCCAAACTTCAAACAAAGCAGTGATATCACTGTAACCAGAACACAGTAATAAACCCAAATTTTAGAATTAACATGCATAATCAATTTCAACCTTGATCATTCATTATCTTCAATGCATACGCTACTTCACTTTACTGAACCTGCATGTATACATGCTTTCCTGCAAACCAACCTGCATATAGATTTGTGAATATAGAGTTTCCAGAATGTGATTAGACTCAAAAACAGATCTGAGGATTTCAATGATATATCTTTTCATATTTACAGAACCTTTACTCAATCAGCATCATTAATAATATTTAATCACTCATAGATCATATTTGTACATAGTCAACTAGCAGCATATTTAGTATTCAAAAAACCTAGATATTTATGAGAACTTCATTGACAGAAAACAGAAATATAGAAGTAATAAATATATAACCTTTCCATCAAGCTTCAGAAAACCTTGACTTCCATACGTGCTTTTGCTTAAACAAACCTGCGTGCATACATGCTTTCACCATGAATAACGAGTGTATAGATCTTTAAATATTAAAACTATAGAAAGTTTTAGATCTATAGAATTACCTATATTTTACCATTTTACTTGAACAAACAAGTGCGAGGTCACATATATAAACATCTCATCAATAGATAAAGAAAATATATAGTCATTTCAGGTCTAGAGATCCTGATCCATTATTGTATCCGTGGGTGCATCATCATTTCAGATCTACCAATAAATACAACCCATTCCATACATATCTACTTCAGAGTGAAGTATTCAGTTAAAGCCCTTACACCTCCACCCTTTTCACTATGAACTTCTTATCCTTCTATAGGTTTAGCCTTTACCAATAGCATGAGCCAAAACCACACAGGTTCCAATGGAACTCTTGGATGGAATCAAATAGATGACACCACACTCAATACTGTGGGCTAAAACCATGGTAATGCCCCCTAGTATCATAATTTTAGAGCGCAAAAGGCATACATGACTTGGATTGTTCTCTTACGCATGTATACACGACTTAACCTACACGAAATCACGTATAAAACCTTCAATAATGAATATTAACCATCTTCTACTAGACTTGTACCTTTATTTTGTTAGACCTTCTTTTAAACTAGTGTGCTTCTCCAAAAGTCATTTCCTTCAACATTTGCAATAGAGTTGCCATCAAGGACAACATATGCAAGCATAAGAGTTATAAGATTCATCTAGTTAACAATATCCCCCTTTGTACTTGATGGCAACCATGTTGGAGTTTGATCAACAACCTGGAGATACATAAACATTATTCAAATGCCAAATACTCTCCCCCTTTGACATCAACAACAATGGGTGGAAAATTTCTCCCCCTGAGCACATGCATGACCATTCCTATCACCAAGGACTCATAATGACATCAATGATCCAACCAAGTGGAATTACATATTTGACTCAACTACCCAACCAAGTGGGTTTATAAATTTGAACAAGTCCTTACATGACTAAATATAATAATTTTACATCATATGTCTCAACATGACCTTTTCATCAATTAACACATATGAATTTGTAAAACCAAGACCAAATAATCTCAAAAAAGAGATCACGGCATAGAAACCAATCATAATGCCAACAATGCAGCCTCTTTAGCAAGGAAAATTCCCCCACTAAACCTATGCATCCCAAACACTTTCAACATCCTCTTCATCAAAAGCATCTTCATCAAGGAGATAGATATCAAAGAATGGAACTGTAAGATGAATACCAAAACAATAGAGTTTGCCCATTAACACCACAAAATGTTTTGAAAGCTGACCCATAGATTTTCTGTCAGCCAAAACCCATACGCGACTTTATACAGATAAACTCACGTATATACATGACTCACCTTCATGAAACCAAAGTACAAAATTTAATACTATGGAAGTAAGAAATTTTGATAAGTGAGGTAGAGACAACTCCCAACTTCTGTTGAGATATTCGAATGATTCCTTGGGAAGAGGTTTAGTATATATACCAGCAACTTATTCTTTAGAGGGAACATACTCAAATTTAATCTTTTTATGAAGCAATTTTTCTCGTAAGAAGAGATACTTGATAGGAATGTGCTTGGTCTTGGAATGCATAACATGATTTTTCAAGATTCTGATGGCACTTGTATTATAACATAAGATGGAGATGGGAGGATAACATGTAATCTGAATATCTTGTAAATTCTAAATCATCCAAAGAAGTTGTGTGCAACACGATGCGATAACCACATATTATGCTTCTATTGTAGATAAATAAATTGAACTCTGTTTCTTGTTGAACCAAGTTACTAATCAAGGCCCCATATAGAATGCCCCACCAATAGTTATTTTTTGATAATCAACATTTCCATCCCAGTCTGCATCTGTGTAAGCATGAAGAGTGAGTTAAACATTATTTTGATACCATTAAACAATGTCTTGAGTCCCTTTTAGATATTTGAATATTGTTTTTACAGCCTGAAGGTGCGACTCTTTTGGATTAGCTTGGAACCGTCCAAAAATCCCAACTACATGCATAATATCTGGTCTAGTCACGACCAATAAAGTAGACTTCCAATCATAGATCTATACTCTATTTGATTTACCATGGGATAATGATCATGATAACTGAGGTTACATCCAGTTACCATTGGAGTTCTTACAGGTTTGCAGTCTTGCATCCCATACTTCTTTAGGATTTTCTTGAGATATTTTTCTTGTGATAGGAATATGCCATCTCTTCCTTGTTGCACTTGTAAGCCAAGAAAATATGTTCGTTTGCCAAGTAATGACATTTCAAATTCTTGTTGCATAAAAAAATCCAATTTCTGACTCATGGACTCTTCATTACTCCCAAAAATGATGTCATCAACATACAAAACAATAATTAATAGTTTATTATTCTCAATTTTTGTGTATAAGTCACTGCCACCAGATCCTTTTGTGAAACCTTGTTGCTAAAGATATTTTTCAAGACAATAGTACCATGCCCGAGGAGCCTATTTGAGACCATATAGAGCCTTTTTAAGTTTGCAAACAAATTTTTCATCATTTCCCAGAATGAATCCTTCTGGTTGTTCTATATAAACTTCTTCTTCCAGATCACAATTGGCGAAAGTAGATTTTACATCCATTTGATAAACTTTGAATTGTTGAAAACTTGAAAAAGAAAGAAACATTCTTATGGCTTCAAGTCTAGCTATAGGTGAAAATGTTTCTTAAAAGTCTATACCTTCTTGTTGAGCATACCCTTTACAAACAAGTCTAGCTTTATTTCTGATAACATCTCCATTTTAATTTAACTTGTTTTTGAATATTCATTTTGTTCCAATAAAATTTTTATCATGAGGTCTTCGAACCAATTCCCAAGTATGATTCTTTTCAACTTGATCAAGTGATTCATTCATGGCTTCAATCCAAAATTCATATTTACTAGCTTTATTTACATTATGTGGTTCAATGGTGGATAAGAATGCCAGATAGCTAGGAGATCCTATAGGAGTTCTTCTTGTTTGGACACCTCATCCCTTTTCTCCCAATATTTGAGATTCTGGATGAAGCCTTTTCTGATATATATTCTTCTGGTGCTTCATTAGGTTCTCCTTTTATATTGTTGTTATATGATGAGGGAAAATATACATCATCATCATCATCTTCATTTTTTGTTGTTATTTCCCTTTTGGGAGCTCTGAGAGACTCATCAACTACAACATCAATACATTCAACAATCTTCTGAAGTATTTTATTATAAAATTTATATGATTTACTTCTAGAACAGTAACTAAGAAATATTCCTTCATCTGCTCTAGGCTCAAACTTACCAAGTTTTTTCATCATTGTTCTTGATAAAACATTTACTTCCAAAAAATATAAAATGTTTCACAGTGGGAAGACTACCATACCAGAGCTCATAACGAGTTTTATCACTATTCACACGGACATGAGCCTTGTTGAGAATATTTACAGCAGTATGTGTTGCTTTTGCCCAAAAGTTATCGGGAGTTCTAGATTCATCCAGCATAGCAAGAGCCATCTTCTAAACTATTCTATTCATTCTTGCTGCTACACCATTTTGTTGTGGAGTTCCAGCTACATAAAACTGTATATTTATGCCATATTGTTCACAGAAATCAAAGAATTCAACTGATATGTATTCTCCTCCTTAGTTAGATCTAAGAAATTTTATTTTTGTATATAATTCATTTTAAACAAAAGCTTTGAATATCTTAAACTTTTCAAATTATTCATCTTTATGTTTCAATAAACCAATCTAACTCATTTTAAAAAAGTCATCAATAAATAGAATATAGTATTGTTCTCCATGAGGTGACTTTTTCCTTACAGGACCACATATATTAGTATGTATAAGCTCAAGAGGCTTACTTGATGATCCTTCTTTGGCATTAAATTGCACCCTGGTTTTATTACCAAGTTGGCATGATTTGCATATGGTACTTTAAGGTGGAGTTATGTTGGGTAGATCACGAAAAACTTTGAGTCTACTAGATTTACTATTTGAGAGAAGCTCAAATGCCCCTATCTTCTGTTCCATAACCGATTTTCTGTAGATTTACCTACATAGCATTGCTCTTGGCCACCTTTCAATATATATATATATATATATAGATATATATTTATCGGTGTTCTAGCTCCTTTTATTATGGTTTTTTCTATGTCAAGATCAAGAACTACACATTATTTTCAACTAAAGACAACTTCATGTCCTTGATCAAACAATTGACTCAAACTCAACAAGTTATGCTTTAATCCATCCACATACATAACACTGTTAGCTTTAACCTTTTCTTTTAGAAAGCTAGAGCCTTTACCCTTAATGATAGCAGGAGTTTCATTTCCAAATGTAGCATTATTTTCCTTCTCAAATGCATTGTATGAAAGAAGTTTATTTTATCACCTGTCATGTGTTTTGAGCATTCGCTATCAATGTAACATTGATTTTCTTCTCCACTTGAAAATAAATCTATGCCACAGTTTTCAAACTGTGAGTCCTTATTTCTCCATGCCTTGGAGTTTGTAGGTATATTTTCTTTTGGCTGAAGTTTTCTCCTGCCTTCAGATTCTTCATGTCCAAAGTTATTGCAATAAGAACATTCAATTTCATCTTGAAGAGGAGAAATTCTATTATAAGTAATCTTATTTATTCATGTCTCATTTCTTTTCTTTCTTTCTTCTCTGGTCATAATGGTTTTGTATGCAATACATTAATAAAAATTATGCCCAAAATTATGACATGAGAAAAATTGTCCATTAAAGAAGAAGTTTCTGTGATCATGGAACCTTCTATTGATGTTTACCTGTTGATTGATATTTCGGTTATTTTTCATCCTTGAATTGAAGTGGTCATGCTTTACCTGGGCATTATCTTTGTTCTTTTTCTGAGTGACGTATTGTTGGTGGTTGGCTTTAACTGCATTTAGATAGCTTGTTGCTGAAAATTGAAAAGATTCTCCAATATATCCAAGACCTGTCTTTACAGGAGGAGAGTGTTGCACCTTGATAATTTCATCTAAGTTTTTAGATCCTTTAGCAAATATAAGATTTAAAGTTTTCACTTTCTCAATTTCCTTTCTTAGACTTATTATTTCACATTCTAATTTCTCATTGTGCTTCTCCTTTCCTATAAGTTGATTATTTAGAGTATCTATGGCTATTTTTTTTTCTTCTAAACATATTTTGAGTTGATTGATTTCTTCAAGAAAATCATTTTCTTCTAAAGCATCCATAAAATTATCTTTAGCCTCACTAGTGTCCTTTTCAAATGCCATGAGTAGTCTAATATCTTGATCAGATTCTCCTTCTTCACTATTTGATATACCATCACTATCTTCATGAGTATCATATATTTTCATATTGATAAAAAGTTTCTTATTTCCTTTTTCCAAATCTTTTCCCTTTTCATGATTATCTTTATGAGGACATTTAGCAGCATAATGACCAACTCTTCCACAAGAAAAACATTTGAAATGAAGCTTACCTCTGAACCTTCCAGTGCCAAGTTGAAGTTTCTTTAGTAAATTTATCTCATCTTCTTCTGATACATACCTTGATCCTTCTTGTTCTTCCATTTCCTTACCTTTTGAAGAAGCTCTAAAAGCAACTTCTTTGACTTTAGATGGACCTCCTTTCCTCATTTCACACCGAATCATAATCCCATGAAGTTGGACAATAGTAAGAGTTTGAAGATCTTGCATCTCTTCAATGGCAGACACTTTTGACTCAAATTTATGAGTTAGAGATATTAAGACCTTTTCTACTAGAGTGGTGTCATTTATAGTTTCACCCAAATTTATCATATGATTCACAATCTCATCTAGACATAAAAATAAAATAGCAATGCTTTCATCAGTATGCATTCTGAGTTTTTTCATATTGAATTATGAGAGTTTGGAGTTTAGAAATTTTTACCTTTGCATCACCTTCGTAGCTCAGAATAATTTTGTCCCATATCTGCTTTGTTGTAATTAACTGCATAACTTTGAAAAATTTTGATTCAGTTAGACTCCCCTATAATGTATTCATAGCCTTTGCATTAGTTTCATATTTCTTCCTTGCTACTGGATCTAATGGAATTGAGACTGGATATTGATAACCACCTTCAACTATAGCCCATACATCTGCTCCAAGGGACTAAAGATAGGATCTTGTCCTTGTCTTCCAGAAAATCAATTTTTTTCCATTGAAGAGTGGAGGCCTGATAGATGATGTCCCATCTTGATTGCTCATCTTGGATGATCTTCCTTCTAGCTATTAAGCTTCTACAAAAGGACCTGCTTTGATTCCAATTGTTGGGAAAAATACTGAGAGGGGGGGGGGGGGGGGGGAGTGGGTTTGGGGGTGAATCATTATTTACAATAATCATAATCTTTTTCTTTTCTCTTACTAATTTCTGCGCGGCTTTGATTAGCCGAAACAGCGTATGTATGCAGCTATCCTAACATAAACTTGCGTATACTTAGATAAATTTACTATTCAGATAAATAGTTAGAAACATTATTTACCCTATATCATCAGTTATGCATCAGATAATTAAACAAAAAACCCGTGTAGTAATTGTTAACACTGGAAAATTGTACAACAGAAGATGACATTAATTAATGTCAAGCCAAAGGATTTACAGGGTAGGAAGACATTATGGAATCAAGAAAGTATTTAAAATCTCGAAGGTTTTGAAAAAATCAAATTTGAACTAGTCCTAAAATGCTATTTGCACGCATTATCCTTCTAGAAGAGCACCTTCTGTGCATGTTTTTCCCCAGTAAGCATGCATTCTTGAAAGTGGAAAAATGTCACTTTCTAGGACCACACAAAGCAAAGGACAATTACTCCTTATATGAAGCTACCTAAGGACAACCACCAACGCCTCCTTAGACACTATGTGAGCACACAAAGGAATATTTGGAGCACACAATGGAATCACACCTCTCCCTTGGTTCACCATCCACCATGTACCAAGGGAGAGAAGGAGGATTTGAAATTCCCACCATGAGATGAAGAATGGGTGATCACATTGTTATGCTGGCCAGAATTTCCCAAGAAATACCAGCAGTGTGTGACCTAGAGCTAGAGATAGAGGGGACTCGATTGTTGGCCATCCAACAATCTTAGTCCATCACAGCAGAGAGAGAGGGAGCTTGCATTGAGGCGAGCTTGGAAAACAACATCCTTGCATCGAGACCTAGAACCATTGTCTAGGGACCCTTTGGAAAGTGGGTAAACTTTGTTCTTCATATCAAACATTTAATAAGAAGGGGCCTAGAGCCACTATTTTCACTATTATAGTTTGACTCTCTTCAATAGCTTCTGTATATTTGTGTTTTAGTTTTAGTTTAATTTGAGTATACATTTGCATGCTTTTTTCCTCCATATTGTATTCTTTTGAACTCCACCACTTTCTACCTATTACCTAGAGTTTAAAGGGTCGAACCACACCCTTTAAACTAGTGCGATTTCATACATTCGTGCACCCAATCTACCACAACAGGATTGGAAACTCCACTAATGTTTTACAAGTTTATGTGGTTGTGCCTTCTTTTGCAGTCCCTAGATTCACTTTGAGTGACAGACTAAAGAAGATCAGCTCCTAAATTTTTTACTTGCAGAAATTTGCACACATTTGTTCCTCACAAATGCATAGGGCGCACGTTCAGTTCTAACCTGCACACAGGAAAGTGCACCTGTCAAGGCTTTTTTCACGCAATTTACAGAATGGGATTTCTCTCCCAAGATTCCATTTATTTCTGGTTGTAAGGTGCTTGGCAGCCCCAATTTATCTTCCAGAACTTGTTGTGATACCCCACAGCTTGTTTGAACTCACTTCTAGCTTCTTTATGTAGGCTTAGAGTTATTTTTTATTCAAGTTGATTTTTGCAAAAAATTCACATAATTTAAGTAGGGGGGAAATTAACTTACGTTCCGAACAATTTATGTTTTAAAAATTTTTGGTATTCGCACCTACATAACTAGTCCAAGTAAGTGGCTCAATACCACACATGCATAGCTATTTTTCTTTCCTTTAGTGTAGAAATTATTTAGTTTAGTTCAATTTTTGCATTAGGAATTGCAGGACTAGGATCGAATTGTCTGTACAATAGCAAGTAATCTCTGCTACATTTGCACCCTCCGGTGATCCTAGGTAAGCGTATGAATGCTCTATATTCACAATTCACCATCTCCCTTTAGTTAGTCATATAGATTAACTAGGAAAGTTTGAAAGCGGCCCATTATCCGCACATGTTTTCCATTTGAGCCAGGAACAATATAACATAGTTTAAATAGGGTTTTTTTGTAAAGGATCACCAATATCCACACGTTCAAACTATGTGCTTGTTAAATTTATGCTCACACACACTCATCCAATAAGCAAAGAAAGACACCTAGAAATAACTTAACCAAACTCACTAAATTCTCCCCGTAGGGGCCACAAAAGAATTTATAGTTTAAGTTAGGATTAAGGGGGCAGACATCCAATAAGCCTCCTTGATCATACTTCATATTGAAACATAGAAGTTGTGCATTTAGGGAGCTTAAAATCCACCTATCAACCCATGGAAAAGAAAACCCGAGCGTGGCAGAGAGCCAATTCAGAGGGGGTTAGGCTTAGGCGCAGTGCATGCAGTATTAGTTGGGGCTACCTGACCCAGCTGATACTCGGTACTATTAGCTGACTACCAAGAAGCCCAAGAATCGAATGTTCATGTGGGACGGTGGTTCTTAGTGGCCAAAAACTAGGGCATCCTTTACCTTATAGGTGGTGGTGCAGGCAAGCGCCAGACCCTCTACCCCTTACCTTGGTGGATTCTCTTCGGCTGACTGGGGGCATCGCCAGCTCTTACAGGACATTGTGCCAGCACTCTCAAGAAATATTCTCAAGGCCTAGTTACTTCTGAGTGTGTGAGGATGCAATAGGTATTCGAATATTTTGAGTATCATACGCAATAAAAAAAAAAAAACCAATTTTTTTCTTGATTGATCACATAGGTTAATTTAAATGGAAAATTTATTTTATTTTCGCTTTGTTTTATGTATGTGGCCATTATTTTTCTTTGATCATAGACTCTATGCTCTCAAAATTTTCCAAAGCCTAACCAAGTCGACACCCGAACGGTCCCAATGGAACCTCATCGATCCAGGCGTCTTTTGGACCTCCCCCCATTACCTGGTGGGGTTTTAGGTCTTTTTCCATTTAGTTGTCAAAGATGGAACACTGCCACCGTCATTGGTTCATCCTTCATTGGAGCAGCCATAGTTGGGAACCCTAGTAGGTCTCCTAACACAACACCACACACCACTCCCCCGTCGACCCCTAGGGGGAAAAGGAGTGTGTCCCATTCGGGAAGCTAGCTGAATACGCAACAGGGTACGTCAAAGACTAACCCTCGTTCTAACCAGAAATTTGTGTCTTCACATATTGCAATGGTGTCAACCTCCCAATCACCTTTCTTAGCTTCATTAAATCTACCTAATTTAACCAAGCTAATGAATGACCCCATCGCACACTATCCTCGATGGCCTACCATGCCCACGAAGCTCCCTTCGGATATACCAAAATTTGAAGACAAGCAAGTGGAAGACCCAGGTAATAATGTAATGACCTTTCATCTGTGGTGCTCATTGAACAATATCATCAATGACACTATTCGTTTGAGGCTATTTCAATGCACTCTTATAGGAGTAGTCGCGAAGTGGTACGTGGAGCAACCTCCCGCTTCACATGGAACCTTTAGTGCCCTTGCTACTGCGTTCCTCACATATTTTCAGTTACCCATTCACCATGATTCAGGAATGGAATTACATACTCATTTTAGACAAACCCCCATTGTCCATATCTCGGACCATCTTCATGAATGGAGGCGGCGTCATTAGATTTATTCTTGAAAACTATGATGACAGAGATTTCAAAGGATGTGGCGCATCAAAACCCCACATCCGAAGAGGATGCAATTAGTAAAGCCCAGAAGCTTGAACTGATTTTTATGCAGTCAGGATACATTTACAACATCTTGCCAAACGTCCCGCGCCTCGAAACTTGTCAAGAATTGCAAGGCGTGTCGAACTCTGCAGATGGAATAATTGGGTCAATGACCCAAGTTTACCTAGGTAGCAGTAGTCAAAACCCCGATTACAAATATAGTTCTACTCAGAACATGTCTCAACCTAGATTTCAAAGTCATCATATGCCTCAACAAAATTTGACTAATAAGGCGCAAGCGTATCGCCCGGGAGGACCCTATCCTCTGGCTGAGGGGACCCAATATGCAAAAAGAAACATTGATGGAAGATCTCCCCTCCAATGGCCAGGTGCAAACCCGAGACAACGTTGTGCTCTGTCCCCAACACATGACCCACCTACGCAAACCAACACGCAGGTGAACTTTGTGCAGCCATCCCAAAACCAACCATGCCAGTATAACCAGGATAACGATCCTCCTAACTTGGTAAAGAAAAAATCCAAAAACAAGCCAAAAGGGAACCCTAGATAGGGGGCAGCAATGAACAACACCCACCACGATCCTAGGCCGGAGGAAACTCTGACCGGAATCAGAACCAGGGGCCTAGTAATGCCCAACGGCAAGGAAAAAGGCCACCTCTGCGAACAAACCATTATTGTTCAATATGTGGAGAGTATGGGCACTATACTCACCACTGTCTCGATCTCCCTGGGCTAAAAAAGCTACAGAGTAACAGAGAACAATGAGGATCTTCCTAGTAACCCACTGTGATGCAAGAGCCTTTCTCCCACCAAGGGACGACAAGCACTCACCAGAAAAACCCATACAATTCTAGGAAAAGCAGCCATGAAATATATATGATTGGGGAAGAGATGTTTTTCCAAATAATCACAACTACGACACCTCACCAGACACCACTACGTCAGGGGCTAGTACTAGTGCACCGACTGCACCTTTGACCATTTCAAAGATGCCTATAGAACCGTTGCCAAAGATGGAAAAGGAACCCAATAGGCGAGCATGAAACTACTCCAAAGCGGCCCATAATTATAGCACCGTGGATGATTTAGCTCAATTTCCCGCTACTATGTCGGCTTTGGAAGTACTACAGTCATACCCAAAACAACGGAAAGCCCTTCTTTCTGCGTTAGGCACTATCGACCCTGCCGATACGCGCCTGATGGATTTTGACTTAGATAAAGCCACCCCCCGACTTCCTTCCATGGTTGCCTTCCAGATACCAGTATCGGTACAGAATATCACTATTCACCCATGTGTCATAGACAAGGGTGCATCGACATGCATCATTTCAAAAAATGTTTGGCAGAAGTTAGGGTCTCCCGAACTGAAACCCTAAGTCATAACACTTTGAGCGTAAGATGCTCGTCCCTCAACCCCCGTCGGTATCTACCAAAATGTCTCAGTATTTTTAGCGGGAAAGATGGTCCACATAGACATTGAAGTCTTGGATGCTCACTTGGATTACAATATACTCCTCAGGTGAATTTATATGTACACCATGTCTGCCATAGCCTCCTTCGTCTTTCACATTATGATGTTCCCTCATGAGGAACGCATCATTACTGTAGACCAACTGACACACAGTGAGAAGGGTCCCCTAACCAACATGGATGTAATTCTACCCTATGTAGATACAACCTCGGATGGTCTATCAGGGTACCAAAAATATGGCCCTGGCCAATTCAAACCGACATCTGTTCTAGGGTCATTCCTAGGAGATCCTCCCATTATCCCTGAGGCATCACTTGATGTCACAGGGGCTCCGGTGTGCATGATGTCCACATCAGGCACCGAGGCTAGTCAGGAAATGGACTCAAGTAGTAACCAAACTGAGGCATCAACCACGGTAGCCTGTCTAGCCTACGCCACCTCCCAAACCCATTTCCTCTACCCCCTAGTTGGCTTCGTCTCTTAGCAGGTTTTGGAAACACTGGTATTACCCAACATATCATTCGCATTCCTAGTGTGGTACCTTGTTCCTCCTTCTGGAACAGAAGCCACCCACGTTACTGCCACAGGGTTAAAGCCCCTCCGTCCCGAAAATCCCCCACCGATCCAAGAAATGGTCAAGACGACCCCCACGAAGGAAGCTCCATTGCCAAACTAGTGATCACAGCTAAGAAAATGGAGAAGAGAAGAAAGAAGATGGTGACTGCCTCCATTCAACGAGAATCACCAGTCTACGCCATATGTGACGTAATATGCCATCCTACCCATATATGTCCGAAGCTGGATGAATTAAAACCACTCCCTAGCTCTGAAACAGACATCTCGACGCCGCGTTCTCGTAAAAAGGAACCTACCACCAAAGGTAAAGGAAAATCACTACGTATGAATCATGCATGCACTATCTGCAACATCTATGGGAACTATACCTATCGCTGCCCAGAGATCCCACGATATAGGGATGCCTTACACGCCATCGAGCAAGCCTATCGAGAGGATCCCTCCAACCAGTCTACAAGAAATGACCCTCATGCCACCCTGTACCTACAACAGGAGCAACTGTCACTAGAAATAAAGCCATTTTTCCCTCCTCCCCCAAACCACCATACACCAACCATGGACAGGGGAACTTGGTTGCCTCATCCTCTTGAGTTATCAAGCACATCGATTGTTATAAATGGCTTGGTCGGGTCTTTTACCTAAGGTCACCTAGGCAATAGTAATTTGTATTCGGAGAGATCCTGGACATGGGGTAGTAACCGAAAATTTCCCCCATGGTCTCAGTCTGGGGGCA
The DNA here is from genome assembly GCA_034641835.2 of Pinus albicaulis. Classification (NCBI taxonomy): domain Eukaryota; kingdom Viridiplantae; phylum Streptophyta; class Pinopsida; order Pinales; family Pinaceae; genus Pinus; species Pinus albicaulis. The sequence goes on from CM076584.1 coordinate 960,243,403, forward strand.
ACTCCAACTAAAATCAAAACTAGGAGCCAAGTAAAAAATCCATGATGAACGGAAGCGATGCCACACATTTGCTTTCCGGAAAAAATGAATTTTCAGCGCCGGCAGGTATGCCCTCTCTTATATTCCTTTTAAAATCTCATGCTTTTCAATAATATTCGATGAAAATAAGATGCTTTCACTTGAGGTAGTTGTTTTTTTAGGAACAAACTTGCAAACCATTCACAGCACCATCTACTGAAAGTTTCAGAGTAGGTATCATTCTACCCCTAGCATGAGAGAGTCCCTGAAAGCTTTGCATATCCTGACATCATTTGTCCATCAGAAATAAACCATAGGGTCCTCATACCTAACCATATTTATCATCACTTCACCCTGCACATGATAAACATCTACGTTGATCGGTAGAGCCTCCCCTCCATGGTGCTCGTCACCTAAAGTACACCATATTTCACAGCAAAAGTGACGCCATGGCCATACAACTCCAGTCCGGGAAGCAGCTCGTGCCCATCCATTCATCATGCATAAGGTCAAGTTTACCATGCTAATTGAAACCCCCTTCCCGGACCACCAGGTTGTACAAACAGATAAAACGCGCACAACCATGTCGCATTTGGCCCACCATACCTCCACCAGCATAATCCCATCTGCGAGATTTTTTCATCCGCTTCATCAACCCCGTACATGAGACCAACAAATGGGACCCCCAAATCTAGCAAAACACCCTCCTCACACCATTAGTGAGTGAATGCTTTCATGTTTTGGGGTACCCGTCTCTGTGTTTTGTACAAACAAAACCCCATTATTTTATTCTTTTGGTAAGTGTACAAAGACTGCAAATGGTGCACTTCGCCCTTTCACCCTCATATTTCATATTTTCTCCCATGGCAGTAGTCCCTAATCTACCTTGGTTGGAGTATTTCGCCCCCACGCACGCACCATCATGAAATTCATAGCTAGTTAAACCTGCCCTGGAAGTCCTACCGACTCTAGGGATTTTCCCTTCAGAAATAACTATGACTTCCGCCAAGCTGCTTAAGTATACTCTGACCTCGGGCTACTGAATCCCCATCATAATTTTTCAGTCACCTCTCACCAACATGCCTATGTTAAACCCATCACATCCAAGTCCCTGACCCCTCAGGTCAGTGACCCATGGTTCGGTTAAGGCTTCCTTTTTGTCGACCTCGACACCTCTTTTCCAAAAAGGAAGCAGTACCTTGGATCACCCCTCCCCATGCAAAGGGGTATCCTCGAGTGGCACTGTGGGAGACATCATTTTCCACAGATGTCATTGATCCTCCTGAAATTTGACTATGACAAAAGATTCATGTCAAGATGGTATCATAGCTTACAACCATTGCACTTTGATCAGATCCGTCAAAGACCCGTGCCTCCACAAGAATCTCTGTCAAACAATTCTTACATAGGAAGTTCCCAGCTAGTAGATATGCATACCAATTTTGCGCATATGGGTACCACATTCCACCTATTATCAAAGAAAAAATGCCCCTGAGGGCGTCAACAGTCATCGTCAACAACCGCCAGGATCACTACCATAGTAGTGACACACACATCACATGTATATGTCGATTTTGTTTAACTAGCCATAGCAACATGAGCATGGGACATTCTTGCCTCATTGAAATTTTGTATATATGTTGTACATTGCATTTTCTTGCAGGGATCCCTTAGACGTGGTCATTCCTTGAACCGGTGTAGGGTGTTGTCAAATCCAAAGCTCCACACATGTCTCCCTCTCTCTCTACGTACGATACAGAAAAGAAACTATAATGTATTTCGACTATATAGTCCTTCCTAGACCTCACACATTAGTGGGCAACTGTTAACACTGGAAAATCGTACAACAGAATATGACATTAATTAATTTCAAGCCAAAGGATTTACAGGGCAGGAAGACATTATGGAGTCAAGAAAGTTCTTAAAATCTCTAAGGTTTTGAGAAAATCAAATTTAAACTAGTCATAAAATGTTATTTCCACGCATTATCCTTTGAGAAGAGTGCCTTCTACGCGCCTTTTTACCCGATAAGTGCTCATTCCTGAAAGTGGAAAAATGTCACTTTCTGGGACCACACAAAGAAAAGGACAGTTACTCCTTATATGAAAGTGCCTAAGGATAGCCACCAACACCTCCTTAGACACTATGTGAGCACACAAAGGAATATTTGGAGCACACAATGGAATCATACCTCTCCCTTGGCTCACCATCCACCATGTACCAAGGGAGGGAAGGAGGATTTGAAATTCCCTATATAAAGCCACCATGAGATGAATAATGGGTGATCACATTGTTATGCTGGCCAGAATTGCCCAAGAAATACCAGCAGTGTGTGACCCAGAGCTGGAGATAGAGGGGACTCAATTTTTTTCCATCCAAAAATCTTAGTCCATCATAGTAGAGAGAGAGGGAGCTTGCACCGAGGCGAGCTTGGAAAACAACATCCTTACATTGGGACCTAAAACCATTGTCTAGGGGCCCTTTGGCAAGTGGGTAAAATTTCTTCTTCGTATCAAACGTTTAATAAGAAGGGGCCTAGAGCCACTATTTTCACTATTATCGTTTGAATCTCTTCAATAGCTTCTGTATATTTGTGTTTTAGTTTTATTTTAATTTGAGTATACATTTGCATGCTTTTTTCCTCTAGATTGTATGCTTCTGAACTCCATCACTATCTGCATGTTACCTAGAGTTTAAAGGGCCAAACCAAACCCTTTAAACTGGTGTGATTTTGTACATTCTTGAACCAAATCCACCACAACGGTAATAACAGAATAAATCATAACATAAAACCATCACACATAAATACAAAGATTTAAGGTGGAAACCCAATTTGGGAGAAAACCACCGCTGCTGTCATCTCTATCTTCAATGTTTATTATATAGAAAATTGCTTACAATGTTGTACTGATGCAGACTCATATCAGTACGTAGACATCTACTTGCAGAAGGATTCAAACTTCTCTCATTCTCCAGTTGTTATTGGAAGGGAGCTCCAACCCCCTGATCTATGAATACATAGTTTCCAGAATGTGATCAGGCTCATAAATATATCTGAGGATTTCATTCATATATCTTTATAGATTTTCAGAACCCTTACTCATTCAACATCATTAATTATATTTAATCACTCATTGATCATATTTGTACATAGTCAACTAGCAATATATTTAGTATTCAAACAACCCAGATCAATATGAATACTTCATTGACAGACAATAGAAATATAGCATTAATAAACAAATAAACTTTCCATCAAGCTTCAGAAAATCCTGACTTCCATACGCGCTTTTTCTTAAACAAACCCACGTGTATATGCGCTTTGACCATGTCTAACAAGTGTAAAGATCTGTAAATATTAATACTGCAGAAATTTTCAGATCTATAGTCTTACCCAAATTTTATCCTTTTAATTCAGAAAACATGGGCCATGTCATAGATCTAAACATATTGTCAATATATCAAACAAATACATAGTCATTTTAGGTCTAGCGATCCTAATCCATCATTGTATCCAGGGGTGCATTATTATTTCAGATCTACCAATAAACACAACCCATTCAATACATATTTACTTCAGAGTGAAGTATTCAGTTAAAGCCCTTACACCTCCACCCTTTGCACTATGAAATTCTTATCCTTATATAGTTTTAGCCTTTACCAATACCATGAGCCAAAACAACATAAGTGTCGATGGTATTCTTGGACGAAATAAAATAGATGACACCACGCTCAATATTGTTGGCTAAAACCACGGTAATGCCCCCTGCTATCATAATTTTAGAGTGAAAAAGCCATATGCGACTTAGATCGTTCTCTTCCACATGTATATGTGACTTAGTCAGCATGAAATCGTGTATAGAACCTTCAATAATGAATATTAACCATCTTCTGCTGAACTTATACCTTTCTTCTATTAGACCTTCTTCTAAACCACTGTGCTTCTCCAGAAGTCATATCCTTCATCATTTGCAAGAGAGTTTCCATCAAGGAAAACATATGCAAGCATAATAATTATAAGAATCATATTGCCAAGAGTGGAAACTCTTATAGAGGCATTCATGAATATTGGAAGCATATCTTGAAGAATCATTTAGAAGAGGTCTCTGACGTTTTTTTTTAATATTTTTTTGTTGTCATTGGTATTCCGATGTTTAGAAGCGTTGGTTGGGGCCTTATGTAGCGTTGTACTAGCGATGTTTGTTTTCATTGGAAGAGTGATGCTTAGAAGCACTAGTTCGGGTCTTGTGTAGCATCATACTAGAGACGCTTATGTTTGTTGAAAGAGGGACGCATATAAACGTCGGGTATGGTGTTAGTTAGCATCGGAATTGTGACACTGTTCTTCATCAGAAGAGGGATGCTTTTAAACTTCGGTTATGGTGTTAGTTAGCGTCAGAATTTCGATGCTTATAAACATCAGTTATATCATTGAAATAACGACTTTTTCATTGGAATAACGACAGTTATAAACGTTAGTTATGGTGTTAGTTAGCATCAGAATTACGATGCTAATTAAAGTTGGTTAAAACGTCAGAATAGAGATGAGGTTTTCAATGTCGGAAGAGAGACGAAGTGTGAAATGTTTGAATTTGAAACGTCAGAATTGCGACACTACCAAAAAACATCGGAATTTGCATTACTCTACTGACAGTTAACTGAAGTGTCGGAATTGTGACGCGATGAGAACCAAAGTTTTTCCTCCTCATAAAGTGTTTCTCATGGGAGGCCTATGTGTCAAAAGAGCGACTTTTTGGCCGTTGAAGATTGGGCCAAATGTGCTAGTGAGAGCCGAAATTACAAAGTTACATTTTTTTAAATATCGAGCTCCTAAAAGTAAGAAAAAAAAAGTGTATTTTTTAAAAATTGCATAACTTTTTAAAAAAAAAATCAGTTTGAAGTGATTCCAAGGGAATACTGAAGTAGATATATCAATATTTGGTTCTAAAATTCCTCAAAAATAAAATAATTATACACCCATTAAGCCCTTCGAAAGCTCTACTATGACACATGAAGAGGAATAATTGCAACATGATATATCAAAACTATGGGACCAAGTGTAAAACAATTCGCTCTCACAAAGAGAAACCAAAGATGAACTAAAATGGGATACGGATGGGTTGAAAGGGAACAACGATGAATTAAAATGAGACATGAATGGTTTAAAAGAGGAAATAAAAGGTGGCATGGATGGTTTAAAAGTAGGAATATAAGGCAGCATGGATGGTTTAAAAGCAGACATGGAAGGTTTAAAATAAGGTTTTACAAATGTGTTGCAAGAAAGGATTCCGAGTGGTGAAAAGGTATTCCATGGAAATCATAATGAGGAAAAAAAGAATATGAATTATCATTCTATAGACTCCAATGTTGGGTTTAAGATCCACAACATTCCAAATATCATTATGAGGAAGTTTGATGGAAAGGATTCCGTAACATGGACACTATATATGGAGAAATATTTTGATCTCCATGATGTGCAACACACACAAAATGTATGCATTACATATTTATATTTAGAACCCAATAGGTTTGTATGGTATCAATGTAGTTGTTCTCCTAAATCGATTGTCACTTTATTAATTTATACGGAGGTAGTGATATCACATTATGAGGATAAAATGAGTAACACTTTATTTATCAAATTAGTAAATCTCAAACAAAATGGTTCAATGGAAGAGCACATTGAGGACTTCCAAAAATTGAATATCAACGTAACTGATATTCCATAGGATAATAGGATTTATTTATTTGTAGGGACTTTAAAGGATAATACAAAACATGAAATTTTCCTTTGGGAACTTGATTCATTGGAGAAGGCATTCAGGGTAGAAAGAAAAGTTGAAATAAAAATTATGGAAACAAGGAAGTCTACCACTCAAAACTATAAATATGGAAGTGTTACTTATCCTAGACTTGCACGAGATAGAAGATTGAAATCACAAAAACTTGAGCAAAAAATAGCAAAATGTCTTTGTTATAGTTGTGATAAGAATTATACAAAAGGTCGTAAGTGTGTTGAGAAGAAATTATTTTACATAGATTGTGAAGAGGAGGAAGAAAAGGAACAAGAAACGTCAAAAGAAGAGGATATACACCAGGAACCAACCTAAGATAAAGAAGAAATGAATCCTACCATACCTTGTAAGGGATGGGCAGGAATTAACACTCCTAAAACTCTCAAGATAGAAGGATATATCAAGAAGAAAAAGGTAATATAGTTGATTGATTCAGGTAGTACCCATAATTTGATTCATTTTAAGATAGCCAAGGAATTGAATTGTTTCCTATATCTAGTACCAGAGTGTCAAGTGATGGTTTAAAATGGAAGAACTATAATTTTCTTTAAAAATTTTCATAATATGAAGCTAACAGTGGGAAAATATGTGTTGAATAGGCCAATGCTTTACATTCCAATGGGTAGTGTCGATGTTGTACTAGGAGTCCAGTGGTTACAATATTTGGGGACGATGAATTTTTATTTTCAAGAACGTTTCTTGAAATTTTTTTGGAAAGGAAAGGAAGTTGAATTAAGGGATATCATAAGGAAAATAGGAAATATAATTAGCTCTAATGGCATGAAAAATCTTCTGAATAAATAAAATAGGGTGTAATTGCATGATTATGCTCAATATAGGTTCGACATCGAAACCATCTATTTCTTCATATCTATGAGAAGTCTTGGACAATAATTCCAAGGTATTTGAGACTCCTAGAGGCCTCCCACCTATTCGTGATCATGATCATCATATTCATTTTATTCCAAGAAGTGTTCCTCCAAAAGTCAAGCCTTACATATATCCCTATTCCCAAAAGAGTGAAATTGAACATATGGTTGCAGAAATGCTAGAGGCTGGTATAATTCAACCTAGTCAAAGTTATTTCTCTACTCCAGTATCATTGCATAAAAGAAGGATGGATCATGGCGTATGTGTATAGATTATAGGGAGCTCAATTATAACACCATCCTCGAACACTTACCCAATTTTACTGGTGCACCAGGGTAAATATGTGACAAATAATTACTATGATATGATTTGATATCATAGATCACCTTAATGTAGTGGAATCGACAAAAAAAAACCTTACTGACATTCCTCTAGTGATACATGACCCCCATGGGCTAAACCACCCTTCTAGGTGTTTAAACCCTTAGCTAACTTTCCTTTTCACTGATCTTGACTCCCAATTGCATGAAAATTCCTACATCCATGCGACTGTAGGCCTCCAATCAAATGCATAACCACTCTAAGGGTGTGACTGTAGTACTTTTCAACCATTTATATGCCTCATACAATTAAATTTGTGCCATATTTTTAGGGCTAGAATCTAAGTCAATACCTATAATTTTATGAAACTTTCCATAACAATAAATTACAAAAATACAAAGCTTCTAACATAAACTTGATCAAGGACTTGACCTAACCAAGCTTAGCCATGACATACATTTCATCAAACACATCATTAACATGTCATCTACAGGTCATGAATACATAATTGATCATAGGGATCTCATACTTATATGAGAATCATTAAGAAGGTCTAATTCCCTCTCACAATAGCTGGTTTATCATATATTAGGTCATACATTCATTAATATTTAATTTACTAACAAATACAAGATGAGATCCATAACCAAAATATGTAATAAAACCATGCCTATAACGAGTAGAATAACAATGATTTAACAACCATTAAGATCACATAATTGCAAGAACATGTACACATAATACAAAAGAGGAAAATATCACTTATTAACATATGAAAAATATGACTAGGTCAAGGACTTCCACTTACCACCTGATCCTAGAGTGGGCTGAACCAAATCTTTCTTTTAGCAAATCACTCCCATTCCATATTCCAAGCATGAATTTGGGAATAATAAAAAAACCAACTAGGGCTTACTTAGGCTTTACTGCAATCCACCAATGGATTCCTAGGCATAAGCCCTCATATATACAACCAAGCTTTACCACAATCCGTCCAAGGGATTCCTAGGAAAAAACAAGAAACATATACTACCAAGATTTACCACGATCCCCCCACATACTGGTCCAAGGATAACTAGGCCTATACTAGCATGGATTTATCGAGACCTATCCACTTAAACCATGACGAATGTATTTTTATCTACCTTCTGGGACTTACTGTATATCTAGTCATTCACCAATCATGGATTCCTAGGCCTAACTAGGCTATAAACCTCTAAGATTTACTGTATATACCGCCATTCACCAGTCAAATATTTCTAGGTCCAATGAGGTATAGATTGTTGGCTCGAGAGGTCCTGACCCAGGTTTGGAGGTTAATGTTTGCCAACAAACCCCTATACTACTAGCCCTTTCGGTAGTGACTTGCTTGTGCAGGCCAAAGTCTCACCCGAAGTAATATGGGAGGGTGCTGGAACCAGGTTTCTGCACCCTAGGAGAGAGCAAGTAAGTCAATCCAATTCACAACTATTTGATCTATACAGTAAGAGGTTGTTCGTAGGAGTCTCAATAAATAATGAGAAGACAGTTTATCAAATCTAATTAATAGGTTCGAATCCACGTGCATACTATTAGCTATAATCACAGAACATCATAATCGAAGAAAATTAACAGATTAGAGATACATGTACCATCAACGTAGATAGTGTGCAACTAATATAGATACATAATCATATAACTCAAGTTTGCATTAGCCATAACAGGACATATTTAGATAACATCAAATATCCACAATACTTCTGCACATATATATCATTACCCAAAATCCTCTTAGATTCCTTAATTACCTGCTGCACACACATCTAGTAGGGTCTGCACATAGCAGGATAGAGCATATCCACACACACAGCTAGTAGGAGTCCTAACCCAAACAACCCGGCCACAGATCTAACAATTCATACTTCACATCTATCTCTATTAATCCCTACCTATGGGTAAAAAAGGTTCATCTATTTATAGAAATTTAGCCTACCCATCCCATGGTCTGCAAACTGTGGTTTGCAGACTCTTGGTCTACCCTAGACCCATTTACAATGCGTTAGGGGCTTTGACTTGGCCCAAAACCCCTGCGTTAGACTAAACAATACAAAATTCTACAAAAATGGACAAAATTCATAGCCTTTGGGGGACCTTGCTCCAACAGTCCCCCAACACAATATTGTGAATCGTCTTGAGTCACTGTATCGGTGGGGCTTCGACTTGTGCTTGCAATACTCTGATTGCCTTGGCTAACATAGGTAGCACACCTTCACTTTGGACAGCTGCATTATGTGCAATGTTGACCAAAATTTTTGACAACTGTCCTTCAGTCGTGGCAGTGTCACTTTCCAAAGTTAGATTTAGTTGTATTATAGGAACATCGGCATCCTGTGAAAGTTTGAAGGATGTGTTAGACCTCGGCTTCAGTCGGTTGCCAAGGATATTCTTATTTTGCTGAAGGTCATCGATATTTTCTTGGAGTGCTTGGCTGGTGCACAGTCATTGCAAGCACTGGGCAGGCACCAAATCAAGGGCAAGGTGGCTTCGATTATCTCAAACTCTTCTTCTTTTTGGTACGGGTCTTGGTTTATCCCTCACAAGATATGATTGCATTGGACCTTAGTCTATAGCTACATGGCGGTCTCCATTAGTTGCACTCCCTGTGCGATCTTCCCAGTGAAGACATTCGTAGCCACGGTGACCAGCGCAGTTCACTGGGCCTGGACCTCCGAAGGTGTTTCGGGCTGTAACTTAGCCTGCAGATATGCGATCTGCTGCTCCATGCATGTCTTGATGACCTAAACTTCATCCCAGGAGGCCTTAAGTGCTGCGACCAGTCTTTCTACTTTTTCCCAAGGGGTGGCGGAGGCCGAGATCTCTGCAGAAACATTTGTGCACAGTAGGTGAATCGTGTCTTCGAGCTCTATGTGCTTTGCGGTGGTGAGGCATATCTCAGTATTCTTTGCATTGACTATTTTTTCCACTACACTAAGCTGTTGGTGCACTTGCTTGTCTCGGTGGTGGATTTCCTGAAATACAGCAGTGTGGAGACCTTGCAAGGCCTCATGAGGGAGCCTAGCTAAGTTCAGCTGAACTTCTGTACTGGCCTAGACTTGAGGTCCCAGGTCCAGTGGACTAAGCATGAGAGCTCTGCTAGGGAGAGAACAAAGGCGGTTGTCATCTGTAACTAGTGCTGCGCTGCTGGCAGCGGGGGTTGGCCATGCCGGGGTCGCACTAATCTGCAATGTGTATGTATTTAATTGTAGTGCTTGCAACTCATCCTTAATTATGTCGACCACACCCTGATGCTGCTCTTCTAGGGTGGCCCATCTGTCCTCTGTGGCCAGAGTGACTGCATCAGTGATTTGTTCTAGGTCTTCATCAGTTAATGTGACTATTTCATCTCGTTCCGCTCACTGAAATCACTGCTTTTGTGGGGTGTTTGGACAGGCTTGCTTGTTCACTTCATGTCACGGGGGGAGGTAGGTCTACCTGCAGCCAGACCTTTTGTACCCAAGACGGTATGTGAGTCCATCTGGGTCTCTGCCTCGACATCATTCTTCTACTGTGCCTCCTTTTAGGTGGCCACACCGGTGTCTTGTCTAGTATTCTTTAGCGTACCTCTAATATTTGGGATGACGACAGAGGGTGACTTGGGACTTAGTGGTTCCTCCAATGATCTTCGTGCCATTTTTGAAGCCAATTTTCCAATTAGGGGGCCAGAGCACAATGAAATTGTCGATTTCTTCGTCCATCACCATATAAGGAAGCAAAGTCTAGGCTTTCTCCTTATGTGCTCTAATTTGAATATAGTGTAGAGTGACCTGAAATGCGGCAATGCCCTTATATATGTTGTACAAGGTAGGGAAAAATCATGGTCGGGAGTTAATAACTATGGCCACACTACTCTGAAAGAGGACCTTGAACACCTGGCTGTCCTTGAGCCATTGCCGATCCGTGAAATCCCATAAGAGTGCAAAGTGAGCCCCTTCACATATATTTGGGGTGATCTCAGGGAGGACTGAATCTATAGGAGCCTCCCAGGTAACCAATGCTATAAGGAACAACAACCAAGAGTAACAAAAGGCACGACCATGCTCCTGGGACTCGTGAACATTAGTCAGAAACTCGACACACAAATACTATGCCCAGTTAACACATACTCCTTTCCCGCATTGGCCGGAAAACCGAATTACGTAGGCTAGAACAGAGGTGACCTGACATTTCCTTATCATTTTATAGGCTAACAACATGGTGCCCAACTGCGTACCTTGGTCATTGATGGTCTTGATGATAAATCCTCGAGTATTGAAGTCCACATGATACTTTTGGTGCATGAACTTTGCAGTCTCCCCATCATATTTCTTACCCATGCGCTCCAGGGGGTTTGGTCCGCTCATGGGGAGACTAGTAATCCAATGAACTAGTGCAGCATAAATGGGGATCCTGTCCTAGATCCATAGGCATCCATCATGAATCAATGCGAGAAATTGTCGTGCGAGCTGGTCTGTGACATTGTAGTGTCCAAAGTGGGGAATCCTGAGCAGATTTAGGAGCCCGGACCTAGCCAAACCATGTACCCAGCGTTGGGGGAAAACTTTAACTCGATCGGTGCGGTGAACTGTATCAAGGTATAACTCAGGTGCTAGCTCAGGGAAGGCCTCAAAGTTAGCCAAATCATGATCATTGAACTTAACTTCATGAAGCCATCCAAAAGGTTCACCTATGACAGGAACCTCCCCCGGGGTCAGCGACATCTGCAGGTAGGTGATCAAGCCATCGAGGTTCTTTGGTGTGCGCGTCGATGGCCTACGTGGTCGAATGAAGGGGGAATCTAGTTGATCAGATTGGCGGGCTAGGCCTCCTCTAGGGCAGCCCTCAGATATTTCACGTTTCGCGGGGAAGCTTCTCAAACATGAAAGAGATGCTATACGCACATAGTTTCTTACAGCCCAAATTTTTCCAGGACAACCAGGTTAAATACAAGCTATTCAAGAAATATGGAACCTGTGTTTGATCTATCTCACTTGTTTTATAGCCTTGGTGATCGCCCAACGGTAGGGTAGACTTTGCGTGGGAGTTACCATCAAGTAAATGGTAAAAAATATCCCAAAAAATCTACATTAAATGTCGGCTGCCTACCCCATCCAAAGGTAGTTTTCTCTTTTAACTAATTTGATTATTTCAATGGCTATTTTTCGCACCCGAGGTATGCTCAGCGGACCCCTGCGATCCCAGCACACCCCTGTGCTCTGAGAAAACCGCCTATGTTCCCAGTGCACCGGCTTCACTCTCATGTAAGTTCTTCCAACTTGAATTTTGTGCTACCATAGCCCAGCCTTCAAGATCTCTTCTGCTGTCGTCTTTCCAACGTGGTGACCTCCTATGATGCCCCCGTGGGCTTCTACCAAGAGAGTGTGGTTTGCATGCTCTGAGCCATCTTTGCGCAGTACTTCCTAATATAGGATAATGGTAAAGTCCGCCGCTCGGTGAACCAACTCCTTTTGTCGTACTGAATATTCAGTAGGTGTCATGCCTGTGCACAAGAATGGAGATATCTCAGTGAAGCGCACATCCACGACCTTATTGGAGAACAACTACGTATCAGGAAATCCTTTCTTCTAGCTAGTGGACCCGTCACCCGTCACAATTTTTGACAAGTGTTCCTGCTCCATACTCAAATTTCCTGGCTCGACGATGATTCTAACACAATATTCTTGAAACAATAACCACTTGCAAACTGTTCCCCCCAACACAGGCTTACTCCCCATGCGCTCTAAAACCAAATGATCTGTAATCATCTTCCAGTGATCTCCTAATAGATTGTGCTGATACTCTTGTAGTGTATAGGTCAGGGCTAGTCCTTCCCTCTTCATGATGGCATAATTGGGCTCCGCACCCAGGATTTCCTAATGAGCACATATGATTTGGTGATTACTGTCTCTAGTGCCAAGCTGCGTATGGGCCACTTCTAGGGCAATTCCTAAAGTAACCTCATGAAATATCGTTGCCCAATTGGTGGAAGTGAGAATAGGTACAAATACCATCTTTTTCTTGAGGAGCTCAAAGCTCTTTTGGCATGCGTCACCTGATTTGAGTGAAATATCTTGCTTAAGCAGCGTTTTCAAAGGTGTAGTGATCAATGCGTATTCCTGACTGAATTTTCTGTAGTAGCTCATATGTCCCACGATCAAGGGCAACAGCTTCGTAGTCGTAGGCCTTACCTAGTTCGCCCATGTGACTAGTTTGATGCGCATAATGTAGATCTCCTCCCTAACCTTCTGCGTATGATAAGGCCACATTTTCACCGTCTTCACATCTGAATTGAGAGTGACGTGCCTACAACCCAAATTCCCCATGATATCCTTAGGCCCTGAAAATTTGGTTGGACCTACATATTGATACTCCATGAGTAGTTCTGCAATCTTGTCTATTATCCCATTATCCCAATAGTTCCCAATTATAGCCATCTTGAGTTGTACTGCCATATTCATGTTAGTGCTTTAGGGTTTTAGTGGTTTTGTACCATCCACCTTATGTACCGGAGGTCCTGCAACTGTGGGTTCCCCTCCCGACTCCAAGATCAAGACCTTGCGTGGATCTACATCGTAATTTTCCATGGTGGCCTTATGGAACTTGACATTATCTTGCATCTGTGTGTCCCATATGGGTCCTTGTCTTACTACGTCAGGGCTGGATTCATCACTCACAAAAGTATCAATAGTCTGCAGAGCTTCCTTGAGCACCTCCAATCCTTTTGTTAGCCCAAATGTCCCCAAGAATTCATCTTTTAAGGTTTTCCACTGGCGGGTGCGCTGATATAGCTCCGCATCGAGGTACCATGCAGTGGGAATTGGTCCCAAGGCATGAATAAACAAGTGAACCCATTCTTCTACAGTATGATCACACCATTGCTCCATCCAAGTGAACAAATGTTTGTGCGGATTTCCTAGGCCCTGGAACCTTTTGACGCGCACATCAGTCAGAGGGTCAAATCATAGTACCATCATATCCAAACATTCCTCCCATTCCTGGAATGCCCCCTTATGTGTGTCCCACCATTTTGCAGGAGTTGCGATCATAGCTAGGTTGAGAGCCCATATCCTTTGTTCTCTGGGAACCTCGGCTTTGAAGGTTTGCAAAAATTCCTTTATACTACTAGAGCCATCAAAGTATGGTAATTCTCATACCTCGAAAGATATATACCGGAAGTCCCTGGTAATTCGTAGGCAGCACAGTGTATAGATTTCCTACAGTCGGTTTTGCCAATTTTCTAATTCTTCGTTGGAGTCAGAGAAGCATTCGTTGCTCTTCTTCCAGCAAGGAATACCATCAGCTGCAGGGTTAATTGAGTCATCGTCCTTCACAGTTATCTTATAGATGGGATCCATCTCTTCTTCCTCCCGTGCTGGCTCGGTATACCTTTCTCCTTCTGCAGGGTCTAGTGGTACGATCACCCGTGTTCCCTCTCTTTCAAACACCATGCTTCGTTTCTTTAAATTGATAATTCCACTCATATCAATGGCCCAATCCAATCCCAGGAGTGCTGGGTAAGGGTCTGCATCTTATACAATCTGAATGACTTCAAAGTCATCTCTTACCTTAGCCTCGACGATATCTACTACAATCTTTGACAATCTTCCCAATGGTATGATCTTCTGTTGATTAGCCATATGCAGCTGGATAGTCGGCAATTCGAATTTAGTTTCTTCCATTCGTTGCCAAGTCTATTTAGGTAGTACATTTTCATATGATCCTAGGTCTAGAATCACCTGGTCCATTTCATAACCATCAATCTGTGCAGTTAATCGCATCTTTGGGCAGGTGCATCTCTCCTGCTCATAAATTTTGTACATATCCTTAATCTCCATGACTGGGTCTGCTTTCTATGTGCAACCGTCGAGTAGGGATTGGAGGTTTTCTATAGCCTGCTGATTGCGCAGAAACTTTATGCACGCCCGTAGGAACGATTTGACTTCATCTTCAATTCTACTGTTTGGAGCCGATGTTTTGTCTTGAGCACAGTCTTGTCGAGCTGCGCCAGGGTCTCCTTATCCTTCCATAAGCCCACACCTTCCTGTTTAGTAGCTGCTTTACGGATTAGAGACTTCATTTCATCTTTCTCCACCGACCCCCCGGTGACCATTCCGCTGCGTGTTATAACATTAATGCTCAAACCCTCTTCACAAGGTTCCGCCTTAACCCATTGTATATTCTGTGTAGGAGTATGTTGCTTTTCTTGCACCTTGGCCATCAGAATTGGGCAGTCCTTGATCACATGGTCCAACTGTCTGCAATATCTGCAGGATTGCTGAGTTGGGTTCGTGTAGTCCCTCGTAAAGTGACCTACTTCCCAACAGTTATAGCAGATCAGTTGGCCTCTACCCCTGCCTATGTTCCCCCCTCATCCCCCTCTCCTGCTCCTGGCTAGGGAACCTTCTATACCTACGGCGGATCTAGGTGATGAGGGGTCCAACTGTAACCTATATATGTTTCCTTGGTCGATCATTAGATCATACATTCGACAATTATGTTTGTCATATCCTACATACCTACAAAACCTACACCATTGTTGTTTTACTTCTAGGATGTATACGGAAAGATAGGGGTAGTGGTTAGCATCATGCAGCCTAGCAACGTGGCAGTCATCGTACCATAGCATCGACCCACTTGGTCCCACAACTTCCCTAGGGCGCAGTGGGCTGGGTCCCCTGGCCTGCATGTAGTCTGCAAGCAGCAGCCAATTATTTTTGGTGTGGCCCATCACCCTGCATCGTATGCACCATCTTTTAGGGCTGGCCTCCATCCCTCACTCCTTGCGCAAATTCTGAATCTCCAAGTGAATTGCCTCTAGCTGGCCTTGTATGTACTATACTCCTAACTAGGTGTCATCTCTTGGCACAGATTCCAGTTTCATGGCAACCTCCAAGGCCTTCTCCTACGTTTCAATGGCCTGGTGACCCATAGGTACGCTAGGTGGGGTAGCAACATAGCAATAAACCACTCTTTGTGTTGCATGTAATCATACTTAAATACTCCTTCTCTGATCAATTTCTTTAATATTTGATCTGCTTCCCATACAAAATCAGATGGTCCTTGCTTGAAATATTTCGAGTCGTTTACTATCTGAGAGTAGGACTTAGGTTTCCTGAAATGTTGTTTTAATGCGTTCTTGATTTCCTCAATAGTCGCATTCGCATGTTGGTCAATGTATCCCATGTACTAGTCCAAGGCTTTCCCCTCGAAAGCGAGGGATATCTGTGCCTGTTTCATTGCATCACTTGCTACATTCTGCGCAGTCCATACCGATCCCGTGACAAACCAGAACCGATCCATGTCCTCATCACCCATGCTCTTGAAGGTAGGTAGCTTCATGTGCGAGGTCATATCATCTTCTGGTGGGGGTGGAGGTGATTTTTTGTCCCTATTAGGGCTTGAAGGTGGCGTAGATGGAGAGCTATGCGCAACAAAGTTTCTTACTAGAATTTAGATAGACCGAACCCCTTCTTGGTTAGTTCTATAGTACTTACCACTGTGCGTTGTACCTTCACTCTGGTCGGAGCTCATTCACTCTATATGGCTACACAAAATGCTTTTTTCGCACAACAGGATCTTAATCAGTAATGGAAAATTTTTCAAAAACTTACCCCAAAAACCCTTGAATAACCTCCACTCTACTTCTTTATAGGATACGAATTGGTCGACTGCAAATTATGTCACAAATCCTCTTATCACACTGTCCACCCAGTGATGTACCGTACGAGTGATGGTGTTATCAGTATTTTCTAACTACAGAATCCACTCTAGGGTCCACTGTGTGACTCGTTCGTCTTTCCAACACTTCTAAAAATCGAAAAGCCTTAGGAGCCACTCCCGGAGCTCGATCGAAATTGTTACAAAGAAATTTTCATAGCTCTCCGTGAAAATGTACCTATTCTTCGACTCCTATGTGGTCAAATTCTTATTGTGATTTTCTTTGACTGTGAATTCCTGAACCTGTTTTTCAAACCACTCATCAATTTCTTTTCTCTCAGGTTTCCAATAAGGCCTTGGAATTACCCGATCCCTCTCAAAATGCTCCCGGTCCCATCAACAGAACCATTTGTTGGCTCAAGGGGTCCTGACCCAGGTTCAGAGGTTAAGGTTTGCCAACAAACCCTTATACTACTGGCCCTTTCAGCAGTGACCTACTTGCGCAGGCCAAAGTCTCACTTGAAGTAGTATGGGAGGGTGCTGGAACTAGGTTTCCACACCCTGGGACAGAGAAGGTAAGTCAAGCCGGTTCACAACTATTAGATCTATACAGTAAGAGGTTGTTCACTGGAGTTTCAATAAATAACCATAAGATAGTTTATCAGATCTAATTAACAGGTTCACATCCACATGCATAATATCAACTATAATCATAGAACAACATAATCGCAACAAATTAACAGATCACAGATACATGTACAATCAACGAAGATAGTTTAAAGCTACTACAGATACATAATCATATAAATCAAGTTTGCATAACAGGACAGATTCAGATAACATCAAATATCCACAATAATTCCGCACATATATATCATTACCCAAAATCCTCTTACATTCCCTAAATACCTCTTGTGCACACAACCAACAAGGTCCGTACACAACAGGACAGAGGATCTCCACACACACAGGCCGCAGGAGTCCTAACCCAAACAACCCTACCACATATATAACAATTCATACTTCGTATCAATCTCTATTGATCCCTACCTATGACTCAAAAAGGTTCATCTATTTATAGCAATTTAGCCTACACATCCCATGGTCCACAAACCGTGGTTTACGGACTCTTGGTCTACCCTTGACCCATTTACAATGCGTTAGGGGCTTTGACCTGCCCCAAAACCCCTGCGTTAGACTAAACAATGCAAAATTCTATAAAAATGGACAAAATTCATAGCCTTTGGTAGACCCTACTCCAACATAGACAATTTAACTTTACCGCAATCCAACCTTCACCGTTCCAAGGATTCCTAGACCTTGTGTTTTTCTCCTGAGACCACCCCACTTAGTTTTGAAACCATCCAACAATCCAACTCAACAAAATAAGAGAAACCCCATCACACCATGGCTATGTAGAAATGGAAAGGCAAGCCTGGAATCCACTGTCACACCCAGAAAAAGTCATGCCAATGACAACAAGAGATCCAAATATGCAAATGCATATACCATGATTTCAAAAACTAGGAAGGAAACCATACATGCAACTCGATATCTACAAGTAATCTCGTTGTAGTTGTTTGATCCATCTCTTCATTTCTTGATATTTTCTTCCCTTTGCCTTCTTCGTCATTTATTTTATTTCCCTGATCCAATTCTAGAGGACTCCAGGAAAATATAAGTGTGCAAGAGTATGAGAGAGTATAGAGAATATGTTGGCATTATGATGAATGTGTTGTCCTAGATGGAAACCTACTTGATCAATTGTACATTGATATAATGTTACTTGATGCAGGATGTATTAACAAGATTATTCAGAGGTGATAGAGTGTTTTAATAAAGTGAATGAATGATTTGAAAGAGGTATGCAGTTCAGAGACAAAAGAACTATGAAGATGAAAATTTGAATTAATATACATGGGTTCAGTGAAGAAAAGTAGTGTACAAACACGAGTATGAATATAAAAAGGCACATACAATTTGTGCACTATGATTTAATAAATACCAAGGGTCTTTATCATGGTATTAGCCAACAATATTGAGCATAATAATGACTATTTGATCACGTCAAAGATTACCATCAGTACTAAGTGTGGTTTTGACCTATGGTATTGCATAAGAGCTAATATATATAAGGAGATGAAGATCCAAGTGTTTGAGTGTCCATGTGTGAGGGTGATTGATGAATACTATGATCTGAAGTATGATTTCATGGTATGGATTATTGATGAGTGGTTGCTCTGAAATAAATATGCACTCGATAATACAATGATGGATCACACTCAATAGACCTGAAATGACTATGTATGGTATGATATGCTTATTGGTTGTTTATATTTGTGGTATGACACATGTTTATTACTATGTATGTTGTGATCTGGGTGTGTCTGAAGCTATGAAATGTTGCGCAACTATGAGTTGATAATTTGAGATATGTACGCGGGTTTGTCTATGGTAATGTATGTACATACATTGATACTCTTTTGAGTAGTAGTGTAACGATGCTGCAGTGTGGGCAGATCTGTACGCAGGTTTCATTCCTGAAAAGCATATATACACGTGAAAACATTTTATGATAAATCCGTATGAAAGCTAGGGTCTCTGATAAATAATATGTGTGATCAGTTTAATAACTCCAGTTGTGTTTTTGTTGTTTGTCTTTGAAGTTTTCATACTGATCTGGGTTTAATAGTGATATTTTGAGTATTTATGATTCAATTACTGGTTGAATTATTTCATATAATGATGAATTTTAGTTTGATATACTGTATTGGGCTTAAATGATGTTAGTCGATCTAGTCTGAAAATTTTGTGAAGAGTGTTCTATAGGTTGTAATTTGTTGAAGAAGGTGGATCTAGTGTGAAATTTATGAAATGTGCTCCACGATGGTGCTAAGGGATGGAGCCTTCAGTGAGGAAGTTCAAGATTTCTGCCAGTAGTATTTGGTGATCATATTAGGGGATTGGAGCTCCCTTCTAGTGGGTGTTGGCAAATGATATCATGGGGTTGAAGATTCGATCCAGTAGGAGCTAGAGAACGAGTGCAGATTTTAGCCTTTTACAGGTGGGTGTTTTTGTCCTGGTATGAGTCTACACCAGTATAATATTGTAAGAATGTTTCATTATAATAAAATTGAAGACAAAGACAACAATAATGGTGGATTTCTCCGACATTAGGTTTCCACCTTAAATCCTGGTGTTCATGTGTGTTGCTTGTGTGTGATGCTTTATTTTGTTCTTACTGCACATGTTTCCTTCTTATCAAATGTCTGATGAATCTCTGATACACTAGTTTAAGTTAAACATATGGGGATTTAACAAAAATGTAAAATCAATGAATATACTCTAGTTGTAAGCATATTAGTCATGTACATACGTAGGTTTACTTCAGGAAAGTAGCATATAGAAATCAGAATAAAAGAAAAATTTAAGTGAGTTTTAAAATACTGATTCACTCACACCCCCCCCCCCCTCCCCCTTTAAATATTTTTCCCAACAGAATAGAGAGAGAGCTAAAAAATGAACTGAAAAAAGATGTGAGCTAATCCTCATAAGCCTTTTTTATCAATGAGGCATCTAATTTCTTCAATTTTCCATTATTTTCCTTCATTTTCCTTCTCACATGCAACCTGTGACATTTCACCTTCCTTTTCTCCTAATTTCCTTTATTTTCATAAATAAAATGCCAATTAATGCCTATTTCCATTTTAATTGCCTTTTTCATTTTTGTTGGGTATGTGTTATATTCTTTCCATGACTAGTCACGCGTGGGGGGGGGGGGGGAGACAACCCCCCATGTACGTTGCGGCGGGCATAGCAGGGGGGACGTCAGCCCCCCCTATTCGGGGTCTGGGGCAACACCCCGGGAATTTTTTTTTTTGGTCCTTATTTTTCGGTGGGCAGACCCACCCATGGTTTTGTGCATGGGTTTGCACATGGTTTTGGGGCATGATTGTTTTCGGCCCCTAGTATTTTGTAGATCTCGTGAAGGGAACTACGGTTATGTTCTAATATAGGGTTAATGGATAGGGGTTTATGTATGCTTCGACATGTATATATATGTGTTGTAACACTAAAAGGAATATAATGAAAAATCAAGCTGGTCGTCTCGATTTGGGATCCAGGGGAAAATCTCTGTGTATATCTGTTTTATGATTTATGCTCTCGCTATTTTTTATTTTCTATTTGTAATATTCATTTGCAGATAATTTCTGTACAGGGTTAAAACCTACATTTGGTATTAGAGTTGTTTCGGCTTCTAGGGGATGCCTTTTCTGCTGAGGTGTTTTTTGCTTGGATCTATGGTAGACCCTGTTCAGTGGGAGATCTACGGGATCGATTCTTGCGGTGAAAGAAGATGGCGAGCGGCAGGAAGATAGAGATTGAGAAATTTAATGGTCAGTGTTTTGAGTTGTGGAAGCTCAATATGGAGGATCTGTTGGTGGATAAAGACCAGTGGATCACAGTAGATCCAGGTACTAAACCAATGGCAATGTCAGATGAAGTTTGGAAGAAGTTGGTTCGGAAGGCGAAGAGCACAATATGGTTATGTGTCTCAGATTCGGTATTGTTGAATGTATCTGGGGAAGCTAAGGTGAATAATTTGTGGGACAAACCTGGGACTTTGTACCAATATAAGTCTTTGGTGAATAAATTTTTCCTATGGAAAAAGATGTATAACCTGATGATGAAGTATGGAGACTTGGTGACAGAGCATCTGAACGCCTTCAATACCGTGGCAAGTCAACTGTCATCTGTTGATATTAAAATTTAGATTAAGATAATTGCATTAGTTTGTTGTGTTCTATACTAGACTCATGGGACACTCTGGTTATTGCAATAGGTAGCAATACAACTATCCTGAATTTTGATGACATTATCTCAGCCTTGCTATTGGAGGAAATGAGACGAAGAAATATAGAGGGTTAGAATGGAAATGCCTTATTTGTATGAGGAAGGTGCTAGAACAGAAACAAGAATAATGTTGCAAGTGGCAGATATAAATCTAGAGGGAGATCAAAATCTCCTGGAAATTTTGTAAAGGTGTGCTAGAAATGCGAAAAGGAAGGGCACTAAAAAAAGTAATGCAGATCTAAAGGTCCTGAGAAAGGAAAGGGATCTGATGATGCTCCTTCTGTAGAGGTAAAAACCACCTCGAATGAAGGTGGGGATGTGTATTTGGCTTCTTATTCAAATACACATGTAGATCATGAGTCATGGTTTATTGACTCGGGTGCATCCTTTCACTTCACTCCCCATAGGGAGTGGTTCTGTGACTATGAGAAATATGATGGAGGTGATGTCTTCTTAGGTGATGATAGGAAGGAAAAAATCATTGGACGTGGAAAATTCAAGTTGAAGCTGCAAGGTGGAAGGATTAGAACACTTCCTAGTGTTCCACACATTCTTGCATTGGCTAGAAATCTAATTTATGTAAGAAAGATGGATGATGCAGGTGTAAAAACAATGTTCGAGAAAGATGCCTGTAAGATGGTACGGGGAACACTGGTATTAATGTGGGGAGTTTAGATTGGAACTATGTACAAGCTTTAGGGAAGCACCATTATTGATGGGTGCAACAGTTCTGTGGTTCCCGAAAGTGGAGCGGAAAGCCTAGCGGTCTCTGGAGAAAATACCATGTGATGGCATCAAAGACTTGGACATATCAGAGAGAAGGGCCTTCGGATACTACATGGAAATGGTATGGTAAAAGGTTTGTCTAATAGCTCTCTGGATTTCGATTTCTGTGAAAATTGTGTTTATGGTAAGCAGAATCGGGTGAGTTTTCCTTCTGGTGCTAAGAGGGCAAGCAAGATATTAGAGCTTGTGCACAGTGATGTGTTTGAACCTGTGTCGGTTCCATCACTGGGTAATTTTGTGTACTATGTTTCATTCATATATGACTTCTCAAGGAATACATGGATATATTTCTTGAGGAAGAAATCTAAAGTCTTTGACAGATTTAAAGAGTTTAAGGCTCTGGTGGAAAACCAGACAGAGAAGAAGATAAAGGTGCTGAGAACACATAATGATGGGGAGTTTTATAAAAAGGAATTTGAAGAGTTCTGTAAGAAGTTTGGTATAGCATGGAAGAAGACTACTCCATACACACCTCAACAAAATAGAGTTGTAGAAAGAATGAACAGAACACTGATGTAAAAGGAAAGAATCATGCTCAGTGGTACCAAGTTAGGACAAGAATTATGGGCAGAGGCAGTGGAGACTGCATGTTACTTGGTTAACAGATCACATTCATCAGCGTTGGAGGATAAGAATCCACATGAGGTATGGAATGGTAAGAAACCCTCTCTTTCACATCTGAGGGTCTTTGGATGTGATGCATATGTACATGTTTCAAAGGAGAAAAGGAAAAAGTTGGATAATAAATCTGAAAGGTGCATCTTTATTGGGTATAAGGATGTTTTAAAGGGTTACAATATTTGGAACCCAGAAATAAGGAAGGCCATGTTTAGCTGAGATGTGGTGTTTAGAGAGCTGAAACATGTTGTTAAACATGAAGTCCTACCAGAGGAACCTGAGAAGACATAGTTTGAGATAAAGGAGGATGAATCATAATATACAATAGAGGAAGACTCAGAAGAGGAAGAGCCACAAACTCCAGCTATGAGAAGATCAGTTTGGGTAAGAAGACAACCAGAAAGATATAGTCCATCTACTTTCTGTTGAAATTTTGCTTTAACTGTAACTGATGATGATCCCAGAACCACTAGGGAGACAGTAGATTCAGAGGATGGAAAAATCTGGAAGGAGGCTATGGTTGATGAAATGGCATCCTTGCATAAAAATGAGGCATGGGATCTAGTGGAGTTGCCGGCTGGAAGGAAGTCCATCGGGAGAAAATGGGTGTTTAAGAAGAAGATGAATGTAGAAGGCAAGGTGGATAAATACAAAGCTCGGTTGGTAGCAAAATGTTATTCCTAGGTGCCGGGAATTGATTTTGGTGATATATTTTCTCTTGTTGCTAAAGTTACTTCTATTAGATTACTTTTATCTGTTGCTGCTGCATTTTATTTTGAGGTAGAACAGATGGATGTGAAGACAACATTTCTTCACGGGGATATGGAAGAGGATATCTACATGAAACAACCTAAAGTCTTTATGATGAAGGGGAAGAAAGAACTAATATGCAGGTTAAATAAGTCTTTGTATGGGTTAAAACAATCACCAAGGATGTGGTATCAGAAATTTGATACCTATATACGGGGACTTGGCTTCACCAGAAGCAAGGAGGATCACTGTGTTTATTTTAAATTATTTGGTGACCGTGTTATTTATTTGGTCTTGTATGTGGATGATATGTTGTTGATTGGAAATGACAAAGAAATTATCCAAGATTTGAAGACCCAACTTTTCTCCAAATTGAACATGAAGGATATTGGTGTTGCAAACTATATTATGGGCATGGAAATTAAGAGAGTTCGGACAAAGAGGAAGCTTTAGTTAAACCAGAGGAATTATGTTGAGACTATATTGTAAAGGTTCAATATGGAAGATAGTAAACCGGTGAATTTTCCTATTCCTATAGATGTAAAGCTATCTTTTGAACAATGTCCCAAGACACAAGAAGAAGATGAGGATATGTCCCGTGTTCCATATGCAAGTGCAGTGGGTGGCCTGATGTATGCAATGGTCTATACTAGAATAGAAATTGCACATGCAGTGGGAGTATTGAGCAGGTTTATGTCAAACCCAGGGAAGGCTCATTGGACAACAGTGAAGCGGGTTTTCAGATATTTGCATGGAACTAGTGATTATGGCTTGTGCTACCATGGAAGAATAGGATTGGAAAGAGTGTTGGAAATTCGTGGTTTTGTTGATGCAGACTGGGCTGGAGATATGGACCAAAGAATATCTACAAGTCGGTATGTGTTTAGCCTATTTGGAGGTGCAGTCAGTTGGATGAGTAAAAGACAGTCTGTAGTGGTTATTTCAACTGTAGAGGCATAATACATAACAACCACTCATGCAAGCGAGGAATCAGTTTAGTTGTAGAGATTGTGTTCTAGTATGGGGTTGGTGCAGCAAGCTATAAAGATAGACTGTGATAGCCAAAGTGCAATTTCTTGGCTAAGAACCCTACTTATCATTCAAAGAAATGAGATGATGTTTAATTACTTTAGAGATATATGAGGATAAATTGTGTTGTTGGTAAAGGTGGATACTTTGAAGAATGTTGTAGATGCATTGACAAATTCTGTGAGCACTCAGAAGTTCTCTTGGTGTAGAGAAACAATGGGTGTTGCAAAGTTGGGCTAATGACTCTAGCCTATGGCACTAATTTTAAAGAAAAACAAGTGGGAGAATGTTGGCAAGTTATATTTTTCCACAATAGTCAAGGTTGGTGAGCCTTCCCACGCTATGTAGTGTGTGGGAGGGTCACAGTGGGAAGGCATGTCTTCAGAAAAAAATTTTGGTCCTTATTTTTCGGTGGGTGGACCTGCCCATGGTTTTGTGCATGGGTTTGCACATGGTTTTGGGACATGATGGTTTTCGGCCCTTGGTATTTTGTAGATCCGGTCAAGGGAATTATGGTTATGTTCTAATCCAGGGTTAATGGATTGGGGTTTATGTATGCTTCGGAATGTATATATATGTGTTGTAACACTAAAATGAATATAATGAAAAATCAAGCTGGTCATCTCGATTTGGGATCCAGGGGAAAATCTATGTGTATATCTGTTTTATGTTTTATGCTCTCGCTATTGTTTATTTTTTGTTTTTAATATTCATTTGTAGATAATTACTATACAGGGTTAAAACCTACAATTTTCCCTTAGCCATAATAAACCAAATGAACACTGTCTAAGATGTTTTTCCCAACATTCAACTTGGAATATATGTCCCATTAGCTTGTCTTATTTTGTGTTTATTAACTTTATTACATGGATATTTAAGTTAGGTATGTTATATACCTCTCCCACTTTGGGGAACACCGTCCTATGTGTTCTATGAGACCTACAAACCAGTAGCCGCAAAAAACAATAATACATTTCCCATGGATATTTATAACACATCCCGTTGTAGTATTTACAATGAAATCCTTCTGAAAAAATGACAATCATACTGTTTATTGGAGCTTTATAGCAAATCGCATTATTGTATTTACAATAACAACCACATATACACATGCATGTTTTCTTCAACCAACAAATAATCGTACTATTTATGGATATTTATAAATCCAACTCCATACAATATTTATAATAACATGCACTTATACACATATGCACATCTTTCTCTCACAAACAAATAAAATGACACTATGTCTGAATCCATAACAAGGTAATCCAAAGTATCACACCTCCACCCTAAAAATTATTACTAGGATTTTCCTCCTTCCCAGGAAGTCTAGAATCCACTGCCAAAGTCAAACCTACATCCAATATCTAGTGCTATGATCTTGCACTAGTTTTCCTCTCAGTGAACATTTATCAACTCATTCTTCTAGGGCACACTCCCAATGTGCATATGATTCCATTTGGCAATGCTAATGACCAAAGAAAATACATCCCCCATTCGTCCTTTCTCTTCTACACAATCTGTAGGGAAATATCGTAACCCCCTTTCGTGTGATCAATCACCTTCAAAGTTCCCTAAAATCCCATTTCTCGGGCTATCCATCTCTTGACAAGGTTTCCTTCCATCATAAGGTCCAAATATCAAGACATATCCATGCCTCAAAACTCTCATACTGGTTATAGCATTCTCATGGAAATCAGTGGACACTATTGGGTACCAGTGTCCCATAATGGCCCTACTCCTGAATGCTTTACCAACACACTACTACATGTTCAAATTCCTTTTTTTGATGCTACTAATTCTTACAGTTGGTTCTAACCACCCGACTGAGAATTTTCATGCTTTCATGTACTAGGAGAATAATTTCCATTAGAATCAAAATGAATTGAAATAAATTGACATCAGACCTCTTCAGTAGCTCTTCAATAAGGTCCACCTACAATTCTATCTACTTCCTGTCACAACAATTCAAACTAGATATTTGACCAAAGCATCATGTATAAAAATATCACATCTTATTAGCTAAAAATGAGGGATCATAATCAAAATAATATATCGCATGTAACCATCATAAACCATAATCAAATATCACATGCATAGTTAAAAATTGAAATAAAACAATGACACTTATTCTTTAATCGATCGTTATCTTCTACGTTTATCCTTTTCGTATGCACATCGGATAGGTTTCTACACTCAACAAAAACCCAGTGGATTCTCTTCAACTACATACACATACACATTGTGTGCATCACACATATACAACCACACATGACATACAACGTCATACACTATATGAACCTACGCCTAACATACAACCCATACACCTACACTCGGCGTACAACACAACACATACACCGACATATGATGTACGAAAAAACACATACACCTACATCCAGTGTATAACATAACATAATACATACACCTACATATGGTGTACAACACATCATAATTCATACACCTACACTTGGTGTATAACAAAATACATACACATACAAAAAGTAGAACACAATGAATACACATGTCATGATACCATGTCTACGCAATGCACATACACAGTACCACATGTATGCAAAAAAATATGTGCAACATGCACACAATACCACATATGTAAAAAAAAACATGTACAAAATGCACACAGTATCACCTGTACAATATTACCAATTGTTATACATGTACACAACATCACGTGTACACAACACCACCTGCACAACATGTACACAACACCACATGTACAAAGCACCACCTGCACAACATGTACATAACACCACATGCATTACATGTACATAACACCACCTGCATGTAACACCCCATGTACAACTTGCACACGACACCATATGCACACAAAACCACATGTAAAATCATGCACACAAGACTACATGTACATAGCACCATATGTACAATATGTACACCATTCCATATGTACACAACACCACATATGAAACATGCAAAAAACAGCATATGTATAGAACACCACATATCCAACATGCGCACAACATGATCTGTACACAATGCCACATATCCAACATGTGCACAACACCATATCTACACAACACTGCATATCAAACATGTGAAAAACACCATCTATACACAACATTGCATAAATAACATGTACAAAACACCATTTATACATAACATTGCATAAATAACATGTGCACAACATCATTTGTACATAGAACTACATAGACAACATGTACACAACACCATATATACACAACAATTAATCCACACAAAATCATAGGTGGAGCACATACAACGTGTATAACATGTACAACATATACACAAAAATAGTACTATACATCTAGAGACCATAGTGACTCTACCAAGAAACCTTTTTTGTAGTGTCTTTCAACTATTCATTCTTGTTCTAACATGCCACATATCGCAATTCTTCCTTCCATTGATGTATCCCTCAACATTACTGTCCATAACATAAACATAGGAATAGTACATGCATATAATACCAATTCATATTCACGTGATACTTACCTCATAAATATGTCAAGGCTACGCTTCCCACTTGATTCCTCATAAGACCATGAACCTCTCCATGTGATTCACCTACATAATAAATCATTCCTCCACAAGAATTATCCTTGATGACCCCATCAAACAATGAAATATATACATGCATATATATACATATAAATATTAGCATAAAACAATCATTATCTTTGGTGACCTTGTAATAGAACAACATAAATACCAGGGAAAATTTTAAGGATAGAATATTATCTTGAAGTTTGAAAAATCGGCGAATCTCACTAGTCCCTAATATGTAAACTATAAATTTTTTATTGATGCATTTATAAAATTATTCAAATTTATAGTGATTTTTGTATACTCTCTATATATTTTTGGTGATTTTTAACATAAAATAATTTTATATTGTAACATTTGGGCGAATCATTTTTATAAAAATGGAAATTGGCGAATATGTTTTTTGGAAAAAACATGAAAAATTAGCCCACCTGTGAATATTATCCCCTAAAATTTTCCATGATACATATACACATGTATAAACATATAGACATTGGTATAATCACGATCACAACATAATTTCCAGATATCATAAGGTATAGGTTAAGAGAACTCCCTTTATATGTGAAACACATGCACACCATCAATAAAAATAGTTCCCAACATAGCTATGGAATATAATGCCTTAAATCCATTCACTTTACCTTTCATGTTACATTTCTCATGACTTTCCTGCCGTTGCCCATTTACACTAATGGACCTTTCCAATCCAATCAGTTATCATATTATTATCTTTATTTACCCTTTACTCATGCACCGAGTTTGATATGAATCTAATATTACCTGTTGAGTCTCTTTCAACTCTCCCTGATCTCCATTAACTTTCCTCTTTCCCAACCAATTCCCAAGACCCCAAAAAAATAAAAGACAACAACAAGAACAAAGAAGAAGAAAAACATGAAAAACTAAAGCAATATGACACCACAAAAAAAGTGGCCTGATCATGCACCATACATTAAAAAAGCTGCAATAAAGCGAAACAAATCAAAAAATACCAAAAGCACAAGACTAACAATGAACACCATGACTCAATCCCCATGGGTTCCCAATGCCTCCAAGGGAAAGCTCAACTTGAGCCTTCTTTAAGATTTCATTGGAGTCTCTTTTTTCATACAATCCCCTACATCATACTACCATAAAAACATAATTTCCATTTTATAAATACATATAAGAATATAACAATTATATTACCTTGCTGTACCCATTTCCTTGTAATTGAAAACATCCACGCAATCTCTCAAGCAACTCCAATTCCCTTGACGAATCCAAGTATAACTTCAAACTAGCTAATATACTTATCAAAAAAATGGTCATAAATATAGTACATATCCAAATAATGTGAGACAAAATTAAGCTTAAAAATACTTCTTGTACTCATGCAAAACACCCATTCATTTGGAATTGCAGTTTCCAAACCTAGCCAAAGGAATTCTCACCCAATTACTTTCTTTTAACCTTACTTTGCTGCAATTGAGTCTTAACATGTGTTATCACATCACCCAACTGTTAAGTATATATACGAAAATCAATTTTCACCTTGTAACACTAATACTGAACATGTTTCCCTACAACTGTTCACACATGTCAACCACATGTTCCAAAGATCAAGACATCATTTTTACTAACTTGAAATCAACCTTCACTGAGACTAATAGTGATGTCATAATCAATAGTGAACTCATAGTCATTGGACATAATGCTACAACTATCACCTACGTATGTTCAAGTACATATTAGTTGTCTCAACGTATATTATGTTAGCGTGATCATCTTAAAACAAGATCATTTCTTCACAAAATATTATATCCACATAATCTTATCATGAAATTAATCAAAAATTCAAACAACCTATAAGCATAGCATGTTGATAAACCAAATATATGACATAATAAAAATCATACCTGGATGTATCTCAATGGATGTTATCACATCTGCACAAGTTAGTCCAGATTAGTGTGACACAATATCACAACTATATCGACTCATACCTGAATATAATAAACCTAACCATATTCATAGGCTGATCCATATTAGAATGATACATATAACATCAAGATCCTAAATGAAATTACCATAGTCATTATGCGTATGACCAAAATGCATATAACAACAAGTTAACTACCATACATGACTATCCAATGCATGTGCTTGTAACCAAACTCATCAACTAACATCTATCATACATGTAACCAAAACAAAAATAGAATGATAGAAATGTACATAAACATAATGATTATAACAACCATTAACCAACATACATGAGTGTCCAATATACAAACATGTATGACGATCTACTCTTACCCCGAAGTCTAGTGTTGCAACCTCGCTCTAAAAATCTGCTTCCCCTTCTCTATCTCAACCAGCACATCAACATCATCATTAGGGTAATTTTGAGGTATAAAATGGGCCTCCTAAGAAAATTATAAAATAATAGTGGAAATAATAAAATAATATTATATTTCGTCATCAAATTTTAGAGGGAAAAAAGAAAAAAAAAATTTCAACTCGTATTTTCAACTTATCTCCCTATGGGTTTACTCAATTTTTGAGGAGGAACACTCATTAGATGCATAATTTGATTCATTATCGAAGGAGTACCCATGTTTCATATTTTCAATGGACCGTGCTACAAGAAAAATGAGAAATACGTGAAAAACGTGATTGTGATCACATTTTTTATGTATTTCTCATTTTTCATGTAGCAGGGTCCACCGAAAGTATGCAACATGGGTAATCCTTGTATTAGGAATTAAATTTTGCATCCAACAAGTACTCCCACTTGAAATTTGAGTAAAATTTTAGGGAGATAAGTTGAAAATACAAGTTGAATAAAGTAGTTTTATTACTTTATTATTTTTTAATATTTTTACTTGTTTAACCCAAAAATGGTGAATCACACCCCATGGTTGACATCATGATATTGAATCCTATTGGTTCTTATAAAGTTTATTTTGGTTGTACATTTTTCTTAAGAGGCCCATTTTAGACCTCAAAAGTTCTCTAATGAACATACCAACAACATCATGATAACACAAAATACATAATGACCACCATGATGCATGCCTGACCTACCATGCATGCACAAACCTAATCATGAAATTGCATGCATAAAAAAATATATACATTGACCTTCATAAAAAATTCATATACAACCGACATGCATTCATGACAACACATTCCAACAAAAAAATCATCAACCTCTACATGACAACAAAATTGTAAAAATCACCATCACCATGCATACATAATAAGCACATATACAACCTAGATGCATTCACGACAACCATATTACTCCAATCTAGTCCAAGGGTTCAAGCATGCTCTAAGACCACCCTGTTACACCCTCCTCCCACACTTACCCAAGTTTACCGGTCCATCTGGATAAATATGTGATGAAGAGTTACTATGATATGATTCAACCTTCTAGATCACCTTAAGGAAGTGGAATCGATAAAACAAAACTTTACTAACCTTCCTCAGGTGTTATAGGACCCCCAAAGGCTAAACCACCCTTCCGGGTGTCCAAACCCTTAGATAACATACCTTTTCAATGATATGGACTCTCATTCGCATGCATAAATGTGACTGTATGCCTCAAGTCACATGTATAACCACTCTAAGGGTGTGACTACAGTATTTTTCAGCTAGTTCTATGCCTGAGACCATGAAATTTGTGTCATTGTTTTGAGGCTAGACTCTAGGTTAGTTCCTATAACTTGATGAAACTTTCCAAAACAATAAATTACACTAAAACAAATCTTATAACAAAAAACTTGTTCAAGGACTTAGCCGAAAAAATCTTATCCATGACATAAATTTCATCAAATACATCATGAGCATGTCATATATAGGTCATGAACACACATTTGATCATAGGTATCTCATACTTATCTGAAAATCGTCAAGAAGGTCTGATGCCCTATCACAATAGTTGCATTATCATCTATTAGGTCATACATTCATTAAGATTTAATTTAATAACCAAAATATGATGAGATCCATAACCAAAATCTGTCACAAAACCATGCCTATAACCAACATAATAAAAATAATAGAATTACCATTAAGATCACATAATAAAAATAATTTTTACACATAATACATAAGAGGAAAAGATCTCTTATTAACATATGTAAAATTCAACCAGGCCAACGACTTACAAGTATCACCCGACAATAGATTGGGATGAACCAACTCTTTCTTTCAGCCAATCACCCTCTTGAAGTATTATAAGCATGAATGTGGGAATCACAACAAAACAAACCTGGGCTTCCTTAGGCTTTACTAGAATCCACCACGGGATTCCTAGGCCCAAGTCGTAATGTATATACAACCAAGATTTACTTCGATCCCACCAAGGGATTCCTAGGCCTAAATAAGAAACAAACACTACTAGTATTTATCGTAATCCCACCACATACTGGTATAGGGGTCACTAGGCCTATACAAGCATTGATGCCTCCAGATATCCACCTAAACCGTGAGGAATTTATCTATCACTACCCTATAGGTTTTATCATATATCCTACAATTCCCCATTCGAGGATTCATAAGCCTAATGAGGGTATTAACCTCTAGGATTTACAATATATCCTACCATTCACTAGTCGAGGACTCCTAGGCCCAACAAGGTATATAGAATCAAGCTTTACCGCAATCCCACCTTCACTGGTTGGATTCCTAGGCCTTTTTTTCTTCACCTTAGACCACCCCACTCAGTTTCGAAACCATCCAACAATCCATCTCAACTAAGTAAGAGAAACCCCATCACACCATAGCTATCCGGAAATGGAAAGACAAGGATAACACCCACTATCACACCTAAAAAATCCCATGTGAATGATAGAAAGAGAACCAATACACACATGCATGTATCATGCATGCCAAAACAAGAAAGGAAACCATAGATGCAACTTGATACCTACAAGTAATCCCGATGTAGCCACTTAATCCAGCTCTTCCTTGCTTGATCTTTGATTTTTCATTCCTTTACCTTTCTTTACATTCCTTGATCTAATGCTAGAGTGCTCGAAGAAAAATCTAAGTGTGCAAGAGTATGCAAGAATATAAATAGGGCTAAAAAATGAACTAAAAAAAGTTATGAAATGATCCTCAGAAGCCTTTTTATCAATGAGGCCTCTAATTTCTTAAATTTCCATTATTTTCCTTCATTTTCCTCCTCACATGCAACCTGTGACATTTCACCTTCCTTTTCTCGTAATTTTCTTTATTTTCATAAATAAAATGCCAATTAATCCCTCTTGCCTTTTCAAAGCCTTTTTCATTACCTTTTCCATTTTCAATTAGCCATAATAATCCAAATTAACACTTGATAGGATTTTTTTCCCAACATTCAGCTTGGAATGCGTGCCCCATGACCTTGGTATTATTTTTCCTTTATTAACTTTATGACATGGAATTTTAACCTGGGGTTGTTGCATCAACAATCTCACTATTAAAGATAAATTACCCATTCTTATCATTAATGAATTGTTGGATGATTTCTATGGATCAATTTATTTAACCAACATGGATCTTCATTCAGGATAACATCAAATTAGAATAAATACTAAAGGAATTTTGAAAACAACATTTATAACTCATGAGGTTCATTATGAATTTTTGGTTATGCCTTTTGGCCTTACTAATGCACCTTCCAAATATCAAGGTTTGCTAACTTCCATTTTCAAACCCTTCCTTAGAAAATTTGTCTTAGTATTTTTGATGATATACTAATATACAACAAGTCTTGGAAGGATCATGTTCAACATGTTGACAATGTGCTCAAACTATTGGAGGAGAAACAATTATATGAAAAAACCTCCAAATGTTTCTTTGGAATACATGAGGTGGAATATTTAGGTCATACTATATCTCATGAGGGTGTTAAGGTAGACCTTAATAAAATTAAATCCATTAAGGAATGGAAAATCCCCACAAACATGAAACATCTTCGAGAATTTCTTGGGTTGACAGGATATTATCACATGTTTGTTAAGAATTATGGAAGAATAGCAACAGCTCTAACAACATTATTGAATAAAGATACATTTTCCTAGATTAGAGAAGCTACTAAGGCCTTTGAACATATTAAAGAGGAAACCTTCCAGCCATCGGTCTTAGCTATGCCAGATTTCACAAAAACCTTTATTGTGGAATGTGATGCCTCAAGAAATGGAATTGGTGTTGTTTTAATTGAAGAAGGAAGACCCATTTCTTTTGAAAGTTTTCCAATCAAACAAAATTATTTACACAAACCTATTCATGAGAAGGAATTATTTTAAATACTACATGCACTAAAGAAATGGTGAACTTACCGAATGGGAAGACAACTCAAGGTAAAAACAAATCATGATAGCCTTGAATACTTTTTGGAAAAAATATTATCTTTCGAAGAGAAACAAAAATGGGTCACAAAGATTTTGGGTTATGACTTCGAAATCGTCTACAAAAAAGGGAAGCAAAATGTTGTGGCATATGCACTCTCAAGAAAGGATGAGGATGTGGAAGGATTTATTTGTGTCATTTATATTATGCAAAATGATTGGATAACTAGAGCAAGGGATGAATAAAAATAATGAAGAAGAGGTGTGGAAACTCATTCAAAATTTGCAACAAGATCCCAATACATCTCATACATTTAGCTAGAAAAATGATTCATTATGGTACAAAGATCTCTTATATATGTGTAAGAATTCCCAACTGAAACAAAACATTCTCTTTGAATTTCATATCTCCCCCTTAGGTGGGAACTCAGGATTTTTAAAAACTTACCACATGGTCAAGAAGGGATTTTTTAGGATGGTCTTAAATATGATATTCAAAATTTTACGGTAGAATGTTTGGTTTGCCAAAAAACTAAAGTTGAGACAATTAGTACCTTGGGTATATTGCAACCTTTACCCATTCCAAGTTAGCGTTAGGAGGAAGTATAAATGGATTTAATCAGAGCTTTACCCAATTCCTATGGAAATATTGTCATCATGGTGGTAGTTAATAGGATTTCCAATTCTGCACACTTTTGTACATTTTCTCATCCTTTTAAATCCAGTATAGTTTCTATTTCATTTATGGAAAAAAATTCAAAATATACATGGAAACCAAAAGATTATTGTAAGTGACATATATCCCATTTTCATTGGAAAGTTATGGAAGAAATTATTTTCTTGTCTTGGTACTCAATTAGTTCATAATTCATCTTATCATCCTCAATCTAACGGGAAAACTGAGATACTAACAAAATGTTTGGAAGGAAATTTGCATTAATTTTTATCTAAGAAACAAAAACAATGGTTCAATTGGTTACCTCTAACTGAATGGTGGTATAAGAATTCCTTCCATACTGCAACAGAAATGACCGCATTTATGGTACTTTATGGACATAATCCATAATCCACCATCCATCACATGATCTTAAAGAGAAAATTATAAGGTTCAAGCAATGGAAGATCACATCGAGCACCAAAAACAATTTATCCAACTCTTAAAGGATAACCTCAATTTGGTGCATAATCAAATGAAACACCAGGAAGATCAATATCATAGTGAAAGATGTTTTTATACTAGGTATTTTTACAGCTACAACCATACAAGAAAATTTCCCTCAAGCAAGCTAAGAAGGATAATATAATATCAAAAAGTACTATGGTCCTTACAAGGTGTTGCAAAATATTAGTACTATGGAATATAAATTGGAGATGCCTATATCTCCCTGAGTACAACTAGATTTCCATGTTTCATGCTGAAAGAAGGTTATCGGTGAAAATATCCTAGTTCAAGCGGTGTTCCAGAATTTGATGAAGAAGGAGAGATTATGTTTTAGCATAAATCAGTCACGAAAAAAAAAAACCCTAAAGCTATAGAATCAATTAATTTCAGAGTATCTCATTAAGTGGAAGAATTTACTTGCTGAAGATTCCAAACGGGAGGAGGAGAATTTTATATATAATCTTCCATAACTACTCAAGTCTTGAGGACAACACTTTTTTGAAGGAGAGGGCCATGTTAGATCCCAATAATACTAGTGTATCCCCCTTATTTTTATTGTTAGTGTAACCCCCTATTTTTATTGGTGTGCCCATGCATCTCCCATATTGTTATTGTCATGCCCTATAGAATCCCACTATTGTTATTGTTGTTTCCTTGCATTATTATTCTTATGCAGGCTATAATTATATTGTGACCCATTAGACTCCTATATATACCAAGGAGTTATTATCATTTGTATAATACAAGAATTTTTCATTTATTTAATGTAAATGAGGTTTCCCTGTCAAGGAGGATAATTATTAAGTTGTTGATCTATCTTTTGTTTTGTTTTGTGAGTTGGTTGCATAAAAAAATTTTCACTACATTCAAATTATGGAGCCTAATGTCACCTTAATATCTAGTCTTTCCTTTATAATCAAGTGTCGTTCATGTTATCCGACGTGTTTCAAGTATCCTTGAATGGTATCAAGTTTCGTCGCATTTATTATAACATATTTAGGAGCATTTCATGGTAATAACATATTTTTTGTTGTAAAATTACACTTTTTGGTCGCAGCAACACAGACTTCACTTGTTGTACTTGTGGAATGTGTAAAAAGTGTTTTTTTGATGTATATTTATCATTTTTAAATATTATCTAAGTTTTCTCGATGAGTTGCTATGAGTGGCACATGGTTTTATTTTTAAACGCATGATGTTCACCCCTCCTCCTATATTCAAAACTTAGACAAATTTTGTGGTTTCAAAGCAAACCCATTGAGGCCAAGAGCACATGAGTGGAATCTGAAGAATTGATTGGGAATCCTTTATTTTTTGGAAGTGCGCCATGCACCCTCCAAAAGAAAAATATGCACTCCTTAATCCTTTTTCCCCTTCCTTGTTTCGAATTACGCCCCTCCTAAAATCGAGTCTTCATTAGATTGCACTACTTTAACTCGAAGAAGTGTGCCCTCCTAGAGCAGATGAGCGCACCTCAAAGGCCTTAAAATTTACCCTTCAAGCTTCCGTAATGATGCAAGTGCACTTCAGACCCTTTGAGCGCATGATCTCACTCCAAAGACATTAATTTCTTCCCTTTAGCCTTCAAACTTGTGTCATGTACCCTCCTGGGCCTCTTGAGTGCATAAGCGCACCTTGAAGACCTGAATCCTTCACCCCTTAGCTTTTGAGATTTCACCCTGGACCCTCCATCTATCTCTTGAGCGCACAACACACTTTGGAAGCCCAAATCCTTCTCTTTCATCCTTCTGAATTGCACCACACACATTAAATTGAATGCCTCCCTCTCTTGAGCACATGAACACATGTCAAAGCCTCAAATCCTCCACCTCTAAACCCTTCTTCCTTTCAAAGTGCACCCATGTTCCTAGAATCTTCTCTAGTACTTTTTTATCACATTGAATAGGCATGAACATGAAAAATTGAATAAAACATGGTAGAATAGGATATTTTTAGGCTGATGGTTGCTTTTCATGAGCGATTGGAGATATAGGTATTCTAGGAATAGCATGGCAGGCACACATGAGGAATATTAGGTAAAGATAACAAATAAAGGAATCGTGGGTAGAACAATAACGCACTTTAACCTTGATGATCAAAGTACCTCGAAGACTCCATGATATTAAAGATCATTTGGAGGGAAAGTAAATGAAGCGTTAAATCTACATGAAGAAAGAAGATACAAGTGGCAAACATGTGACCACTAAATAAATTCCATGTCATTAGTCACTACTAGTCTCAGTCACCAAATTTAGTGACATGTCAAGTTCTCATGATATGATGATGTGGAAACCATGATGTATTATTGTAATAATTGTAAACACAAATAAGTGTAATTCCAAGAGCCATTTAGGACATAACGATTCATGGAAGTCCAAAAGACATGTAATACCAAAATTAATATGGAATTCTAAAAGTAATTTGGAATTCCAAAGGTTATAGACATCCAAAGCTCAGTAGGATTTGGAAGGTCAAGAGTAATGAGGATGTGAAAGGTCACACCTCAAGTTCTAAAAGGATCCTTATCCCTCATGTAAAGTAATTTTAACCTTGGATTCTTCCAAAAGGAATTAAAGAAATAAATGATGTAATTTTTGGGAGAAAGTAGTGGCTCTAATGCTCCATTATTGGAGCAATTGGTGTTCATTGTATTTATGTATCTTGGGACTTTTGTTTAGTATTGAATCCTTCCAAGGCATCACATTTTCACAAATGGATTTTGAATGTTTCTAAGACTATTCTTTTAATTTTTATGGTTCATTTTTTCTTTATTCTGTACTAGATTAATTGAACTATGTCGATGGCTTCAGTGCTGACATGTTGGAAATGTGTGGTAATGCTTATAATGATCGTCACATTTATGTGAACTAATTCACTTGGTGTCAGAAAAATATCTCTTATTCATGTGTATCTCCATTAGGGGGTAGTACTATTACTTTTCTCTTAGAAGCTCACTTTATTTCCCCTTTTGTAGTAAGAGAATATTGATACATAGGCAATTGAACATTCACAAGGCACACTCACTTGAGTATTCAAAAGGGCATTTTCGATTCTTTAAGTAAAAGGAAGTTGACCCATATTCGAGATCGATGCCTACAAAAAAATTTGTGAGTTCTAGTTGGGTACTTATACCAGGGAGATTCCTGTATGTTGGCAGTATCCAATACCGTCAACACTATCCAAAGTTGCATAAAATAAGTGTTCTCAAGAAGCCATCAGAGACTGAGCATGTGTTTGTAAGTGAATTGATAGTTTGCAATGAGGAATAACACTTAAACACTTTTGAAAACTTCAAATGAACATGGATTAACCATAGAGGAAGAGATCGTAAGATAATAAGTAGGCTCCAAAATTCATGTATGAGAAAAATTTTGGAGGGTGTTGATCGCGGCGTCAATAGGTAATGACCAAAGGAATTTATTTAGAAATGGGAACCACCGCAAGGGGTTTTGAAATGGGGTATATTTCGTCAATAGTTATAGAATGTTCAGATTCCAAGATTGTAGGCATAGATTTTTCAGGGTTTGATTATCTATAGGGAGGAGAATCCAGATAGACTCCAAGTAAAGAAGAGTCTTCAAAAAATCCAGGTCCAACATTTGATACATGTAAACAAGTCAGGAATTTCCCAACTATGGGAAGAGTATTATCAACATTGATGGAGGAATAAGGCTGATAGTAAGTGAGTTAGTTTTGAGGCCTTAGAATTACACTGCCATAACATGGGGAAAAACCACCCAGTCTAGACCTTAAAGCAGATCTTTTTATGTTTGGTGTGGTGGCTCCGACTGGGCATAGTGGGACCAGTTTCCCAATAAGGAAGATTCTGGGGTGTGTTTTGATTATATAACATGCAATGGAAAATTATTCTATTTAATATTCCTAAATTATCCCAAGCTAATAGGAATATTCAATTT
This sequence comes from Pinus albicaulis, assembly GCA_034641835.2. NCBI lineage: Eukaryota > Viridiplantae > Streptophyta > Pinopsida > Pinales > Pinaceae > Pinus > Pinus albicaulis. Next base: position 960,283,064 of record CM076584.1, read on the forward strand.
CCTTGTTTTACTTTTCTTTTCATGTTTATGAATAAATGACTAATGGAGGACATGTAAAACTCCTTAGATCAAAGAATAAATACATGCCCAATATGAAAAGGGATAAATTTGGGCCATTGTAATAAAATCCACTTGTGTGTGAAACAAGATTGAGACAATTGACTGGGTCAACAGGACCAAATCTCAGTTCTATCTAGATTCATTGAACCATCTAGAGGCTTAGCGCAGTTTTAGATGGAGGAGCTTCATGTGAAAGGAGGTAAAGTTTTGGAGGTGGTTTAGGGTTTTGCACACCCTCATCATATAAAAGGAAGGATATGGCTCGAGAGAATGGTTGTTGAATGTATTATGATTTTGGAGAATTATGTTTGCTTAGAAAAATTCTAGTTCTCTGGGCTTTTTAGCAAGAGACTAGTGAGGATCTCATGTTTAGGGGTTCTCCATCCTTCCATTGAGTAGCTCTTGGAGGGCTTTGTGCTTCTTTTCCACTATCTCGCATATGGAAAAGATCCATCTCTATTTGGCAACATAAATCCAGTGAGGGTTTCTAAGTGAGCTGCAGCAAGTGCAGATTAGATCTGCTCAGATCTAGCTTGCATTGGTGGCTCTTCTCAGTGAATGTGCCATTTAACCTCCTGGAAGAGTGCAACTACTGCTTGAGCTTCAGTTTCAGATCTTGGTATCAGGCCAAAGTGTATATTATCATCAACTGTGCAATTTCTCTCCTTGATTTGCGTAAATTTTGTGGAGCAGTGTATCATAGGTTTTGGCATTGTTTTGGAGTCAGTATAAAGGAGCTCTCCTTGCACTGTCGTGATCCATGGATTGGCCAACCAATGCATGTATGTTTTAGATATGATTCATTCAATGAATTTTATCCTTCAGGTTTCCTGAATAATTCTGCAGATCTTCTGCAGTAAAACTCAGATCTACTCCTATACTTTCATGTATTGCTAAAATCCCCAAGGGGAGTGTAATAAACAGCCTCTTTGGCTTCCAGATATGTAATAGATATATATTTTCATGCATAAAACTATTATAGATATAATATATAATATATCAGTGCTTCAGTATTCAGAAAATTACGCTATCTATCTTTCTTGGCAATTTCCAGTGTTGCAGCACCTCAATCTTGAGGGTTTATCCATGTAAAATCTTTGTTTTTATCTTGAAAATGTATAAGTCTTCCCCCAGATCTAATTTCATGATGTTATAAACATATTTCATCTAATCCCTTCAGAAATTTATGCTTCTTTAGCTTCAGAAACTTCTTCATACATTAAGTCATGGGAAATTAGGGGTTTTAAGCCTAGTCGGGATTGGAGGAACTGTTTAATATAGCTAGGATCATTTTTTTGACCTGAAATTTGACATGGGAGTCCCACATAGCCTAAAATAAAATATCCTACATCCATTTCCCTTAGTTTTACGCAGATTTCTGAATACCCTGATTTTTGGGCATAAATCACCTCTTTTCCCCACCCTTTTGATTCCAAAAGTGAAGTAAAGGCTACTAATGATCATATTATTGAAGGATATAAACTATAAAATCTGTTATCAATCATAGGGATGCATCTACAACTCTAGAATACCTTAGGGTATTCTCATTGTTGTAGAAAATTCTAGATTTAGAATATTACAGTGGTATCAAAGCATGATCTCTGGCTCAGCCTGTGAGATCCAACTATCAAAAGAATAAAGAGAAGAATAATAGATCATAATTATGGAGAGGATGAGTTTATTCTCATCTATTTTCAGATCTAAGAAGAGAGTCTCCAAAGAGGTTAGACAGACCAAGGAGGAAGAAGACAATGAAACTCTAAGAGGGTTTCAAGAAGAAGGAGGCTATAGTGAGACCTATAGAAGGTTTGAAGAAGGAGAGGAAGACCCATGCACTTCCTACCCTAAAACATAAGAGGGATTTTACATAGAAAACAAATGCATGACTCCACCACTTGGAAGAATGACGGAAGAGGACATCTCCCTACTTCTTTTCCAAACTATGAGATGTATTGAAGAAGACCTCAAGGAGTTTGAATGGGAGGAGACTTGTACCAATGCTGGCACAACCTTGGAGGAGTAGCCTTCATGTTCAGTGGAGGAGGACAACACAATTTAGGAAGACTCTCTTGCTTCTACATCTCACCAAGGTACGATTAAAAATCCATCTATTGTCATTTCAACATATTGTATGAAGGGATCTACATCTTTGCATGTTGTTGATTTAGAGTAACAAACTTGGAATACATTGTGCAAAGGCAGTAAGGAAGAAGAGAGGAACCATTCCTCATTGGAGCATTCACATGGAAGCTTCATTCATGAATCACTAGAAGATGGATTGATGGATGGTAGACATCTTGAATTGAGAAACCCTTTCTCCTTTCTAGATGACCCTTTCTCAATGAGCACACCCCTGCTCAAAGAGAAACTTCTACTTGCAGCAAATCCAAGGCCCCTATGGTTTTTGGGAGGCCATTCATGAGAAGAAGACCTCATGGGAAGAATTCATGGGAGGTGCACTTCAACACATCATGGAGTGCAAAGTTTTTCAACAGTTTGAGGAGGATCTTCCCTTCTCACACTTGGATCTTCATAGATTCAAGGAGGAGTAGATAGATGATGGAGGAAATATTCGGATGGATAACATCTCTCATGTTTGTGTTGGACACTTCTTGAGCCATACACATCATGATGGGAGGTTTTTTCGTACCACCTATTTGATTCTTTATGGGATCAAATTGATCCTTGAGAAGATTGCATTTCAAATCCCATGAAGTGCAGGAATATGATTTGGGATGATGGTAGCCCTCATGGGAGGAGTACCAAGATGGAGGGTGGAAGGAGACATCCACAATTGGTTGAGTGTATGAGGATGGAGAAAAAGGAGCTGGAGAGTTACTTGCAGATCTATGACACTGGGCAGCAGGAGTCTTGGTTGCGTTGGTTGCTCTTGAGAGAGTTTGGTCATCACTCTCTTTCTAAGGGTATGTGGCGGGATACTTGCATCATGGAGCAGCAAAGAGTATGGGCGAGTATGGGCACATTGTGTTGGCATAACGTTCTTCATGTCAAGCACCGTGTTTTCACTACATGATTTGGATGATGGAAGTATGAGGAGGCAGCAAAAGATTTTGTTGCTTGGGATGTTCTTGAGAGAGCAAGGGCGGATTTTCTCTCACAGTTTTCATGATGTTGCAGGAGTAGAAGATGGAACTATCATAGTGAAAAGGGGTTACTCCTTGGCCTTAGATGTTCAAGAAGGAATTTCTTCATGGGAAGGACTTCTCATATGTAGTAGCATTATGGGAGATGCCTTTGACATTCTGCATGTCAAATATTGGAGCTATGTGTTGATGAGAGCCTATTTGCATAGGCCAACAGAATTGTCACTTTGGAGCTGGGATTTATTGATGGAGTATTCCTAGGATCACTTCTCATTCAATGCACTCGGTGAGCAAAGAGGAGGTGAAGAAGATGAAGTGGTAGATGGAGACATTATTACTGTGGTGTGCTTTTCTTGACTTGGGTTTCCAAGCATGAGGAGGACTTTCATGCAGCACTTGGTTCATCCCCCTTCATGGGAGTGTGCCAAACTATTATTGAGGATTCATTCATGGATCCATGTATCTTCTTTCTTCCAACATATGGTGAGAGCTTTTGCTTGTATCCTCTTACCATCTTTTGGCAGTGCATTTCTCCACAAGAGGGCAAGCTATTCATTGAGCTCCATGATCTAAATTGGGCCAAATTTAATGATGTAGACAACCGTCTCTTATGTGGCCTTGGTCAAAGTTGTTTTTCTTACATGCATGTTCATTTGATTCATATGATTAACCATTTAACAAGAAACAAATTGCCATGTATTCTTCTGAAGCAGTAGTTTGTAACACTGCGATGTGAAGACTTGGGGAACTGTTGGTACTCTCTTGCATCACATAGGACCTTAAATATTTTCTTCATGATAGTGATAATCATGTTTTCAATTGATGATATTGCTTTTATCTTGATGGGAGACATGATGTTGAGTCAGGCACATGGTTTGGATGTGTCCTTTTGGGAAGTAGGTTCCCACATTTTCTGCAGTACATGTTCTAATGGGAACGTGGGAAGAGTTGTGGCCACCATAACCAAACAATTGTTTCTCTTGGAGGTGAGCCATGTGTTATGGGATACCTTATGACGATACTCTTCTATCCATCACATGTGAAACATTTTGGGCTAACTGGTTTTACAACGTTGGAGGGAGGATATTTGCAGATCTAATCTTCATGATGCCTCTTGAGGGCAATATCCTTACAACACAAGATCAGTTTGCACTCTACATTTATCTTAATTGGAGAGGAGAACAACATGGGGTAGGCTATCTTGTCTACCATGTGCAGATTTCAGCCCACCTATTTTGCGGGAGCTTAAGGTGGAGGAACGTTTTCAGGAGTTTCGATGTTGGGAGGTGACTCATTTTGTTGCGGATGATTGCTTGGGGATGGAGGATCCACATGGGAATGTTGTTTCCCAATAAATTTCAAATCCCATGCCTCAAGGGAGCCTCTAGGCAGCACCTTATTTCCTTCTTGAGTATTCTACTTATTCATGATGATATCTATTCAGCTAACTTGCATGCTTGGGAGAGGCAATATGGATATTCATTGTTGACACATCATCTCATTAATTGGAGGAGATCATCATATGTGGATGTTGTAGTAGGGGGAGGGGACATCCTTCAGTTCTATCATTGCAGTTGCTTGAGGACAAGCAACATTTGGGAGGGTAGGACTGTAATATTCCTAAATTAGCCCAAGCTAATAGGAATATTCAATTTTTCCTTGTTTTACTTTTCTTTTCATGTTTATGAATAAATGACTAATGGAGGACATGTAAAACTCCTTAGATCAAAGAATAAATACATGCCCAATGTGAAAAAGGATAAATCTGGGCCATTGTAATAAAATCCACTTGTGTGTGAAATAGGATTGAGACAATTTAATGGGTCAACATGTTCAAATCTCAGTTCTGTCTAGATTCATTGAACCATCTAGAGGCTCAGTGTAGTTTTAGATGAAGGAGCTTCATGTCGAAGGAGGTAAAGTTTTGGAGGTGGTTTAGGGTTTTTCACACCCTCATCTTATAAAAGGAAGGAGAAGGCTCAAGAGAAGGGTTTTTGTATGTATTATGATTTTGGATAATTATGTCTGCTTAGACAAATTCTAGTTCTCTGGGCTTTTTAGCAAGAGACTAGTGAGGATCTCCTGTTTAGGGGTTCTCCATCCTTCCATTGAGTAGCTATTGGAAGGATTTGTGCTTATTTTCCACTATCTGACATATGGCCAAGTTCTATCTCTCTTTGGCAGCGTAAATCCAGTGAGGGTTTCATTATCTAAGTGAGTTGTAGCAAGTGGATACTAGATCTACTCAGATCTAGCTTGTATTGGTGGCTCTTCTCAGTGAGTGTGTCATTTAACCTCTTGGAAGAGTGCATCTGCTACTTGAGCTTTAGTTTCAAATCTTGGCAACAGGCCAAAGTGTATATTATCATCAATTGCACAGTTTCTCTCCCTGATCTGTGTAAATTTTGTGGAGCAGTGTTTCAGAGTTTTTGGGATTATTTTGGAGACAAGATCTCTGGTGTAAGGGAGCTCTCCTTGCACTGTGGTGATCCATGGATTGACCAGCCAATCCACGTATGTTTTAGACCTGATTAATTCACTGAATTATATGCTTTAGGTTTCCTGAATCATTCTACAGATCTGCTGCAGTAAAACTCAGATCTACTCCTATACTTTCATGTATTGCTGAAATCCCCAAGGGGAGTGTAATAAACAGCCTCTTTGGCTTCTAGATCTGTAATAGATCTGTATTGTCATGGATAGATCTATTATAGATATAAGATATAATATAGCAGCTCTTCAATCTTCAGAAAATTACGCTGTCTATCTTTCTTGGCAATTTCCAGTGTTGCAGCACCTCAATCTTGAGGGTTTATCCATGTTGCCCCAGATATAATTTCATGATGTTATGAACATATTGCATCTAATACATTTAGAAACTTACGTTGCTTTAGCTTCAAAGACTTCTTCATACATTAAGTCATGGGAAATTAGGGTTTTTAAGCCCAGTCGGGATTGGAGGAACTGTTTAATATAGTTAAGATAATTTGTTTGACCTAAAATTTGACATGGTAGTCCCACATGGCCTAAAATAAAATATCCTATAGCTATTTCCCTTATTTTTATGCGGATTTCCGAATACACTGATTTTTTGGCATAAATCACCTCTTTTCCCCACCCTTTTGAGTCCAAAAGTGAAGCAAAGGCTGCTGCTGATCACATTATTGAAGGATCTGCACTATAAAATCTATTATCAGTCATATGGATGCATCTCCAACTATGGAATACCTTAGGGTATTCTCATTGTTGTAGAAAATTCCAGATTTGGAATATTACATTCTAATATATCACATGCATCTATCTAACACTATTTTAATTCTACTATATTCCTGAGGTGTTTCTTCCTTTATGCGATCTAAAGAGATATATTTCAACTATTAGTAATGAAGATTATTTATTAGTTGAAAGAGATGAAAATTATGTAAAGATGATTCCTCTAACAAAATAGTTGGATTAGAAGAATTGTGAAAAGTATATCGCATTCATATGTGTGATTATATATCCAATAAGAAATCATAGAAAAATATTAGTACATAAGTGCCATTAACATTCATCTATAATGACGTTTCAAATATATAATGCAATAAAAAGATGACTGTCAATCTAGAAAGCAAGACTTAATAGAAGTGAACAGAAGTACCATATACACGAATTCCTACTCATGTAAATTGAAAATAGATATTTTCTCCCCTTCACTTTAAAGAAATGTAAAGAGTACAATAGTGCTATTATTGCCTAAATATACCTCAGGCTGAAGGAAGGCAGAGTTTAGGGTAACATCAAACCACGCTCAGTCTGGTAGCTAGCCCTACCAGAACAGGAGAGGGCTCTCTCCGGGTCAATCTCAACAAAAATAATCGAAGGGGCTTGAGATGAATTGAAATAAAGGCTCATTTTAGGCTAGGTATATAAGTAAAGGAGTTTGATTTTTATTTTGGGGGTTTTGTTGGAAACAAAGGAAAAGGTAGTTTTGGGTTCGGGGATGAGGCATAGTTTTTGCAGAGTTCTGAATGGGGCAAGGAAGGAAATTGTTTTGATGATTTGGATTGAATGAATGGATATTTTAGACCAGTGAGGAGCTGAAGAGGGCAAGAGGCTTTCAATAATCCTCTTTAAACAGATGAAAACATGGAAAATTAAACAAAACTGAAGGCAGAGCAAAGCAATCTAATGAATTCCACCTTTATAACTCATTTGTTTAATTTAAGAAGAAAGGAGAAGGGAAATGATACACATAAACATCAATGAACTTAAAATCACATAGAGAAACAAACCATCAAAACACAGAGCCACATGGATCCCAAAGAGTGCTGCAAACCCGGGTCTATTCCTTTGCCAAAATTGCAGAGATGAAATGTACAATGAAGTGCCTAGCAATCCCAAGTGTCCAACCTTGAAAATGACTGAAGAAATGCAATATATAGACAAGCCTAACTCATCCCCATGCCTCTAGGGGTCGAGATCACCATTCTAGGAGCTGTTTCAACCATATCTAAACTAAGAGCTGGAAAATAGGCAACGAAACAACTTGCCTCTATATGATAGGAAACTGATTCATTCACTTACATTTCACTTTTTGGTGAATGAATCCACTAGAATGAGCAAAAATGTGCCAAAATTACATCATGGTCATGAAATTACATCAAGGTACATCAATATTTACATGAAAAATTCAAACTAGCCAAAACTAGGTGAAATTCTGAGCTGCTGAGTGAAAAATAGGCCAAATTTCCCTATGCGCCGCGCCTGAAATCTCTATGCATAGCACAAGTTTGAGGCTGATTTTGAGGGCCTTCCCAAAGTCAAAATTTAGTACAGGATAGCTCGTTAGAAAGCACTGCCTGTCTACTTTCCAAACCAAGTGGAATTTCTAGATTTGGTTGCCATGTGCCCCTCCAAAAATCAAATCTCCCAACACTGCTTCCTGTGTGTGCAAAAGGTGGCAGAAAGGCCATTTTTAGGGTGCTTTTGACCCTTCAGGCAACCCAGAACTTGATGAAATCCTTAGGTAATCCATAGACATGCATAAATTTTGATGAAAAATCTAGAAATGCAAATTTTTCCTCTAGAAGAGCTACCAATTATAAGCGCGCGCCAAGTGGCGCTACGCATCGGGTAGGAAAATCTGTGTTTAGGCCCAAAAATTCAAAATTGACAATTTTTTTCCTAAATTTCTTGAAATTTGGGCTGAATTCCCACCATCAAGCAATATTTTGGTCCAAATAAGCTTCGGCCAAAATTTGGAGTCTATCATGCCTTTTACGACGCTTTAGTGCCCTCCTTAGCCTTGCCTTCAGGATTTTGATCCTTGCTTTGCAAACGTGATTTCGTGCTCAATAGTGGTTCTTCATGTGCCTGAGCATGTTCTTTTATTTTTTTTCCTTCTCCAACATCTTCTCAAGATGAATACTGACCCTCTCAAGCCAAGTCTCCCTATCAGCCTCAATCTCCCGCTCAATGGGTGTCATCTCAGTTTGGCTTCTTCGGGCAGCTTGCCAGGTCTCACGGATGTTTTGCAACTCCATGATTGTCTGCTGATCCTATAACTATTTGTTTCACTGATCTAGGTAGTTTATGATCCATTGGGCTCTCTACAACTTGTCGGTAAAGGTGTCAATCTCCGCCTTCTGCTCCTGAATGATCTCTCTCAACTTTGAGCTTGGAGAGCTCAAATCCTCATCGATAAGTATGAAATCAGTATCCTGGCCTCATGAAGGGCCTTCATCCTAGATAGGCCTCTTTCCTCTGTCCTGTACCTGTACCTATGCTGCTGATGACGACAACGAGACCCCTTCCACCCCGGGTGGAGATAGTACTCATCGGGCTGCTGCAAACAATACTCTGGTGCCTCTCTGATAAGTGACATATACTGGCACACTGATAGGCTCTATCTTGTGACCTTCAGGCTGATGTGAAGGTTCACCTAGCTCATGAACAACCTCCGGAAGAACCTGAGGTGCTGTGAAGAAATCACGGGAAATGAAATCCTCCCATGAAATTCCCTGCAATCCAAGCTGATGTACAACCACGATCTTGATGAGTGCATAGTGATCAACACTGTTGTACTGCTGCTCGGGAGTTTTCTTATGCACAAGCATGGTCATCCTCTTGATGTTCCGGCACATGAAATAAGGTATGTTCATCATTCTCACTCTAGTGAAATGCTTCAATAATCTGATGTGGTAGGCATAGCAGCGTGAAAATCGGCCCTCACAACTGAAGTATCTAATAATAAGTTTCATCAAAGGCGCATAGGATTCCTTTAAGAACTGGAATGGGAACACCCTGCTGAGTTGTCTCACATAGCTAGGCCTGATGTATGGTTCATAATGCACTCTGTCCACCTGCTGTCTTTTGTTCCACTGTTCATCCACATTCGGTATTCCAGTTGCTTGAGAGATGGTTTTCGGTTTCAAAGTGAAATTTACACCAGCAAGAGTTACCTGACCATCATGTAAATGAAATACAAACAAACGAGCCAAATCCTAATGATGATGAATCCTAGCAATCATCTCACAATATTGATAGCATGCCTGCTCTCGAAAACATGCCATGGAAAGTGGGCAAGCCTGCAATTGAGTCAATGAGGTGGGCTCTTCTCTCACATGTTTGCCACCTTTACGAGGCCTTCTCGGTGCATGTAGCTCAGTGGTAGAATCACTATCTCTGTCATATGAGGTATCAGTGTCTGTCTCCATGATGTTTCAAGGTCTATGTTTGGCTTGTATGAGATGAAATGAGAATTTGGTTATTTGTTTTAATTGCGAAATGTGTGTCAAAAGGGAGGGACTGTAGGAGATATAGGGCAGTGGGGACAATGGGGTTTTAATCAAGTGATAATTTTCCTTTTGAAAGCTTTTGATCTGACAAACTTAGGGACAAGGGACAGCTACTGAATTTTTGGGATTCTTAGGGTTTGGGAAAATCTACAAGTGGGATGAGGATAATGGGCATGGGATAGGAATGATTGACTTGGGATACAAGGGAATAGGGGACATAGGCTGTTGTGAGAAGATGAACAGTGACATGGGGAAAAAAAAAGGTGGAGATTGGAAGTATTTGGCACACAAAAAGTTTCAAAACCCTAAAGGAGAAAATCCTCAAACAAGAGAATAGGGTTTGAGTTTTTGCACTTAAATTCTCATAATCAATACCAAACACTTGTCATGAGAAATGGAGTTATTGCATGGACATACTTGGACCAAGAGAGACCGGGAAAAATTGATGAGTTGGAAGAAATAGCAATGAAGTTGCTTTCTGCCATGTGTGTTGTGCACCAAACCTAGTGCGTTGCGTCGTCCCAATGTGTCGCGCAGGAACAAGTTTACACACAGGGAAACGATCCTATGCACTGCGCTCGCCCGATGCGTCGCAACAGTCACCCAGCGCGTCGCGCTCGAAAATTTCAACACAGTTTGCCCTGAAATTGCTTGCTTTGACCTCCAAAATTTCTCCTTGGCTTACTCCAGTTTTCACACCATATATTTCAGCACATTTGGAAATTTTGGAGAATTTTATGGTGATATTGGGCTTGCAGCTCTATGCATCGCGCCACAAGCCCAATGCGTCGCGCCATTTTGCAGGAGAATTTTGGAGATCTTCCGAGTGTCCAAATTGGACGTGGGATAGCTCGTTGAAAATATTATTGAGTCTAATTTCCAAACCAACTGGAATTTTTCAATTTGGAGTTCATTAGCCCTGTCAAAAATCAAATCTCCCAAGACTGGTCAAAATGTGCAAAATGAGGCTGCCTCAAGGAAAAGTGCTGTTGCAGTCAACTTTTGAAGGTCTTCCTCAAATCCAAATTGATCTCATGATAGCTCATTGGAAATAAATTTGTGTCTGGTTATAATTTGACTCATCAAGAAAGTCATTTGGCCAACCAAGCTAGGAGAAATCTTGATTTTTCCAAGGTCACTTCAGAGGTGCATCAATTCTCCTGAGGCAACTGTATTTTTGACATTTCTCTAAAACCATGACACTTGTGTAAAAAGTGAAGGAAGTTTTTTCTTCCTTGGAATATTTTGGACAAAAACCTCTCTCATTTTTCCCAAATTCATCTTTTATTGCTCATAAATATCATTGGAGTAAAACTTATCCTGATATTTGGAACAAGGGATTTGTCGAAATGAAGCGAAATGAAGGGGATAAGGGGCTTCTAAATTCCTGAGAAAATTTTTGGAAGTAGGGAGGGATGTTAGGAAGCAGGGGAAAGTGGAATTTCATATATTGAGTAAGGGGAAGGGGTCAAAAAGGGCAAAACACAGGCCTAGGCTAGAGAATTGCCAAGTTGTAGCAAGAAACTAGGGTTTGTGCGAAAATGAGGAATTTGGGGGATCTCAGTGGTGGGAAGTGTTTAATAAGGTACATTAAGGATAGGGAAAGGGGTATGAACATCAGGATACAAGTTTTGCTGATGATTTGACCATCCAAGAGAAATTACCTCCAAAACCCTAGGAGAGGGAAATGAACCTTACCTAGGCACAAATGAAGCATGAAAACAGTGTAAAATGACCCAGTGGAACTTGAAATGATGATGAAAACCCTCTGAATGATGGTAAAATCAGCTGAATGGTGACATGGACCGAAATTTGAACAACTTTTAAAGGAGTAAAAGCAAACCCTAGACCTAATACCTAGTGACAAAATTTTACTTGAAGACTCACTGAAATTTCAAAATTTGACCTTGACACCTTAAAATCACTTTGTAAGAGCATGTTTGATCATTGGAGGAAGGCTGCAAAGACTGAAACTAACATTGGCTCCAATGGGGATGGTAGCTCCATGGAGGTGCCAAGAACGACAGATCTTTGGGAGAGCAGACGAGTGCCTTCATCCATTGGGCAATGGAATAAAAAAATCAAGCTAAAATGCATGACTGAAAACTGACACAAACTAACTTCATAACGAGACTGAAAACTAACTCGCAAATGGCTCAAACAACTGACACACCAAAATTGAAATCAGACCTTCACTTTTATAGCCTCCAAACTGAAACTATGTTGAAACTGACTAAAACAAAAATGACTCAAGACCTACTGAACTGAAATTAGTACTTACAAATATTTTTAATGGCAGCAGTCCATCGAGATTTGAGGGCTTCAAATCATGATGACAACCAACTGCCTACTGATGAAATATGTACAATCATGTGTAGTGAGCCTTCCAATGTAACCAATCCAACAGATGGCTACATACTGAAATTTGGCTCTCACTTTTCTCGAGCTGGTAGTGTTGGAAATGTTGTCATTGATGGCAAAGGAGGTAGCAGATGCAGAGACAGGAACAGTTACAAGGAGACAAAGATAGACAATGGAGGCAGCAAAAAGGAAATGAATATTAAGGAGAAAGGCAGAGGCAGAGGAAGAAAATATGGAGACAGAGCCGTTATCACAGCAGTAGAGGCAGAGGCAGAGTGACAGAAGCGGCAGAGGTAGAGCCACAACTGTTATTACAAAGAAACCGTTGTTATTCCAAGAATAGAGCACTTGTATTCGATTGACATGGAGGTTGTATATATGGTAGAACTGTGCATTATATATATGGTAGGTGCGTTATATATATATATGGTTTATATATATGCATACACTGAAGAACCAAATAAGAATAGGGAGCGGAACCATATTCGACAATATATATATATATATATATATATATATATATATATATATATATATATATATATATAATTGAATGGAGCGGAGTCGAATCATAAAAATACATTGAAAAGTGAACGTTTTGTTAAATAATAAATGCGGACCGGAACCTGGAGCGTAGGGAGAAGCGAAACCAAGAATTGGATGAACAGTAACAGTGGTTTAAAGCGAATGGTGGTATTCATCGCACCACTATTATACGGAAGGCGATATTCCCGACCCGGCGCCGATTCCACAGGATTGATAACACGTGTCCCGACCGACATTTCAAAACCATTGTTTAAAGTGCGCCTTCGCGCGTTATACCTCGACTGAAGACGTGGAGCGAAATTAACATACACCGTTGATCCAGAGGCTTGATATCTAACAATGGTCGCTCTCTGAACTTGCCCGAGGTTTAATGGAAGAGCCCGGAGGATAAGCCATGTACGGAGTATGCGTTCGTTTGATTGTATTGTGGGCTCCACGGACCTTGTACATATTATAATACGCATCGGGATTGTTATAAAGGTTATAAAGGTTATATGCGATGGCGTTTCATTTGTTCAACTTATTCACTATATAATACCTTGGGTTTAATAACCAGCGGATTGAACATTATGAGTTGGTTTTTTTTTATTATGGTTTGACCACAGTTTTTGAAAATGTCGAGAGTTGTGTTATGGCTGATTAAAAGGCGGCTGCACATACAACTATTATATAACTACAATAAATGGGGAACTGAATAAAAGAGAAAACAAAAAGGAGAATGTTGTTTTTGGATGGATGAGTAGGGAAAATAGAAAGAGAGGAGTGCTAGTCGAAATATATTTTAACGTAGATATATGTATACAATAGACATACAATCACGGTGAACAGGAATTTGCACAGGAACAAATTTGACAGGTGTACAAGCACAGAAAATTGAAAATAAGCAGAAGATAGTGAACAAAGAGTATGTAGAACAGACTCTTAACAGCAGCAGGAAAAGACAAATCCAGTAAAGCCAAAATCCAGAAAAGGAGCTGAGTAAAATTGAAATATGTAATTAAAAATGTGAATGTTAATGTTGTAATTAATTTTTTATTGTTTGTGATGCAAAGGCAAGTATCCTAAGGACAAGACAAAATCCCACTGTAGCACGGAAATTTGTACATATTATTATTATAATTGAGTTGGGTAAAGGAACGAGAAGACAAAAGTCAAAAGGTCAGGACTATTCACTTCAAATTCTCTGAGGAATGTAAATATTCATGCGATGAGCTCTATATATAGAATATCACATTGATATGAAAATGTGTGGAGAGAGAGATAAAGAAAATATAGAGAATGCAGAATATAGAAGAATAAAGCAGAGAAGATTAAGAGAAGAAGAGCAGATACAGAACAGAGCTGATATCTGGAGTAAATCAGCAAACATTCAGTTTGTTAAATTGAGGAAGTTGGAGCTTCCCTATCAAGTTGCAGCTTGATAGCTGTCAGTTGTAGCTGACTGAGGTTGGAGCCTCCTGTAGGTTGATGCCTGCAGAAAATTGAAGGGAGTTGGTGCTTCCTTGCAAGTTGTAGCTTGCAGAATTGAGGTAGGAGCCTCCTGTAGGTTGGTGCCTGCAGAAAAACAATGGTGAGAGGGAGTTGGAGCTTGCCTTTGCATCACAACAATAATATGATGTGGTTTTCTCCCTTCATGGGTTTCCACTTATATCCGGTGTCTCTGTGCATGATGTTTATGTGTTGATATGATTTATATCATCTGCTTAATACCTGCTACTCTCATATTAAGTCTGTTGTTCTATTATATTAATACGTGCTGCTCACATTCTAAGATTACTCACATATCAAGCTGGACATGAAATGAAGGTGTAAATAAGGTTTAATAAAAATTTAAAGATTATGAATGTGTTACACTGATTCACCCCCCCCCCCTCTCAGTTTAACTAAGAGTTCAACAATTGGTATCAGAGCAGGTTCCTTTTGTATCAGTCTAACAACTAAAAGGAGATCCTAGGCCCTCAAGATGGCTAGTAAAGAAGGATGCTCAACGAATAAAGCCCCTTTCTTCACTGGTGAAAATTATGCTTTCTGGAAAATCAGAATGAGGACATACATAATGTCTCTAGGAATATAAATCTGAGCTGCTGTGGAATTAGGATATGCCCCAAAGGCAACTGACACAGAAAAAGAAACAAAACAAGATTTTGTGGCTAATGCAAAAGCCATGAATGCCATCCTGAATGGATTATGTGAAGCAGAGTTTATTAAAGTAATGCATAAAGGCACTGCCAAAGATATATGGGATACTCTTGAGAACATACATGAGGGAGACAAGAAATTAAAGACTGCCAAACTTCAAGTCTATAGAGCCCAGTTTGAGAACTTAAAAATGAATGATGATGAAGACATTGCCAACTTCTTTCTAAAAGCTGCATAAATTATTAACAATATGAAAGCCCTTGGAGAAAAAATGCTAGAAATTATAGTTGTGCAAAAGATTCTAAGATCACTTCCATCCAGATTTAATCCCAAGGTGTCTGCAATAGAAGAAACAGCTGATTGGGAGACCTTGACCATGAACCAGCTACTTGGAAATCTAACAGCATATGAGATGAGGCTCCCACAGAAGAAGCCAAGTACGAGGGAGGCAGCCTTTAAAACTGAAAAGAAGAAAGAAGAAGAGGAAGACATATGCTCTTGCTCGGATGATGAAGAGGCAACGTTTGTCAAGAAATTGGATAGAGGCTCAGGTAAATACAAAGGTAAACTTCCCTTCAAGTGCTTTAACTGTGGAATAGTTGGACACTATGATGCTAAGTGTCCTCACAAGAAAGCAAGGAATCAGGCTCAAGAATCAGAGAAACATACATCAAAGAACTAGCAGAAAGGAAAGAAGTTCAGCAAAAAATCCTTCTATGCTCAACAAGACAGCAGTACATCTGAAGACTCAGATGAATCCTCAGGAGAAGAAGGAACCTCTGAATTTTTGCTAATGGCCATAGAAGAACTTGAAGGACTCTTGCTAGAAGATGAAGAAGAAGGTGAAGTTGACCTTGAGGGGGAGCTAAGAAGTGCCCTGGAGGAGATTGACAGACTCAAACTAAAATGCAGAAAACAAAAAGAGATTCTCCTCAAATATGTGAAAGAAGAACAAAATTCAGAAGTCCTCATGTAGCTGAAGGTAAATCTTGAAGAAGCCAAGAAGATAGAATACATGTTACTTCAGCAAATCAAGGATAAAACTCGAGAACAAGAGAAGCTGGAAGAAGAAGTTGTATGTCTAAGGAAGAAATTAGAAAATTCTCAAAAGAAAGTGTATATAAACTCTTCTCAAACAGCAAGCTCTGGTAAGTTGGATGAAATTTTGGATGCTCAAAGATCTCCCTTGATAAAAACTGGAATAGGCTATGAAGGAGAATCAAGTAAAAGCAAAGAAAAGGAAAACAGAAAATTTATTTTTGTAAAAGCAAAGAAGGATGAAGCACCTCAAATAATTCCTACAAAAGAAGAAGCATGTAAGGAGGGAGATAGAACCCAGAAGAATCCTTGAATAACAAAGAATAAAAGAAATACTCAGTTAACAGAAAAAGGTTCATATACTCCTGAGTTTGTCAAATTTGCAAGCCATCAAAGGAGATTCTTCCCTCCTATAAAGAATGCCACCTGCTATGTCTGCCACAAGTTGGGACACATTGCTGCATATTGTCATGCAAGAAGGAGTAATTCAAACCAGCAAAAGATGCAAACATTGAAGAGACTGCCTCAAGCAAAAAAATGGAAGAGACAACCTTACATCAGGTATGTAAATAGCTTCTATGGTTACTGCTTTTATTGTAAGGAATTTGGTCATAAAATCATTGAGTGTAGAAAGTATGGACAAAGATTGATGTTTAACACCTCAAGGAGGTTTATGATTCAAAGAAATTTGTTTCATACTCATAACTCTGCAAAAATTATGATCAAATGCTTTATATGCAATCAAGCTGGACATATGCCTTTCAAATTTCCTTTGAAAGAGAGTGATTCATCATCTCACAAAAGATATAAAACAAAAGGATGCCTCCAATGGAAAAAGAAGGAGAATAAGTGTGGCCTAGCTCTAACTGCTCAAGACCTGAAAAGCCAATGGTATTTGGATAGTGGTTGCTCTAAACACATGACTGGAGACAAAAGCAATTTTATAACTCTTGATGAAAAGAAATCTAGAAATGTTACTTTTGGCAATGATAAATCAGGAAAGATCAAGGGAAAAGGCTCAGTCAGCATAGACAATGGCAGAGGAAAGGCCCTATATGTACTATTTGTGGATGGACTGAAAGCAAATTTACTGAGTGTGAGTCAGATGTGTGACAAAGGGTGTGAAGTTCTTTTTAGAGCACAAGATTGTGTAGTCAGGTCAAGCACAACAGGAAAGACTCTGCTCAAAGGTATTCGAACAGAGAGTAATGTGTACATAGTGAAAGAGGAAGATGAAGCCTGCCACCTTAGCAAACTTGAGGAGTCATGGTTATGGCATAGGATATTGGGACACCTCAGTTTCGACCATATCATCAGACTGAGCAAGAAGAAAGCTGTCAGAGATATGCTAGAAATAAAAAGACCTTCAAATACCATATGAAAATCTTGTCAATTGGAAAAACAGACTCGCACATCCTTTAAATCTAAAGATGAGCTATCAACAACAATACCACTCCAGCTTGTGCACATGAACATGTGTGGACCTGCTAGAACTAAGACACCAAGTGGAGAATCCTACTTCATGCTGATAATAGATGATTTCTCCAGAATGACATGGGTTGCTTTTCTCAAGAACAAATCAGAAGCACTGGAAAAATTTAAGATATTCAAAGCATTAGCAGAAAATCAAACAGGATGCAAACTAAAATGTATCAGATCAGACAGAGGAGGAGAATTCATAGAGTATGACTTTGCTGACCTATGCAATGAACATGGCATAAAACAACAATTCACTATTGCAGGAACACCTCAGCAGAATGGAGTAGCAGAAAGACAAAACAGATCTGTTCAACAAATTGCCAGAGCCATGATGCAAGAGAATAATATTGCTCAAACCTTCTGGGAAAAAGCAGTGCACACAACAGTACATATCCTTAATAAAGCTCACTTAAGGCCAAGCAGTGACAAGACTCCCTATGAAATATGGCATGGAAAGCCTGCTTCAATCAAACATTTCAGAATCTTTGGAAGCAAATGTTACATAAAGAATAATAATGAAAACCTTGGGAAATTTGATGCAAGAGAAGATGAAGGGATTTTTCTAGGATTTGCTTCCAAAAGTAAAGGGTACAGGTGCTACAACAAGACTCTTTGGAAAATAGTTGAAAGTATTGATGTGAGATTTGATGAAGAACTTCCAAACAATACAAGAGATACAGACTGCTGTAGTCCATCAGAAAATCATGAAGAAGGGGACCAGGGTGATGATGAAGCAAGAAAGACATCAGAATATGTTGAACTGAACTCAAAAACACCCTCAAGATAAACTCAAAAGAACCATCCAGAAGATCAAATCATTGGAGACAAGAATGTAGGAGTACAGACAAGAAGACAGCTAACTGAACAGATAGAAGAAGTATACATAGCCATGCTATCAAAAATAGAGCCAAAGAAATTTTAAGAAGCCAACAAGGATAAGTCTTGGGTAAAAGCAATGAATGAAGAATTGGACCAAATTAAGAAGAACAATACCTGGGAACTAGTTCCTAGACCAATTGAGAAGAATATCATTGGTTCAAAATGGGTATTCAAAAACAAAATGAATGAGCAAGAACAAGTAATCAGGAATAAAGCCAGACTGGTCTGCAAAGGATACTCACAAATTGAAGGACTTGACTATGATGAAACATTTGCCCCTGTAGACAGAATGGAGGCTATCAGAATTTTCCTGGCATTTGCATGCTACCAAGACTTCAAGGTATATCAAATGGATGTAAAGTCTGCTTTTCTTAATGGAGATCTAGAAGAAGAAGTATACATGGAACAACCAGAAGGCTTCTCATTGACAGACAAAGAAGACTATGTATGCAGACTGAAGAAGGCCCTATATGGACTGAAACAGGCTCCTCGTGCTTGGTACTCAAGACTGGATAAATATTTACAAAAACAAGGTTTTAAGAGAGGTGGAGTAGACAGCAATCTATACATAAAAGCCCATGAAAATGAACTCCTGATTGTTGTAGTGTATGTTGATGACATTATGTTTGGAAGCAACAAAGATGAACTAGAAAAAGGGTTTTCTAATGAGATGAAAACAGAGTTTGAAATGTCTATGATTGGAGAGCTCAGTTTCTACTTGGAACTGCAAATTCAACAAAAGAACATAGGCACCTTCATCTCTCAAGAAAAATACTTAAAAGAAATGCTGAAAAAATTCAAAATGGAAGACTGCAAACATGTGACAACACCCATGATCATGGGATGCAAGCTGTGTGCTGATGATGGGACTGCAGATGTAGATCAAAAACTCTACAGATCCATGATAGGAAGCCTGTTGTATCTGACAACATCAAGACTAGACATCATGCTAGAAATAGGACTAGTGGCAAGATATCAAGCAACACCTAAACAAAACCATCTTCTGGCAGTCAAAAGAATATTCCGATATCTACAAGGAACAACACAGTATGGACTTTGGTATCCTAAAAGAAAAAACTTCACTTTATCAGCATACACCGATGCAGATTGGGCCAGCTGTGTGGATGACAGGAAGAGTACAAGTGGAGGTGCATTCTATCTAGGAGAAATTCTGGTGGCATGGTTAAGCAAGAAACAAACATCCATCTCTCTGTCTACAGCTGAAGCAGAATATATAGCAGCAGCAGCATGTTGTACGCAAGTCATGTGGATGAAGCAAACTCTTCAAGACATGAAGGTAAGTATTGATGAACCTATCTCAATCAAATGTGATAATACAAGTGCTATAAGTATATCTAAAAATCCTGTACTTCACTCAAAAACTAAACATATTCCAATCAAGTATCATTTCCTCCGAGAACAAGTGGCTCAAAAGATAGTAAAGCTGGAATATGTACCAACAAAAGAACAGACAGCTGATATATTTACCAAACCTCTTGCTAGAGAACCATTTCAATATTTGAGAGATAAACTAGGGGTAGTATCTGCAGATGCTACTCTCTGATATAAAGAGAAAGCACAATTTCAGGGGGAGAACAAAAACGAAAATATCATTCCAGGGGGATAACAGCTAGCAAGGAAAGCATGAATCAGGTCCTCAGGATCAAAGGATTAAGGCAAAAGAACACCAAGTTATTTTCCTAGATTTATCTGCAATATTCAAGCATGAAAAGGTCAATTACAGAGGAAAAGAATCAGTATCATGTTCTGGAACATTATATTAAGAATCTGAATCATAAAAGACGAGTAGTGATTATCATTTGAAGCCTCTCAGCATTTTAGTTGTTGAATCCAATCATACATCTCTGACTAGATAAAGCTGATACAATGTATTCTATGAAATATCATTATTCACACTTTTAGCTCCATACAAGTAAAAGAAGTCTATGCGTTTGAACTGTATCAATTTACAGTGTATATTCAAATTCGATAATCCTCAAAGTGTTCTCTCAACAAGTCTTATACATCACTCTGGAGCAGCATGGTACAAATTCAGCATAAGAGGGCCTAAACATAACTCAGAGAGAGGAAATGCAAAAAGCAACCCTTTGCCATTGATGTCAAAGGGGGAGGAAGAGAAAACAACAAGAGGAAGAGAAGGCAAACAGGAAGAGCAAGCAACAGGAGAAAGAGCAGGCAAACAGAGTAAATGTATTGCCATCACTGCCAAAGGGGGAGACTGTTGGAAATGTTGTCATTGATGGCAAAGGAGGTAGCAGATGCAGAGACAGGAACAGTTACAAGGAGACAAAGATAGACAATGGAGGTAGCAAAAAGGAAATGAATATTAAGGAGAAAGGCAGAGGAAGAGGAAGAAAATATGGAGACAGAGCCGTTATCACAGCAGTAGAGGCAGAGGCAGAGTGACAGAAGCGGCAGAGGCAGAGCCACAACTGTTATTACAAAGAAACCGTTGTTATTCCAAGAATAGAGCACTTGTATTCGATTGACATGGAGATTGTATATATGGTAGAACTGTGCATTATATATATGGTAGGTGCGTTATATATATATATATGGTTTATATATATGCATACACCGAAGAACCAGCGTGAATAGGAGCGGAACCATAGTCGACAATATATATATATATATATATATATATATGAATGGAGCGGAGTCGAATCATAAAAATACATTGAAAAGTGAACGTTTTGTTAAATAATAAATGCGGACCGGAACCTAGAGTGTAGGGAGAAGCGGAACCAAGAACTGGACGAATAGTAACAGTGGTTTAAAGTGAATGGTGGTATTCATCGCACCACTATTATATGGAAGGCAGTATTCTCGAATTGGCAGCGATTCCACAGGATTGATAACACGTGTCCTGACCGACATTTCAAAACCATTGTTTAAAGTTCACCTTCGCGCGTTATACCTCGACTGAAGACGTGGAGCGAAATTAACATACACCGTTGATCCAGAGGCTTGATATCTAACGGTGGTCGCTCTCTGAACTTGCCCGAGGTTTAATGGAAGAGCCTGGAGGATAAGCCAGGTACGGAGTATGCGTTCGTTTGATTATATTGTGGGCTCCACGGACCTTGTACATATTATAATACGCATCGGGATTGTTATAAAGGTTATAAAGGTTATATGCGATGGCGTTTCATTTGTTCAACTTATTCACTATATAATACCTTGGGTTTAATAACCAATGGATTGAACATTATGAGTTGGTTTTTTTTATTATGGTTTAACTACGCTTTTGGAAAATGTCGAGAGTTGTGTTATGGCCGATTAAAGGGCGGCTGCACATACAACTATGAAACGATTCCCATAAATGGGGAACTCGAATAAAAAGAGAAAACAAAAAAAAGGATAATGTTGTTTTTGATGGATGAGTAGGGAAAATAGAAAAGAGAGGAGTGCTAGTCAAAATATATTTTAACGCGTATATAAGTATACAAATGTACATACAATCATTGTGAAATGGTGAATTCTTCTTATGATCTAGGCTACGTGTGTCAAAGTACGTAAAATTGAAAATAAGTAGAAGATGTTGAACAAAGAGTATGCAAGTACGTACTCTTAACAAAGCAGAAGGAAAAGACAAATCCAGTAAAGGCAAAATCCAAAAAAGGAGCTGAGTAAAATTGAAATATGTAATTAAAAATGTGAATGTTAATGTTGTAATTAATTTTTTATTATTTGTGATGCAAAGGCAAGTATGCTAAGGAAAAGACAAAATCCCATTGTAGCATGGAAATTTGTACATATTATTATTATAATTGAGTTGGATAGAGGAATGAGAAGACAGAAGTCAAAAGGTCAGGACTATTCACTTCAAATTCTCTCGAGGAATGTAAAGAGTCATGCGATGAACTCTATATATAGAATATCACATTAATATGAAAAAGAGTGGAGAGAGAGATAGAGAAAATATAGAGAATGGTATCGAAGAATAAAGGTAGAAGATACAGGAAGAAGAGCAAGAGCACGAGTGTAGCCGATATCCGGAGTAACCGCAAACATTCAGTTTGTTAAATTGAGGAAGCTGGAGCTTCCCTATCAAGTTGCAGCTTGATAGCTGTCAGTTGTAGCTGACTGAGGTTGGAGCCTCCTGTAGGTTGATGCCTGCAGAAAATTGAAGGGAGTTGGTGCTTCCTTGCAAGTTGTAGCTTGCAGAATTGAGGTAGGAGCCTCCTGTAGGTTGGTGCCTACAGAAAAACAGTGGTGAGAGGGAGTTGGAGCTTGCCTTTTCATCACAAAAATAATATGATGTGGTTTTCTCCCTTCATTGGTTTCCACTTATATCTGGTGTCTCTGTGCATGATGTTTATGTGTTGATCTGATTTATATCATCTGCTTAATACCTGCTACTCTCATATTAAGTCTGTTGTTCTATTATATTAATATGTGCTGCTCACATTCTAAGATTACTCACATATCAAGCTGGACATGAAATGAAGGTTTAAATAAGGTTTAATAAAAATTTAATGATTATGAATGTGTTAAACTGATTCACCCCCCCCCCCTCTCAGTTTAACTAAGAGTTCAACAAGTAGAACGATGTACATGTAGGCAACTCACAATAACCACTGAAAACAAGGCTTATGTTAATGAACCAAGCAACATTTATCTTTTCTGATGCTTGCAAAAGAATGCCGAAAGGATCTTGAAAATATTGAAGCACTAGTTGGTCTTGAGATCTAGCAGCAAAAATACAACTACTCACTTCATTCTGATATGAAAGAACAATTTATTTCCGAGTGACAGGAAGGCACAGAGAGGTATAAGCTTATGTCATATGAGTGTTAGCTATACATTCCCTGAACATGAAAAATTCTAGCATATTGTCTCTCTCAAGCTCATATTCCTCAACTTCATGGTCTAGGTCATTCTTAAACAAAAAACAATTTTCAAGATTATCAAACATGACAACCTTATCATCTTCATGAAAGAAAATATTATCTGTTTGCTGATCTATAAAACTAATTACAAGACTATCATCATTTTCAAAAGAGGAAGAAGTTTCACCAACACTTTCTTGACCATGTGGGCACTGCAAATCTGCTTTAGCTTGGGCTATAACATGACCTTTCAGGAGTTGATCTATCTCATCTTCAGACAAAGGAGATAATACTTTTTGTTTTCTTTTGCTTAAACAGTGATTGTCTTCATGAAATAACATTTTAAAACATGAAAAACCTGAATGATAGTCCTTAATTCCATGATCTTCTGAAATTTGAAAACATTGTTGATCATCTTCATATGACATGGAAATCAAAATATCATTTATCACTGAGTTATTGAAAGAAGATTTTTCACTTACTTGAACAAAGATCTCATCTTGTTTTTCATGAACTGACTGGATTACCTCTTCATGAAGGCTTTGTTCTAATGAAATGAGAACATTTGGATCAATAACTTTGTCTTCTTCATTCCAGATGATCTCAACTGCAGAGCTCTCCTTCATGGGATTCATCACAAGGTATTCTTGATCATCATGATCTGAAATAGTTGTCTTGACTTTATCACTTTCTGAAATTGAAACTTGACTTTCTTGTATATTGTCTTCTTCTATGGACAGATCTGAAATAAAACCTTCTCTTTCATCATTTTCCATTGTACCAAGATCTTGATCCTGCTGCAAAGTTTCCTGAGCATCTTAATGGGTATCCTCTAAGTTCTCTTTATGTTGTTGAAATGGATTTTCGTAAAGAGCCTCCATGATCTCATCGTCCATGAAGTCATCATCTTCATAAATTTTTTCAAGATTTTCAATAAAACTATGAACATGGCTACAATAGTTCTGAACTAAAGTTAAGGATGGATAAGATTCCTTATACCTTTCAAAGAACATGGTATGAAAATCCTTTAAACAGTAAATACAAGCAGGTGGCAAACTTTCATACCAAGATCGGGCTTCACCTTCGAGAGTGGCCATGAATATCTTCATCAAGCAGTCTTCAGGAAAATCGACCTTCAACTTACGAATATGTATGTGAAATCTAGCCAGATGTAAAGCAGCATCCTTCCTATCATCATCTTTAAACGTAGGCAAATTCCTTTGCCAATCCACCTTAGGAGTTTTATTTGGAAAACCTGGAATGTGATCTCGGCTCATGGGAGCATACCCTTGATCCAGCGAAACCATTTTGATAACTATGAATTCACCAAGAAATTCCTCAAGCTACTAATTCTTTAAGAATAGAGTCGCCATAAAAATTCTGAAACTTGGGATTCTTCAACACTGGAGTCGCCAGGTGAATGATTTCAGCCTATCAAATTCCAAAATCATCATCCAAAAGTATAGAATGATCTGATATACTGGGGAAATTTACAAGTCAAATTTTACGTTTACAAACTAGACCGGAGGTTGACTGAAGCAGCGTTTATCTACTTTCGCTAATGCAAAGCAAGAGCGTTTCGAAGACTACCTAGCATAACTTCAGGCTCTGTCTGTAGTTTATGAAATGAATAACACTAACAAGCAAACCATTTTGTGCTCCCTAGTATGGTCACCACTATTTTATTGCCTAAATCTACCTCAGGTTGAAGGAAGGCAGAGTTCAGGGTAACATCAAACCACACTCAGTCTGGTAGCTAGCCCTACCAAAACAGGAGAGGGCTCTCTCCGGGTCAATCTCAACAAAAATAATCGAAGGGGCTTGAGATGACTCGAAATAAAGGATAATTTTAGGCTAGGTATATAAGTAAAGGAGTTTGATTTTGATTTTGGGGGTTTTGTTGCAAACAAAGGAAAAGGCAGTTTTGGGTTCGGGGATGAGGCCTAGTTTTTGCAGAGTTCTGAATGGGGCAAGGAAGGAAATTGTTTTGATGCTTTGGATTGAATGAATGGATATTTTAGACCAGTGAGGAGCTGAAGAGGGCAATAGGATTTCAAGAATCCTCTTCAAACAGATGAAAACATGGAAAATTAAACAAAACTGAAGGCAGAGCAAAGCAATCTAATGAATTCCACCTTTATAACTCATTTGTTTAATTTAAGAAGAAAGGAGAAGGGAAATTCTACACATAAACATCAATGAACTTAAAATCACATAGAGAAACACACCATCAAAACACAGAGCCACATGGATCCCAAAGAGTGCTGCAAACCCTGGTCTATTCCTTTGCCAAAATTGCAGAGATGAAATGTACAATGAAGTGCCTAGCAATCCCAAGTGTCCAAACCTGAAAATGACTGAATAAATACAAGATATAGATAAGCCTAACTCATCCCCATGCCTCTATGGGTTGAGCTCACCATTCTAGAAGCTGTTTCAACCATATCTAAACTAAGAACTGGAAAATAGGCAATGAAACAACTTGCCTCTATATGATAGGAAACTGATTCATTCACTTACATTTCACTTTTTGGTGAATGAATCCACTAGAATGAGTAAAAATGTGCCAAAATTACATCATGGTCATGAAATTACATCAAGGTACATCAAGAGTTACATGAAAAAGTCAAACTAGCCAAAACTAGGCGAAATTCTGAGTTGCTGAGTGAAAAATAGGCCAAATTTCCCTATGCGCCACGCCTGAAATCTCTATGCGTAGCACACGTTTGAGGCTGATTTTGAGGGCCTTCCTGAAGTCCAAATTGAGTGCAGGATAGCTCGTTGGAAATCCCTGCCTATATACGTTCCAACCCAAGTGTAATTTCTAGATTTGGTTGCCATTTGCCCCTCCAAAAATCAAATCTCCCAACACTTCTTCCTGTGTGTGCAAAAGGTGGCAGAAAGGCCATTTTTAGGGTGTTTTTGACCCTTTAGGCAACCCAGAACTTGATGAAATCCTTAGGTAATCCATAGGCATGCACAAATTTTGATGAAAAATCTAGAAATGCAAAGTTTTCCTCCAGAAGAGCTACCAATTATAAGTGCGCACCAAGTGGCGCTACGCGTCGGGCAGGAAAATCTGTGTTTAGGCCCAAAAATTCAAAACTGACAAAATTTTTCCCACCATCAAGCACTATGCTGCGCCAAAGAAGCTTCGGCCAAAATTTGGAGTCTATCATGCCTTTTACGATGCTTTAGTGCCCTCCTTAGCCTTGCCTTCAAGATTTTGATCCTTGCTTTGCAAACATGATTTCATGCCCAATAGTGGTTCTTCATGTGCCTGAGCATGTTATTTTCCTTTTTTGCCTTCTCCAATAGCTTCTCAAGATGAATATTGACCCTCTCAAGCCAAGTCTCCCTATCAGCCTCAATCTCTCGCTCAATGGGTGTCATCTCGGTTTGGCTTCTTCGGGCAGCTTGCCGGTTCTCATAGATGTTTTGCAACTCCATGATTGTCTGCTGATCCTATAACTATTTGTTTCATTTCTCTAGGTAGTTTATGATCCATTGGGCTCTCTACAACTTGTCGGTCAAGGTGTCAATCTCCACCTTCTGCTCCTGAATGATACCTCTCAACTTTGAGATTGGAGAGCTCAAATCCTCATCGATAAGTATGAAATCAGTATCCTGGCCTCCTGAAGGGCCTTCATCCTACATAGGCCTCTTTACTCTGTCCTGTACATGTACCTGTGCTACTGATGATGGAAACGAGACCCCTTCCATCCCGGGTGGAGATAGTACTCGTTGGGCTGCTGCAAAAAATACTCTGGTGCCTCTCTGATAAGTGACATATACTGGCACACCGATAGGCTCTGTCTCGTGACCTTCAGGCTGATGTGAAGGTTCACCTGGCTCATGAACAACCTCTGGAAGAACCTGAGGTGCTGTGAAGAAATCACGGGAAATGAAATCCTCTCATGAAATGCCCTGCAATCAAAGCTGATGTACAACCACGATCTTGATGAGTGCATAGTGATAAATATTGTTGTACTGCTGCTCGAGATTTTTCTTCTGCACAAGCATGGTCATCTTCTTGATGTTCCGGCACATGAAATAAGGTATGTTCATCATCCTCACTCTAGTGAAATGCATCAATAATCTGATGTGGTAGGCATAGAGGCATGAAAGCTGACCCTCACAACTGAAGTATATGATAATAAGTTTCATCAAAGGCGCATAGGATTCCTTTAAGAACCGGAATGGGAACACCTTGCTGAGCTGTCTCACATAGCTAGGCCTGATGTATGGTTCATAATGCACTCGATCCACCTGCTGTCTTTTGTTCCACTGTTCACCCACATTCGGTATTCCAGTTGCTTGAGAGATGGTTTCCGGTGTCAAAGTGAAATTTACACCAGCAAGAGTTACCTGACCATCATGTAAATGAAATACAAACAAATGAGCCAACTCCTGATGATGATGAATCCTAGCAATCATCTCACAATAGTGATAGCATGACTTCTCTCGAAAACATGCCATGGCAAGTGGGCAAGCCTGCAATTGAGTCAATGAGGTGGGCTCTTCTCTCACATGTTTTCCACCTTTACGAGGCCTTCTCGGTGCATGTAGCTCAGTGGTAGAATCATTATCTCTGTCATATGAGGTATCAATGTCTGTCTCCATGATGTTTCAAGGTCTATGTTTGGCTTGTATGAGATGAAATGAGGATTTGGTGCTTTGTTTTAATTGTGAAATGTGTGTCAAAAGGGAGGGACTGTAGGAGATATAGGGCAGTGGGGACAATGGGGTTTTAATCAAGTGATAATTTACCTTTTGAAAGCTTTTGATCTAAAAAACATAGGGACAAGGGATAGCTATTGAATTTTTTGGATTCTTAGGGTTTTGGAAAATCTACAAGTGGGATGAGGATAATGAGAATGGGATAGGAATGATTGACTTGGGGTACTAGGGAATAGGGGACATAGGCTGTTGTGAGAAGATGAACAGTGACATAGGGAAAAAAAAGGTGGAGATTGGAAGTATTTGGCACACAAAAAGTTTCAAAACCCTAAAGGAGACAATCCTCAAACAAGAGAATAGGGTTTGAGTTTCTGCACTTGAATTCTCATAATCAATACCAAACACTTGTCATGACCAATGGAGTTATTGCATGGAATTACTTGGACCAAGAGAGACCGGGCAAATTTGATGAGTTGGAAGAAATAGCAATGAAGTTTATTTCTACCATGTGCGTCGTGTGCCAAACCTAGTGAGCCGCGTCCTCCCAATGCGCCGCGCAGGAACAAGTTTGCACACAGGGAAATGATCCTATGCGCCGCGCTCGCCCGATGCGTCGCGACAGTCACCCAACGCGTCACGCTCGGAAATTTCAACACAGTTTGCCCTCAAATTTCTTGCTTTGACCTCCAAAATTTATCCTTGGCTTACTCCAATTTTCACACCATATATTTGAGCACATTTGGAAATTTTGGAGAAGTTTATGGTGAAATTGGGCTTGCAGCTCTATGCGTCGCGCCACAAGCCCAACGCGTCGCGCAATTTTGTAGGAGATTTTTGGAGATCTTCCCAGTGTCCAAATTGGGTGTGGGATATCTCGTTTGAAATATTATTGAGTCTGATTTCCAAACCAACTATAATTTTTCAATTTGGAGTTCATTAGCCCTGTCAAAAATCAAATCTCCCAAGACTGGTCAAAATGTGCAAAATGAGGCTGCCTCAAGGCAGAGTGCTGTTGCAGTCAACTTTTGAAGGTATTCATCAACTCCAAATTGAGCTCATGATATCTCATTGGAAATAAAGTTGTGTTTGGTTACCATTTGACTCATCAAGCAAGTCATTTGGCCAACCAAGCTAGGAGAAAGCTTGATTTTCCCAAGGTCATTTCAGAGGTGTATCAATTCTCCTGAGGAAACTGTATTTTTGAAATTTTTCTAAAACCATGACACCTGTGTAAAAAGTGAAGGATTTTTTTCTTCCTTGGCCTATTTTGGACAAAAACCTCTCTCATTTTTCCCAAATTCATCTTTTATTGCTCAGAAATATCATTGGAGTAAAACTTATCCCGATATGTGGAACAAGGGATTTGTCGAAATGAAGCAAAATGAAGGGGATAAGGGGCTTATAAATTCTTGAGAAAACTTTTGGAAGTAGGGAGGGATGTTAGGAAGCAGGGGAAAGTGGAATTTCAGAGATTGAGTGAGGGGAAGGCGTCAAAAAGGGAAAAACACAAGCCTAGCCTAGAAAATTGCCAAGTTGTAGCAAGAAACTAGGGTTTGTGCGAAAATGAGGAATTTGGGGAATCTCAATGATGGGAAGTGTTTAATAAGGTACATTAAGGATAGGGAAAGGTGTATGAACATCAGGATACAAGTTTTGCTGATGATTTGACCATCCAAGAGAAATTACCTCCAAAACCCTAGGAGAGGGAAATGAACCTTACCTAGGCACAACTGAAGCATGAACAAGGTGTAAAATGACCCAGTGGAACTTGACATGATGATTACAACCCTATGAATGATGGTACACTCAGCTGAATGGTGACATGGACCGACATTTGGACAACTTTGAAAGGAGTAAAAGCAAACCCTAGACCTAATACCTAGTGACCAAATTTTACTTGAAGACTCACTCAAATGACAAAATTTGACCTTGACACCTTAAAATCACTTTGTAAGAGCATGTTTGATCACTGGAGGAAGGCTGCAAAGACTGACACTAAGAAGTGAAACATCAATTAAACATCTTCAAATGTCAAAAGATAATAGATTGTGTTCCCTTAATTCATCAAAGCATTCAAAAACTTATAAAAGTGCATTCTTTACAAATATTTTTGACAAATTTCTGGACCCTTATCTAAATGCATGAGAGGGGTTTAAATAATAAATTAAATATGCTCTAAAAATATATTATTCCATACAAATAGTGGAGCTTTCAAACAACCATCCTTGTAAAACAAACTTTAACTACAATCTAGGAAAATAAAGTAACGATATAACTATGAATTTCGATCTTCCATATGGATTTGATCCTGAAGCTGACAAATATATAGCATAGATTTAAATTGAGCTAGTTTTGAAATCTTTGATTTGACCTGTCCCTTGAATACCGCATTTGAGAGTGTTGACTACGATCATTTTGTCAAATCTGTTAAAGATTACAGGGGTTGGTACTGATGATAAGGTTTGATCAAAAAATTCGAATAATTTTCTTGATCAAACTTATTTACGTTTTAATCGTTTCATCTTGAATTTTTTTCCTTTTGTTTCCACTGTGTTTCCAGTTGTTTGACTTCCGAGAGAACTTCAAATGTGCACTTTTTGATAAGTTCTGATTTCACAAGTTGTTCACATACAGATTCAATAGTCTCATTTTTCAACCTTGATGCTTTCGCTGTTGCTTTCTCTGCTTGCTTTATTTGTGCTTTACAATCCTTAAATAAGATCTCCTTGTGGAATTTATCTACCTGGGGTAGATTATATTCCTTGCCTGAGTCTGATGCTTTCCATTGAATGTGTTCATTTATTTTATTTTCAATTTTCTCACACTCAAGTTTCTATATAGCTACTTGCTGAATCATTATTTCACTTGCGTCAGAATAAGAGCTAGTGATAGAAGCTTGTTGGAAAAATATTTCTTGTTGTTGCTTTAGCTTAGCATTCACATCCAATGGTTCCTTTATGAATTGCTCTAGTTGTGGCTGACTTTGTAATCTATTTATTTCTACTTCCATTTGTGTTTTCTTCATTTTGATTTGTAATTGATGCTGCAAATTAAGACTTTTGAAATCCTTTTGAAATTGGGACATATTCAATTCCATTTGCTTGCTGGAGTTAGAATTATCTTGATCTAACAATCTCTCTAAATATTTTAATTTATCTTCTCTATGCTTTAGTAACATTTTAACTTCAGTGGCCTTATCAACAGTGGCAATAGCATATGCCCCTGCAAACTGTGATAGTTTGGTTAAATTTTCAGTAGGATCACCTAGGGGATCATTCCATAAAATGTATATAGTTTCATTTTTAAGATTTGAGACTGCATCATCAATTCTTCTCCCTTTTCTCCTCTTGACTATAGACTTATGACTAGGACTATAGCATACATCGAGAAAAGGGATTTCCTCAACTTGTAACACTATCTTCTATGTAGGATAAACCGAAATGATCTCTCAATCATGAGTTTCAGGAACTTGTTGTAGTGGAGCAACAGTTTCCACTAACTCCTGCGAATGTCCTGGCATCTGAAAACTAGTAGATTGATCAGTATTGGGATTTTTTTGAGGAGTATTTATTGCCTTAGAAAACTTATCCTATTCACTCTTCAAATCATTTGGCTTAGATTTTTCTGACTGATCAAGTGTATCTTGACTGTGATGAACTTCATGGGAAGGTGATTGTGTTCCATTACTTTCTCCTTTCTCTTGAATTTCAATCTCTTTGATTACTTGATTGATTACCTTTTCTAAGTTCTCATTTCTATTTTCGGATTCATTTTCAAAATGATCCGAATTCTGAGATTGATGTTCTGATTAGCCTGACTCATCTTTAGACATATATTTAACTTTATTATCTAAGATAATACTTGGAGTAGGTCTGTTGACATCTTCAATAGTCAATAAATCCATAGGAAGCCTTTCCTGTCTCTTACTTCTGTATGCTTGGAAGGCTTCCAAGTCATCTTGATTGAGTTGATTGGATGCAAACTTAGTATATATGAAAAATTTTTAATACCTTGAAAGAAATCATAAAATATGTCTATCTCTTTCACAAAAGGCTTTACTTTGCGCTCTCTAATGAATTTCTTAATTACATCATTGGGTTCATATGGTCATTTTGGCATTACAACCAAATTCAACAAGTTAACATGTGACACTTCTTTTTAGGCATGACCAATATCAAAAAGTGCA
Organism: Pinus albicaulis; assembly: GCA_034641835.2. Lineage (NCBI taxonomy): Eukaryota > Viridiplantae > Streptophyta > Pinopsida > Pinales > Pinaceae > Pinus > Pinus albicaulis. Next base: position 960,315,168 of record CM076584.1, read on the forward strand.
AAAGTACTGCACTGTAAGAGAAAATTAGGCCAAACGACCTTCTTGGCATCTTTAAGATGTTTTGAAACACCATTTACAACAAGCTAGTAGGAAATTTCTCTAGATAGTAACTTATCATGAACATAATATGGTAGGACACGAGGAGAAGCATAACTACCAAAAACTCTGACATAAGTGAAAATTTCCTTTGCGAACCATCTAGAAATGGGAGAAATGTCTGTACTAGCCTCTTTAGAAACCCTAGGGGATTTCTCATTGAATATAATCTAGTGCATAGGCAACATGAATCTATGGAAAATTTTGTAAATATGCATATGGAATTCTTAATCCCAAAGGGCTCTATGGTAAATGTGGATTAGAGTAGGGCTCTGTGGCAATACTTGCTAGAATGATGAAATTTTCAGAAGTATGTGCATTGAAATGAGTTTGAACCTCCTGTATCCCTTAGATCTGGAGATATAGAATCTAAATCCAGGAGGAGAGAAAAATCAAATCCAACTAGGTTAGGTAAACAGACCTCCCACACCTAGTATTGCTGGAAAACACCCAAGAATGGAGCTGCAGCAATATGCAACAATACTGCAGGAAAATAATGTAGTTTTTCTAAGCAGCAACAAGAGACCAATAAGAATCTCAACATTCATATATACAGAAATAATTCAGATCCACATTGAGGCCCATAAAATGTATGGCAGAATGTAGAAGACAAGAATAGAAGAGATTCTTCAAAAAGAGGGGCTTCAACACATGTATTGACTAAAAAATGGCTTGACAACATTAATTTTAAGAGCTGCAGCAGTTGTATATTACACTCTAGATCTAGAGAAGATCCGTGTACAAAATATTAGATCCATATTAGATCTGTACACTAGAAGATCTCCTTTACAAATTCCCCTTGGGTTTTTGAGCAAAACATGAAACACAAAGAGTAGATCTGAGATCTAAAGTTGCAAATCTGCAGTAATATTCAGAAATTTCTGAAGATGAATAAAATAGAAGCAGATTAGATCTAAACAGAACATGGATCAGAATTATAATCCATGGATCACCATAGTGAAGGGCAGAACCCTAACACCAGAGATCTCTCCTCCAAATGTGTGTCAAAATACCCTGCAACTTTACACTTGCAAATAATGAAGTCCTAGAAGGTAAACTACGCTGTAGGATCTAGCATTGGTTTGGCCTAATGCCAAGATCTAAAAATGTAGCTCCAAAGATCTAATACTCTCTCATCAAGGGGATAGATGGCTTTCCCACTGAAAAGAGGCACTAGATTGGCCTAGATTTGAGCAGATCTAGCCTCCACTTGCTGCAACTTACAAGGACAACCAAACCCTCAACAAGATTTGTGTTGTCATTGGAAGATGATCTTGGCGAAATTCCTGATAGTCGAAAAGATCAACAAGACTCCTTCAAGAGGCCTCTCTAGGAAAAGGTGGGATTCCCGATCAGGAACACCCTAGTGCTAAACAACACTATTCTAAGCTAAACAACCAGAGTATGGGCTACGCAGAACATGGATTCTGTTGCTATAAAGAGGGCACAGCTATCGCTTACCTTTGAAAGAAGGGACTTGGATTGTTATATTGGGTACGTGGGACAACACACAGATCCATATATTCTAGAGATCAAGACAATGTTAAAACAATAGTTTCGAAAGCCTAAGTCCTACTCTCAAATAGTGGTCGACTTGAAAGAATTTAAATAGGGACCCACTGAATCGATATGGGAAGCTGATCAGCGGTTGAAAAAGGTTATAAAATATGGGGAATTTTAGTATGATAATAAGCAACACAAGAAATAGTTTATCCCTATGTTGCTACCTCACCTGCGTGGACCTATGGGTCAGCAGTCGATTGCAACGCAAGAGAAGGATTTGGAGATTGCTATGAAGCTAAAGGTTGCACTGAGGGATGATGCTCAGTTTGGGGTGCAACAGATCCAGGGGCAGTTGGAGGCAATTCACCTTGAAATACAAAACCTGAGAAAAGAACGAGGGAAAGAGGCTAGTCTAGACATATGGTGCATGAGCTGCAGGTTATCCAGTCATACCAAGGATCAGTGTCCTCTCCTGGCAGATTACATGCAGGTTGGGGGACCCAGCCCCTTCTGTCCTAAGGAGGTTGTGGGGCCAAGTGGTTTAATGTTATGGTGCGCTGATTTTCATGTCATCGGGCTACATGATAGTAACCACTGTCCACGTCTTGGTGCTTACGTTCCAGAATTGAAGCAGTAATGGTGTCAATTCCGCTCCTCTATGGGGCATGAAAAGCATAATTTCCGGACCTATGACTTGATGATATATCGAGGAAACCTATACAAGATACAGGTTGAACCTTCTTCACCACTATCTCCCTCAAGCACAGGAGGCTCCCCAGCCAGGGGCAGGGGAGGGGGAAGGGGTGCAGGTGCAGGTCGGGGAAGAGGATAATTGATCTGTTATAACTGTAGGGAGATATGGCACTTTGCAAGGAATTTTCCAAACCCTGCGCGATAATATTTTCGTTATTGTAGACAACTGGACCATGTGATTGAAGCCTGTCCAATTATGATAGAAAAAATGTAGGAAAAACAACAAACACCTATGCAGAATGTGCAAAGGGTTAAAGTGGAACCGCTTGATGAAGGACCAAGTATTAATGTCATAACGCGCAGCAGCATGGCTATGGGAGGAGCTGAAGAGAAAGCCAAAGCTGAGCCTCATATCTGGAAAGCAGCTGTCAAAAAGGAAATCTTGGAACTTCAGAAGGAAAGGGAAACCTTTTTCATAGCTCGTAGAGACTTTACTAAGGATGAGACACCTATTTCTAAATCCCCAGCAAGCCTGAGAATAGACGATGAAGTTAAACCATTTCTACAAGACTATATGAAGTTGCTACGCAACTAGAAGGTAGTAGAAAATCTGCAAGCACTAATAGGCAGCTGCACAAAGAGAACTAACCCACCCTCAGAAGTTAAGGATGTGCACAAACTGTACAAGCATAAGAAATGCACTGGTTAGGAAATGTGGCTAACAATGTAGATTGGTGACTATGAAATGGATCAGGTCTTGGACTTGGGGTCAGATGCGAATTTACTACCAAACAAAATTGGTAGCGAATGGGAGAGCCTATGTTGGAATGGTCCACTATCCAGCTGCGCATGGCTAACCAACATAAGGTTATACCATTGGGGAGGTTGTAAAAAATTATGGTAGATATTGCAGGAGTTAAGGTCTGAGCCGAATTTAAGGTAATTCAGATTGTAGAAGATGTGGACCCCTATCCTGTGCTTTTAGGACTGGATTGGGCTATAGATATGGGAGGCATCATCAACCTAAAGAAAATAAGCATGGTTTTTGAGAATGAGGGTACAAGGGTGATAGTACCCCTAGACCCTCCAGAAGGAGAGTAGTATACAAAACCAGTGCGTGAAGAAGAGGATGTTGGTCACATCTATAAGTTAACCGCTCGAGACAAATATTGGATCAATCCTATGGGTGATGGTGTGCTCTACTGGGAAAAGGACAACGAATTCTTCTCTGACTCTGATGGGGAAATCGAAAATTGGCAGAATCATTTACATGATGTATCTGCGCTGCGATGTCTTAGAATCACAAAGAAGTTCCGATGCATCTCCTCAGAGGTAAGATAACTGCCCTACTTTGATGGTTCTGGTAGTATTAGGGTGTTTTTGCGAGAATTTGAAGCTGAAGTCCCACGAGAGTGAAGACAATGGGCCCTTAATATAGCTTTGCATGAAACCCTTGTGAGGTGGTGGGACATGCATAAGGGGACATTCCAGGATTGGGAAGAGTGTCACGACATGATGGTTTTATGGTTTGAATCTCCGGATCACCTGCGTGTAAAGACTTTCATTGGCATAGGGGACCCACACGAGTACCTGTCCGCATTGATGGAGAAATGGTGCAAACGAACTATAGAAGAATGGGTTCACCTATTCATTCATGCCTTGGGACCAATTCCCACTACATGGTATTTAGACACATAACTACACCAGCACACCCGCCACTGGGAAACATTGAAGGATGATTTTGTAAGGACATTTGGGTTGTTAGGTGAAACGGACGCACTCGAAAAATCTCTGCAGGATATTGATGCCTTAGTATTTGATGAATCACGCCCTTATGTAGCACTTGGGGCACCAAAATGGGAAACAAAGATGCAGGATATTGTCAACTGCCGCAATATATCAATAGAGTAGTGCGATGAAGACCCACAAAATATATCTATCTTAGAGTCAGAGGGAGAACTTATAGTTGTTGGACCCCCACTGTAGATCGTCGATGTCACTAAGCTGCTGAAGCTGTGAGAAGTCAACATTGGAACGGCAGAGAAACCTAAGCTGGCCAAAATTGTGGACTACTGGGAGGATGATACTGTAGGAAAAGTTGTAGAGATCCTCACTTAATACCAGGACTTATTCCCGACAAAATTTTTGGAACTCAAAGGGATGACAGGGGATCTAGGAGTCATGCACATCACTTTAAAAATAGATGCACACCCTGTGAAGCAGCGCCCTTATTATTTTAACTCTAAGTGCAAACAAAAGGTCAAGGAAGAAATTGACAAAATGCTTGCTGCGGGTATCATCGAACAGGTCGAACAATCAGATTGGGTAAATCCTATGGTGGTTCAGGAGAAAAATACTAAGGGAGAGTTATGGATATGTGTTGACCTACGCAGATTGAATGATGATTGTGTACATGATCCCTTCCCTACGCCATTTTAAGATGAAATACTTGACAGTGTGGGAGGGCAGGAAGCATATTCGTTCACAGATGGGTTCTCGGGCTACCGTCAAATTAGGATCGTAGCTGAAGATCGCAGAAAGACCATGTTCACCATTGAATGGGGATATTTTTGTTACACTTTCATGCCATTTTGCCTCAAGAATGCCCCTGCCATCTTTTCGTGGGTGGTGGTCTCAATATTTAAAGAGTTAATCCACAAGTTTTTGGAAGTATATTTTGATGACTGGACTGCCTTCGGCTTGGTAAATAAGCATGTCTCAAACCTGCATCTGATGTTGGACACATATAGAAAGCACAATATTTACTTAAATATGAAGAAGTGCATATTTTGCGTCCCCTTCGGAATCTTGCTCGGCCACATAGTTTGTCGACAAGGATTAATGGTTGATCCCGCCAAAATAGTAGTTACCATCAATCTGTCATTTCCTACAACTGAGAAACAGTTGCGCTCTATCCTTGGACATACAGGTTACTACAGGAAGCTCATTAAAGGATACACGTTGATCACAACACCTATAGAAAAATTTCTAAAGAAGCATGTTTCATTTTTTTGGGATGACGAGTGTCAGAAGAGCTTCGATCTACTCAAGGAAAATATGGTCTCTGCACCTATTCTCATTTTTCCTAACTGGGTGAATGTTTTCCATGTTACGTAGATGCATTGGGAATTGTCCTAGGAGCTATCCTTATGTAGCCTAGAGACTGAGACATTGACCATCCAGTTGTATTTGCTAGTAGGAAAATTTCCGGTGCGGAGCACAAATACTCCACGACTGAACATGAGGGGTTGGACATGGTCTACACACTACAAAAATTCTTCCATTACCTATTAGGGGGGCACTCAAGTTGTTTACAGATCAATCAGATTTGAAGTACCTAGTGAGTAAGCTTGTGTTGGGGGCGGGGCGGGGGGGGGGGAATTTTCCCGTGGCTGTTACCATTCCAAGAGTATGACTTTGATATCATCATCAAGCCAGGAAGGTTGAATTTTGGGTCGGTCCACTTATCCCGAATCGAGAGCGCTGAGGAACCCACCAGCCTAGAAGAAGGGTTTCCCGATGTGCATCTGTTCACGATTAAGTTGGTTGATGTGCACCTCACCGACGTCATTCAGTTATGAACTACAGGGATGGTGCCCGCAAAGTATTTGGTACAATAGAAGAAAGAGTTGGTAACTCGTGCAGCAGATTTCACCATCATCGCAGAACATTTTTATAAGCTGGGACTTGATGAGGTTCTGCGAAGATATGTATTGGAGCATGAACAGTATGCCATCTTAGCAGAAGCTCATGAGGGCGTATTAGGAGGAAAATATGCAGGGAGAGTAATGACATAGAAGATTTTGAGAGCTGGGCTTTGGTGGACTACACTGCATAGTGACTCCCACGACTATTGCAAAGCCTATGATACATGCCAAAGGATGCGAATGCCATCGTGGAGAGACAAAATGGCCCTGTAACAAAAAATTTCCCAGCAAGCATTTGAAAAATGGGCCATTAACTTTATTGGGCCCATCAACCTGCAAGGAAGAAGACAGGTGCACACTACATCATCAATGCAACTGATTATGTAACCAGATGGGCTGAGGCACAAGCTGCGAAGGATTGTACTGTAGACGCCATTGCACACTTCATTTTTGAGCAGATTCTGACCAAGTTTGGCTGTACGAAGATCTTAATGAGTGATAAAGGTACACATTTTGTTAATAAAACAATACAGGACTTGACTGAAGAATTTCAGATCCACCATGCGAAAAGTACCCCGTATTATCCTCATGCAAATGGAACTGTCTAAGCTTTTAATAAGATCTTAGAGCAGGCAGTAACCAAGGTCTTTAATGCCGATTGCAGCGACTGGGAAATGTGCATCCCGTTAGTTCTTTGGGCCTATCGAGCCACCTACAAGAAGTTGACAGGGAAGACATCGTTTAGGATGGTCTATGGTAAGGAGGCCATTATGCCCATGGAGTATATTGTTCCTAGGTTGCGCATCGTAGCCTTTACGAACATGGTGGAGCCTGATGTCATGGAGGAGCATTTAGCACAGCTTGTGGCATTGGAGGAAGATGGTTTCATTATTAATTTCGATCAACAGGTTTAGAAGGCTCGGGATAAGGCATGGCATGATCGACATATTCGGCAAAAGAAATTTGTGGAGGGCGATTTGGTCCTGCTGTATGACAGCCAATTGGAAAAACACCCAGGGAAGTTCCATCAGCACTGGCTAGGTCCCTATATGGTAAAATAAATCACATATGGAGGAGTTGTTAAGCTAGCTACCCTATGTGGCGATATGATACCATGATATGTCAATGGTAGCCTGCTCAAACCATATCGGATCAAATGATTATATGGGTGGAGGAGCTGTATGGGGCGAAATATGCCCAAAAATGGAGGTAATTGCAGGCAAGACTGTGATACGTGCAAGGATCGATCACAGGTGTGGAGGCCCAGAGAGGTGCGCTAGAAGAGTAGGGGTGTGTTAAGAGTGCAGTAGGTGCGCTGGGAGCATAGGGGTGCACTGGGAGCACAAGAGTTACACTAGGAGCACAGGGGTGCATTGGAAGCGCAAAAGGTCTGAAAAATAGACTTTGGAACAATAAAATTGGGTGAAAATAAAATTTGACCATTGAAAGGAGTGGGCGGCTGACAATTAATGAGGTTATTTCCGAAGATGTTTTAATGTTTACTTGATGGTAATTTTTGGATAAGTTTCACCCAACCATTGGTTGATCTCCAAGGCTATAAAGGTAGAGGGATAACTCATAAGAGGGTTCCGTTTATCTTGATTGGTGTTTTGTACGAATCCATGACTATTGCACCTTGTTCACGTCTGAGCTTGCTTCTCCCTTAGATAGTAGCCACCCTGAGTTCATTTTTTGCGCTATAATGACTGCATTTAACCCCACCGAATATTCCTAGCCCGTGACCTCGACAGAGCAAGAATCTGAGGAAGTCCTGGAAGTTGACCCTGAAGTTGAGGATGTTATATCCATGTCAATCTAGGGAAATAAGAAGGGGAAAGAAAAAGTGCAAGGGTTGGGGAAACCTACGAAATGGGCTGGGGTGAAGCCCCACACCTCCCCTCAAAATGTGAAGTCCCCACTAGCGGTGCCCCAGGCATGTTCTCCAAACCCATTGATGAGACCTTTGTCGGCTTAAGAAGAGGTCCAGATTGCTGAACCGATCAACTGGCTACTGGCCTATATTCGGCCTCACAGGCCCTCGACATGTACACCTAAGAATCTCGATGGCCTTTGCACCTATCTGAAAATTCCATTGACTCCGTGTGAAGTCCCCATCATTGGAGAACCCTTTGGAAAACTCCACGAGGTAAAATTCGACGACCATGACGTGGCCAATTTGGAAGCCTTCCCTGAATTGGCACCAGAACTATATCTCTAAAGGGTATTGGAAGATGACGGGATAAAGACAGTACCCATGCCATGAGTGCATGAATTGGAAGGTTTTGGGCTCTTAAACCTGCTGAGGATGCCTCATTTTGGCCACTATAATGTCACAGACCAACTTATGCACTAGCTGCATGCCCTGGTCCACAATGGCAGCTTGTTTATCTAGGATTGAATCCCTATTGATGTCACACTTATCCACTGTATTATTGGTCTCCCCATGGAAGGGTAAGACCCTATGCTATGCTTCGAAAAAAAATTATGAGCAAAAGATCACCGAAAGGGTGCGCAAGGATTTCCATGTGGAGCAAAACACTCGAGGGTTCGTGATCAGCTCCATCAGTGACCCAGGTACATAAATGGGTACCTTG